>OY754327.1:142152401-143352401 GCA_963573305.1 Pyrrhosoma nymphula | reverse complement strand
GTAACTGAAGAACATTATTTTACTTGATGTACCTATGTTCTTGTAAAATTAAGAAAATAATATTTTCCATGATAGGCATGTATTTGTTCCGAGGAATATTGATACAAGCAATTCTAATTGAGTTTAACTTAACTTTAATTCTATTGGTATTGATATCTATAGGTTTAATAATGATATGCAAAGGAAAATAACTTCACCTTCACATAAACAGTTTTACTTGAAATGAAATTGCAGTAGAGTAGGGTTTAACATTATTGTGTTAGTTGAAAACCTTTAAAATCTACTTAAAATTCTTTTACGAATCCTGCTACCAACGCACATTTCGAAAGATAATAATAATAGAGGAATTTATATAGATAAAAAAGTGGATTTGAAGGTATCGCTTTACATGAATGCATATTAAATCTTTTATAAAAATGTTATCATTATTTGGACACTTAAGGGGGTTTAATGTTGCTTGTTTAGGTTTTAAAAAAGAGACTTAGTCGTAATTTAAATCCTTACTAAGAAATAGCCTTGATTGTTACATTTCAATTGGGGAATAAAAATACATTCATTCTTCCTACTGTCTTTGAATGTGCTATTTTGGCAGACGAATTTACATCGTGTAATTAAGTTAATTGATATTTCAGTGTGATGATACGATTGGGAGTAGTTAGTAGTAGAGCAATAAATAGCCTTACCTGAACCGAGTTTACACAGCTTGATTTATGATCAAGGTGTTCCAAATCAAGAGAAAACGATTGAAATAGAGGTAAGGTAGACCAATAGGGACCATTGGGACAGATTAATGCGTTTAGCATTTATTTTGATCATTGAAAACCGTGGTTTGCCTGAAAAATAACGGTAAAAATCCAGGAAAAGGAGGATGTTCAGAATCCACAATCGTGCTGTTTCCTTTGAATAGTTTTAGAGCAATATGTATGCACGCACTTTGTGTTGTCTTCATTTTATAAATGTGCAAATGTTCACTGTTCTTAGATTAAACTAGCCATTGCAGCGTTGGATTAAAATGTTTTATTTGTACATACTTTACTGATGACTCTGAAAAAACAATTCTGTTTACAAGAAATATGATATGGAAGTTGTTTCCATGAAACGTAATTCAGTAATTAGTTACAGTGCACGCGATGACCTTTCACATTCCATGAAATAGTTCCTTCATGTAAGCATAGCTATTCCATTCGATACGAAGGTTCAAGACACACCGGTGTAGCACTGGATGATGAAAAATTCCAAGTTTAGCAAAATCTTTGGAAATAAAAAATGGACAAGTTACCGATCAGATTGAAACTTAAACCAAACAAAAATGAAACCCATTTAACCAGCTTATTTACGCCGAACTTCGTATCGTATTTTTTTTCAAAGGTTTCAAGTAAATCTTACGTTGACACTTCCTAAATAAGAATCAGTGACTTGAATTCATATTACTATATAAATTGATGAATTTATAAATCTATGTTATCCCAAGGGCTACACGAATTCCAATGATTTTTATTATAAGGTTTTGAAGCTGCCCTCTTTATGCTACTCATTGATAACAATATAGTCAGAACTTAGTTATTAATGAATACATAGTTACGAAATATCAGCTCAGTTGATTAAAAATTTTGGTTTGTGAAAATATTAATGGTTTTCACGCAACTAGTGGTCTAAAATTAGTGATTCCTTAAAATTTCCTTTTTTGTCGTCAACTACCCATTCTTTTCACCGCCAGCGCTTGAGAGAAAAATTACTTCAATAAAAGCTATTAAGATGACATTTTTACTGATTAAGTTTTGATTTTTAATTTTATTAACAACAATGGGAGGTACGGCATCAGTGTTTCCTCGATGATAATACCTCTCTACTCGGCATCCATGAAAATGAACTTCCGCTTTGGGAAGGTTTCAGGACGGATGGTTATCGTCCTCAGTACAAGGAAAAGTGGATATGGGTTTGGTTCTACCATAATGGTGAATCAGTGCCTAAATTTCCGTATTCATCTAATCAATAGGCCGTCTCCCAAATAAGGGAGCGGAATCATGGAAATTGGCCCCACTGTCTAGAGCAGTCGGAGAGCGACGCGACGGAGCAAAACATAATCCATCACTGGAACGCCACGTGAACAATATAATTGAAAACAACGTCGACTCGAGGCTATCCGACCAATTTCTGTGTTTTACTTCCCGCGAGAAGCAATTCCTTATAGGCAAATCCTGGGGCGAATTGATGGCGAGTTTGTCTCTACGAGGAAAAAGAAGAGGGAGAGCCTTGTGGAAGTCTATAAGACTTTGGTTTGCTCGGATTGGGGAATAAAGTATTTGAGAAGGTGAAGGAAATATTGGGTCGCCTCTCAATGATGTTTTTGTGAGAATGATAGAACTATATTTTACTCGCAAAGGATTCGGACAATATTAAAATATAATAAAAAGGTTAGGTTTTCACAATAAATGATAGCAAATCTTTGATCGTAAACTTTTGGAACAATTGTATTAGTGAACAAAATTCAGAATGAATATGATGGAGTAAGAGTAAGAAAAGGAGAGCAAAGAAAGTATTTAGGAGTCAATGTCACCGCAAGCTTCTCTTTGGGTGCTCACCTGCTCACTGCTCATTAGACGAGTTTATCGGGTGAGCCTAAAAAAGCGGGTTCATTAGACGGGCAGTGGGCAAATGTAATGAGGAAGCCAGAGAATGACACTATTCTGCGCAGAGCTGTCTCGATTATCCGTGGAAAATGGGAATGTTACCACCTCAGTTTATAAAAAAATCGGTTAATACAAAAGGCTTACATGTAAACTGAAGTTACGATAAAAATAACATCTCCGTCCGTATCGGTATTTCAGTTTTCGACAATATAAGAATAAAATAGTGTCACGGACCTCCATATAAATGATGGATGATGATCTTCAAAGATGGAATCCATTACTTAATTTTTGAGTTCTTTGGCGTGAGCTTCACTGGCTTGATGCAGGTACAACATTAGTATCTGTGCCTCCAAATATGCAGAACCTCGGTGAACCGGGACTCGGATATTTGTTACCGTACCGTACAAGTAAAGCAGCATTTTGAATATGCTGTATTTTTTATTTATTAGAGAAGTAGTGGATCAAAGATTTAAATAGGATTCAAAAGAAATCCGCTACATTTGCCAGAAAAACATAGTTACGACAAAATACAAAGTGTAACCGAGCGATTTGGTGAAAAGTAGGATGGAGCCATCCATAGAAGAATATTACTTGCGAGACTAAAACTTCTCAAAGGCTCATGATGCCCGAGTTTAATTATGCTACGAAGTTGGTCATCCCACACATCAATGGTGTACTATCACCCAGAAAAATAAGGGAGATAGATATCGGGACCGATATATTTAAAAGCCTTCTTACAATTCGTGACCACAACAGAACGACGCGGAAGTATCCGTAAATTAATGTAGTACATCATAAGAACAAGTGGATCTAATACTCTTTTCATTCGCAATAACACCAAAATAACTTGTGTCGCAAAACCACTTGCCACACGCCTTAGTAACGATTCACGGGGCACAACGTAGATCAGAATGAGAAGGTTGGTCGGGTTCGGTGAGAGAAGAAATGGCTAGAGGGAGAAAAAATCTTCTCCACCGGAGGGCGCTTGAACTGCTTCGCATCTTGTTGGCAATCTGCGTTCTTCGTCCTTATGCCCTGCTCTCAGCACTCCCTCAGCAAGGAGTATATATCGTGAGGGAGACACGACCGGTGCACCGCGTCCTAGGGAAAGAGAATGACTTTCTGGTGGAATGCACATACATTCACTCGGGCATGTACCGGAGAGTATTCTGAACGGTTGCCATTCGCCACGAGAAAATCGCTAGCCACAAGAGTTGAGAACAAGCACCAGTAGATAGAGCTCCGGGTGGGTGAGGTTAATATCAGACCATCGCAGCACCCAGAGGGATTGAAATAGCTCTAATAAATTGAGGGAATTTCAGAATAATGAATACTTAGAAACGTGCATTTCAGTAGTTCTCTCCGCTTAAAAAGATACGATATCGGGAATATATTTAAAGTTGAATGGAGACGTAGTGTACGTACTCGTACTCATAAAATTGATCTGAATGTTTTACTGCCCGTTTTCACTACCTTACGTGATCTAAATTCAAAAGACGTACTTATTCTCCCCAATCTGTTGGTAATAATCCTCTGGGAATAAATTGTCTCTCCTTAAAACCGGTAGAATTGAGGTAAACTTTGGTGTAAGTTATTCCAACTCCTAAAGTTGAATCGTACCACCATTAAGACATTAATCCTTATACTAACGCAGCTTGCATGCAGCAGATGGCATTAGAATCCACAACTTTTTGGTACATCACCAACGTGGCTAACCCAAGTGGATAATTAAAACGAATGACAAGTTTTACCGGGCCGTATTTTTTTTTTTAATTTGTTTACATTTTAGAGGAATGCTTCCATTTGGTTAGTTTCAACTCACATTTCTAAATACCTCAGCAGTTTCATTAACATTTTTTTTTCACTAAAATATATGCAGAAGTATTTGCTCGGTGGCAAATTCCAATCATTTTTGACATCTGTCGTTTCTTTATTTTTGTAAGTTTCCCGTAATGTTAAGGAAAATAATTCATGTTAAAGATAAATTAATGACTGAAGATTTACATTGGGGATTTTATTTTTAAAAAGCTCATCCCTTTCACATGAAATGTTTCTATACAATTGTGGCATCAGTAGCAGCTGAATACTAAAAGCCTCTTGTTTTGGAGGAGAGAAGTGACCATAAAACTAATTTTTCTACTGTAAAATAATATGTAGACTCATGTAATCAATTGAGGTGTAAGAAGAACTCTCTGCGTGCAGTGGATATCACACCCAAATGTTACGTTTTTGTCCCTATTATCTATCGTTATGAAAGTAACATCTCCCAGATTAACAGGAATCAAATTTACGGCACGTCACCTACAAATAACCCTATAGAAAAATCTTATACTCAATGAAATATTTTAAAATTCTTCATTTAAAAACCTGCTTGTTTCTAATCATAGTGACTCCCATCCACATGTTTCGGCCTATCATCCTTTCAGACTATGGATCCGACACATTTCCCTGCAGTGTCAGGGAAAGAAGTTCACGCGCTCGCCAAAAATAAAAAAATTAGAAAGGGGAAAAAATTCGCGCCAAATTCTCTGGAAATGCAGGGTCGCATACGAATGCGGAACAATGCCGTTTACAATCATGAGGCAGCGTGGCCCCTGGGGAGGGGAATGGTATTTTTAAGGTTCATCATCGTCTCCAAGATGTGGAGCACGTAGCGCACGCCCCTGCCCTGCCGCCACCACCCCTAGAAACTCCTCACGCAACACTCTGCCCTCCCCTTAAACTGCACCCACTTGGAGCAGGCACGTCGCCCTCTTACACTTTGCGGATATATATATATCGCGGAGGAGGAGGCGGGGGAGTAGGGAAAGGGGGAGGCCTCACTTCACCCTCCACCGCGTGTGAGCTCTGCCACGACGGCGCTTCCGAAACCACCCTCTTGTTGTGCCCTCCCACCACCACCCTCTCCGACCCTCTCTCTCTTTCTCCCTCTCGCATATGCACAACCCTAGACGGCTGGTGGGTAAAGGCATTGAGGTAATCAGTGAAAAGATGTTATTTCACGTCTGTAAGGTCGAGCTTAGAATCCATAGTGTTTAATCACAGATGCTTTCCCGTATTGTTGCTTGTTACATCCATGGACTTCCTCTCCACATGTTAATAATCTTTGTTTATCAGTTTGTATCAATATGTTGGTTTTTTCAATTGACTCTTACATTTTACAACCTTCGAATCCTGCGCGTTTTTTTAATATAACGCCTTGGGAATGGTATTTTTCATTTTGTCATGGACCAAGAACTCAATATATCTGAAGACTTAAAGGTTTAGTGTCATTAGATCCGCCAGATTTGTAAAAAAACATATAGAACAAGCATCTAAGTTACTGGATGCAAAAAGGATGGGACTCCCTCCAAACGTGAAGAAAGTGTGAAAGCAAAGGAATTCTAGAGGAAGCCAGAGTTTAATTCAGACCACGACGAGATTATCATGCTCCCACTACGCTGGCAGATATAGAAAATCCGTTTGGGTTACATACTTACGTTTTCCCATGCATAACTGATGACCAAAGTAGTATATAGGTTAAGCTGCCATTAATATAAGTACAGCATCATAAACGAATGCATCGAACAATTTTTCATAAACAGTCGAAAAAAATGGCTTTTATTTAAAAAAAATAAAAATACATGGACAGAGCCGATCTTCGAATTTTATCGATCGGGCGCAAATATGGGTTGAAACCCCAGTAAAAATAGATCAAAGTTTAAAAAAAAATGTTAATTCAAAATATGAACTAATATAACGTATATTCTTATTTTAATGGCTTTAATCAAGAAATTTATATTATTTCCAATAGCAAAGCCTGGTGCCAGGCCCCCACAACAGAGGGTATCCGGTTTAACGTTATGGCGGATTCCGTCCAACCTGTTCTGCAACTGCTCATTGAGCACTTTATCATTCACAATACGCAAAACTCGCTTGTAGTTTAGCAATTACAGATACTCGGAACACGTTTTCATTAAAAATAGCTCAACAATTATTTGGGTTCTAGCAAAAAATTCATAGAATACTTTTTCATTTTCTAAAACATAAAAACGGATAGTGTCCTAACACCCCCTTACCCTTGTCGTGGCTCGCGGGTGAAAAAGTAAACATGGATCCTTTCTCTCTGTTTCCCACCTTTCCAGCGATTCCCCTTCACGGCCACCCTCTCTCCTCTCACCCACATCGAAACGCCCTCCGGTCCTTTTCGGAATAACAGCCCGCGGTGGAGGAGGAGGAGGCCGCCCTACCCCAACCGCGCCTTCCACCCTCGCCCATTCCCCTTTCTCCTCCTCTCTGCCTCAATACACTCCTTCCTCTCCACATCCTCATCTCCTCTTCTCTCTCTCTCTCTCTCTCTCTCTCTCTTCATCTTCTCTCGCCGTGTAGCCCCAGACGCAAGTGAATCGATTGCTTCCCGCCTCCGTGGCCGCCTTTCGGAGCGGCGGCGGCTGCCTCCGTAAGGATGCGAAATGCCTCCGAACTCGCAGCCCGCGGCGAGAGAAAGCTCCTCCTCCCCATCGCCAATACTAACCTCCTCCACACTCCGCCTCCGCAAGTGCCCTCCCTCTACCCGGCCTTCAAACTTGTGCCATCCGTTAACGGAGTCTCATATCCATCTATTGGGGAGGAGAGATTGGGAGTAGAGACGCTTTCCCTTCTCCGCGACGCGGCATCTACATATCCCCACACCGCGTCCCCCGTCCCCTTGGCGCCTTTTGCGTGTTCCACGCGTCTCGATAGGTGCGAGATACGGTCGGTGCCCTTGCGGTGGATGTCGTGGGGACTCGCGTTCAACCCCAAGCACGTGCGTGTGGTTCAGCTCATGACAGCACTCTGTGAAAAGATAGGGCAGTCATGTTCGTGAGACCATGTTGAGCGCCAAAGGGAATGCACGGATCCCTGCCATTATTATGAATGAGTAAATGGAAAAGTGTCTAATGCAAATCTAATTATGTAGAATTTCACTCTTTGGATCCTCCTGAAGAACATAGTCTAAAAAATGAACTTGTAGAATGATTGGCATTTTTCACCGACAAAATCAAACGCTTTGTGTCATGAAATGTTTTCCAGTGAGAGTTTGATTGTATAGCCATAAATTGTTCATAAACTGAACTCTCAGGAGTCCTAGAAGTAAACTTGCGAAATATTAGCATTTTTTATCTACAATTCTTGCAATACAAATAATTTTTGTGCCACAATGTATTTTAACGTTAAATTACTTTTTCCGTTTAAAATATGTGCTACTTCTCCCTTGACACGAAGAAATTTTTTTTTCACAATCTTCCTCTAAAGTGCAACAAAAAATAGAGAAAGGACTGAGTGGAAAAACAATATTTTATTTTAGCAGTGGGAAATTACCTGAAGCGTCATCAGGCCTAAAGCAATGGAGTGCTGCACACTTGGATTCAGCAACGGGTTGAGTTATTTTTCCTTCTGGGATTCCAAGGATCCATTTCCCGCACGGAAATCGAAGAGATAGACGCTTCGAGCGGAGAACTTCAATTTTCGAGGTCTATATTGTATTTTGGTGCTCGAGGGTGTTTTGGAACTATGAACCAACCTCGTGGAACATTTTTCCATTCGGGAGCCGATATATTTATCTAAGGATGCCATTCGATTGCTGTGGAATGCCATGAATCGTCATTCATGACTGAATTTTTGTTTTAGATAAATAGTGGCCAGTCATTAAAACAATAGGAATATTTTATCCAAAAGAATCATTTTGAAAATTTTAAACGAAACTTAACTCAGTTCTCATCAGATATAGTCTACGGCTGACAATATTTATGACCCATGTAAAAATATCGCCTAAGGTTCGTACTAATGTCACACGCTGCAATGTGCGTAGGTAAAAACCTCTGATTTTATGGCTAGAGGGCATGAGAAAGGATTCATTGTTAGAGATTTCGTTTTTTATACTCTCCCTGATCAAATTTTTATATGAAAGCAAGCACTCCACAAGCGATTCAGGGATGAGCTCTGTGTGAAACACTCGTAGATGAGTGCTAATATCACGAATTGACTGCTGAAACTTTGTGGTACAAACGTATTCATTTAATCAACTCTCTCTTTCTCTCCGCTTTCAATTTCCCTGGGGCGTTTTCATATCCATGGGTAAACTTTCCTTTTGAGTGCTTCTTCACCACCATGTGACCACGGATTGGTTTTCTCTCTTATCACGTGTACTCTTTCTCTTTCCCTCTACAAGCATATATTCCCATCTTATCTTCACAGCCTTCCACCAATATTTACTGTGCATTGCTCTCACTTTTGCCCTCCATAATTGATTTCCTACAACGTTTAACATCTCCGCACAAAGGACACGTTATCTTTGAGGGAATGTTTTTAAAAACTTTCATTTCATTCCTATCTCGCCACCCTTGGTTCTGAAGTTGTTGCTTCATAGCTTATTTACTCTCACCTCTCGTATTATTTTCACTTGATTAAACGCCTCTCGTGGTAGCTTTTCCTTCATCTGTAATAATCTATTTGGTAACATCTGTAAATAATGAAATCATTCCCGGAAATATCATGCATAATTCTTAAGATTTAAGACCATAATGGATTAATTTCTTGAACTAGAATTAATCATGCAGCTTGGTTTTTTAATACATTCACCTTCTGTTTCCATTATAATTTAGTTAAATCTGCGGAAAAAAATCACTAAGCGTTTCGAGCTTTAATTATATTGGCAATTAATTATTTTCCAGAGTTTCTGCAAGATTTCTAGCCCCTAAAAATGTCTCTAATGGTCTCTTTGGTTTGTCCGCGGCTCATTCAGTATTTTTCCCTGCAAAATACTCAAATCATCCCTGAAAAAGGCTTTAATGTCTTCCTGCATTAATATCTTTGAAACGGCGCATTTACGCTCTATTGGGAAGGAGGACCCGTGATGAATAAACGCAAGTTCTCTGAATAATTCACTTGCTCGTATTTTAAAATTATAAGCGCGCGTGTATATTTACTATGCTTGATTTCACAACATTTGTATCCGATGGAAATGAGCACGCGGCATTTCTCGCTTTCCGTCACCACAGAAGCGAACTATTTTGTTAAAATTCGGCTGAATATAACGTAAGTAATGATCTCAACCTATGCATTGATAAATAAAAATATCAACATAATCATACTAAGCACAACATTAAAACCCAAAAATGGCCATGAAAATCAGTGGAAACTATTAAAAGTGAAATATCGCCATAGCATTCCAGTTACCGACCGATTCCTACTTGTTGGCTCTCTGCGGATGACCTAAAGTAACTGCACTAGAGTCTTATGAAATAGGAGTAAGCTGACACCGGCTAAATCAATTTAACTACACGGTATGTGCTAAACATTTTGCTCCTGCTGTATTGTAACCGTAATGTGCGCACAACTGGAGTGTATTTTTACAGCTGGTGACTGCTTTCAAATTTCCACTTGTAATCAAAATTTCCTGATTTATAATGGAAAAACCTTGTTAAGTTTACCGATGCAAAATGGAATAATTGACCTGGCAATTTCCATTACACTCAAATTGAATAAAAGTAGGTAGCTATCGATTTATAAAATGTTGTTCGACAAAATTCCAATTTGTGTTTCGCCTCACTAAAGAGGAAACATGCTCCACCACACGACGTTTTTTCCCAGTTCTTCGCTTTGCAACCGATATTCTCACCCTCATTTCCACTATCGTTTCACTTCCAAAGAAGTATTTTATTCCTTTCTAATGGTTAGCGTCGAACGAAAGGCCTTCACTTCCAACTCGTACATTACTCAACACATTCCTACCATTCCTCAATGCCGTTTCGTCCTTCCTGGTGAGCGAAAAAATGTAAGTGCCCTTTTTCCACGTGAGCAGAAGGATATATTTAATAGAGTAATAAATCGCATTCGGGTGGCTAACACCTCGATACTAAACCTTTTGTGAGCCCAGTGTGCACATAGCGTCGTGGATGATTGACTACGTTTTTATTAGATGCAAAACAAGTAAAATGCTAAAAAAAGTAAATGTTCTCTTTCTCATTCATTACAACCTTTACTCCGTAAAGGAAAATATAAGCTTCTTGAAAACAATAATGGGATGATAAATTGTATGCATACTGCTTACGACATTCCTTATTGAGGTAGGCTCAGTCAATAGAGCGTGATCGTTAGTAATAGACCCAAAACATCAGGTCTGTTTTTAATAATTTCGTCCATACTGCCGTATCATTGCTTTTACTACATTCCATCCATTCCTTCCTTCACTCTCTCTCGTTCTTCAGACTTCGAATATTCCTTCTATCAAGAGTTTCTTCCGTCACATTCTCCCTTGATTTTCTCAATATAATTGGACTATTAAAAAGATCACCGATGGAGACCGAATATGGAATATTTCAGGTGAATAACAACGGGTACGAAAGTCGAAACTTATGGAAAAACTAACGGGTTAGATGAAATAAAAATGGAGTGGAGAATTGCAGCAAATCAATTTTTTTTAAATTTATAAGGGCTGATGTTTTGATCGCTCACTTTAAATTTCTCTCACTCTGCACTTAGTGATGATTTAAACATTCAGTGATAATGATCAGATGATGATTTAAACACTGACTTATGAGGATTGAGTGCAGACTTATTCCGAGAATTCTTAGAATCCTTTAAGTAATCTTAGGGAACAATGAGCACTTCCTCCTTAATACTCCTCCACACCTGTGGGGTAGAACAAATAGGAAAATGTGACCTGCCACGTGGCCCCACGAAAATGTATTTGAGAAGGCACGACTTCGGTGATTTAAAACTCGTTAATATTTTCGGGAGCCGGATTTTTATTTTGGTCTCAGTTTTATCCAGTGAAATATGGTAACAAGAGCATTTTCAGAAACGATGACTGCGTGCCTAGTGGAAGAACATATTTAGCTACTAACCAATATTGGAGAAGGAGATCTGGGGAAAAAGAAAATGTACAAATAGTCAAGAGGTTTCAAATGCTGAATATTCTGCCAAGAAGGGGATATGCAGGTATAGTCTAAGGAACAGGAAAGATAGAATGACCGAGCATGTATGGAGAAACTGATAAAATAAACGTGACTAAATCCAAAATTTGAGCTTTTTGTAATCAGGATTGGATGAATATTCTAGCATTGGTAAAAATAAAATTACTACAGATTAATGCGTAGTTATATCTTCCGTACACCTTCTCTCAGCAAATATTTAATGGGATATTTGTGCTAAATACTTCCTTGGAAAAATGAGTAACGATTAAACTGCATGATTCGAAGCCCACCGCCCTTGCTCTGAAGTTATTGACCTATCACAAGTGAATTATGATCCAATGATAATTTTGAGTGCCAGTTTCAACCATGTAATATCTTTTGGTTTCCCGAGTTGAATATAAAATTATTTTCGGGTTACACTCTGGGTAAGGTCATTCAACTCCACCATAGTTTCAATGCGCAATGCAATCATCACCTTCAGAGTGATGGATTCAGCTTCGGTTTCTGCCAACTCATAAACACTAAATACTTGAATCTCGCCAACACGCGCGTGTTGTCGATATTTAAATTATCCCTGTCGAAAGCCACCTGGATGACCGGAATGCATTCATGGAATTCTAATGTCCTCTGCTTTTATTGAAAATTTGGTTTAAAATTTAATTTAATTTTACTTATCAACTTGATCGTATTGATCGTAATTTACTTATCAAAACTTTAATAATACTCTTTTCGAATCATATCTTTTTACTTGATATGGTGAGGAAATGCATTGATATATTAAAATACGTATGACCATAGTCATACGCACGATAGTTATCCGTCGGAGTGGGCGAACTGATAGGATTTCAGTAAAATTAATCACATTTACAGAGTACAAAACTGCAGTTATAATAAGTGAAGATGGAATAAGTTGTGAATCATCAGTGGTGAAGACTGAATTTAAATTTTAAAAACTGGTAAAAATTAAGGCAAAAAATAGAAACATTGTGCTCAAAGATTATAGTTTTGAATGGAAATATTTTATATCGGCTAATTTTTATTGTACGATATATTTTATATAACCTGAATTAATCTTCCTGTAGTGTTTACAACGTTGCCCTGCATTATAAATTAGCCTTTAAAGAAAGTAGTCGTTTTTTTGCCTTCAAATTTGCCTCTGAATAGATTTGCAGCCCACAATGAACTGTAGTTTTCAAGGGTGATGTGTGCCAGGCTTATTGTTTGCAATCACATTTGCTCGAGATATTTCACGGTTCTCGGTATAGATCGGCGATAAAAATTCCCAATTACATGTTTACATCCTTAGTGCTCAATCCTCAAGCCTCATTTCTCAATATTTTATGCTTAAATGACAGGAATAACGGCAGTTTTACCGTAGAAATGAATACAAATATCCTGGAATTAATTAATGAGGATTCATTTATACAAGTACCCTCAAGGAATAAGCTTGTTACGTACAGTGATAATTATTTTTCAAATTTTCCCTTCAAGTTGACTTTAAAATTGTTTGTTTCCAGATACTCGTGCATTTGAAAATCTGGGAAAAATTCAATTAGTGATCGAATCTTCCAAATTTCCGAATTCGAATTCCTAGGTTAGGTATTTCATCCATCTTTATTAATTTAAGCTTGAATTCATCGGAATGTTATATGAATTCCGACACGCATCAAGGTTATTTTCCCTGATATACCATTTTCTTTCACAAGAGACAAATTTGCTTTTATTTTATAATCCTCATCTTTGCGCTTCGTTTAAGCAGCTTCGTTCTACATCAAAGTGTCTGCTTAATCTCTTTTGTCATACTTATATTATATCCAAAATCTCCACGAAAAGGCAGTGTTTTCTCCCTATATTTAGTTAAAATGAACGTTTATAAGAACCGCTGAAATAAAACAGTCTCGCGGAAAGTGCAACTTTTATTCCCTTAAAAATGTACATATTTTTAAAAGTGGAGACCTTAAAAGGTTTCACTGATTTTTAAATTCTGAAAAGATTTATTTCATGTACATAATGGACTCAAATTATAAAATATCGCATATTATGAATATCAGATACCTAACCTATAAGACATATTTGTGGAAAAAATATTTGAATATTTTAAGTAACTCTTTCACTGTTTTTATTTTAGAGCCACCGTTAATGTGTGGTTGATCGGACGCTGAAATTTGACAGTTTTTACTTAATTTATTCAACCAACAAGTTGCTTTCTTCCCAATATGCGCAATAGATAATTAACTATCCCTGAATACAATATATCTATTACGGTTAGATGGCGCGCATACGAGAATGGAGGGCTTAAAAGAACGAATAAATGGAAAGAAAAAATATCTCCCACAAATTAAATATATGAGAAACGGAAAAAGGTGTGCAATGCAATGATACAATAATGCTCTAATTGATCGCATTGGTAGTACTTAAACTGCAATATCAGTAGAATTATCCACCAGGTGGGAGTAAAAAAAATATTTTTGGATGGTTGGCAAATTATACTAACAAGAGAATCCATCCCGATTCGGCTTCAACGTTTTACATAGTCACAAATGAATGTAGACGAGCGTAAATGTGAAGATGCGTATTTGGAAGTGTGATGACATCGATAGTTGTTTCATAGTCAAATTTCATTGTCACCTACTTCACAGATATTGGAACTTCTGCACTCACTGCCACCCGCTTCATAAATCATTCCCGTATTATTTTCCGCGTGACGTGCTTGCTCACTTCTCTGCTCGCAGCAACTAGCGCTGAATAAGGGGCGAGAGGGTGCCGCGGAGTGACGGAAACTGTGATTGAGAGGAAACGCGTTTTTTTGCGAAATGCGAAAAATTACTCTGCGTTTTAAATGGGTTTCTATCCGAAAGTCTATTCGATTCATGAAAATGGTCTCCCGCAAGGGAAATTTCCTCCCTCGTCCTCTCTCTCTCTCTCCTTCGACTCCCTCGAGACATCTTGCGGCCCTCTCTGATTTTGGTGTTCGTTAACCAGAGCCCATGACTACGGAGAGTTCTGATGATGACACTTTTTTCGCCCGACGTGATGAAAGAGTTGAAAAATTCATGGACTAGCATTTACTCACTAGACGACGTTTCGATGAGGATACAAAGAGGCTGGGGTGGATGAGCGGGAGAGGAAATGAGTTGAGAGGGGGGGGGTCGTGGAGATTGGCCAGGGGTAGGCACGTGAACACTCTACGGATTCCGCAGTAGTGGCAAGGCCCCCCACTCTGACCGGGTGGGTCGAGAGAGCATACATTTTGGATGGGTGCTCGGATAGCCATGGAGGTGATGTGGTATTCGACTCCCAGAATAGGAAGGCACTAGAGGCTGTATTCATTTGTTGACTAACTACCACCAGCAACTAAGTACCATCATAATTGAGGTCCTGAGAGTCAAAGTAATACAAGTGACAAACATCGTCCTGTGTCACCTGTATCACTTTACCCCGGTAAAAAATGACAAAAAACGAAGTAGCTTAAATGTTCGGCGGCTAGATCGCAGCACCATACTTTCGAACACTTTTATTCCTTTTGCCACAACGGTACCAACTTAGAACACATGCACTTATATCGTTTTTCGTGTTGATGTCACTTGTATTACTTTGACTACTAGGCCCTCAATTATAAATTTATGATTTTACTCTCGTCCTATTTTCTAGGATTATTTACATTATTATTCAAATTACTGCGTTGATAACTCAATAAAAGAGTAGGCGTCAATCGTTTGGAAGAATAAGGCAAAGAAATGGCTAGTTTCATGGGGTTATCATCTCACGTTCCACCTCTGTTGAACGAGAGTTGCCCTCTAAACCATCATAAAGTAAAACAGCACTCGATGATTTGCTGACATCATCGTAAATTTTAATTGTAAGCGCTTGAATTCAATCATTAAGTAATAGTAATCAGATCGTGTCGTATTGTTAAAGTATTTAGAAATCATAAATTGAGAGGCTCAGAGTTGAATTGACTGGACTGGGTGAGTTCTTATTTATACCCTATCAGACAAGGAAATTATTGGTTGAAGTGAAGGACGATGGAGATACAAAAGGAAATAATTAAGCTAAAGAGGATACAAAACTGAATAAAGGTCAAATTAATGGAGACTACGTCTGTTAGGTAGGACAGGTATTTAAAGAGGTGAATGACAAGTTTGATAAGAGGTTATTTAACGATTCCGTCCTAAAACCTTGGATTAGGACATATGTAAAATATGAATATGATCCCGGTGAAAGACTCAAGAAGACTTTCTTAATGTAGGACATATGTAGTTAAAAGTTTTGCAGATCATCCACCTCTTCACCTTCGTCAGAAGCGTGTAGAATACTAGGATTAAATTCAGACAAGAGGCTGCATTTCCTTATCTTCTCCTCCTTTAAATTAATTATTAATCCATCCGCGTTTATTCTCGTAAGCATGCCTACGATATCCCAATCAGTCGAATCCTAACCATTCAAGTTATATTTTATAGATACTATTACTATACGATACGATAGGCTGGATATTTTTATTAAATGATGAAATACAAATTAAAATAGAAATTTATGAATAACTAACTAAGTAATCGAATTGTTGTGTTACTTTGTAATTTATGCATGAATCTATAAACCATTTAATAAACGTTTTTAAATTATCATAAGGAAGAAATTTAATTTTATGCTACCCTTTACCCACTCATACTTTGCGTTTTTTGATATTTTGTCTATAATGTATATAATAATGGACGAGATAATACGCACTGCGGAATAATCCCTCTAATAATAAAATGCCTATTGGAGTAAGATGAACGAGACCACTCGTGCTTGATGTCTGATCATTATCTGAAGTTTTTGAATTATAGGGGTTATCTCAGAGAAGATAACGTATTCTGATCATCTAAATACAATAAACCTGGATAATCCTTTAGGGTCAAGGATTTGGGTACATCGTATTATTTAGGAAAACTTGTCATCAACTGAGTCGAACGAGAGACCTAGCTGCCTTCATGCTATAAAACTCTTTTTTATTCCGATGAGAATAGTAGTTATCAAAAAAGCTTCAATCGAATGATCATGGTAAATAGCAGCATGATCATTTGCATTATATTTAAAATATCAAAACCTGTTTACAGTAGCATAACATATGAAACGAAATTTAATGCTGAAACTCTAATCCAGTGTGCATAGCATAAGCTCTATAAATCCTCCTGCAAAATAATAATTTTATAAAAACACCATTACATGATTAAAAAAAGAAGCCACACGTTGCAGGTGGCAGAAGAATTTCATTTCTGGCTCAACACAAAGCGTGGCTACTACGTGGCACCTATCATCAGAGACTGATCCCAAGAAAAATGCGAAGTCCATGACCGACGAGAGATTCAAATGTCCTACCTTTGGCTTACCGTGCCGTTCCATTGCCGACCTGACTAACGCGGCCAGCAATCAATTCTGCCCGTACAGTGATTTCACTCTGTCGTGTAGTCTAACGTGCTACATTTGCGCCCATTGAAACCAAATTCACGAGAAGGCAACGTGGTGAGGCATGAGAGTTTAAAAAATATACAATTCGTTCAGGAAATGCGTGAAATCGTCCCTCGCACCAGAGATGGGATGTGTTAAAAGAAAAAGAAATGAGAAAAATCGGCATTAATAATCGTATGAATTCAGCGGAGAGCACGGGAGTCGCATCATTGGTGCAGACCGGGAGAGAGGAGCGTCGGGAACCAATGGGCGTGTGCTCAGCGGACGCGCTTCTCATTTTTCTCTCTCCGTGCATCGTGCCTGAACAGTGAATGCGCCGAGGACGCGTCGGGGAGCAAGAGAGAGGAAATGGTGCGAAACACAGCGACCCCTTTATCCCATTCAAACCACCCACCCACTCCCCCCATCCCCCCCCGCATCCACCACCACTCGCCCAAAAAAGTGAAAATCGTATAAGATACCCCCGCTCCCCCCCCCCTTCACCTCCACCATAGGGTCCGTTCCTTTTC
The DNA here is from genome assembly GCA_963573305.1 of Pyrrhosoma nymphula. Taxonomy (NCBI): domain Eukaryota; kingdom Metazoa; phylum Arthropoda; class Insecta; order Odonata; family Coenagrionidae; genus Pyrrhosoma; species Pyrrhosoma nymphula. Next base: position 143,334,875 of record OY754327.1, on the reverse strand, counting down.
GTCGGGAGATAAAGAGATGGAAATTGCGTGGAATGTATGTGCCTGGGCACAGGGCGAGCGACTCGCGCGGATGGACGTATTTTGAAGGGGTGGAGTGCTAAGGGAAAGGGATGGGAAAGAAAGAGAGAGAGAGAGGTTGAAAAAATGTGTAAGGAGCCGAGGGAAATAAATAGAGGCGGGATGAAAGGAGATGAATATGAAATTTTTAAAACGAGGGACGCGGGGCCATAAACGTGCAGGCGCGAGGGACTTCCCACCGCGCTTGGCGCCCCCCTCCACACATATATCCCGGACCCTGAACCCCCCTCCTCCTTATCCATCCTCCTCCTCTGTTTTCCGGAGTCAGCCCACCCTTTCCCTCCCTCGCCATCGCCCACCGTCCCTTACGCCCCTCAACCGAGAACTCCTCTCCGCCTGTTTTCACCTCTCTTTCCCTCTCACTCTCTCTACCTCTCCCCCTTTTCTCTCTTTTCCGAGGAACCGTGTTCACGTGCGAGAGAGAGAGTGTGTGAGTTAAGAGAAGGAATGAGGGACGTGTTGCATCGCCGCCGTCGCCCGATCAAAATTCCAGCGAGGGACGAATGCAAGCCTCGGGGCGCGGATAGGTTGGCAGAACTGGGGAACATTCGAGCTTTACTTCGTCATCGTAGGCATATTGCTGGTTGAGCAAATCAAAGTATGTTATTCTATTGACTAGAGGAATTTTTTCACACCTGCCACCCGCCGCGTTTTTCCATTTCTTTGCACATGATGGACGCCCATTTGTGTATTTTTGTCTATGTCTTCATAGGCAACGAATAAGCATGTTTTCATCATTCATGTGCTGATATGTACAGGCATGATCATCACCAAAATAAATTTGGTGGTTGGACATAACGAACACGGGTGTTAAAGCTTGAGAAGGAGAGCATTATGTATAGGTGTAGCAAAAGTTGGTGGCACTCGATTGTACAGAGAATGACTTCAGGGAGAGGAGAGCATACAGGAGAGGAAGAATGGAGATGTTTAGGTTCTCTCTAAAGGTCCCAACCTGAGCCCTGCGGTACCTCTGCCTGCTCTTCAACGTTTAATTCGCCCTCTGGAACCTCAAACTCTCTGCTGTGGAGTTCCATCAAGTTTCGCTCTACCTATATTTCCACACAATATTGTAGAAACATCAAGGGTTCTCTACCTAAAGATAGAACGTAAAAACGTTGAATATAATTATAGCATACGTTTTGAACGAGTTCCAAGGCTGTTTGTAGCAGTTTTCTATATCGAATTCGAATTTTGATCGATTTTGAGTAAGTAGTGTCAGCACTTACCATGACAGTACACTCTTTGCGGAAGACGCTGCATTGTAAATGCCTATAAATTGCTGAATATTCAGCATCAATGAAGTCGAGTTGTCGGTAAAGACATTCACTAAAGTGGATGGGGATGCACTCACGATAATGAATTTAATGCTAAATTTAGTATTTAAGGTTGTGAAAACATTTTTTGAGTTAGGCAGTTTAGAATCTTACCTTGAGAGAGAGAGAGGCGAAAATAACATGATACAGCGGTAAGTTGCTTTATCAACCCATGCTGACTATAAATAACGTGTATTATCTCTGCAAGCAGCGACGGGGCGAAACTATTACTTTTTAAACAACAAAGGAAGCGAAAGCAGACCAATATTGGCTGATAACATATAGATGGGTACTACAACAGACCAGAATCCCATCCGACAGGGACGAGGCAGATAAAAAAGGTCAAATTAATATCCGCCTGCCTACGCGCTCGTGACCGACTTCTTTGGGGATGCTGAAAACTCTAATCAGAGAGCAACGGTCTGTTTGCCCAAGACCTTTCACTTCCTTTGCTTTGAATTTGCCTTTACTTTCCATAATCACTTGTATTATCACGGGCGCACATGGCCCGTCGCAATATCTCACCCTAAATTTACCTCCCATTCGCTCCTCAACCTCTCTCTCTCCTCTCACCCTCACTCCCTCTCCGATGCGTTCAAGCATCTTCTTGCCGTACTTTCCCTCCAGCACGCTCATTAACCCCTCCCCCCTCCCTCCCCTCCCCTCACCCCCCCCCCCCCCCCCTCTGCCCTCTCCCTCGCCTCGACTGCTCCTCCCATCCATCACTCTCTTTTTCTGCTCTCCGCCGAAACTTTCTCCCATCCATTTCTCCCGCCAACCACCGAACCTCCCCCACTCCCCTCACTCCCTGTCTTGCTTATTTTCTGCCGCAATACACAGGCACTGTCCTCCTATTGGTCCAAAATCTGACGATATACTAAAGCAAAATAACGTCTACGATAATCATTATACTGCAGAGGATTTAACTTGCTTCCAACAAAATTTTGAGAAGGTGGTACTGCCAATGCCCTCGGGCGAATTCCACATCATATGAAGCACTAAGTAGGGCATCTTAAAATAGGTAGTGAAAACGGAAGAGGTGTATTTTGCATCTACCTACTACTAACCTGTATGCTAACACAGCGGCGCATTGCAGAGGTTGTGCGGTCACCAGCCATAAAAAAAATAAGATATCGATTGGATTTGAAAAGGAACCATTATGGAGAGGTATATTTTCGTTTATAAGATTATTCCTCGAAATTAAAAAAAAATATACATCGCCTCAAACCATTCATTTATTTGAAAAAGGTTTAACAGTATCCTTTGAAATATAGTACCTCAAATCAAATACAGAATAAGGTTTAATAATAGCCCACCTCATACTCGTAGTTTCTATTATCCTGTCATTATAGTTTTGCTTTACGTAACCATACAATTTTAAATACTCGAAAAATTAATTTATTCAACAAAGAGGTCCGCATTAATGAGGTTTAAGTTGATGATACAATTCCTCTTTCTTTATTTTTCCTCCACTTGGATGATAAAATAAGATTTGAATTCCAAGTATATTGTAACCATAACAAGAAGCACTTGACGACGGTAATTTGATTCCTTCAACGTCTTCAAATTATAATTTTATAGCGAAAAAATACATTTTTGTTTGGGCATGAATGGAACTGAGGAGGCATTTAATAAAAACCCAAGCCCTTCGTCCCTTCTTTCCTCGACCTTTTTTCCTTTTCTGTCTAGCGTGCCATTCTCTCTCTTACTGGTTCGCATCTCCTTTACACGACCGTCCAGGGTCCAACTCATCCCCTTATCCCTCCCCGCTCCCTTCTCTTCCTCCCTCTCTCCATGTCCAGCTCCTCTCACTCCGTCCCATTCTCTCTCGCACGCCCTCCCGCGTTTTTTGCATATTTCCTCGGGAAAAGAGCGCGCATTCATGCCGGTGCGTTCCCATTGTGCGTGTGGGGGGGGATGAGCTGGGGGAAACTCCTACCGTCGCAGCATATTGCCTGCCGTCCGAGAAACCCCGGGCTCGCACGACCAAGCGCACCATATTTCCCGACCCAGCACCTTTACAACAATAACCCGAAATACTTTCGCACGACGAGTAGGTGGAGCCGGAGAAGAGCAGAAGAGAGGAGAGGTCCCTTGGTGAGAGTGCGGGTACACGCCGGCCGCAACGCCATCTACACAGTCCTCCCGTCACGCGTAACATACGCACTCCCTCTAACCTTTCTGCAGGGCCACCTCCCGCGATCCTCTCCACCCGCACGCAACGCATATAATACGTACGAGCCCCACCCACACCGCCGTAAACATTCCATCCCGCCAGCATTGCCCCCACCATCAGCAAAGTCTCGCACTCTTGCCCCCCCACACCCCTGCTTCCTTTTAAACCCACATCCACCCACCCCCCCCCCTCCCCCACAGCACACACACCATCCGCCCCCTCCACCCCCCCCTCTCCACGCAACAACATCACCCACCGCCAATCCCCCTCCCTTTACCATTTCCCTCCTAACACCGCGCCCGGCGGCTTGTTTATCTTGCGGGGAGGCGGAAGTGCGTCACGGTGTGGTTTTCATGGCCCTAACCTCTCCCCCCTCTATTTACGCCCTCGGAGCCGCATTGTATGTGCCCTCCGCCAAACATCGTTCCCGCTCGACTTTCCCACTGACGGCGGGAGTGGGGGAGGGGGGACTCTCAAAGCATAACCCTTTTCCGAAAAGCACTCGTCCCCTTTCAAACCCTTTCGGCTTTTTCGGCAATGCTCTTTGCCACCTTCTGCCACCGCCCCGACATGGAACTCGTCTGGCACCCAGTCCCTCATCGACGTCCAGCGGGAGCTAATAAAGCCCCTATATATCGCATGTCACCTGATCCTGCACAGGAAGGGGTTGGGTAAAGTAGTGGAGGATCGTATGGTGCAGAACTATCAAGCTGGCCATCGCGCACAATCTCTTGTACCGTAGCTAGGATCCTTGATTTCATAACTGATGCGATCTAAGGGTGGGTACTGGTTTCTAGCAGGATCTGTGCAAATTCAGCGCTCGTGTCGATGATGAGAGGATGGCTTCAATCATTCTATGATCCATTATCAATAATGGGGTAGTACTTGTTCAATACAGCTACCATAATGGTACTTGCTTAAATAGTCAAAGTTTATTGTACTTTTGCATGTTTTACTTTGTAAAAACTGACCATTTTAGATAAAACTCAGATATTGTATTTTTCAACACATCTTTTATCGAAATACCGATCTGGATTTTAATAGATAACTTCCATTTTCAAGGTTCATGGGCACAATTGTTTGTTGAAGCCTGGGCTGGCGTATTAATAAAAATATAGGAAAAATACTATGCGAATATACTCTAAAAATTATAAAAGTAGCTGTGGACTTGTCATGTTTACTTGGACACATATCTTGGGCGATCTTCAGCTGTCATTTTCAAGGCAATCTTATGTTTTGGGTTCCGCAAGTTCGACAATTTTGTGAATGCTCCAACTGCTTGGATCCATCCACGGAACAAAGCGGCCAAATCTTAAAAACTCGTGAGAAAACAGGGACATAAAGAGGGAATAAATACACGAGTCAAATAAATACATAGGAAACCCAATGCTTTATAAAAACTCTTTTAAGACTTTGTTAAAGATTCAGAGGCTACCCGCTCGGCTGAGCTTACGCGAGACATTCAGATCACGTGAGTTTTTAGAGTAACTCGAAGGGTACTGCCGTACCTCTATAGCTTACAGAAATTACCAAATAATAATGATGCTCTGTCGAACAGATAGGCTCGAAAATTTCTTCTTCCCACTCACTATTAATGGCAAAAAAGAAACTAATCTTGGCATTAGTTCGTCAGAATGCATCTAGCTTTTCATCGTTCCTTTCATTTGATTCCTTCTTCAGTTCTGAGGTCCTAGCATCCCCTGTCACATACTGTTGCGGCGGATCTTAAGGTAGTACGTCGCTCCAGATGTAAAATCTCTAGATATCATGGAGGTTATTGCAGAGGGTCATGTCACGTGCGATATGGTCTGAAGTTTCGCCTCTCTCATTGTCTGCCTCTCCTTCTCCCGGCCCCTCCTCGACCCTTACCTATTAAAAAAAAGACACGCTTGCATTATTGCTCCGATAACCTTTTACTTGCTCCCCTCGGATTCCCTTAACTGCATTCCTCCGGCGCACCGTCTCCCCTTCGTCACATCGCCCGTGTTGAATTCCTGCATTCTGTAGCAATCTTCCTTACCCACCCTCTCTCTTTCTTCCCTTTGCAACCCTTCCTCCTCCTCCACAAGAGCGCCCAGTATTGGTAGTTACCGTGGATGGGAAGCAATGCTTTTGTGGCTTACTCTCCGGGACATTATCAAGGATGCGCCTTTTAAGTTTGCCTCCTCGTAGGACGTTTCATAAATTTAATAACGTTAGGTTAGGCAATTTATTCCTTACACGACCGCTTACTCCATCCAACTTGAGAATTTGAGGAATTTCGATTGAAATTAAAATTGAAAATCTGAAGGCGATCGCTCTGCACTCTTGTATCAGAGGGAACTCACTCCTAAAACTGCGGTCTTGCTAAATATCACATAAGTGATTTAATTTTGAGATTAGTTTATTCTCAGAAGTAGAGATGCTTTGTATTTTCATAACATCAAAGAATTGAAAGCATGGATGGCTGTGGATAATGAAAAACAGATGTTTCCTCTCGGTAAGCACGCGAAGAAAACATAGGAGAAAGAAAAATAAGAAAAGGAATAAGAAAAAATAAGATAAGAAACGGAAAGCAGAAAGGCTAGAAAAATATCTCGATAAGAATTTAATGATATAATGACAAAGGACATATATAAAAAGGAACATATTCACATGTAATGGACGTGTTCGTGTCATTTATTTGGGGAAATCATTTATCATTTTTCACTTGTACCCCTTTTAAGCTTTTCATTTTTATCCATTATGAATTGGAACCTCCCCCTTAACACAGTTTTAGAGAGACAAAATGGTCTTCTCTAGTCTTTTTTGTGGAGAAATACTGAAAGTATATTTAGATTGTTTTTATAGCTAAAATATTAAGTGAACAAGTTCACATTATTTCTTTTAGATGAATAAATGTAAAATAAATTAGTTCAAACAAATGCAAATCATCACCTTTTTGAATAAATTTATTTCGAAAAAGGAACCTCACAATCTCTATCATAGAACTCATCATCTACTAGATCACAATAATCAGCGATGACTCACCATGCAACCCTAATGGAATCATTATCCATGAGTTTCACATTTATTTCCTTGGCCTTTTGAATATCAGGTTAAGGAAAGATCCTATTGAGTGAGGTTAAAAAAATACGTATTTTATCAAAATCTTACATCTTTGTTATTCCCTTTATGCTCATCTCCTTTCAAAATTTATCAATCCTCTCCATTGCGACTGTAGCTCGATTCGGTGACTCGTACTGGTGGACAACTTTCCACCTAAAATATACCCACGCTCACATTGAATACACCTGTGGGTTGTGAACGGAAGGTTTCCCCCACTGATTGATGTGGGAACCTCAGAAAGATCGCGACATGAACGCTCCACTGTATCAATCACAATTCCACCCGCGTCGATCTTTCCCCACGAGATACCGCCTCACACAAACTCCGTCATTCAAAGTCACATTGAAATTTACTCCCTTCTTCCCTTCCTCCTCGTCCTATCTCACCGAACCGAACCGCTCGACAACCACCCAGCGACGCATCTTCTTCTCGAGCTTACAGCTATCTCGTTCTGTGGGTGCATGTCTCTCTCTTCCTTACCACGCTTACTAAAAAAAATCTAACCTTAAAGAGGGACTACTAGTAAGTCCCTCTTTAAATCTCCATTTGAGGCGCGCAAGTCATTGCCACCCTCCCCCTACGTTTTTCCACTTTATTTCTCGCCCTCTGGTTTTTGTTCTTCCACTCCCACCCCTACAACATCCCACCCTATTCTCTCCCACCTCGTTGTCACCTCTCATCCCCCCCGTGCTCTCCCTAATCCATTCCCTCTTCTAGGAATATCCACCCTCTCTCTCTCTCTCTTTCCTTTTCTTCTCTCTCTCCCTCACTCACTCGCTGACGCTGTTAATTCCCGTTCGTCACGCACTCTTCCCCAGTCCGAAGGAGGAGGATTCCGTGGATCGCTATCAGCGAGAGATCTCTCGACGACGAGTGCGGAGCTGCCTCGGCTGCGAAGACGTCTGCCAGCCCTCCATCTGCCGCCTCGAAATCCTTCCAATCCTTCACTTCTCCCCTTCCCTGTGCGGGAATACCCCATCGCTGATTTTTCCACCTCATATATTTTTCATCCGAGACACATTACATGGAGACGTGCCGTGCAAGACTCATTTGTGCCTTCAAATTCACACGTTAGCAAATAGCGGCTCGCCGCAGCGTGAGCACCCTGTTACAATTATTCTTTCTCTCTTTGGTTTGGTCATGACGAAAGTGGTTGGCCTAGAGGAAAAACGTTTGAGTGGCTGCATCGACAGTGAGGCATAAAGCTAGGTTTTACAAACGGAATGGTTTCAAGCAATTTTATTTCTTCTCATCGATCCTATAGTAGCCTCCCGAGATTACATACTCATAATTTGTCAGGAAACTAGAAAACACCTGAATCGAGTGAATTGAAATATAGGTCAAATTTATTGTTTTAAAAAGATGCCAATTATATCGATTGGGGATGTTAGTGATAATTTGTCAGTTGGAAAGGATACATGGGCTACTTCGACCAATATATACTTTTATTTATAGAAAGCCGGTTTAAAAAATTCATACTTCAAAACATTGTTTAGGAGTACATATTTTAATCTTTCCTGTATGACATATATTGTTTTCATGTTCAGCATATCTATTACGAACGAAATTGCAAGGCACGGGAAATTTGATGCTAAATAATTAAAAATTTTAGTAAACTTTTAAATCGTAGGTTTTTGTGAAATAATGATTTATCAACCATTCAAGTTTCCGGGTTGAAATTTCATGACAATATTTGATGGTTGAAAATCATGGGAAATGAAAATAACTTTTAACGACTAATAGCAGGGTAATTTTTCTGACGTAGTGCTTAGGAGTCACCTTTGTAAAATGTTGAGTAACGGGCACAAAAAGATGTAATTTTGTTTAATGAGTTGATGATGTTAAGGAGTTCTCCGTTTGTTTAAAAAGCTGTCTACATTCTGTACAAAATTCTGATGAACGACTCTCAGTCTTGGATTTAAATATGCACGTTAGTCTGTTGCGTCGTATTCATGTTATCGGAAGAAAATTTTATCCCTTATGGAATCGTCTATCATAATTTAAATTCAGGTACCACTGCGCTATTAGTTGGCAGATTAATTCCTATATATAGTAATTTTTATAATTTAATCCTGTCGCATTCCCAATTTTTAGCGAATTCTAACATGCATTTAGGAATCTCTAAGTAATTTTATGAGGCTCGCTTGCCAATGAGATACAAGTTTTTACATGCATTTTTTGTGGAAAAGATACCCCTACAAACCAATACGGAGAGAGACAGTTGATTCCATGACTTACCGTAAACCTTTTTCGTGACCTCCACCAGGACTTGATTCTGCCGCTGCTGGCCCTTGTGCACCCGCGGGTGCGGCTCGCCGGCCGGAGGAAGCTGCAGGAGGCTTACGGTGACGTTGACCGGCGTGCTGGTCTGCGTCCAGAGTTCGGAAGGCGCGGCGTGGGACGTTGAGTTGTCAGCCGGGGGGGCACCGCCATGGGACGGAGCCACCTTGTGTATCGTCACGAGGACGGCTGTCGGCTTTCCGGGCACCGCCACGTTCGGGGAAATCACGGACAAGCCCCTGCGTAAACGAAGAAGGCGATGAGGTAATTAGTAAGGAAATGCATCGAAGATGATTAAGATGGGATTAGGGCTTGAAAAATTCACTCGGAAATCCTTAATCCAAACATTGTAACGCATATTGTTTTTAAATGACTCAGATAGTTAATTTAACTCATCAGATCCTGCCGAGAAGTTGACTTTCCAATGACTTACCAGGGTTAAAAGTGTTAAATTGAAAGTGTTTAGACTTTAGTTTAGAAAGTTTGTTTTGTTTGAAAGACTGTTTAGTTTAGAAAGTGGCATTTCAAATGTTTGCCATGTTTTATTTTTTTGCAATTAAAATTTTTGTAACCTTAACCGATGGTATTGAAGTAATAAATATCTGCCTTTTCTGAATCACCTAAAAAATAAAAAGTCAAAACGCAATAGGTTTATTTCATAGTGCGATTGAAGTTTGAAATAAAAAAAACAATTTATTTTACTTGTTTGAACTTTAGTTTAGTTTTCTCCCCTTTTCTATTGACCATTGTAGTTTTCAAATTAACTAAAGACGTATGCTATTTTCATATCGAATCATGACTTAATAGTAATTATGAAATGAGAACGATATTACAATTTACGAATCCAAATACATTAAGTAGGAATATGGGATTACTCGTGGGTTATACATGCATGTTTTAGGTCAAATTACCATCCCCATTGTAATGACATCCGAACAATTTTTAGGATGAGGGTTAATCACCTTTCTTTGCACGTACCCTTGGACATGAAAAGGACATGTGATACTCTGAAAACTGATGAATTTTCACGTAATGAGAATGCTCTTTATACGTTCACCATGCATCAAAGTATTCCTGTTATGTTCATGGAGTAAATAGCGGCGCTAAGTAAAGGCAAGTTAATTTGATGAAATAAAGTTTTTTAATACTTAGATGGACGGATTTTCTCATTTATAAGACCTTTTTTACTGCTCTGAACAGCTTTCCAGCTTTAAAAATAATAGGCATCATCATGGCATTTATCAGGGGAAAGGGTCATACATATTCATGCTACGAATTCAACGAAAAAAGGGAATACAGACTGAGTAGTTCTCTTTATCGGTGGAAAAATGAAAAAACAACGTGAAGATAAATACTGGCTTCGGGAAGTTCATTAGAATTCCTCAGTCTCCCTGCAGCTCAAAAACTCGGATTGCAAATCAACTGAATGATAATTGGCAGAGTATGGCATGCATGTTTTTTTTTCATTTCTCGCCATTGAGTGTTTCTTTACAATGTAAAACGGGTCGCCGTAAATGTCCAAAACATTGAAATTCCATTAGATCAAACAAGGGTAAAATGTTTGTCCACTCAAAATTTGTACTTTCGATCCACTAAACACCAATGCAACCGACGTGAATAAGTAATCGATTCTTGATATTGCTGGTTTCGGAAAATCAATCAACCGCTTACTTGATTACTGTGGACCACATAATTACGAATTAACTTGCTCCTGAATGTCATCTGACATAATCCAAAGATATTATCAGTGTATCCAAAGCCATTGAAAGGCTTTTGTCACTTACTTCCACATCAAAGTCCATATACATCTTTCTATTTCGAGCTGGTTGTATTCGGTGCTTACGTTTTGCATATGTCCTCTCAATTATTTACAAAAGGGGGATTATCCGTGATGTCAAATGCTATGTTTCAACCAACTTAGCATTCCAATTTTGTCGTTTGTAAATGTAATAATTTCCTGATAAATCCGCAGGTATTGACTTTTGGAGGGACCATTTTGCATTTACTTGAGGTATTACTGATGATTACTTTAAAATTCATGTCGATTTTCAAGCTTTAATTTCCGCTATATTCTGAGTGGGTCTAATCAATTCAATAGTCGTCACAACGCCGCACTGAACCATTTTTGCATTACCAATGCATTCCTATCTTATAGTTCTACTATAATATGATGAAAAATCATGATAAAAGTTAAATAAATAGAAGCAACTAATATCAGCTAAAATTCTGACCTCATGGGATATTTTTATTTCATGTAGCAAAAAATTGAGAGCTTAATTTAAATCGTCAAAAATGAAGAATAGACTTTATACATTTTATAAACTGATGTATATTATTTTATTTAGTCTTTTTCATTAATTCGTAAGCATTGAAGCATAATAAATATTTAAAAAGGCTTCCTATGCGATTCACGGAACTTAACCTTATAATGCCAGGTGTTTCTTATTCGGAAAATACCTCTGGAGTTATCTCAGCTCATTCACCAATTCTCAAATTTGCCGAAATTGATAGGGAAAAAATTATAAAGTGATTAAAAAATACATTCCCAAATAGTTAATTTTGTCTCTGCTACCTCCGTATGTTAATGTCAAGGAAGAAAAAATTCACTATCCATAATAAAAATATTGGTCCATATAACATTAATATCAAGTTTATTACTTCAGTAATCGATGTTCAGATGTTAGTTAGTATATATCCTCCATAATGGTTTAAAATTATGAAAAAAATTAACTCATATGTATATGTATTAATGCATATGTATTATATCTACCAATTATATTCCGGGAATATAATGTAGGCTTGAGGAGCAGTAGTGAAAATATCACAATTAAGATGCAAATATTTTTTTTGCAATTCATCAACTGAATCCGATGGCGTACAACCTTTATCTAGCAGGTGTGACTACATCTTGAAATTATCTAAAATAATTATACTTAATTGTATCTTGCTACTAAATTGCGTGACGTTAATGTTCCTTTTAAAGGTACTTTGCATTAAAAGGCTATTACACTTTTGGAAAATGCGTTACTGTATTTCTTACAGTGATAAATCTTTAAATATTAATACCATTCTCCATTCAAATTCACCTCGTATCTCACTCCTTTTCATCTCGCGCATCTACCTACCTCATCCAAGCAGACTTATATGGCTTGCTCATGCAGAGCACGAGTGGATAATGGTTTTAAAATAACAATATACTACGGGTGCATTACTGCCATATATTCTCATTTCGGATTCCTCCCACCAGACACGCGGCGCTATGCATCTTAATTTCTTGTAAGATGGGACTGCTGCAGAGGTCGTAAATGAACCACCTCTTCCTTCCCTCTGCGCTCTCGGTAAGTCGGTAAAAAGCGTTAATTTGCTCTCCCTCTTCCCCATTTCTGCTCGTCCACACCACCGTGCGATAAATGAGCCGCTCCACCTCAACCCTCATCCCCCGCTGAAAACTCCCCCCTCACCTCTTCGCTGCACACTTCCCTCCCCTCCTCTGAACCCGCTTCTCCGCCTCCCCATCGCAGTGCAGCAATCCTCCCGATGCATTAATTACTTTGCTCTCCCTCCGCGAAACCCCGACCCACCCCACCTCACCCGACTCGCTCTTTTTTGGAGGCTCTCACGGTGGGGAGAAAATTTCTTGCAGCTGTCCGTAATCAAATTTCACGTCGTGTTCAAACATTTCGTGCATGCCTTATGTCAAGTGCAAGCGTGCCAAGATGTTGGGTGGCGCGGCCCGTATGAGTTGGGTGAGTGGTCGCGCTGAGGAGGGGAGAGAGTATAAAAAGGAGGAACACTAGGAGCCGCCTTCTTGCCCCGTTTCTCACCTTGCCCGGCCTCCGCAAGAGGGTGCTGGGGAGCACTGCGGGGGGGACGTGACGAGGAATTAGTTACTTTCAGACGGCCGGGAGGTAGCGGTGTGTGCGGTGGTGTAATTTTAAGGACAATGAATGGCTTCATCTGAGCGCAGCCGCCCTCGAATAAACACGTGGGGCATCTGTATTGGTGTCTTGAGTCCGCATCTTACTTGAGGAATCGTGGTGCATTCTTGCACTTTATATGACTCAGAGCTGTATCACGATGTCATCTGAACCGATTTCGCGTTCCATTGGACTTGGTAGAGAATGTAAGTTTTTACACCATTCACGACTACTACTGAATTAATGGTTTCTTTACGGATATATCAGGGTAAAACCAGGTTGAGGTGTGGCTTTTCGTGGGCAGTCGTACGCAGAAAGTTACAAAACATATTCATAAAACTAAATTTTAGACAAGCGCATAACCAATTTTTACGAAACAAATATTCAAAGTGATCTTCTTTGATTCTTTATATATTTTGATGGAAAGTGATCATACTGAGACTTGTCTTCACCCGTCCCTGAAGGCTAACGGGACATCGAACCATCAGCATAAGTTAATAAATGATAAAACTTTTCATTTCCCAATTTAATTTTTTTAAATTTTCACGGAACGACTTGAATCAATATTTGATTTCAAGGAACGACGACAAGGGACGAAGGAACAAGGGTGTATTTTGATTTTCAAGGAACGCTCAATTATCTAAGCAATTATAAAGGATTCAAATATTTGATTTTGAATCCCTTCTAATTATTAATTAATATTATTAATATTCTTCTTTTTATTTCGCTGGTAGGATGAATATGGTTGACCATTCCTTTTCAATGTTGATCTCCCAAATAATCCCCTTGTGCCGTTTTTGACGAGGTTATAAGCGAATGATTGAAGTGTAAATCATTGAAGCTACGTTAAGCTGCCTCTCATCTTAAACTTGTTCCTGCCGATGCAGCTAAAGTCTCATGCGCCCCTCACTTATGACATATTTGGAAAAATCCATCTCCAGTATTCAACACTTCATACTGCATGAGCCGAGAAGAAAGAGTTTCACTGAAACCCTTTTGCGCCATGACTACGTACTCCAGCAGAATGAAGTTTGCTTTTTCCCCCTACCCTAGCAATACCGGCACGGAAAATTCCTCGCCAGAAACTTTGTAGGCGAGCGTGACCTGGGTGGAGGCGTTTGACTTGACGCATCGACTGGCTCCACACAGCATCCCCAATGACTATAGACTGGAAGCCATTTGTTTCTTCTTATTCATCCAAAATTCAGCCCCGAAAATTATCCCAGAGTTACATTGGATTAGAAGAAAAGGTGGGGTGGAGGGAAAAAGACAAAGGGAGAGTAGGGCACGCCGGGGGGAGGCTTTGACGAGGAGTCCCCACCCCCGAAGCTCCCCCCCTTCCTCAATCCCCCTCCACCCAATTTGGGACAACCCCTCTTTCTCTGCTCGCTCGCTCACTTGCTACCTCTCTTGCAAGAGAACCGAGACAAACTTCATCGGCGACTTTCTCGTGGAGCGCCAAATAATGGATGTGGAGGGAGGGTGGGGGTCTGCACATGAAAGGGTGAGGCGAGCGAAACTTAACAGAGGAAGTATAAAGAAAGACTCCAGAGGGGGATGGAGGAGTCAAGCCCTTATTGGCGACATGGAGGAGGTTTTCGGAGGGGTGGAAGGAGTACCGTTGGTGTCGGTATGAGGTAGAGGACGAGGGAATAATTCGATTATTATAGACTACATGCTTATGCGCTACGGTGAAAACATAGTTACAATGAAGTCTAAGTTATCCGAGGTAGTGTGGAATAAGGCCCTCTGGGATAATAAAAAACTCGGATGGCATGGGAGGCTTATGAGCGAGAATAAATTGCAACATAAAGTCTACTATATTTCTCTGCTCTCTGTTCTTCATACTTGAACATGGTTGGGATAAAATATTTCTGTGAATTTGGGGATCGATTAAATATTTGCGGATCAACTGAATACCAAATTATGATGTTAATTAACATAAACCAAACTCGCTTGGTACACTCACAACATAATGATCTGTACCTTGGATAATTTGGAACCCAAGTAAAAAAGGACTTGGGTAATTGAGACCAACACAAACATTTACATACGAGAATGATATATCCCAGTTTGGAGTAAGTATTAAAAATATAATAGTCCTAACTTCGGGAATGTAAAAAAAAGGAGACATCTAGGACGTATCCTCCCGTGTCAGTTATTTTATTCTCATCCTTCAGAAAGCTGTGCCTAGACTACTACAAAATTTAAATTTATCAGCAGTGTCTCTTTTTTGGTTCTCGACCATTTTGTTGGCCAAAATTATTCCTACTTGTGTGTGAAGATAAGTGATCCACTCTGGCCCGAGTGTGGAGAAAGATAGCAAGAAGAGTCAGTTCAGTAGTTCAGTCCTCCTCTCATATTTGAGAGAGGTGTTCCTAGACCCACCGAAAATTTAAATTAGCCGTACTCTTCTAGTTTCTCTCTTTTGTGCTCCCTTATTTTCAGACTAACACGCTGGCGGCTAAATACTTATGAGCGAAGGGGGAGGAAGTATCTACCCCGCCCGAAGTGGAGAGACAAACAGCAAAAGGAGTAGTGCAGAGTGGAAGGAAAAAGAGAGAGAGAGAGTAGAGTGAGTAGTGGGGGAGTAGGTGCGGTAGACGGAGGAGTTTTTAGACTGGGGAGGAGAAAGAAAGATAGGTCCCGAATACCATGCACCTTTCGGTGCGGTTGAGTAATTTCATTTGTGTGGACGCGCTCGGCAAGGGAAAATAGGGCGGGCCGTGGTGTTTACTCAGAGCGAGAGCGAGTGAGCAGTGGGGAGGGGGTGGGGCAAGGTGAGGTTTGCTCACTTATGGGAGCCACGGAATGGGGAGAGTGGAATTGAAAAGAGGAGGTGGAAGGGGACGACGGGGGTTGGAGGGGATGCTCCGAAAAAAAGGGAGTGGTGAGTGAGAATGCAGGGACGTGATAGGAAGACGGAAGAAAGTTCAAAAGAAGTCGCTGACAGGGACAGAGACAGAAAGGGAGGAGGTGTCGAGGAGTTTGGGATAAGATATGATGGAGGGGAAGGTGGACATAAAGCAGTGGGAAGGGATAGGGAACCAGTT
Organism: Pyrrhosoma nymphula; assembly: GCA_963573305.1. Taxonomy (NCBI): domain Eukaryota; kingdom Metazoa; phylum Arthropoda; class Insecta; order Odonata; family Coenagrionidae; genus Pyrrhosoma; species Pyrrhosoma nymphula. Next base: position 143,318,971 of record OY754327.1, on the reverse strand, counting down.
TCGCACCTACAAGAAAGAGGAAAATATCTTGAGTTTATAGGTCGTAAGACTACACATATTAAACGGCACAATTTATGACAAGGCATTAGGACTGTTGGATACTTTCTGATAGTGATAGTAATCCAGATTTTCTGCAACGTTAATGCATCTCTTTTGACGACAATATTTTCAACTTTCCTGGTAGTTTCTAAGGTCTTCTCACTTCAGACCTGAAGAAGCTCACTACTTGGAATTCTGGTGAAACTGTCGACGGAGGGCATAGATCAACGTGGTAAAAACTCGGTTAACCTTCACCATCAAAGTATTTAGACAGCTACAGTAAGAAGTTGTCAGGATTATCGGATCTTCTACTTGTAGAATACAAATGAGCCCTCCATTCCTTTTTATGCAAATGTTTGAAAGTAGTTTTTAAAATTAGCGGACATTTCGAGAACTAGGAGGAGGTTAAATTGAGTGATTCCACTGTCAATATTTTGGCATCAGATTACTGATTTCAGTCGTAGTTCTCTTTCATGATTATTTGGAGAGTAGGTTGGTTGGCGACCGATAGCTGAGCTAATCTGCCATATTGAGGACAGGTGACTAGGTTGGTAAGGAAGGATTAGATGGGAATGTAGGAAGGGATGAGAGAAACCCGACGTCCGCATTAACCTTACCATTGGTCTAAATATTATTCGTCAAGGGAATCACAGCTTAACGTCCCATCCGACGGACGGAGTACTGAATTGAAGTGCTCTCCACATGGCTACCCAAGTAGGGATTGAGATTCCAATGAAAAATCTCCTCAATGACCGTAATTCGAACCCGAGCCTTCGGAATCGGAAGGAAAAGAAGAAACTTTAGTCACCACAGCAACCCAATACCTTTTGTAAAAGGAGTTGGATCGGGAGAAACCTAGAGGAGAATGATTGCAGGTGAAGGAGGAGTAAGAAAGAGGCGCAATAGAGCCCGAAGGAGAAAGTGGGAGGGATTAGACGGGTGGGGAGGGGGGAGAGAGAGGTGCATACTACAAATATAAACTCGGGATTGGGGAGTCCGGGAGTGGGCTAGAAAAAAAACGCAGCGGCGTGGAATGACGTAGTCGGGTGGAGGGGGGAGGTCGGGAGGTTGAATGCAGCGAATGGAGTGCCACCGGAATCAGGAAGGAAGAAGTGATGAGGTAGGTCTTCCGACGGAATTTATTTAACCCTGCATTTGCACCTTACGGGAGGAACCCACATCAGACGTCAGACATGCAATTACGATCCTTAATTATTGAAGTAATAACGGATGGATGTTGCTGGACGATAAACCGTGCATTTTAGGATAGCACCATGTTGTAGAGCTAATTTCAAAGAGAGAGGATGGCAAAGTGCTATTACGCTTTACGTAGAAATATTAATGGCTGTAACTGGGGTAAATAATTATTGAGTAAAACTCAGTTATATTGATACTGCTCTCTTGCATGTGAGTGTATTAGTGAAACTCATTAAGTTATTGTTATGAAAAAGGACTTTCTTATAGTTTTATGTAGGATAAATTCAAAAAAATAAATTTATCCATTTTATTCCTCATAAGGAGAATGAATATAGCATGAGATTACAATAATATTACTTAAAATGTGAGCAAAAACATGCTTGCATTTTTGACAAAAAACATTCGTACTCCTGTGGATATATATTATTATCCTTATTTGAAAAAAATATAATGATTATGTAATATACTCCGTTGTCTCTGGCGTGACTTGATGGAATTTCCTTAGCATTGTAAATTAAAAGTATACCTTAGTTATTCCACACAGATTTATTAACACAATACGACCTAGGTTTCGACGAAGCTCGTCATCATCAGGTGACGTGGTGATGACGAGCTTCGTCGAAAACTAGGTCGTATTGTGTTTGTAAATCTAAATGGAATAACTAGGAAATACTTTTCATTTACAATTATATTACGTGTTTCAAAGCTGTCAGTGCCCTGACTCTGAAATGTACACAATATCTACAATATATTTCGCAATTAATTACCTTCAGAGCCTTCTCATGGTGAGCTGCGCTTGTACGAGTTAAAAACCTCGCGTAAACTTTATTCTTAACATTGATCGCAAGAGTACCAAAACTAGACGTGGGAATCAGGGGAGATGGGGAATTCTTAAGAAATGAGCGTCGAATGGAAAAAGGGAGCAAGCAGCTGAGCCGAAGAGTAAAAGGAGGTCTGGTAAAGGGGGAAAAGGGTTTCTGGAGGACTGGAGGCGATTTTTGAAAAGGAAGAAATGGGGAAAAAGGGAGTGGTCGAAGGGCTGGAAAAGTTGTAAGGAATTTAGGGAGGGCGTGAGGAGAGTGTAATAGTGGCCGATGGAGCGAGGTGGAGGGCGTAATAATGTTTGGGAGCCGTGGATTGGGGGTTGGAGGGGGGGGGGGGAGAGGGGAGAGTTGTAGTGAAACGGCAGGAAGCATTTTCGGGGCTTGGAAGAAGGGCTTGAGGGAAGCAGTGAGGAAGAGGTGCGACTGGAAGGCTTTAAAGTGGAGGAAAAGAAGGAGAAAGTCTTTAATAATGTAATACCTAATTTTCTGGGAGGTATCAAATTTTTGTAGACCCTGGAAAATTAATTCCCTACCCCAATCATTACTTTATTCAATCAAGTTTCTGTCAAGTGATCTCGTTTTAATTAGTTCACTTCAGAAGATCTCTTCCCAATCCCACGTTGAGAACGTTCTTCGTTGATGAAATCGAAAAAAAATCCAATTTTATACTGCTTTCGTTTAAATAGCATTGGCCAGTCTTAATTGGCATTCAATGTTACAAATCCACTACTTAAAGAATCACCAATAAATATTTTCCTCAATTATACGTTAAGATTGGCAATAATTTTTAGAGCTAGCTAAATGCCACTTTGAGAAGATATGTGGGAACTAAAATGATCCACCAATTCCATATGGGTGTTACATTTTTAACCTCGAAAATTATTATGTCCCAGTTTTATTTTATTTAGTTGAACCCGAGACAATGTTTGTTATCAACAAGGACAATGAAGCATAGTTTTTACATTAGTAGTTGGTGTATGATGGTGATAAATAGAATACACTAAACTCAAATGGTTCTCCACTTTAATTCAATTTTACCCGAGTCTTTGAACTGAAAAATGTCAGGGATGAACTCCAAATCTCGGAATATTACGACCGTTGAGCGTTAAATGTCTTACTTACGATGTAATTTGAAATATTAATAGAATAGTATGAAATTTGTTGCAATAAGAATCACCCTTCAATTTTTTCACGAAGAGAGTGATTACATTCAACGCGCAATAAATTACAATATAGCCAGAAAGAATTAAAATTTTATAATGCAAACAACCGCTCAGAGTCACAACAGAAAATGAAAGCAGAATGAACAATCATCGCGGATAAGATCAATACTTTATATTAAATGTAAACATACATGCATCCTTTTATCGGTCAACATGATGTGTAGGTAATTATATAAATATAATCACATTTAATATGTTTTAGTTAATTATTAACGGCAAGTCAATACTTGAGTTTTTAGGCAATATGATCTGATAGATAACTAAAGTTAATAAGCATGGAATTTATATAATACAAATTTTAATCTAGTAATCTATGGCTGGGATGGTATGAAAGGTGACTGAGATATCCACCAAGGTTGAATTACTTACTATTGCTCTATCCAGTTAAGTTATTGATACACGCGCCCATGCAGCTATGTTATCTCGAGATAATGTAACCTTAGGAATAAAGTCACCTAAATATAAATACGCCTTGAGCCGGCTAGTTCATGAGACTAATGCACTTCCGTCAATGATTTAGATCGAAAATAGAAAACCCGCCTGGGCCACTGACTAATAGACAAATTAAACTTTCTTTGCGCCTTAAGGCACGAAATTAATGCAGCCGCAGTAACACGTTAGCATAAAAGCCAATCGCTTCCACCACATATCGACGAAACTTTGCGCAGCGTGACGAAACTGCGCGAGTGCTAGGCACGAGAAGAATTTTTTCGACGGCAATGGATCGAGCGTCTGATGGCGGTCGTGACGGGAATAGAAAAGCTCAGACGACCTAAGGAAACAGAGGAAGGAGCGAAAGAAATTGATGTACTGCACAGTGGAAAGGGTAAGGCTTGCTTTGGAGACGCGGTGACTATACCTCCCTTCCGCACCACTGCACCTCTCCACCTTCCATTACCCGCGCGGCGCCGTGCACCCTCGGGGCGTCTCGCTCGCTCACCACGTGCCCCTTGACTTCATTCACCGAGGATGTGCTGCAGTCAAGATTGCGCGCCTCGGAGGGGAAAATTAGTCGCGGTGTGGAAGAGGGAAGGAGAATCAGGCGAACGCGCGACGAGATAAGGTACGGAGAAAAAGCATATATGTCGAATTGGAACGAAAGATGAAGGGAAGCAAGTGAGGAATAAGACAAGTGAACTCTCTTGGGTTATCAATTGACTAAAACCATCAGGGCGGAATGAGAGAGTTTTTCTCGCGAGTTTACAGGGACAAGGTGCCAATCTCATCGAGGGTAGCCCCTATTAACTGCCAACTAACGCCCGTACGTAAACGAAGACATGAAAAAAAATCGGTGCAGATGTGGAGTGAAGGATGAGGGAATGTAAAGACCACTGAACACTCCAGCTAGATCAATTAAATTTAATTATTAGGGCGGAATGAGAGAAACGTTCTGCTGAGTTCGCAGGGTGCATTTGCATATTCTTGCGAAAATGGTTCCAATGGTCAGCCTGTAAATTCGTACGTAGATGAAGGGGTGGAGGGGAAAAAGTCAGCACAGGATTGGAGCGGAACAAAATGGGGTGGAGGTGAGGCGAGAGACAGCTAAACACTCAAGGGTGATCGATTGTCTCCAATCATCAGCGTGGAACGATAGAGATTTTCTCGCAAGTTCAGTGGGGAAAGGCGCAAATCACTATGAATGCCGTTCCATCCACCAGTCCGCTAACGCGCGCATATGGCGAGGAGCATTGAGGCATAACATGCGTCACACATGGATCCCTTTACAAGGAGAACTGTGCAGGTGAGGATTGATAAATTAAGACACTCGTTTGGGGGAAGAGAAAGGGAGGCTGCGAGGGTCAAGTCGGAGGGTTTCTGTGAAGGGGAGAGGATGCAGGAGGCGAATAGACCGAGCGTTAATAGAATGAAAAAATAATTGAAAGCGCTCGCAACTTTGATAAAAATAAATAAACTCCGAAGAGGGGTCGAGTGTGTTTTTGGCGTATCAGGGACTCGGGGCTGGCGAGGTTGGTGGGGGAAGAGGATCATTTTTCCGTTAAATCTCATAAATGTCAATGATACGTGACAGAACTTCCAAAGGCGAGTGCGCCGGTGTGTTGGAGGGAAGAGAACGAGAGACCTGGAGAAAGTGAGAGAGGAAATGTTGGCTTAAGACACGGGAAAGCCGCGGGAGGATTGAGAGCAATAAAGCGGGAAAGAGAGGGTCTTCTCACTATCCCACTCTCTCTTTCTTTCTACAATCTCTCCACCCATGCTCTGCGGAGGTAATTTGCGGCAGTGAACAGACTACCCTCCCCTCATCTCTCATCACCGCGTGTCGTGAACTCAATACCTTTCCTCCTCGTCCTCCTCTTGTGTCACCTCAGCTTGAATACCGCATTCCGTAGTGTTCGGATGATCGAACGCGGCCAAGGCAAACTGTCGCTTCGGGATATGCTCTAATACTCATCCAATTTCATCTCATCTCCAAAAATATCACCAATTCTACCTCACCGTTATCTTTATTTGCCTCTTTTTATCTTTCTCTATGATTCAAGTCAATCCCGTTTATACTTTTCCTCTTATCCTTAATATTTTGGACCATTTTTAACGTGTGTTACACCCGATGTTCTCTCACGAATATCACGGATCCTACCTACAAAGCTTCACAAGGCTATAGTTAGGTACCTTATTTCTTGCATCATAATAAAATATTTCCCAAAGGAACACAATCAGCATTGTATCGTGGAAACAATTACTGACACGGATCAACTCTGCAAACCTTGACTAGTTTGGGGCGTATTCAGATAATGCGGTAAATTTCAACATTGTGATTAGAACTGGAAGAGCCATAAATCTTGCTGTCATAATTTATGCCAAGTTCTGGTGGTTCGTCCCCTGAGAAGCCAGATGAATGAAAACCAAAATGGCTCATCCGGAAGGCAGGTGCATATGGACCACCGAAAAAGCAAAAAAAATATTTCCAATCTCAGAAACAATGATCCAGTATCGTAGAAATAATATTTTTAATTCAAAGACCTGGCATGATGACAATTTTCAGCAAATTGTACTTTGTATTTACTTTTTACAGGCTATTAAAACGAAATAATTATAGCTCTCGACCGTTAAGTATTTTTTCCTTTTTTGACTTATTTTATCGAGATCATCAGGGAGAGGTAGATGATTAAGAATGTTACGTAACAGGCTCTTGAGGGGTTTGAAAAGATAAAATATCAGATTTTTCCCATGACGTGTCACTTTATTACATGTTTTTCTCCTTCCTCTTCTTTCCTCTTCTTTTATCTTGAAAATTACTCGTCTTTCTCCCACGAAAGCGCAAATTCAATACAGCTTGAATCTCCCGCGATTTTTGTGGTCCCAAATAATGTCGTGAATGGACCGTCGGAGGGTGGTAGTTAAAGACGGGGTCAGGAACGGAGAGATGAAGAGGAACTCCGCCGTGCGGGATCTTCCCTTTTGCACTCTTTGTATGCGCGGCGCGCTCTCTCAGTTTACATTTCGATCCCCACACCCTCTGCCATGCCCCGCGCAACTCAGCTAACGTGCTCCGTCTCCTCACTCACCACCCCCTACCCTCACTCGACAATTTCCTCTTTCCGTCGCCCCCACCCTCCGAACATACACCCCAACCAAACTGTGTGCAGTTCTCCGCGACGCACTCCCCGAGGCAACACCTTCTCGGAGTTCTAACCTCCCCCCGTCCCTACTCTTTCCCCCGCCCCCATACTCAACTATCGCACTGCCGTGTTTTTCCACCGCAACCGTATTTCCTCCCCTATTGTACGAGGTGCCCGCGAAGGTGTTCCCATGCAATTTACCGAAACGATGCGGGGCTGCAAGGGGGGTTGGGTTGGTCGGTAATATGGGCACCGCAGGGTAGAGAGTGAGAGGGATTGGTCCTGGGGGCTGTTGGAGGGGGGAGGGGATTGTTGGTGAATGGATGGTAGGATGGGATGAGGGATGAGTGTGCTTTGCAGGACGATGTGAGGGAAGGAGGGGAGGGAAGAGGATGAAGTCGGGCGTAGGTAGGCAGTTTCCTTCGGAGTCTTCGGCGAAGAGATCGTCGAGATGTCGTTTGACGCCATGTTGTCCCCATAAATCTGCACCCGTTGACAAGGTTCCGCGCTGCTGGAGGGAGTGTCGGGGTGGTTGGAGCATTCTTGTAGAATGTAGGTGGCGGGGGACGAACCCCTCCGTTCCCCTAAACTCATTCTCCAGAGGGGCAGGGTGGCCTGGAAGAGTAGGTGGTGTTCGTGGTGTGTGGGTTGTAGGGGAGAGGAGAGAACCCTGAGGCATATCCTTTGGAACTCCTGTTTTCTGAGAAAGCCATAATTTTAGCTTCACCCCCGTCGTCAGTTCCCCCACTCCCCTCCAGGAACAACCCTAAGGGCAAGCAAGCATTCCCCCATTTCCCTACTCTTCCCATTCCAACTCGTTTTATCTCTCGAAACGAGGGGAACAGCGCGTGGCATTCAAGCCGCAGCAGTGCCTCCATCAATATCTCCGGTCTTCTCTGAAGGGCCTGACGGCTTTTTCTCTCACCCTCTCTGCTCTCTTCCGTCTCCGCCCGTTCTCGCCCAACCTCCCTTCTTTTGAAAGTTCGTATCTTAATTTGTCGACAGTCGAAAACCTTTTGTTCCGCTTCCCCCCCCATTCACTCTTCGACTTCGGCCCCCGAAAGAATATCTGCCACTCGAGTGGTGGATGGGTGCGTACGTATTGCGTCGCCTCTCGTAACCTTGCGCTGAACTCGCTTTTAATTTTTTCTTCTTCTCGCATTTCTCCACCCGCTACCATCTCCCTTCTCTTCAGCAGTTCCTCCCGACACGGCCGCGGTGCCGTGGATTGTTTGTCAGCTCAGCGGTGCAATTTGGGTGAGGAACTCTCTCTCGAGCGATCCCATTTGCGAACATGGAGCCTTGACTGCCTGTTAAGGTCGGCGGGAGAGTGTAATTAACGTCTCAATTCAATTTCCACTCGAGGGCGACCCCGATTGATAAAATCGGGCGGCGTTTCGTCAAGGCCAAGTTTGTTCACTTGTGCAGCCGACGCTCTCCCTTGCCGCTGAAGGTTATCTTATTTGTCTTGGTGACACGCTGCGCATTGGCCTCGTTAACGCTGATGAAGAAGCTCTCTATTCGCTTTTAAAGGTATTTTCACGCTTTCAAAAAGGTAAACATTTCCATTCAAACGATCCCCAAAGTCCTCCCTCAAAGTTATCTGATTAATCATACGGTGTACATTAAATTGATGCCATGAACGGAAAAATTGAACCGCTCACGTAGAAAAAAATAAGAGGACCACACATGTCAGGGCATGATTTATCAGAAATTCTTTCTTTGCAATTATTCCTTACAATAACGATAATATTTTTCTTTCAACTTCTTATAATGCATTTTATAAATAAATAAACAGTATTTTACACCATAATAGAAACATGAGATAAAGATCAGACTATTGAATGAAACATTATTTCTTCATGTAAAGGATAAATAGCATTAATTTTCAAATTCATGTATGCCATGATAAAATCGGTGACTCCTGTGTATTAAACAATGCTTTAACATTGCTGCTCAGATCAAAAGGATACGATAGAAGAAATTGCATGCCATGAGGTCGAAGTCTATGGATGCTTTTATAAGACTCTTAAGATAACAAGAGACTACCAGGATTTTCACAATCTGGGCCCGGGAAATAATTTTACCGAGGAATTTGCAGAATCCTGAGCAGGTGCATGCGCCCAAATTCCTAAACTAATCCCGCAGAACTAAAAATATTTACCCGTTTCTTTCAGAAAAATGTATTCTAATGAATGATTAGGGTGACCTAATTTTTTACTAAATTAGTCAGTCTGAGTGATACTTCTTTGTCAGTTATATCCTTTGCCAACCGCAGTCGTTATTTATAATTGAAGAGTTAATATAATGAATGACGCAGTAACAAGTGGTACTTAATGTCTCTGAACTGTGATGTATTTTATGCCAACTTCGTTTTCCGTGTTAGTGGTACTCTTTGAGCAAATTTAATTAATACTCTTTTCATCATTTATGTTAGCACTGCCTCATAAAAAAATTTTATTTTCAGTATATAATTGGAATTCAAAAAGATCAATAGCATAAAATTTAAAAAAAACTCTCTTAGCATCATGTAATAATTTATGTAAAAATGAAAACAAGTGCATGAAAGACTTTTTAAGATTCAAATAAGTATGGTTCGTTAAAATCATGATCAACTTCAATTAATCTAATACAAATATTTACATAAAATTTCGTAGATTTGAAAGTAAAATGTTCTTGCTTAAAGTAGGTAATTGAAATATGTTTAGAAGACTGAGGACCAATTGCGCTTAGGTCAAGAAAAACATTTTTTTCCAAGGTGGGGAAAACCTATTTCTGACTTTTATTCCCTTGTGCAGGTTAACTGTCCCATACCCTTCTAAACTTTCTCAAAAGCCTTAAGGGTGAAACCTTACTCTCAGGGTGTCTAGAGATTCCTGGCTGAAAGTTCCTTAAAACTCACAGGTAAAGTCATCGGAGACTTTGTCATGGCCAAACCTTGAACTTTCTAACCTCTTGAACGCTACCCTCTCTGAGTTTTTCCTCTTCTTCCCTTTTATCCCTTGCCCTTCCACGTCCTCTCCTCCCCTTAAGCTTCAGTTACTACTCGTGACTCTCTGGATGTATTTAATTTGGATCAATTACATTACGATGCATTTATCTTATTTTCTCACTCCATTCGAGGGCTAAATCACCTGTCAAAAATAATCACTTCAATGGTCGTTACTAAATCCTTGATGGTGCACGCACACACACACTAGTCTCCTTCCATTCGATTCTTGAGAATTTCGTGTACAGTGGATCACTAAGAACTTAATTTGGAAAAATTCAAGATCCGGTTTTCAATATATCCAATGCTTGTGGAGGAGAAAATAATGTGAGAATCCAGTAAAAATAATGAAAGAATATTTTTAAATAGACGTAAAAAAATATTCTGGTAACTAAATCGTTTCTATCATGCTTGTGATCACTATTAGAAAGGCGCATGCTTAGATATTTAACACAAAAACTCAGTAATCTTCGAGGTTTCCTGTTTTCAAGACTTAATCAGTTATATTTTAGGTCTAGATCATTGGTTGGGGGGAATCCATTACACCACACCCTGACTTTCATTACCAATTCAGTCGTTTCCATGGAGAAATACTAATCTGTATTGACTTGTTTCTACCTATTCCTGGTAACTTTGGTTCATCGTCTCCTTCGGACCAACCCTAGGGCACTCCTCACAAGAATACCCTATTCACTTTCCAACTCTACGCCCTACTCATCCACCTCCTCCGCTCCCTCCTGATCCAGCCCCCTCCTGATCCAGCCCCAACCTGATTCAACCCCCTCCTGATCCAGCCCCCACCTGATTCAACCCCCTCCTGATCTAGCCCCTTCCCCGATTGCCGTTCCCACATTTCCTCGCCCAATAAAAGCCTCCATCACTCGCCTCGGTCGGTCGTTTCGTCTCCACCGCTCTCCCATTCTCACTCTCTCAACGCCGAAGAAACGCTCCACTCAACCTTTAACAGCAGTTCCATCAGAGACCACCATAACGTGGTCCCTAGACCGAGTCATCAATATTCTCCTCTCCGTATTGATTGTGCGAGACGGGGTGAAATTCACGAACAGCCGACCCCCGCTGCGCAACCCGAGAGAGCTCCTTCTTTTATCACCTAATTGATATTAGATCCGGACCGATAGGGCAGTTAGAGGAGACTCATCACAGAGGAATCGTTCCCCAGTTCATGCTGCTGTGCTTTAGGACTGCATCAATGGCTTTCCCTTTACTCTTCTTTCTCTTGCATTGCTGTTGGTCTGCTTCCCTTTACACATCGCCCCTCAGCCAAATTATTTCTTCCCCGACAACTCTGGGAGAGACTATGGAGTCCATCCATCTCCAATATCTGTTCAGTAACGTCGAGTTGTGCATTCGCTTTAATTGACACCATCTTGGCAGGGTATATCAGCAGCGATCGCTTTCCTTACACACTCCGAGCTAATGATCGAGCCGGCATGACGAGAGATTCTATGTGGGCGATAGGGTGGTCATTATTGGTGTGGTACAAGTCTGTTGAACACGAATCAGCGTTTGAGACCGGGATTGAAGATGCATAGACAGGAATGGAATAGGTAGGATATGAGGGAGGTGAGTGCTGGTGCCGGCATAAGCGAGCTCATAACGAGGGGACCATGGTTTTGCGTCCGACGTACGGAGATCTATCATTTGAAGTGCCCTCCTCGAAAAATCAAAGTAGGGATCGGATTACCACTAAAAAACCTTCGAACCTGGGCCTTCCGCATCGAAAGTTTTTCTTAATATATTCTGAGCCAATGATCGACTTGGCATGAAGAGTGATTCAATGGGAATGGTGGTAAAATGGCTCAAGAGAGGAGGAAGGTGAGGGTGGTTTGGGCAGAACGCATTTTGCGAACGAACGCAGGAACTTGCGGCTGACATAGCTCCTTCTCGGGAGGGAGTGTCTAAAAATAAGTGCCATTATAATTTTTAAAAAGTGTGGAATCCCTTTCTTCTTCTTTGCCTGTCGCTCAGTTTCTTCTGCCTTTTCACCCCATCCTTGGTGTTTTTTTTAGCTCCTCCTCCCTCCCTCTTCATAGTCCCCCGAATTCTCCCTCCACCCTCTTCATCGCACGAGTGCCTCTCTTCACATCCATTCTTCTTCTCACGTCCACCTCGTGCATTCTTCTCTCGGCTCTCATTATAAATAACTCTTCCTCTTAGCCTTCACCTTTCTTCCTTCGTACTCTCTCACTCTTACACACTCCCTCTGTCTTAACTCTTTACCAAGGGCCTCCTCCTTCGTCCTCCAATGCGCTTCTCCTTCGTTCCATGTTATTCCTACTTCACCTTCTTACCATCCTCTGTCATGTCTATCCTCTTCCTTCACCTACTCTTTCTTCCTCTTTCTTCATTTAAACTCACTGCCACGAGTCTCCTCCCTCGCCCTCCCATCTTTATAAGTTTGTCCTTCTTTCCCTTTAATTCCTCCACCACCTCCCCCTCTGTCGTGTCTTTCCTGCTCCTCCTATCTCTTGCCCTTCTCTAAACACACCCTCCCTTCCACACCCTCCCTTAACCCTCAACCCTCCTTTCCCACCCTCTTCTTAGAGTCAAGGGTCATATCGCCAAGTCAATCTCCTCTTCTTTCCATCCCTTTGTGTGTCAGACGCAAGTACGCACCCTTATTCCTCCTCCCTCGTCCTTCACCTAACCTCCTTTTCCCTTGTCCTATCGCCTCCCAAGAGTCTCATCTCCTTCTCCTCCCCTTCCACCTCCATTCTTGTGCTCACCCTCTCCCCTGCATCGTCTCCTCTCCTCACACTGCCGTATTCTTCGCATGGCTCCTTTCTTTACCTCCCTACCCCCTACTCCCAACTTCTCCGTCCTTCTTCGCTTCTTGGATGGTTAAGCTTGGGAGGTCTTTGAAGGAAGATGACCGTGCCTCAACTCTCAAGATGCCGGGAAGACCCTTTCCTCTCCTCCCCGCCAGGCTCCCCTCCCCACTCTATCACTCATGTCAGGAATTTGTCTAGACGTGATATCCGAGCAGTGCAGCGTCAACCCCTCTGGAGCAGGACAACACCCCTCTTGGGCCACCTCTCCTGCCGGGATGGAAGCGGAGAAGGTTGGAAAAGTAAGCAAGGGCTGCGATCTATGGGAGGGGAATGTCAGGTCTCTTATATCAATCTTCTTGCCGGGCATTCCTCGAATTTCACTTACGTTTCTTACATCGGAGAGCTTCTGTCGTCGTCAGGTTATATTACAAACATAAATACTCAATTAGGATTTATTTTCAGGAGTCAACAATTCAACGTTACCATCGGATGTTTTTAATTAATTGCTTTGTTAGTGTTCATTTGTTTTAAATATATGGGAATTGATGCAAGATATTTATCCATGTGTACCCATTGCGCTACAAAAGGATTAATCTAGTTAAAAAAAGAAACGCAAGTTTCATTGGAGAAAAAGATTTATTAGTCGCAGGGCAACCGCTTAGTTATGATTCTAGGGAACAAAATTGAAATCAGGGTATTTTTATTGCATAAAAATATAAAAAAAACTTATCATCAATCAGCTTTAAGTTTAAAGAAACTAATTTTTATATGAATTTTAGTTCATTCCTTGGCCATCAATCGTTCCAAGGTAAATCGGCAGCCCAAAGGAAATAGGTTCAATTCCCATTTCATTCGTCTTGTGTAACTCAGAAATAATTCCAATATCAGATTAGAAATATGTTGATTCCGCTAATAATTGTTGACTTATTCCTGTGTACTTCGATAGACCAGTTAAGTAGCCTGAGAATCAATCGTCTTGGTGTTATTTGGAGACTTATGTTACTTACGTGAAAATTGATTCTTAACCTTGTTTTGATTGAAATATGTCATAAAATATGTTAATTTCAGAAGATTTCCTTTTTTATCGGAAAAACTTTGAAATAAAGGAGATATAACTAGGAGCAGAAGCATCAAACTTTTATGTGGCAATATAATTTTATTATTAGTTCCTAAACTTAAAAAATCGTACTAAAATATAGGTATTTGATGAAAATTTAGTGCATCGGAATTGTTTCACTCGAGTATGAACTGGAAGTTTTGGATTAAAGTTCTGGCAAGGGGGAATGATTCCCTTTCTGCTCCATCCGAAAGAATTTCATATTTATTTTGGACTTTTTATTTTTCTTCCTGCTATACGGACGAAGACAGCTCATAAACGTGCTCGTATTTGGAAAATTGCTGCTTCAATTCTTCTGCTTATTTATAGCACGGGCAGTGACGCTTGGTGTACGATACAACTTGCCCCACAGAAAAACTGTAATTGGCAAAGGAATTGGAAGGGAGAAACTGCACAACTGTTTTCTGCCCCGGGCAAAGAACTGCTCGTAAAACTGTAGCGTTTTATGACCTTATTACTCCCTGGGGACCCGTTGAAGAAATTTCTCACTCTACCTCCGCAACAGCAACAACAGCAATTGCTCCAACTTTTCTGGTCATAATTAGCAATTTGGCGTAATCTTCGAAGTTACGCCACTGTTATTTGGCTGGTCATGCTTGTTACGTTCCCTCAAAACGTAAAAAATTTGACATTTAGAGGCTATTTCAAAGAGAAACGAGCGTAAAAAACACTTACGCTCACCTTGATTTGATTATTATTTTTTATTTACCTAGATAATATGGAAATGAAATAAGGTCACGGGGCTCGCCGCTGAGGCAATGAGTTGGGAAAAATTAATTCCGCATTACGGAAAAATGTTTGAATAAAAACGAGAACTTAACATTCCCAGAGTTGTTTAAAAAAAATGACCAACTTAACGTGATGTGCTCGAGGGCAAGCTGTTGCTTTAAATTTATCTCCGAGCTCTGTTTCATTCTTCTCACCATGTCTTTCCCTCCGTGGTTGCTTGAGGAATACCCTCACGAGCCCTTCCTCCTTCAGCTGTCCGCCTCGCTTACTTTTGATGGCCGATAGCTTCCGATTGCCTCTCTCCCAACACGCTTCGTCTTCCTCGCTCACACACACCCCCTCTTCCCCTCTTCCCCCCTTCCATCCCGCACCCCGTCCGCACCTCTCGCCCCCACGACGACCTCAATCCCAAACCCGCAAAGACGCGATCACCAAGCAGCCCTCTTCCCACATTTTCGCTTGATCCTCTCTCCTTCCATCCCGTCCCGTTTATATCTCGCACGATCTCTCTCCCTCTCGCACTCTCTCCCTCACTTACTCCCCACCCTCTCCAATTCTCTCCTCTCCTCGCCCCTCCATATCGATCCACCTCGGCCGGCCTCAACCGTGATGCCGGCGAGGACGGCTACTTTGCGGCGCGCCCCGCCGTAACACGAGCCCGGCGTGAAAACCGAACGACAGGAGGGGTCGGGAATGGAGGGTGCGACGTCAAGGAGGAGGAGTGCGTGAGAGTCTGACCAATGGTGTGGGATGGAGGAGAAACAGAGGGTAAGGACGGGTAGGGTACGGCTATTCGATATTCAGCTTCCATCGCGACTGATATTTTTCATTGAATGGATTGCAGTGATCCGCTACCTATTACAAGCGAAAGTTTTGTTGGTGTCATACCAATAAAATTATGATCAAATGAAACTTTCCTACGATTAAATCAAACTTAGGTTCTAAGCGTTGGGAAGCGCCCGGCTTCTGGTTTAATATTATGTAAAATGTGGCATGCGTGAGCATAGTGGTTGCAAACCACCAATGTTATACATTACATTTCGAATATTATTTCATGACAAATAATCCTTCATCTCGAATGGTATTGCTAATTTGTGATATTGTGCAATATTACCTTAGCGGTAGTTATATGGTAAGGTGCTCGATAACTAAGCTAATTTTGGGAATAAATAATAGGTGGGCCTAGCGGTCAGAGTAGAGTAATTTGAGTGACGGAGGGAGATGGAACAAGAAAATTGGCGTCGCCTTTTGTCGGCTCATGAAGGTGCCTAGGTCCACATTTGAACATCCAATTCGGACGGACATGCTCTTGAAATACACTCCGCTTGAATTCCAAGCAGGGATCGGGCTTCCACTGAGAATTCTCGGACACTTCAAAGAATGGGACCCACCACCTTCTGGTTACGAAGCCAGGGCTTAAGCAACCACACCAACCAATCCGCGAAAGATACCTCATATTGCGTGATATTATATTACTATATCGCATTGCTGGTGACGTCACTTGGTGACAATCTTGTCGGGAGGATCAAAATCGCAGTACGCATTAATTCGCACATCGTAGCAGATTGATTGAAGTGTCTCACTGTCTGTCTGTATAAGGAGAGGAAAGAGCTGACTGGACGACTAAGCCGTCTGCGTCCGCTGATGGTCGGTCGAAAGATTTCGGGAGTCGAGGTGGAGTTGTTGGGGGTGGTGAGGGAGGGGGAAGAGCCATATAGGACGAGAGATAATGGAGAGGGAAGGGCGTTAAGTGAGAGATGGATGGAAAAAGGGATCCTGAGAGCGAGACAGAGAGAGATGTGCCGGGTAGATGGTCTGTATTTTGGCGCGCGTTGAACCGCGCTCCCCACTGCGCGTGTGGTCGTGTTGGCTCCGCTGGTCG
Organism: Pyrrhosoma nymphula; assembly: GCA_963573305.1. Classification (NCBI taxonomy): domain Eukaryota; kingdom Metazoa; phylum Arthropoda; class Insecta; order Odonata; family Coenagrionidae; genus Pyrrhosoma; species Pyrrhosoma nymphula. The sequence goes on along the minus strand of OY754327.1, from coordinate 143,302,601 downwards.
TCGACTTCGCATCGTGGGTCAGAGCAGAGCGATCGAAGGCTGACGCCGAGATTTTGACGATGTGGGAGGGGGGAGTGGTTTAAAGGGAGATCCGTTAGGGAAAGGTCGGTGGTTTTGGCATCGGGAATGAAGTGTGGAAAGGGTCTTGAGCCGGAAGGCCGGAATGGAGGGTGGGCGGAGTCTGCAGAAGATAAAGGAGGTCCTTGTTTCTCTCCCGCGGACGCTAATAAGTGGCTCATACGGACAGGGGTAATCAAGGCTCACGAAGGTTCATCGGTCTGTCATTAAATCGCATAAACACTATTTACGAAAGCCTATAAGGATGGAGGAGAATTTCAAGGACTGTGCTGGTGTTTAACGATGTTCTAAGTGTATAAGTAGTGCCCACGAACGTAGTGCTTAGTAATTTTCTCATATCATCTGGTCGACGTTGAAGGTTCAGCCTGCGTGTGTTTTTCATCTCATCAAAGCTATAATTCTCATTGTTTAATATAAAAGTGTTATTGCTTAAACACGCGGGCACTTATGGATCGCGAGCAATATTCTTTTCTCGACAGCTTTGGGAATCGGAATTGATGAAATTTAAATAATTTAAAATTTGTTCATTTATTTTACTTAAACTGTAAAATTTCAGGCTCATTTTAGGATAAGCATGCATTGCGTGTTCATAACTTATGAAGTTAAATAAGTAAGACATAGAACACACATGTTCGCTTAGGAATATGGCCTTAAATCTGTATAAATAATCAATTTAGATCAATGAGTTATTATAACGCAGTCATTATTAATTGAATGTAAAAGATTATGGTTTACTGAGTATTATCACATTATTCTACCAAAAGGTCAGACTTTTACTCATATTGATTTTATACCTATACTGTCAATTTCTGAAGCTGTGAAATAATGATGGAGCTCGTATTGTTGAAAGTACACAAACATTTTCTACGTAATAGGCATATGATTTTAAAAATGTGATTAAAAATATTTCCTTGCTAAATTATTGGTAGATCTAATGCGACGCGAGGATGCGATCTAGATTAATAAAACAATTTGACATTAATGACCGTGATGCCTATTATGAATTACGTTTCAGGTTTATGCTCTCAGTCATGACTATAGTGGTACTAACGCCTCATGTGAAATCATGTTTGTGAGACGATGCTATTCATAAAGATTCATATGAAACTGTGTCAAATATTTTTAATAATATTTAATTATTTCTTTCCATTTCCTTGGTTATATTCTATAATTAAATAAATCAGGTGGATGGAGGGATTCTGAAGAAGTAAGTTATCGAAATTGAAAATATTATGACGGAAGGCAATCAGCCTTCATAGCCGTAGATTAATGACACGTCAAGACCAATTTTGAGTATGATGTGCTCCAAGTAAATTGCCATGTCTTGGAAGATTTATATTTTGGATTTATTAGGTGTTTAATAGAGTACAAGGCATGAAAGGTTTGGTAAATTATTAGTACCAACGAGAAAATATCAGAGTATCAGAGAGATACTGATTAAAAATTCCACATTTCTCGTTACCTATACTACGTTAGAAGGATTTTTCGACGCCCGTATAGTTCCCCAATGATTTCAGAGTGGCTGCTATAAAATGGCCTTTACCATCGAATGCTCACCAGGCTAAGCACCACTTTTATGATTACGTAACGTGTATTAAACCCGATTTTCTCTCGCGGATATCACGCATCCTACCCACAAAGCTTCACAAGGCTATAGTTACCTTATTTCTTGCATCGTGGTAAAATATTTCCCAGAAGAACACAATCAGCATTTTATCGTGGAAACAAAAACTGACACGGATCTCAACTCTGCAAGCCTCGACTATTTGGTGGCGTATTCATACAATGCGTTCAACCTACAACATTGTGATTAGAACTGGAAGAGACATACATCTTGCTATCATCATTTATGCTAAGTACCGGTGGTAAAATGGCCTTTACCATCGAATGCTTACCAGGCTAAGCACCACTTCTAATACTACTTAACGTGTGGCTGTTGTAAATGACCTACATGCAATCAACAGCAGCAATGCATTTCCTATGCTTCAATAGTTGAGGCTATTTTACAGACAACGCCAACGCACAAAATCCTCGCGTAGTACGGATTATCCACTCCAGAGGCTCGGGTGGAAATAAACACCGTCAGATTGTCCAATAAACTCTCTCTCCCCAACACTGAGAATAACTACGATTTAGATTCATGATTTAAATTACTATTTTCCCGGTTATAGTACACATGTTCCAATATTGTTATTCATGATGTCATTTTATCCTTAAGAATGTTTTTTTTAGATTAGCACTGATAATTGTGAGAATTTTCCTATTCACATTTTTAAAAATCTTTGATATTTTAAAATCGACTACCAATTCCATATAAACAGAGATCAGTTTTAAACTCTGAGCAATTTTTAAAAGATGGCTAGGAGTATAAATAATAGCCCTTACAATTTTCTCCAGGACGGAAAAATAACATTCCAAAACTCTATTTGATGTTTTAACTGGACGTGTACGGCAGGTAAACATTTTTTGTTCGATGTTGGATTATTGAGGAAGAGAGTAACGCTTAATTGGACGAAAATGTTTCTTTCTGAATAATTAAAATCTAAAAAGATCGCTTCATTCAACAGAGGAAAAGAACGTTGTATTTTTAGAACATAGCAAGACAAACTAAATTTCCCCAAAACGTTTGAAATTATCGTTATGTTTTTGATTTAGTAGGTACTCGTTTTTAGCTGAACGGTGATTACGATCACCAGGGTCTAGGGCTTGCTTTTGGGAGTGCATGCTTCGTGAAACTATTTCACGAGGTTCCAAATTTGGTCTGAATACCTACTACATATCCGAGAGAACATTTTGAAGGAGCTTTAAATCAAAAGGAATAATTTGCAGCAATTACCTTTCCGAGGGTAGTGAGCAAGATGGAAAACGCATAGCAAAGCCATGGGTAACTTATTTTCCCTAGGCAAAATTGATTTTGCCTCGTAATAATTCTTTTTTCAACTCGGTGAGAACCGCGGGGGTGAGGACTACTCCCTCCGCATCGTCGGCGCCGAAAGAAAACATCCAGGAGAAGGGATTCCTATTAATTTAAGGGAGCGAATCAAAAATTAATTTTCAATGTACGCGAGCAAAATGTTGCACAGTTGCGGCGAGATTGGATGACGTGATACATTAAATAACTTCTTCCGGCGTGATTTGGCAAGAGATGAGAAACGAGATAGCGGGAATGCGAACAAGATCGATTGAGGAAATTAATGAAAAAATAGGACGCTGGTCCGATGGCGATCGTGAATCAGCAGAAGAGATGGGAAAGAAAAGCTCCCGGCGCCGGGAGAGGAAAAACAACTTCTCATCCTACACTCAGGACATTGGTAAATCCTTTAAATCTCTTAAAACCCAGCAAAATTCTTTACAAAGAACACGGCTATCCATTGTTTTAGACATTCACAAGCCACTTTTTGCTTTTGTTTGCTTTCCCCTAGTGGAGCCCGCTCCGTTTTGAATTTTCTTTCTCTCGCAACATATTTAGCATTTAAGACTTCCTGTATGCCCTTTGACCTGTACATTGGGCAAAGATTTCATAACCTTGCATGTTTGGTACTAACATTCAAGGGATGGCTTAATCAGTGCAATGATAAACAGCATTACGTTGGATGTCAAAGAGTGGCTAGAACGTGTAGGAGTCCATTGCACCAGTGTAAGTCATAGAGAGTTATATCTACTAGAGGGAAATGTCATATATCCTAGTTAATCCCAGCTCCGACTGCCTCAATTATCATGATCGTTGGTCCATATGAAAATCCTGCAGAACTGACTTGAATCCGCTTCAGAGCCATTTTCTTGAATAACTTATGATTATGTATCTAGATCACATTTGTTTTTAGTTTAATTTTTCTGGCTCCTTTCTGGCTCTCTTTTGCGAGTAAGAACAAAATGTGTTGGAGGAAAAATTGTACAGGGGAACATGAAAGAGTAGAAGAAAAAAAAACAAAATAAAGGGGACAGAACTGGAAGTAAATATGCTAGAGATTGCACAAAATAGGAAATAACTCCAATGAAAACAACAAACAGACTTTCTTTCCTTGGTGTCTGCAGATAATTGACACTGTAACCATTTGCGTACCACTGATCAAGGGAATTGCGCGGCATTTACGCCATCAGATACATTGAAAGTGGATTTGATGCAACTTTTAATCAAGGTAAATGGCATGTCGAGTACATCCGATCAGCGAATGATTAGTAAAAAGATAGGGAATCGGTGAAACTTCACTGACATCCATCCATTTAATTGAAAAAAATCAAGGATTAATCTCTTGATGTCCCTCCAAAGAATATCCCCTGTGAATATTCTCCTTTGAAAACTTGCATTTTCTTCCAGTGACGCATCCTATCTGGCGGAAAAATTAGTCGCGACCGAGAAGATAAAATAATGTTACATTCTGCCTTCCTACGGCAAAGCTTCGCGAACGGAAGGGTAAACAGCACTGGAGGAGTGCAGTAAGCCGTCAGAGAGGTGGAAGTGGTGGCTGAGACCACAGAAGTCCCCTCATTTCACACCGAGCTGGCAAAGTGGTTTCTTTTTTTCGCGGGCAGTCATTCGGGCGTTTTCACGCACATATCGGTTGCGCTGCGAGGTAGAGAAGCGGGAATTTTCTCGCCACCGGACGCGACAGAGAAGAGAACCCTCGGATGAGCTGGCCGGCGATTGCGAAGGGACTCATGCAGGGAAGAGAGTCGGGAGGGAGATGTACGATGGAGGCAGAGGCACGTTGCTGGGCGGGTGGTGAGTAGGGTCAAAGGTGACTTTGTGGGTAGATAAGCGGGACTATATGTTGCAGGACTGGGAGAGGGGCATCAAAGTGGACCGGATGAGAGGGTGGGGAATATAGGGAACGTGGCTGAAAAGCAGGAAGCATAGGTTATAGAAGAAAATGGGTGGAATCATATGGTGCTCAGAGGAATTTGATAACTTTAAACTTGTGCTGACGGCTATATTTAATGGATCAGTCAAATAGTTAATACGTCTAAAACGGTGGTATTATTTCATAATATAGATGTTACAAAAATTTGCCTTTCCGCGATGGTTTATCTATACATATTTTTAAAGAGAGCAAATTGAGAAAACATAACATTCTATATCACGTAAATGCATCAAGAGTGGAAGCGCCGAGTCGTCGCATACACTTCTACTACGGGGATACAGGCATCTGCCATATTCTGGCTAAAATCTACGAATGCTTTCAAGGATAAAAGGGGTGGAGTCATGCTTGTTACGAGAATTAAGTGGGTTGGGAATTAGAAAAATAAATGGTGACGATCGAGTGCATCGAGTCCACCGAAAAGGAGTACCACCGTATTTTCTCTACTACTGCAAGATAATGCAAGCTTTATCAAGCACCTTTGTTCATTTATAAGTATGAAAGTCATTGCCTGTATGAATGTATGTTCCAACGTCACTTACGAATGGCTTAAACGATTATCTTGTAGCACTGGGGAAAACATCACGACATTATAAAGGCCCCTGGGCCCCTTTGGGTGTTGTAGAATATCGTTAAATTAAGATTTTGTGCACTGTTTGAGGCATATGTGATAAGGTTTTGAGGCCATTAAAAGGCCTTAAAGCTCGTATAAGTAAGGGTGGGGCCCTAATATACTCTGGAGCCCCTATCCCTTGATTTCTACTTTGTCTTACAACGGATGATTGGATTTATCTTGCAACTTTGCATGCTGGTACATAAATTATTGCACTGGGAATGACAAACTGTATATAAGAAATTCCCTGGAAATTTTAGGGCCGTCAGTAGAAGCAGAATATAATATATAATATAATATTTATTTATCCCTTAGAATCAACATTACAAGCATATTTTACATTTCAATTAAATAAGGATAAATTAATTAGGAATCCCTTTAGGCATTGCCTGTATTGGGATACCTCAAGAGAAATTACAATATGAGTAATTGAAAAAAATAATTAAACTGAGACCAGTTACGAGACATAAATAAATGCATGAAAAGATAACAATTTGTTTTTTAGTCACAACCTGTCGTGCATACAAAATATAGTGAGTATTAACCTTCCTATTAACAAAAAAATACATCTGGATTTTCTACATTAAGTAACCATTTCTTTACTCTTTTCAAAAAAGATGTTAAACTTTTTGAACCTCTTATATTATCAGACAATCTAGAAAATAATGTTGGCCCTACATAGATAAAAGAGCGTTTGAACACGGTCAAATTTGGCTTGGGCAAAATATACATATTTGTAGATCTTAGGTTGTATACATTGGTTTTTGGTTCTTCCTTAGGTTTATTACCACTTCTAAGGTAGAACAATTTCAATACTTTGTAAACGTAAAGATGACGTAAAGGGAGTAGCTGTAAATCCACAAATATGGGGAAGGACGGTTCAAATTGACATTTTCTAGCAATCAGTCTCTAAATCAGTCTCACTATTGCTTTTAATATTGATATATACTATTCAAATATTGATATATACTTGAATTTTAACACTGTTAGAGATACATACGCACTACCTTTGAATCTAAATTAAGGCCATAGAGCTCAGGAGTAAGTCAAGGGCTCTAACAGACCCTGGGACCACAAACCATTGCTTTCTATGTGGACACATAACGGAAGAGCCGATACCCAACAGAACCGAACCTCATCTTGCAATTTTGCGTACTGGTACATAATAGCACAGAGGATGACAACGGTTGTATTAAAAGGCCCCAGGGCCTAAAGAGTCACATAGTGAGCCCTATGGTGATTGTAGAATATTACTTATCAAGGATTTCACGCACTGATATGTACTCACATTATGTACTTTGAAGCATTAAAGCCATGAATAGAGCCAAGAGCCCAGTAGTAAAGGTGGGTTCTCAAATAATGCTCTCTAATTGGCTACGTCCTGGTGGGCTACGTTGTCGTAACAGCACGTCTCGTAATCATTCTGAGTAACTATTGTACCTATGTGTATTTATGTAGTTACAAAATATGTTGATATCCGTAGCTTCTCTAACATTATTAGCATATAATATAGAGCATGTTGGTAAAAATTCACCTCCCGACAGGTATATGCAGGTTTTTGCTAATGCATCACTAATCATTGTTAAATAAATTTTTGTTGGATGTATTCCTATTAATGTTGGTAAAAAAAACTTACCCCCTACCAAAAACCCTTGATGTGGCTTGCAGGGTACTATGAAGATGTAAACAACCCATTTTCGTATGTCATTACTGGACAATTATCGCTCACCCCAGATCATTGACCACAAAATGGACTTCACTTTTGTTTGCCATGGCATCATGTCTTATCTTTTTACGCTATCCCCGAAAACAACCAAACCTAGAGGCAGGTAGGGAAAGGTAAGATATTTGGAGGAACAGTTGAAAGGTGGAAGAAGGTCCAGTGATAGGTGTCGAAAATTTAAGCGAAGTTCTCTGCAATGGGAGGAAGGCGGTAAAAACACTCCAGAGAACAAGAGGGAACACTTCTGGTAGATGAAGAGTAGAGTGGGAGTAGAGTAGCATGGGAGTAGGGATGAAGAGATTCTCCCATGGGGAGAGGAGAACAGAGGAGATGGTTGTGGGAGAAGGGGAGTGAAAAGGCGAGAGGGAGCAGGAAAGTGGATGAGAATACTGCCGATGAAGATGAGAAGAATTTGCTGTAACGCTCGGGAGATAGGGGAGAGGGCGGCAATCGGGTAATAGAAAGGTATGTTCGTGTGTGTATGTGTTTTGGGGGAAAAGATTGGAGTCTGGTAGTATGGGAAGGATCACCGAGCGATTTTCTCTTCTTCCCTCTCATCTTCCAACATGCTTGGGGACTTCGGAAAAGTGAGCGTAAAGTGAAATAGAAACAGGATGGGCAAGGCTTCCCCTGAGGAGTGCAGTTTCAGAGGAGAGAGGAGATGGTTAAACATGCATCCGTGGTCCCTTCTATCCTCGAAGAATTCAACAGTTGCATCGGACCACCCTCGAATTGTTCTGAAACTTTTTTACCTACTGCGCCCAGGGCGAAACGAAATATTTTACTGCTGGAGAATTTAAGCTTTTCGAACCTGTGCAGGCGTTGTCGATGGCTAGAAACTTCGAAAAAGTACTCGGATGTAGCTGACCATTTTATAAACTCTCCAATAGGGTTGTTTGAAAAAAAAACGATTTTTTATTTCGGAATCCCATTAGCACTCAAAAGTTGGAGTTTTGTATCCTATACACAGGAAAAATAATAAAAAATTCTAAATTGACATCTTGAGTTCGCGCATTTGGCTTAAAGTTTGAAAAAAGTTGTCCAAAACTGAAATTTTGTAATAATTAAATTATTAAAATTTTTGGTTTTAATTTTACGAAACAGCCATTGGAAGTTAATAGCATGGTTTCAACACCAAACATTTTTTATAAATTTTACAAAACACCTTTAGTTCGCGCATTTAAGCCATAAATTTGGCTAAAATAGCAAAAAAATACATTTTTTGGGAGCGCTTTTAAAAAGTCACATTATCATATGTTAGGTAAACTATTTATACTATTGAGCGAGTAAATAGTTCTTAGTCTACCGTTGAAGTACTGGTAAATGTTATGCTAAATATATATGCTAAAACGACAATTATGCATTGGTCGAGGGCTGAGATGCGAGCGCTGAGCGGCAAGCGATGAGCTGGCGCTGTCGCATTGTTTCGCCGACTTGTCTCGACAGGCAGTAAACTTGTCTAGACTAGAATAATAATAGATATTAAATTCTGCTTAAACACCCAAATCGAGAGTCACAAAGCAAATCGTGACAGTTCACCGTCAACATCTCAGATGCGCTTTAAACTTCCTGCAACTGCGTTAATAAGTGATAAATACGGATTAACTGATAGAGACACAGCCGCTATTGCTTCCTGTGTTTTACAAGATGAAGGCATGATAAATGAAGGAGATTTGTCCCTAGTAATAGCTAATAGCAAGGTCAGGCGAGAAAAACAAAAAAATCATGACTATTTACAAACGGAAAATCCAAATGCAAAGATATAAGGAGTATAATTCGACGGGCAAAAAGGCAACACTTATTATCAAGAAAGAAATGGTAAAAAAATGTATCGAAGATTGAAGAAAGAAGAGCATATCAGTTTGGGTCAAGAGTCTGGTGGAAAGTATATGGAACATTTGGCACCGCAAAGTGGCACTGGAAGCGAAATAGCCAAACGCATTTGGTGCTATTTAGAAATTAAAAACTCTGACTGTGTTCAGCTTGTTGCAATTGGTTGTGATGGAACAGCGACAAACACGGGATGTAAAAAGTGTTACGTTATGTTGAGGTTAAACTTTGCCATCCTTTGCAATGGTATGCTTGAAATAGTGCATCCCACAATGAGAACAGACAAGAACAATGCAACTTCACTAAAATCCAGGTAGTTCGGGTAATGATATGTTTTTTATTTATAATACTGCAGTAATTTGTTATATTTGTACAAATTTGGCCTTTAATAAAGTGTATGTATTTTATAATTTAATCAAAACCTTAACAATATGATCAATTGTAATATGTAAATGCAATTACGACATATTTAGTGCATAATAAAAATCTCAACTTTTAGGTAATTTTAGCCAAATTTAGGGCTTATGCGCGAGATAAAGGTGTATGTAAGGATAATAAAATTTTTTTGTGGTTGAAACCATGCTATAAACTGTCTTTTTACGGCTGTTTCGTAAAAATAAAAAAAATAGAAATGAATTATATTTTTTTACAAAATCTCCGTTTTTGACAATTTTTATCAAACTTTAAGCCAAATGCGCGAACTGAAGACGTCTACTTAGAATTTTTTATTATTTTTCCTGTGTTTAGGATATCAAACTCCAACTTTTGAGTGCTAATGGGATTCCAAAATAAAAAAATCGTTTTTTTTTCGAACCACCCTACTCTCCAAAGATATTCCTGGATCTTTTTGCAGGGATATTTTCTTCTCCCTGCCTTTAATTTAATGATTCTTCTATTCCTCATTCCTACACTGCTTAAGCAATTAGACTCTTAGGAAATACTTTGGATATAGAAAATAAGTTTTTATGATTGCTCTGTCCATCTACGCAAACCTAGGAGGTAATTGATGATAGTTAAACACAAAAACCTTTTATCAACCTTTTTACTAGTCTCAACACAGGCAAACCCTGAATTGAAGTAAATAAATAGTATGAAGTTATTGGTGGCGGTCGATACTTTGTGGAATATCATTGTAGGAAAAAGATTAAATACTTTGCACTATTCCACTGGAGAAATTTGAATTATTGAGTCAGCATGTTTCACTGCACTGCAGCATCCTCAGGACACTCACTTCAGTCCTGATGATGCTGCTGTGTAGTGAAACATGTTGACTCAGTAAATCAAATTTCTTCAGTGGTAAGTGCAATGTATTGAATATTTTTCCTAAATAAATAGTTCGTAAAGCTGTGGCTTACGTGAAACTCTCTTTTGATCTATTTAATCGCAAGGTCTATTTTGGGTTTAAATAAAAATTGGAAGCTATTTCTCAGAAATTCTTTTGGGATCTGATAAATTAGATTCCAGGTATATGAGAGAAATTCATCGCACACACTATTTCCCATGACATTGCTCCAAAAAATTGCCGCGTGAACTCTCCTGCAGTCTCTGCTCTAGCGGTTGATCCTGGCAAAGTAGAATATAGCGGAAGGGAATGCTATAAAAGGAGATTTAAGGTCACCTCTCTGTTTTTGATGGGGTATTTAAAAATGATTCAATGAGCTTGTCTCTTTTTTCCCTGAAGATTTTTGTATTCCAAAACTCGTCCCCAGGTTGCGTGCCTTAATTCTCGTAAACAAAAAAGTAGCGATGGGCGTACGCGGATGGATATCCCGAAGCGTATGTTGCTTACGGAGATTCCACCGTTGACTGAAGTAAATGTCACTTCATTCTTATTCAAAATTTTTTAAAAGATTTCTACCTCATAATTTCAGCAAAATACTAAGCGTATCAGATTTCAGGTCAGGATTTCCATGGTCACTCAAGATTCAATGTACGATTCGTATTTACATTACAGTTCATAGGTTTTGAAGTAACTGGGACGAAAGAAAGAATGGATAAATTAGAGAGAATATCATTTTTCTACCATTTGAAAACGATCAAGAAAATTGAAAATGTTCTTAAATTATGATATTCCACCATACCACGCCTGAAACGACTCTTTTTATTTTAAAACGGCATTATAATAAAAAATATATATACGAGGTATGTATTTCCTGAAAATTAAATGAAAATTAAATTAAGCCACCGACCCGAGAGTAAATCTCTTCAGGAGATTTATAATATGTTTTGTGAAATTAAAAAAGAACTTAAGGCAACTGAAAAAAATCTCGGTAATTCTATTGATCGGCTGTACGATCGATTAGACGAAAGTGCTAAAATTATCGAAGCGCAGGCAAGGAAAATAGACCAGTGCTACGTGAAAATTGAAACTTTGGAAAGTGAAAATGTTCTCCTTAAAACAAAATTATCAGAGGTTCAAGTACACTATGATGATTTGGAGCAAAGAATGCTTTCGAAAAATGTTGAAATTCACGGTGTTCCCTTTACTAATGGTGAAAACCTTACTGGTGTTTTAGGTAAAATTGGGGCAGAGCTAGGCCTTGAGATAAGTGAGTGTAATATTGATTACTGCTATCGCTTGAAGCCCAAGGAAAATGGCGAGCCTGGGGGTATACATGTGAGGTTCAACAGTCAGCACGTTAAGGAAGCTTTGTTGGCAAAACGCAGGCTGAAAAGAAATTTTTCCACGCGTCATTTAACCTTGGACAACATTCCACCATCAGACGTTCCTATCTACATTAACGAATCCCTGTGTCCTGGCCGCCGTAGAGTCCTCAGTGCTGCAAGAGAAGCCAAGAAAACTAAAAGATACGCCTACCTCTGGATTCGCGGTGGGAAAATATTTATGAGGAAGGCGGAAAAAGAGCGAGCCATTATATTGACTACCATGGAGGACTTAAGTAAGCTGTAAATAACCTTCTTTAATTTTTCAATGTCTTCATTGCTCATTAACACAATTAATTCTAATAACGAGGTACTTATTGTGCAGCAAAACATAAGAAGTCTGAGAAGTAACTTCGACAGTTTTTTATCTCACTTATGTGCCTTAAAAATTCAGCCATGTATAATTGTACTTACTGAAATTTGGATAAAAGACTATGAAATAAGTCAATATCAGATTAATGGCTACAAATATTTTGTAAAATGCAACAATGAAAGCCGAGCAAAAGGTATTGTGGTGTACGTAAAAGATAATCTAAAGTGCTTTTCTAAGCCTGTATCTTTAAATTCTGCTGATTGTATATTGCTTTCCTTAGAATTACGTTTTTGTAATATTGAGCTACTGAGTGTTTATAGAAACCTAAATATTCCTACGGCACAGTTTTTTAATGATATAGAAAGTATTTTGAGAAATTGTCGTAGTAATCTTGTTTTTATTGGTGACATGAATATAAACACCCTAGTCACAAATAATGATACTGATAGCTATTTGAACTTGTTAAGTTCATTTGGTCTAATTTGTCTGATTACTCAACCTACTAGGATAACGAATATTTCTGCTTCATGTATAGACCATGTATTTGTTAGATTTTCAAATTCTTATAAGTATACGCTATTACCAGATGTATTACATTTAGGAATAACCGATCATTCATTGGTATCGCTCACTATCTCTGCTAATGAATGCAAAAGTACTTGTGTAAATAATCCTACAAATTATACATGCACCACGAGAATAAATCATGTCATATTTAAAAATTCCGTAGCAAGTGTTAATTGGAATGCTGTTTTTAGTGAAAACGATGCATCTAATGCATTTTTACTTATGTTGGTATCTCTCCAAACTAGTCTCGAAGCTGCAAAATATAAAGTAAATCACACGAAAAAGGACGCTAAATTAAAACCGTGGATTACTAGAAATCTCCTACGACATATTGAGAGGAAAAATTACCTTTTCAGAAAATACAGAAAACATCCATACAACGTTAGCCTAAAAAATGAATATCTTACGTGTAGAAACAAGTTGCGCGAAAACCTGCGGTACGCCGCATGTAATTACTACATGTCAAAATTTCATAAGGCAAATAGAAACATTAAATTGCAATGGAATTTGGTTAAAGAATTAATTGGTGAAAAACAAATAGATCGTTCGATGGTGCAGTTAGAATTAAATGGCATTGTTATTAATGATTCAAAACATTTAGCCTCTGAATTTAATAATTACTTCAACAAAATATTTGAATGTGCAAAAGTAAGATGTAATGATGAGAACAGAGCACGTACTCACAACCCATGTGCTAAAAAAAGTGAGTTGACTTCCTTTTTCATAGAACCAGTGGTGCCAATCGAAATTGTAAAATTAGTAAAAAATCTTTCGAGTAATAAGTCCCCCGGGCATGATGGAATTGATACTAAAATGTTGAAATTAGTCATTGACGATGTTGCTCCGGTGTTTGCTCACGTTTGTAACTTAAGTTTTATCAATGGCGTATTTCCGACCCCTTTGAAGAAAGCTGTTGTTATACCATTGCACAAAAAAGGGGACAAACTGCAAATCACGAATTATCGACCGATATCTCTTTTGTCAGTGTTTGCAAAAATTTTAGAGAAACTTGTTAAAAGCCGCCTACTGAAATTCCTAGATAAAACCAAATTTTTTAGTGAAAACCAGTTTGGATTTAGACATGGATTAGGAACTGAAGATGCTCTAGAGAAGCATATGACCGAAGTATACAAATCAGTCAATTCAAGCATGCGGACTATTGGGTTATATCTAGATATAACTAAGGCATTTGATACAATCTCGCACAAAGTATTATTGATGAAACTTGAGCAAGCCGGAATACGAGGAATATCACTAAAGTGGTTCCAAAGTTATTTGTCAACGAGAGCACAATGTGTGAAAGTAAATAATTGTTTTAGTGAATATGTTACTATTGAGACGGGAGTTCCACAGGGCTCTGTTCTAGGACCTATTCTGTTTTTGATTTACGTAAACGATTTGTGTGAAAATAAATTCAATGGTAAACTCACAGCTTTTGCTGATGACATAGCGCTGTGCTACTCAGCACCTAATTGGAATTGTGCTGAAACATTTGTTAAAGAGGATCTACGATTCTTACAAAAATGGTTTGATTTCAATGGGTTAGAGTTAAGTGAAAAAACGAAGTTTATGTGTTATGACATCTGTAATACAAGTATTTTTAATTGTAAGTTTATATTTCATACCACAAATTGTTTAAATTGTGCTTGTAACTGTCCAGATATTGAGAGAGTGAATGAAATGAAATATTTGGGAGTAACTTTGGACAGTAATCTACGTTGGGATAAACATTTACTTTCTGTAAACAAATGCCTTAGAAGTGCCTTGTCCAAATTTTACTTCTTAAGAAACAAATGTCCACTTCCAGTCAAAAAAACCATTTATCATGCTCTTGTACATTCCAAAATCTCTTATGGTATAATCTGCTGGGGCAGTGCATACATGAACACATTTAAGTGTGCACTCGTCTTGCAAAAAAAAATAATTCGTGTAATATCGTCCAAACATTCTTATGAACACTCATTTCCGTTGTTCGTGGCCCTCAAATTGTTACCACTAAGGCATTTGTATTTATTCAAAGTCTTAAAATTGTTTTATGCCAGAAGTGGCAATATGCCGAGTGTATCTGATAAATGTAAATATAATTTAAGGAATGAGTCAAACATTGTATCAAACAGACCAAGATTAACTTTATATAAACGTTGCTTTCTGTATATGGGGCCAAAGATATTTAATTTACTGCCTGCTGAAATTAAAAAAATTAAATTCTCAAACAAAATGTTAAAACTTGCTAAAGACTGGCTTTATTCTCAAGAAAATGTTGAACATTTATTCTGATAGTATTTTCATTGTAATTATATTTATGTAACAATTACTGCATTTATCTGTATGGCATACATTTATGTAATTTGCTGGTGGCTCAATTCTGGTCTTATGACCTTGGAGACCACCTAAAGCTCCCGCTCCTTTGCTGTTATCAATTTGTGTAACAAAAATGTTTGGGAGTAAATAAATTATTATTATTATTATTATTATTATTTCTAAGTCTTTGAGTTATAATAAAATAACTGAAGTTATGAAAATCATTGGTATATAGTTTATTCAATAGAAGTGGTGTAGAAACAGCATCCTTGGGCTGGATCAAGTATTTATTACACATGTTTCTTCCAAATAGTCTGCACATACAGCTTTTTATCAAAGTATGAAATGCCCATTTCCTTTTGCTTTTGGGTAGCTGGGGCTCGTAATCAGTGAAGGCGTTGTATTTTCAACGATATAAACGATTAATGTCACATTTTTTCCTACTTCGTGGCGATGCGACCTACTTTCGCGAAAATCAGGGAAGCCAGGCAGAAGCAAGGGATAAAGAGAAAGGTATAAAAACAAAATGAAAAAGAATTCACAAGTTGAAGCGAAGTGAATGGGCAAGGTTGCTACGCGTGAGAGGACGGAGGAGGGTGTTGAGCGCAGTTGATGAGGGAGAAATTGAAAGGGAGGTGCAGTGGAGCGTGGAGATAGCGCCAGGGAGGGAGAAAGGGCCGGAGGGAGGGTGTTGAGAGTGCGTAGGACTGGGTGAAGCAACCGAGGATCGCCGGGGCTAAGACTGTTAAGCCCTCAGAGTGACCGCAGGGACACACGCAGGGCCCATTTACAGGAGGCCCTTGGCCTTTTGGGGGGCATTAGGACGACCCTTTTTGACTTACCACGCAGCTTCATCTCCGCCCTCTCGCCCACACCAGTTTCCTCCTACCAAAAGTCCTACTACTGGTCTTGCCATGACGTCTCCCCTTTCTCTCGTCCATTCCCATGGCGATCCGGAACTCCGCCAACTACCATTTGGGTCCCATTTGCCTTCTTTCCCACTCCTATCCT
The DNA here is from genome assembly GCA_963573305.1 of Pyrrhosoma nymphula. Classification (NCBI taxonomy): domain Eukaryota; kingdom Metazoa; phylum Arthropoda; class Insecta; order Odonata; family Coenagrionidae; genus Pyrrhosoma; species Pyrrhosoma nymphula. Next base: position 143,286,642 of record OY754327.1, on the reverse strand, counting down.
TTCCCACTCCACCTCCCTCTCTCGCTTGGCCTTCCCCTCAAAACCCCTCCAGTACTCCTCCTCACACCTCTCTCCCTCGCTTTGCGGAGGCAAATGACTCGCCAAGTAGTTTCACCCGACTTATTCCGAGAGGACAAATTTTCATTTGCGGGACATGTCCGAGGAAGGGTCTTCCCCGGAGGGATTCGCGGCGGCTTCTCCCAGCGGCTTGTACTTCCCAAAACACCGCCTTCTCACCCCTTCTCCCTCTTTCGTTCTTTTACGAGGGGCTCTTCCTCTCCCACCTCTCCGCAGCATTTTGACCTCCCTCCCTCCCTCCCTCCATCCATTCCGTCCGTTCTGACCTCCCAATGGCCTCCGCGTCCCATCTGCAATCCTCGCTTTATCCGCGGCGAGCGCTCGGCGCGATGTTTCCCGCAGTCCGTCCACCTCGCGTAAATCAACTGTCATAATGGGAGGGGGCTTACTCTTTTTCCGAAACACTGGTTCAACGAAAGCTGCTGTTGCGCAATGAATACGCCGGCGTTTCAATTTTTCCGAGTTAATTCCATCATCCCTCATTGCTCCCGTGACCCTTTTCGCTGGGATTTGAACACTACCCATTTTTAAAAACCCATCTTTACACTCCTAATTTTCCTCCACCATCCATCTCTTCCACAGCCATGAATGCTGATTTATTTCCTTTCTGTTTTTAATAGCGAGTGGCATGGGAGAATAATCCTTGATATTTTTGTTATCCCCGGCATTTAAGTACCTTCCAGCATCTACTAACTTACCGAAGTCATCCTCAGTTTAGTTTCATTAATGCATTGACTATTTCGCCTACATTGATGGAATGATAATGAAAAGTAAAATGTCTATAAAATGTTGTACTAAAACCAGCGGGACTTTGAACTACCTGTGTATTTAACGTGAAAAAGATTTCATTCAAATTTTATTCCGAAATTACCGTATCTTATTATGTCTCATTGTATGCCTTCTAAATATATACTTTTATGAATGTTAACCTTCATTTAATTTAATTATAATATATATTCGAAGCGCCATTATTGCAATAATTCAGAAAGAATAAAATTTAAACCCAAAACTTTCAAGAAAAAATCGATACATCTCAGATGGAAGTATTTAAATAAGTAGTATATTTAGAATTATTGTATTTTACTGGAACCTTTAATCGATTCATCTGGAATACCTCATTGTTTTTGCTCATATGTTGTACGCCAAAATCAGAAGTTTATTGACAACATTAATATTTTAACTAAACAATTCAACTGATTCAAAGAATCGACATTTTACGCGGTTCATCATAGCCCATTGAGGAATTGGTCATTGTCCTTTGTGATTGCGTTTGCTCACATATAGATGGGAAATGTACACTTGTATTCCTAGGCTTGGGTAATAAAATACAAAAAATTCGATAAATATTTGCATTTGTATGCTGCTGCTGTAATTGGGACGAGCGCAAGTAAATTCCATATTTCAAACGAAGGCGATCGGTGGAATTGGCAGGGAAATATTTATCTTTCAAAGGATTAATAGGATCCACCAGTTTACCCCGGAATTTCAAATCAATAATTCAATCTATTTCTGATGAGCCACATCATTGACAAAATTTTATATCTTCTTCCAAGTAATTCATACTCTTACAGTTTTTTTTTATTTTTCGTCTTCATTTAAAATTTAGATATGGCTTCCATTGTTCCACTCCCTGGGTCCGCAATATTTCCAAAGTCTTACTCTTCGAGAAATATAATTGTTAGTACGGTATAGGTGTGGACTTGTTGAAGAAAAATATTGACTTGAATTAAAAAAAATAACCTGGAGTGAGGATGTAGCCCATTATTTTTTCACTTGCAACTTAATGTATGCTCTCCGAGGGACTTCATCTTCGAACGAGCATAAAATTTCGTCATTTTATTTTAGCTATTGAAAAACTTTCAGATGGTACAGTGTAAGTGTACATTTGATCAAGAGAGAAATATTCAAGGATAAAAAAAAACCCGAAATGACGATGGTTGCATCCCTTTACCTACCACTCACGTAAATAATTTGCCCCTTCTTCGGGGCACTTCATCTTCGAAGGAACCCAAAATTTTTTCTTTAACCGTAGGCATTGAGAGCATTTTGTAACGGTTGATAGAATGGATTTGTCATTGAAGTGAATTATTAATCGGAGAAAAATCCTCCCAAAAATCTAGTTCTTTGAGAATTGAGATATCGGACGAACGAGAGAATCAGTATGGGATACAGAGGACTGTGCTATGGGATGTATTTTGAACCCGATATCGTCCTCTCCCCTCGGGTAAGCTAGTTTGTGGCGCAATCATTAAAGTCGACTCGAATTATTCAGACAGGCATATAGAACGAATGGATTGGGGAGGGGGCGGCAGAGGGAGGGTAGCGGGGTGTCGTTCGCATTGTGTGAATGTGTGTGTAAGTGGTGGGGGAGGGGAATGGTTGGAGGAAGGCCGGGGAACGACCGCTAATTGGAGCTAGAAAACAAAACGGCAGCCGTGGATGGTGATGATGATTAATGTGACCGTGGGGACGGGAGCTGAGCAAATTCGAGATGCGTTGAGGGGCTGTATATTTGTGTGTGAGTGCTCCTGTGGGCTACCGTATTTGTGCAAATACGGGTGTGGGGTGGGTATTTATATTTATAAAGCGAAGACACTGTCTCGCTCGTTGTTTTCATCAACGAATTTACGGGAGAGAATGGGGACGTAATTTCATTAAGCAACAATGTGCGTATCTGGTGTCAAGGAAAAGGAAAAAGTAATTTAAAATGTTAATCATGACGGTAGTACTAAATTAGGAATGGAGAGACAAGTCGGATCAGGTTTCCCAAGATGAATTTTGTGATTAAAGGTGATTCGCCGGGTTGATTACGAGGCATTACTAAGACTTCTAGGAAGTTTAAAGGTGATATTCCAGATGGTCATGCAAATCTCGAGTAACATATGGGTTCTACAACGAAGAATATACCAACTATATGGGTGATACTCATGCATGGATCTCAAGCTCAGTCACAGTAATGAAATTAATTCATTTCATTACTGTGACTTCATCATATTAATTTGCAATTATTGGAGATATTTCATTACACTAAACCATTTCGCTAATATAGAGTGTAATATTGTCACTGTAAAACTTAAATATTGGAGTTCACAGTGAAACGTTTTTAGATGCCTGAAAGTCTGTTTATTTATTTATTTTAAAAATATCCTCCAAAAGAGCGCAATATGCCTTTTAAATTGAGAAGTGTAACATATAATGATGAAGAAACACTCACAACCACGTCCTGGGTGGTGAAAAACCCATCCAGGTGGGATTCAAACCTGCGACCCTGGGTTATTAGGCGAGCAAAAAAGATAGTATGATTAATATGTCGTGATTATAAACTAAATATCGGAAATATTATTAATTTGGTGAAAAACATATGGTTCTTTGATAGCCAAGTAAGCACATAATCATCCTGTACTCTTCCAGAGTGGTTCGTGTTAACGCAGCATGATAATTTCATTTAAAAGAAAAATTGCCTAATTTGCTTTATCAGAATTTAATTCCCTTTTGCAAACTCTCTGGGGACTGTTCAATCATCAAATGAAAGTTAATATTAAATTATGCTTATATAATGAATAAACTGAAAGCAGCATGTTAATTTGGAACCGGATGAGAAACCCAGCGAAATATTTTAAAGCGGTAATTCATGCGTATAATTTTGGCAGACATTTACCCTGAAGGCGTTTGAGTCTCCATTGGTTATCAACCCGTACATTTTCTTTATGGTAAAAGATTTCATTTTATTGCTCACTCATCTTATAGAGCGCATTAGTCTCAAAAGCGGCTGATGAAAACCAGAGGGCATGTTATCAAAGCAGCAGCTAAATAACAATTTTCGACCGTACAACCACGTGATTTATACACGCTTTCATCTAATATTCATGATACCAAGATCCCGTCGGCTACGTTGGATTAAAGAGCGTTTTGCTCGAAATAAAATTCACAGGGTTTATCGTGCATTATCCGGGCAAAATTAGTTGAAGCCGTGGGAGGAAGAAGAATGTGACGTCACGCAGAGGAAAAAAATAATTTCGGAATATTTTAAACGGGGTACGGTGATTGCAGAACGTTGATGAAATGGAAAAATAAAGTAAAATTAAGGTGACAAGCTGGTTCTTTTTTGAGGGTTTCGGCGAAGAGGGAATTTGATGGAAGAAGGGAGGAGATGTGGGAGGAGGAGGAGGAGTTTTTTTCTAAAAAAAAATAAACATGGGAAAAATAAAACTGAAGACAGTGAAAAAATTCCTTGGAATAAGGAGTGAAGAAGGGGAATGTGTGAGCAGTGTTTCCGGGTGGGAATTCCTTCCCTCTCTCGGGAATTTCCCCGATTTATCGTACCCACAAAAGGAATTGGTCGGGAAATAGGAAAAATCCCTCCGCCAACTCCAAAATAATAATTTAGCAACATACGTTACGTTTTTACGTTTACAAATTTACGTTTCTATAAAACCTCAAATATGACAGAAAATAAGCCAGTATTAAGATATTTATCTCAGCCGAGGTGGCTCTTTTAGCCTCATGGGTAGGAATTGAACAATAGTTGTGAAATCAAGGTTAATCTCTCTTTAGAAACGTCTGACTCGTTATGCTGTATTTTGCGTGAGTCTTTCATAGGAGTGTCACCGCTTCTCTATCAGACTTTATTTGTCATGGCCACAACTTTAATTTGCTCTATTACAACGATAACTTTTCCATGGGTTAACACATGCTTCTTATAAGCTTTTGACATAGATGATCTATGCCATCAATTAAAAAAAATGAATTAAGGATTCCTCGGAGAGCACGACTTCCGAGCACCAAGTCTCGAATGTACCAAAATTTCGGAAATTTGGAAACCCTATGTCTCGGATTGAGTGTGAGAGAGAGCACCGATGAAAAAACTTCGTCGCAAGGACGGAGAGAACTCAGGGATTCGAAAGAATTGCATGTGTGCTCAGTTGCCAAGAGAATAGAATTGGGGCGGGTGAGAGATGCTGCAGAGAAGCTAGAGAGAAGGACGGAGGCCTCAGGAAAGAAGGGATGAGGTTGCCCTATCGGGGAGCCGTGAGGTGCACTCGGAGATAAGATGGAGGATAAAAATAAAGTCGAGAGAGATAAGGTTGGCTAGGTTGAGGGTAAGCGTTCCCGTGAAGAGGAAAGGGGAGAAAAATGAATTCGTAGGAAAAGATGGGAGTGGAAGGTGCGTGGCAGGGGATGGAGGAGAAGGACGATAGGATGAACATAGAGGAGAGAAACAGAACAGAGGGCGTTGAAATGATTTTACAGAGAGAGACGGGAGGTGTATGGAGAGAGGAGCGGCAGTTTGGTTGTATCGACACGGAGGACTGAGAGAAAGGGAGTTCAAAAGGGACAAAACTGTGTGGCGGAGTCGGAATAGATATGAAAGTGGAAAGGTTAACCTGCAACAAAGGAGTAGATAGGGATTCCATAAGAAGGGTGAGACTGAAGTGGAGATGATGTAAGAAAACGAGATTATTAGAAAAGGAAAGGTGGTTAATTTGAAAGGCCGGTGAAAATACCTCTAATCATCTTCAAATTAAATGTTTTTACGATATTCTTTGGTTTTCCATGGCGCTCTTCTTTGTGGTAGATATGTGTTCCTCTCTTATTTCGTATGATAACTGCATTATCATTTTCCAATACAGACTGCATACTATCGTAGTCAAGGCCAAATTACTTATTGATAAAGAAAAATATATTTGACCTGTTCTTTCATAAATACGTAGCTACTGGTTAGAGCACCTGCTTAGTTTACAAAGCAAGCATGCAATGTAGGTTAGATAGAATAAAACGTTCAATAGCTATTATCTAGAAGTAAATTATGTAGGCAGAAGTTTTCCGAAGGATACCACTCTTCCATTTCTAGATTGAGGCAAAAAGAAATTTCCTCGGTAATTGAATCCGTGTTAGCGGCATCCATGAGAATGAAAAGAAAACACCGTTAGCTACAAATTGAAATGAACACATGAAAACTCGGGAAAAAAGGGCAGAATTACAGTTTTTGGAGAAACCTTTGTAGATGCTGGCTATTCAAACGCGAAAAAAGCCTTCACAGGAAACCATTCTAAGATTTTAAAGAACGGTGTGAATAACCTGCAGAAGCCAATGAAAAAGCTCGACTAATTTGATCCGAGACGAGAATTAAGGTCGACGCTGATACAAAATTGAGATAAATTGAAAGGGATGGGGAGGAGAGAAACATATAGGGAGTGAAAGGTAATTTGGGAATAAGGATGAAGGGAATTAGTAGTGGGAAAAGGGCAGAAGGGGGAGAGAGACGAAACGTTGAAGGGTTCAGAAGAAGAAGGGATGGGTTTGGGTTGATTTGGTAGTCAGGGGAGTGCCTCTGCTGTCGGAGAACAGTGGAGGTTACGGTGAAGTGAGGACGAGGTAGAATCCGTGTTGAACATAGGAAGAAAGGCTGCAGGGGAAGGGAAGTGATAATGAAGGGCCTCGGCAGTAGATTTGGTTGAGGAGAGAATGGGAAAGAGAGTCGGGGCGTGGGTGTTCATGTCACTGGGAATGGGTGACTGGAGGAAGAGAGGGGTGACGGAGAAAGCTCGGAGGGTCATGGACGGCTTTAGCATTGAGTGAGTGAGTGAGTCCTTGCGATTCGTGCTTTGAAAGACGGGGAGAAGAGTCAGGTGGCAAATACGAACAGCTGTGAGGAAGATTAAGGTGAAGCTCACGGATTGGCCAAAAAGAGAGAGAGCTCTTGATTGCTTTACGGAGGGAAGGCGAAGGATGAGAGTGAAATCGAGAGGGATTTCAATAGATGTCAATGTCTCTTGAATGGAGGTGAATTAAGTTCATTGGTTGGTTATTTTGGGAGGCGACTGGCAACTGAGTTTGTTTGCGTAATCGAGGGTCGGTAAATAGTTCGGTACAGGTAGAATATTTAGGAAATGCTGGAAGTTTGAAGAGAGACCTTCCATCGGCATAAGCCTATTCTAAAGACTGAAGTATTCCCGCGTGGGGTACTACTATGAAAATTCCTTCTTTCCAGGCTCCATATGTGACTACAAAAAAAAACTGCATAACAGTAACATGAGACACATCTATAACATAAAATTCAACTCTATCCTCTCCCCCCAAATTTATCCCTATTCCCTCCCCTGTCATGGCTGATGTTACTAGCACCCTCTGCCACATGCCTCTGTGGCGGATCGTAGAATAGTATGTAGGTGTAGTCATCCCCATAACGAGGATAAGAAATATTTACCATGGACAACTGTCTGAAATCATCGAAACCGGTCAGGTCAGGAAATATGTAGTGTTGAAAAATTATCAAGTATTTTTTCACCTCCCGTTAGCCCTGAACTCTTTGACCACTCGCAATAGCACAGCAATGATTGGCGTTCCAGCAACTCCTAACAAGGCGCACTTACGGTGGTTAGCGGGGAATACAATGTGGGTGTATATGTATCAAAAAAGGGAGAGAGAAGGATGCTTTCGTAATGAGGTGAGTCAAGGAAGAGGATGGATGGAAAAATGTGTGTGTGTGTTTCTAGCCTGTTTATATGTGGAGGTCGGTTGAGAGGGTGGGGGGGGGAAGAGAGAGGTCGTGTGATGTGGAGTTGAATAAAGTGATGCGTCGGCGAGGCGGGTGGAAGTGAATTGCGGGATGAAAGGGAAAGAGGCGGAGGTTGATAGGGGGGGAGTGTGTAGGAAGGGAGGGTTTGCGGGATCGGAGGAGGGAATGTGATGGATGGATGGGTGGATGGCGAGTGAGCTCGGCTTCAGAAGAGGAGGCCGGCGGATGGAAGGAATACGTGGGGGCGGACGCGTGCTCATCGGGGCGAGAGACACGCGTGTGTGTGGGTGTGTGGAGTGTGGCAGGGGAGTCGGTCGGCGGCGGTTGTTTAGGGGAGATGCGGAGTGAGGCGAGCGGGTAGCGTTTGGGTCGAGTGAGTATGGAGATGGAGGCTGAGGATGGGAAGTGGGCATGGCCAGAGGGCGTGGGAGTGGAGAGAGCGATGAGCAAGCGAAACCTACTTGGGCTAAGGTGGTATGATAAGGATTATAAGATGAGAGATAAAGAGAGGAGGACAGTGGGATTGAAGCTGATTTTTAAAGGAGATGAATTAGTCATTCAATCCTAAGATTGCTTGACTACAGCCCTGTCCCCTGCTAATTCTTTTATGACCTTGTTGCTCTTTTGTCACATATTCCGTTATACATAGCTTATCTATTTGTCTCCCAGTCTTCTTCGTGAATCAATTTTACCCTCGATTATATTCCCTACAAATTCGTTGTTTCAAAGTGTGGCATATTCATATATCCATCTAAAGGCGTAAGTATTATTAATGTATTAATTGTTCCAAGTAGGAATACTTGGAAACGGAAGAATAGGACTTATTTTTTCGCATTAAATTTTTTTCTACTGTCATCAAAGATGGTCTGAGGACGACGAGAATGTTATTTTTTTCTAAAGCTTTTGCGTTTATTTCAGAGAAAGTGTGTATATTACACCGGTGGCGGTAAAAAAGAGGCTCATATTGGTGTATGGGTCTGGTGAAAAAATAATTTTTGTGAATTTAAATGGTTGGAAAAACTTCAACATCAAAATGTGTCTTCATTTCGTCATTAGGAATGACGACAGTTGGGCCCACCAGTTTCACCAAAAGACTAATCAAATTCATTTTCTATTACAAAAATGTTACAAATGCTGTACGAAACTCAAACAATTTCATACCTATTACTCCAACGGCTATTTCCCTATAAGGTAAAATATTTTTCTGATTTTAAGTAAGGTACATTTTCCATAATGACCCCTGAGGATTTTACTAGCAGTATTTATTGCCTGTTTGCGATTGACAGCCCGGCACTAAGTAGACTATCCTGCAGGTGGGTGTAATCCATCTCAGATGGTGGGAAGTCACATTCCTGAGAAGCTTATATCCCCACAAAATTGCCACTCTACATGAACATACTTAGTTACGTAAACATGCTCACACCTATTTACATCAACTTTTCTCTCTATCGATAAGACAATTGACCTTATCAACACAAGCTATCTTAATATCTGCTTCACAATCAACGTTTTTCAAAGAATTTAGGCTTCTAGTTTCAGAATTGGGATTTTGGCGCTCGAACTACTAAGGGAAAACTACACCGCCTAACCAAAGTTCGTAATACTTAGACAAACGCAATATCTATGCTCGAGGTGGGATTTAATCCCACGGTCTTTTGGTCCCCAGGGTGGTACGTTACAAACCTGGTTACCTTGGACGTCAGGAACTTCAAATTCGGTCCCCCTTGATTTAAATTGATTAAACCACTGTTCAAGAGGAAAAAAGAAGGAAGAACCGGCTCACTCCACTTAGAATAATACAATTTCAGAGGTCGCCTCCGGAGGAGGGAAAGATGGAGTCGAGGAAAGTGGAGCGGCAGGGGTATAAGGATGAGGTTGGAGGGGAGGGGGTGGGAGAGTGGAGTGGGTGGTCCTACCTAACCCCCGCTCGCTCTCCTATTCCCTTGGGGACAAAACTTGGGTTCGGAAGAGGTGAGGCGAGCGGCAAAGTGAGTGAGGATGAAGGCAGGGATGAGAGAGAGACGGAGGAATATGGGCTAGGGTAAGATGGGGAAGGGAAAGAGATGCCGGAGGAGGGGGAAGAATGCGGATAAGTGATGATGAAAGGGAGTTTGGTCGGCGGGGGCAGCAGGATGCGGATGAAGGGAAGGGTCGAACCCTGGAGGAAAATGATGCGACGGGGAAGGAGGGCTGATATGCGGAGGAGTTCATGTGGAGAGGTTTCCTGCCATGTTTGAAATTGGGGTTGAAATTCGTGGCAGGGTGGAGGGCGGGGGAAGGAGGTAGGGTCGAGGAAAAATCGCGTGGGTGAGCAGGAGGATGATGGTGCGAGAGACGGATGCTGAGTAATGTTGTGCGAGGGGGGGGGGAGTGGCAGGGGTGGCAGTTGGCGGGGAGAAAGTGGCAGAGAGGGAAAGAGGTTCACGGGGGTGCAAGCCGGGTCGAGCGGTGATCCGGAGGAGGAATTTTACGTGCCTTATTTTTATGGTCGGTCGTTGTGAGAAGACCGGGAGAGGTACCCGCAGGTATTCTCGGGAGGGGAATGAGCCAGCCGGCTGGTGAGGGGGGCGTTGTCTGTGCTCTTCTTACTTTTTTTCGCTTTTCGAGCGTTTCGTGTTGGGAGCGTGTCACTTATGACACGAATTTGGGGGACTCGGAGACTTGAGCGATAGAGAGTGAATGACTAAGGGAAGGGTGTGCTAGGAACAAATGGCTTTGCTTGGGTAAAATTACTTGAACGTGCCTTTCTTATTACAGTAAGGAATTTGGCTGCTCAGGTGCTTATTTTAGTTACATTTGGAACGAAAATATCTGACACATACCTACCTCCTTTGGCAGAATATTCCATTGAGTCACCTATGCACTAAATTGGATTGTAGATTTGAGTTTTTAGGTAGGTATTACAAGTGCAAATTCATGGTTATGCCGCCCCCTGTAGCGTAATACCTGAATTTTAAGACAAACACCACAGCCATAAACACGGGAACATTAGAACTCGCGAACTTTGAGCTGCCAGGCCAGTGTGTTTTCAACATGGCCTCTGCGGCCATCACTGATATATATATCAATGAATTAATATTTTTAAATATAATGCAGCATTTATTAAATTTAAAAAATAGCCACCGAGTTTAGGACCGTAGTCATTATTCTGGGACAATTTTTCACTTTTACGAAAGGTATTTCTTAGATAGCATTTATTGTCGTGTATTATCTTTTTGAAGTCCTCTCAATATATGAGCAAACACTTTCACCTGAATAAAAGCGCGATTTGAAGTCTTTTTACCTCTGGGGAATTTGAACCTTATGCATTGCATTATATTGATTTCATAGAACACAATAAACCCAGAACTGGGGAATATTTCTTTTGAACAGTATAATATGATGTTTCAATCTGTAGCCTTAATGAAGGGTATAGAACTATCAGTAAGCAGAGTTATTGATTAAAAAGAAATTAATTGAAGAAGCATAATTATGTAACATGAAACACTAATGAGATTCGTCTAACTGTCTTAAACTATTATCTGCTAGAGTAACGCAAGTCCCTCTACAAAAGAGCATGCCTCTCATTTGCAGAGAAAACAATGAACTCGAACCTAGTGAGACTCACCGCCGTACATCCTTCGTAAATAGGAAAAGTTTTCCGAGAGACTTATAATGGAGATAGTTTTCATGTGGGTCGCATAAAGAACTTTTAGGGACCTGCGTCATTTTATGGGTTAAGTTGGTAATTTATCCTTGGACGAGAATTTCATCCCTCTTAATTATTTTTCGACTGAGCACAGGAAATTGCGGTTCATGGAGAGATGAAGTCTTTCAATCAGTAAGAGTTCTGCACGGACGTCCACAAGTATTTGTATTTTTTTGCTCTGTGCAATTTCCGTATGAACTCTTAATCTCAGCAGAGTGTATATTCTTATTTTGAATGTTGCGTCTTTGGCTGTTACTCTTGGGAGAAACGTTTCATTGTTTTACCAATTTCACGGTACTAAAATTGTCATTAATACTACCCGCATAAATAAGAGACAGGCTCAGTCCTAACTTGTGGGAACAAATTCATTTTTAATAAAAACTGTAAGTATTTTTCCACACTATAATTTACTATTAACCATGGTTCCAGCAAATCATTGATATTATTATGAAGGCACTGTTTCGGTGTAGAAGCGTGGATATATTTTACCTTGGTCTAAAAGAAGGGGGAGGCTACGGTAATAAGGGGATAGGGAGACAAGGAAATGAGTCAAGCAGCTAATTTAGCGGCAGATGTCAGTAACTTCCTCACTTTCGTCGGGAGATTGATTGACGCCAGAGGGAAATAGGAATCAAACTAATAGCTATTGACCAGAGACCCTTTGGTAGAGTTAACAATTTCAAACATTTTAAAAAAATCTGCATTTAAGTCCTTATTTTTTTATGTAACACCACTGATAAAGAGTATAAGTCACTCGGACGTCCATATTCTAATAAATGTTTAGAAAAATTCAATAGTTAGCTACAAATGTAAATAAATATGCCTTTAAAAGGGTAATGATTTGCGGAAACTTTGGTGGCTAATAGATTCCAATGTGGAAAAATAATGTAAGTTACCTCATATCTTGTCACGTAAACTAGGTTGTCTAAAATATGTCGCTACTCTTCTGAATGAAAAATGCTCTGTAGAAGAATATTGGGAAGGGTAAGATCCAACGAGAAACTTACCCCAGTAAGTAAAGCTACCTTTGTTACTTCAAAAAGTTATTATGGAATGCACAGCCAGTTTCGCCAGTTACACCATCTTTAGATTTGTAGAAGATTCAATTTATCTGATGATGACGTAACAGCCAAAACCGTTAGAGCATTCTATAATAAATTGCGTAAGTAACAAAGATCGTTTTACTATGATGACGACCTCCCGCCAAGTGAAACCTTCAAACCTTGGATTTACCCCTACCCCTCTTCCGCGGAGACTCGGCAAGAGACGCATCATCTAACCCTTCGATCAACTGTGGGAATAACAAACCTGCCTACTTGCCTGGCGTAATCAAAAATCCAAGAGGTAGCATTACTTCAAATTCATGGCCAAACATTTGATTGATGCTAGCTAAGCCTGAGATTTAAGCGTCGGAGAGTTTGGACTGCAAAGGGTGGTTGAGGATGACGACGTCGCGTCGGGAGGGGATGAGCGGGGATGAGCGGTGAGGAAGGAGAAGCCATTCTGGAGGGACCGTTGGCCTCGAGCTACGCGATCCTGAGATGAGCTACCGTGGTAAGGATTTTTGGGAGCGCGGAAGGGGAAGGAGTAGAATCAAGGGCGAGGGAACTTCAACGAGGAAGGATGGAATCTTGGGGAGGGAGTTGAGAAGCACGCGGAGTGCAGGGAGTGAGGCTGAGAAAACGGCAAAGGTTGCGGGTACTGCGATGCGGGAGCGGTTGAGTGAGAAGATGAGAAAGTGGCGAGAAGGGGCGAGCGGTTTGGATGGCGGATGAAGTCGGGGGGGAAGGGAGAGGTGGCTTGATAAATGAGTTCTGGGCATGCAAACGGATTGGGTTGGAGGCTGGGAGAAGAGAGTGGGAGTGGGTAGGGTGGCTAAAGGACGACTTTAAAGGAGCGAATGTAATGTGAGAGGATTATGTTGAGTGACAGTGATGCTTGTATGCCTTAAATGGCTTGATAATAATAAGAAAGAGTACACTTAAAATAGTATTGATCCACGCCAATTTTATGTACTCCTGACCAAGGTTTCGAAGGGTAACCGTCATTATCAAGCTAACCTTGATAACATTGTGTGGATCAATACTAATTTAAGTATTTTTTCTTATTGCAATGAAAGAGTTCCACCTCCAGTGAAGCCTGAAACAGTTTGTTTGGTTTGATAATGTTTTTCGGTCAAATGACTCTGGCTCGCTACTTTTTGCATGGGTGAAATCGAAAGTGGTTGAAAGAAAAAAGTCTTATTGTCCCCTGAACGATCTGCCACTTCATTTCCACCTAATTCCAGGTGGTCGTGCATTTAAATCTTTAACTCTATCAAAGAAAGACGACTTACTCAAGTTTCTTGTTTTCTACGCCGCAGTATTCAGGACCGCAAGACGCCAAACAGTAGCGCTGCATTCAATTGCCACGGTGATGCTGGTCGAGTCAAGGCTTGCGTCATCACGTACTACTGTTTGTGTGCGTCCTTATTTCTACTTGATTAGTAAAGGAATGACCATTATCGTCATTTAGAATTTAAACAATTGATTTGCAAGGTAACTATCTTTGTTAATCCAATGCTAGATCCAATTTTAGCTTTTCAATAAAAAATGTCTTTTTATTACTATCAAGTCACTCGTGAGTTACACATTTCTTGTGTCTCTCCATTTGTCGTCCGGGGTCAAGTCTACTCTTTCTTCTTCCACCCATTTTAAATATTCCACTCTTTATCGCCTACTTCAACATGCTCGTCAATACATCCTTCATCCAATTTCTCTGCCCTCTCTGGATTCCTCATCGCCAATTTTCTTCCCTCCATCAAAAAATCATATCTACCGCCCAAAGAAAAGGTATATGCTAATTTCTTTTATCTGTTTCGTCATTAATTCCTACTCTTGTGTTACTCATGGAAGCTTTTTTACACCCTTTTCTAAACCCATTATTGTGATTTTAATTATAGACCCATTATTTATAGATGGTAAAAAGTCAATAATTTACAGCAATTACCTCAAAAAGTGCCTCTGGTTTCAGGAGGTAATAGGGATAGCAGCAACATTTCCACGGTATCTGCGGAGATCCTTAATTTTTGTGGGATATTTTTTATTTTATTTGTCCGAAACACGCAAAATTGTGCGCTCTAATTTCTGTGGATATGTGGAAGACGTCCCCGGAGTAAGCAATCTTAATATTCGTTTAGGTTTCTCAGGATGAAAAGTGGGATGCGGCGGTCGTCAAATACAATCGGGAGTACAAACAAGATGGGGAAGGCGTGTCCACTCCACGTCCCGGCGCTCTCTACCGCGACCGGATTAACCCGGAGCGTGCGCCTTCAGCTTCACGCCGCTGTCCGGCCGAATCCCTCACGGGAAATTTGGGGAGTCAACTGGGGGAGAGAGGAGGAGGGTGAGGTGGGGGGGGGGAGCGGGGGGGGGGGGGGAGGAAGCCGGGGATCGATCGGCGGTGGTGTCAACCGTGTTTGGGGGAGGTGTATGCGATTACCCTTGAATGCTCCGGATATGTCCGAGCTCTTCTCACTCGAATATCGCCTTGCAAAAGCACAGTGGTCCGACGGGAGTAGATGAGACCTGCGAGGCTTCAAAGCGAAAAAATAACAGCGAAGACTTAAAACCCAATGGCTTGCTCTTTGCAAGCAAGTGTTTGCATTGGTTGGGATATTATTCAGTTTTTATCCGTAGAAAGTAAAATAGTATGTATGATACGCGAGACAAACTTAATCTTGGTTTAAATATTTGGCTCTCGGGAACATATTTTACAGTAAAAGGGCTATATATAAGTTATACTAATCTCGTAGGGGCAAACTTTTTTCCCGTTGACGGTGGCACTGGATTCATACATTATCTATTTTACGAGACTATCACGAAATGATTCCTCCAGTTCTCATATTTACAGACGTAAAAAATGCATGTTACTATTCCATGCTGCCAATGGAAGTTTATTTTTTATGGTCCTTAATCGACAAAGGGCTGTTACTATTCGACAAGTCTACAAGCTGAAATTCTGTAATGGGCTTTCCATTCACGGTAGTACACGACTTAAGCAAAATAAATCAACATACATCTTCGAAAAATAAAAACTGGGCTACCTTTTTTTATAACCAAGAAGTTTAGAGTATAACGAAGAAGGCCCTTTGGCAATGACTACCATCTCACACCAGTTAAAACTGTAGCATTCTTCAAAATTTAATTGTCAAGAGGATAAACAGAGATGCATAGCTATGCGCTGTATCTTCCAGAAATCGTTTTAAATTCAGGTAATATTAAAATCATCTATTGAGTTTTGGCAAGCACTTTTGGGTACCTACTGTTCTCATTTATATCTCCCTGTCTAAACGAATGAAAACTGATGGTATTTTGCTTACAGCGTATGCAGAAGTTAAAGAGAGTTACTCATTTGGATTCGGTGTCCCTTTAAAACGGTTGGGTGAATAAATATGACCTCATTTTGGAAAATAAGCTACATCATTGAATTGAGATGGCAAAATATTTATCACATTTATCGCAAAAATAACTCATTACCGCTCTCTGTTTTGTCGCCATTGTCTGTTTATGCGATTATTTCCGCGGGAAAGCAAATGATTTGAGGCAAGTAATCTAATTTTTGTTCTTATTTCATTCAGCGTTGCTGCGCCAACATATGTAGGTATTTAAATTATGAACTTTGGATTTCCCATTGTCACTCACTGATTGCTTGAATGATCCGCGTTGTCAAAATGCTGTATTGAAAGATTTTGGTTGAAGGCATGAGGGTTTCATGAAATACGATTTGACATCACAGCAAATGCTGTTATTTATGCGCCAATTGTTTATCAAATATTGGAATGTACCTGTTGATTAAGGTATGTCACTTTTCAAAGAGAATAATTTTAATCGATTGACGTATAGTGAGTTTCTTTTCTTGAAAAACACCATACTTTTAGTGATAATAGATGATGACCAATATTAACTTTGGGTTAATATGTTACACTGTTTTTTATTTATGCAATGCATATTTATATTACAGCCCTCTTTTCCTATCGATGATAGAATAATTTTAATTGGAGTTTACAAATTATTTTTCTTCAGAACAATATTATTCCACTACATTTTGCATATCATGATCTGTAGAGACATAGTATAGTGAAAATTTAAAGTTCTTACACAATGATGGACTGAGTGAACCTACAAGCATTAATGCATTGCTGATATCACATTCTTAACATTTTGCAATATTACATCCGTGGTTCAGGTACTGCTAATGTCCGACTCAAATTTATTTTTTCCCTCATTGGAATTGAACGTCGCATCCAATTTTCTACATTAGTAGTTTAAAAAAATCGTTTCCTTCACGCCATGAAGTTTGAAGGGAATTCAATCTTTTTTGGAGAGTGAGTAAAAAAATCAGTTCTCCCCCTTTCGTCGAAAAGTGGATAAATATTCGGCGCCGGAGGAGAGAGAAAAAATTGTTGGTTTTTGCCGCCATGCTCGCTCGTTCCTCTCCTTTACTTTCTTTTCACGCGGGAGGCAAGCGCCGGGCGATCACACAGTTGTTGCCCGGCAATCACTTTTTTGAAGTCACGTCCCGAAGTCGGAATGACGTTTTCAATCAGTTCTCCCTCTCACACTCCATCACTTTCCCATTCCTCGAGGACACTCTCCCTCTCGTCCCCCCCTGACGCAATTTGAATGACAAATGCATTTATTCGAGTGCGAATGGATTTTTCTCTCACTCTCTCCCTCGAAATCCACGCCCCGAAGGAAACCAACGCGAGCTCCCCCTCCTCCCCCTTCGGGCCGCTAAAGTAAAAGCTCGATATTCATTTTTTCCTGCTATATATGCCTCGGCTTCTCTCTCTCTCTCTCTCTTTGGGCGGTGGCGTCGGCTGGCCCACGCGCCTCCTCCCCCCCCCGCCCATTCAGGGTCCCGGGAATCTTTAGCGACCAGCCGAGGGTGCTCTCGGGACTAGAATGTATAATCAATCTACATGGAATGGATGAAAAAAAACACTGACACTTCCAGTCCCCTTTCCCCCCTCCAGCCGTTTCCGTTTTCCTCTCTTCCCATAACCTTACTTCCCTTCCCATTCACGTATCCTGAATTTCCTTTCGGTCATGGTGAGCTAAACAGCTAAATGGTACTTTTCCACAGTATTTCAAAAAACTTCAGAACTGGCCGTGCAGTCATTAGTAGAAAAAAGAACACGGCAACGTATGTGCGGTACTTTCGAACTTCATGGAGGCTTTGAGGAGCAAGGGCAACTCGCTTCATGATATAGTCAGGTCTGAGTAGAGTAGCTGATTAGAGCACTAGCGCGATATCAAGGAGCCTGGGTTCGTATCCCAGACCCCTAGATATGGTCCAGTCCAGGTGAATTTCTTTTAGAAAGAATTTCGCACAATTTTCCACACAATTTTATTGTTTAAAAAGCTTTTTTCTGTGTATGAGAGTGTATATGACTTTCCTCTGAGTGTTAACCGAGTGTAATATACCTAATGATGTCGCTCAGTGACGAAACTTAGGTCGTAATTAAAGTTTATTTATGTGAAATTTACAATTTTTTCATTTCAACAATGAAGCTATTCCATAAAATTTCGCCGGGAACCATTAACTTCATGAAGCTTTCTTTTCTTAAAGACACTTTCAGGAGCAGGACATAGAAGTAAAAGTAAAATATCATTAACTTTATCCCAAAGAGAAGGGAGGACTGGAAGTATGAAAGAGAATTTGAGAGCCTGAGAGAGAGAGGGGTAGAATCTACTGAGGATCAGTACCCTACTTATGTTTTATATATCTTCTTCCTGACACACTCTCCCATTCGCTTGGGGTGAGTATATAATATTTTTTCCTTTACACTGCTGCATAGTGACATGCGATGACATTTAAACTGACAGGTGTTATGGTCTCTTCATCCTTTTGAAAAATTCGATTTCCTCAGTTCTCCATAGTGAATAACTGCCACTATATTAACCTAAAATAAAGTTTGAAAATATGGTGCCATAGTAAAACCATGAAGATCAGATTGAACCAGAGATTTACCAAACAAGTTATCCTTCAATGAATTGGGAAGTGAAAAAAACTAATGAAAACTATTTGAAGTAGAAAAGGCCAAATGTACACATTCTGAGACATACGTGTTATCCTCGTGAAGACAATAATTGAGGGAGAAATGAAGGGAAAAGATTACCGAGTAAGAAGGATCATGGAAGCAATACATGGAGCAACTAATGAGACGCTGAAATATGGAAGTGTGTTGGAACAAAGCGGTTTGCTGAATAGAGAGTGGAAAGCTGCTGTATATCAATATTCGAATTGATGATTGCTGGTGGTGTTGAAAAGTTAAAATGGAAACCTTACTCCTTTCGTTCTTACTCGCCCCGGGCCTCCATACCCTTCCTTGCCTGACCCGTCAGAACGATTACGCACCCTAGCATATTTCGCCTTCCCAGACTCTTTTCCATTTTCTTCCGAATTCGCCCTCCAGCCACCCCAAATGCTTCCCTCGACCGACCAACTCCTCCGCCGCCTAATATCCACGCCCCTCACCCAACTCTCCTTCAGACGGCGGATTTCGCAAAAAAACCACCGTCGCCGTAATTTAAATGCGGTCGCACCCGCCACATTATCAGCGGTCGCCCCCTTCTCCCGTGGAGTCTCGTGCCAGAGGGAGAGGGACCCTCTGCGTTCCATATTAAAACGTTCTGCCGAGGGTTATGGGAGGGGAAGTGGGAGCGGTTCTTGGGAAAGAAGAAAAAGATGGGCATATTAAGGAGGAGGCGGGGTTGTCCCCCTCCTCCCACTTAACCTCTCTTCATCCTTCCGTTCTTTGAATCCCCCACAACGACCATCGTCTTCTCTCTCTCTCTCACCCATCATCCCCTATTCCACGAGCCTTCTGCCCGGCAACCGTTTCTTCAGAATCCTGTTTGCAATTTTCCTCGCTTCATCCGTACCTCCCTTCGCAGGCTCTCCACCTCCCTCTACTATCCACAGTAACTCTGCCCTCTACGCCCTCGGGGGGTCCACTGCGTCTTATCCCCCCTCCCCGCACCAGTCCTCCCACCAGCCAAGGAGCCATTCTTAATCTGCCCGACCCCATATTTTTGCCCACCTTCATTCTTATTCAGTCCCCAAAGCCGCCGCTCCCCTTACCTTCTCCAGCCTCCCTTTCTACAGGCCAGACACCCAATTCCCTCCCTCTCCCCTCCCACCACGCCTCAAACCATCCGTCCCTCCCAACCCATCCCATCCTCCTGCCCTCTCCCACCCTCTCTCTCTCTACAGTTTTCCCCTCACCCGACGTGTTTTCAATTTACGGCGACTTCCTCTCCCAACACGGTTGCCGCCCCCTTCCTTCTTGGTAAGCCCGCCCCTCCGCCCCACCCGTCTACCGCTCCCCTTTGCCCCGCGCTCTTGCCCCCGCACTCTCTCTGGGGCCGCGTGCCCTACCCTCTCCGCCCCCACCACCCTGGAGAATTCCTTCGCCCGCTGCTCCCTTACTCTCCACCCGTAGACTCTCTTCTCTCCTCCCCCCGCTGCCAACTTTCCGCCTTCTCCCTGCCTCCTCCCGCGGCCGCCGCCCGCCCACCGCAAACCTCTTGAGACGCCCTTTTCCTTCGCGTTCTTCATCTCACCTCCTCCCTCCCACCTCTCTCTCCCTCTCTCCACCCTCACTTACACCGTCTTTTAC
The DNA here is from genome assembly GCA_963573305.1 of Pyrrhosoma nymphula. Classification (NCBI taxonomy): domain Eukaryota; kingdom Metazoa; phylum Arthropoda; class Insecta; order Odonata; family Coenagrionidae; genus Pyrrhosoma; species Pyrrhosoma nymphula. Next base: position 143,266,692 of record OY754327.1, on the reverse strand, counting down.
CTCGCCTGCCGCTCCTTTCTACCCTGTTCCCCATCTCCTGTTACATTTCCCCCTCCCTCATCTCTCCAACCTCACAACATTTCCGCGTCTTCCTGAGCTACCTCTTGCGCCCTCTTTCCTCGATATTTTTTCTTCTCTTTTTCCTTCGCTGATTCCTGTTCTTCTTTCTCTTTATCGCCATGTCTCTTTATCTCCATTCCTCTCCCGTTTATCCTCATCTTTCAATACTAATTCCATTCCTTTGTGTTTTTCTTCCCCCAATTCCCATCCCTAGTCACTTCCGCGTCTTCCTTGAAATTTCACGCTTCCTTCACTTGATTATTCCTTTTCATGTACATAACTGTTTTTTACGTTTCTCACCGTTCACTACTATGTTCTCATCATCTTATCCTTGCTCTCCGTTCCCAGCTTCTTTTGTTTGAGTTTTCCTTCCATCTTTCCCCTTCTTTTAGCATATTACATCCCATCTGTTTCTGCCTTTATTTCTATTTTTGTCTTCCTCTCCGTATGTTCCTCTTCACTTGTGCCACTAAACCTTTTTACCACACTTTGAGTTTTTTTTACTTCTTTCTGTTTCCCTTTTCTGTTACCAACCTTGACGTAATATTATTACGATACATAAGAAAAACATACGTAACTTAAATATAACGGAAAAGGGATGTTAAAACATTGTTGACGCGTTGCAATGCGCGTAGAGATAGAAAAGAGACGCACTACTTAGTGATAGATTGGAATAAAAACACATATGCCGAGTAATATAGAGTTCTTTTTAATCGTTATGGTCGTATTACTTCTCTTTTCCGCTTATTCTCCGTTCCCGCTTTCATTCTTTGAGGTTCCCAACCCTCACAACTTCCGCATCTTCTGTCATCTCTTCGGCCTCCTCCCTCTTATTTCTCTTTCTCGTATTCCTTTTATCTCTCTTTCTCACAGTCTCCTACCCAACTCTTCTTCTCTCTATCCTTATTCCCCATCTCCAGTTTAATTTCTTCAAGTCTCTCCCTCTTCCTTTTCCGCTAACTCGCCACTTCACCTCTTCCTCCACGACTAGCATGCTCTTGTTTTCCAGTTTCTTCCTTCTCTCTGTTTCCCTCCTTAACCACCGTTTGCTTCATCCACCTTTCTTTTTCTTTTGTCTTTTTTTTATTGTCCTATTTCGTTCTTGTTCGTTTTCCCAACGCGCACCCCGTTTCAGGCTGTAATTTTTTTCCGTCACCCACCTCCCTCCGCCGAAATTATTGCTTCTCGCCCCTCGAAAGCCTTTCCTTGCATTTCCCTCTCCCCCCCTTATTTCCGTCCGCTAGCTGCGGTTTGAATGTTATACGCTCATGCGCGGCTTAGGCTCCAACGCCTTTTCACAATAAATTCTCTCCTGAAGTCCCTGGTGCGTCCTTAGCCATTTTCGTGGTTTATCTCCTTTACCCCTCCTGCATACTTATGGTCTATCTCTCAACGGCCCTTCCCTTTAATTTCTGCCTGCTTATCTCTCCTTTTATTCATTTCGTTTATCTCGTTTCCCTCCTTGAGAGAATTCCCATTCATTCCTCCACTTCCTTGACTTATAAAAAAACTACCTCTTAAATGCATATTTTAATTTTTCGTGAATTTTGAACATTCTTCCTTATTTGTTTACGTATTTATTATTGCCGTTTCAGTTCAAACTTTCCTACAGTTTGTGTTTTTCTAAAATTATTATGTCCTTGAAGGGGCTGGGTTAAGGTAGTCCCAACCGGTATTTATTTTGTTCTAGGTTTTTATAAATGCTACTTGCAAGATCACCAGGTAGTAATGAAAAAGATCTATGTTAAATTCTAATAAAAACATAATTTATTTTCACCTAGGTTTTGACATCATCAGGTTAACATGTCAAAACTTGGGTCAAAATAAATTAAATTGTTTTATGTGAATTTTACCTAGTTATTACTTCATTACTGCCGTGATGGAGAGATTCCATATTGTTAAGTCCATGACCGTTCATTTCGTCAGGTAACCAGGTTGAAATATCTATCCAATATGCAATTATCCAATACTTAAGCTGATGTTTAAGATAAACCGTGAAATTAATTTTATAGTAATTTAATTTTTGAATGCAGCCAAACTTTATACGTTTCACATTTCGAAAAACTAGGAAAAGTTTATTGGGCAATCTCCTAGTCTGATCCATTCAATTGAAAGAGTGATTCCACCCGTCTTTAATTCGTTCCCCTCTCTCCCACTCTCGTATCGAGAAATTTTCGTTCAAAATCATTCTGGTACGCTACTTTCATTGCTGTAGTTTAGCTTTCATCGGAGGTTTGGTTTTGACTTCAAACGAGCGGAATCACCTCATGTATAGCAACGCTGGAAATCAGATTCCTCACTTGTAGTGCCATTCACGGAAGTTGTTGCTGACGGAGAGTGAGGAGGCATCGCCGAGGCACGAAGCGTGTGGGACAGAATATTATTTTTTCACCTCTCTCTCATCGGGCTCTCACCTTCGAGGAAGTGAAGTGTCATTCTCGATTTGGCCGGGATACGTCCTTTGGGAGACGCTACTGTGGCGTCTAGGTCCCTCAGTGTTTTTGCGACCGCGTCAGAACGAATGCAAGGCGTTGCCACCGCAGAAATATCAGCGTGTTGAAAACTAGTTGGATGAAATACGGTCTCTTTGAATACATGTTTCGACTTCTTGTTTGCATTAGCATTTAAATCTTGTGTAAGAACTAATGTATCACTACGAGTTATTTTAACACCTCCGATTCTACAAGGGATGAGAGGGTTAATCGCGGTGTGCGGCTACTGTGTAGGAAGCATGGGCATGAAGAAACATTTCCGCTAATTTTTCAACGGAATTTGTCCAATGCCTATACACTATTTTTTAATGACAGAGTTATCAAGTTTAATAACCAAGCATTCGGATTGAATAGACTCATTGATGAATAATGTTATGCCCAGTGGAGTATAAAGAATGTGCAACTAAATAGCCAATATCAGTTTAAATGAATGAAATTATTGACAAATATCTACTATGCACTAAGAAATAGGGTAAAATTACTGCTTTTACTTTTTAATATAGCTCAATTACAACTTAAATCGCGGATGATCTTCCATTTATCAAGAAACTGGTCTTGAAATTATTTAATTTTGATCAAATGGATATTCTGTGAAGATGAAACGGTTTATGTGAAGTGTTCAGAAATAGGAAGGTGACTTCTAGAATAATTCAAAATTATTATTAGCGTTGTATGATAAATTAGAAGGCTATTAAAATTCTAAAATTATTCGTAACAATTTATCTGCGACCGTTCATACCCATCGTTTTCGAGGTGGCAAAGTAAAAAAAGTTTAATTTGCGGTGAACGCCATTTATGTTTAAGTGCCATTCACTTCTTCTCATAATGGATTAAATAAGGTTGAATTTGAATTTTACAAAAATGTTTGATGAACCTTGGGTTTTATGTGTGCCCAGACTTTTCTTTGACAGAGGATTGAAGGACGTGACTTTAACCCTTGGCAAAGTGTCATGTGAACCTAAATAAATAATTTTATGATAGAAAAGCCAACTCCATTTGGACACAGTGACAAGGATGCAAAAATCTTTAACGGCAGCGTTCTCTCGCTCGATATCCGACGGGTGGGCACCTTCCCTTTAGCTGCCGATCCGGGAGGCGAATCCAGAGAGAAGAGCGGGGATGAAACTGACGAGGGATTGTCACATTATTTTTTCCGGACGCGTGTCATGTGCTGTCACCTCTTGTCCATTTTGTTCATCAAATGTCTCTGTCCTTTTTCCTAAAGCTGTGTTGCTGGTTTGGTCGTCAGAGAGAGAGAGAGGGGGAATTCTTCTCCCTCTTGCTTCCGATGTGACGGGGCCATAAAAGAATGGCTCGTCCAGCGGGGATCTATGAGGGGAAGATAGGAACGATAAGGGTGTAGGTAGAAGGGTGGGAGAGTGGGGATGGGGTTGAGTGCCACGGCAGCGAACGACGGGGACGGAAGATGACAGGCCAATGTTGAAGGGTAGTCAACAAGATGGGGGTTCGCACACTAGACAGCTTCAACAGTCCCTGGAATAATCTACCTACTATGCAACGAGAAAGTGCACATAGCATGGATTAGTGCGCATGTGTGGGAGAAAACTTCAAAAGAATTTTGAGTTATTTTCCCGGGAGGAAAACGTCTTTTACAGTCGGTAAATGAAACATAGGAGGATGTTGTAGTATGCAGTATACGGTATAGATTCACCGTGAAGGAATGTTTAGTTGCGCTGGGTATGTACATGATTGATAAGTTAGGTATGAATCTATTACGAGTATGCATGAAATGAAACGAAAATGTAAAATTCACTTTAAATATGTAAGGATTTGGGGAAATGTTCAAAATTCTCAATTCACTTATTGATAAAAAATAGTTCAATAATTAAATAATTAAAATAGTAATTTATGATTTCTAACCTACTTGGACGATGGTTTACTCTGATGATAATACCTAATACTATGATGATACTTATTTGACATAAAAAAGGAAATATACAAGAATCTTAATATGTAGATGATTATAATTAATAACAACATAAAATATAAAATACATTACTTTATATATGAATATATTTATAATAAGAAATATGCAATTTCATATTAGAAGCAATCGAATAATTTGGCCGAGATTTTAGCATGGATATCAGTTATTGTTCTGCTATAGTTTTCAGTTCTAACGTTTTTCTCTTCGTCAGCTTCCTCAGTTACCAATAATCCATTTTGAATTTCAGGGATTTATTTTGAGAACTCGCATGGTTCTCTAAATTATTGTTGAAAGCGCGCCTTGATTTATCGTTGATTACGGTGAGAAATGAGCTTTGAGATCATACGCTCCCCCAAAGTTTCTCATCTTCCGTGTGCGGCGGTTTGACGCCTTTTCGCTTCGTTTCATAAGCATGCGCCGTATGCCAGGGGTGAAATTAATTCCAGAGGGTGAGGATAAATGGAGAAGCAGAGGTGATGGCATCGAGTGAGCCTGAGCAAGAAGGAGTCTTAACAGTCCTCATGGCCTACTGGCGTAATCGGTTTTGCATCTCATACATAAAAAAGAAATGAATTTGTCACGGCCGGAAAAGCTGATAATTTAATTTGAATGTATAACCCATTCCGAAGATTTAGAGTTTCGTATCATGGTGGTTGAATTAATAAGAGAGACGGAGTAAAATATTTTTAACATCTTTTTTTTCAAGTATTTTACACATTTCAGAAAGGGACATCACAATAGCAGCAATTTTGGAATATTGCGGATTCAAGTGGCAAAGGGATTGATCTAGTGCTAGTCAGTTTGTCTGGGGAAAAGTTGATGAGGTGCTAAGGAGATAAAATTCAGGGCTTATTGCTAGAGAACGAGTTACAGTAATGTTATTTTAATTCCAAGCATACCTAATTAGAAATCTATCGAAAGACTGTTGATAATATAACTGCCAATGATGGAGGTTATTTAAATCAGGGCCAGGAAAAATGTGCTAGAATGCCACTTTAAATAACATATGAAATCATTATGCTTTTTTTGTGTGATGTTTTGGCCACGCTTTTTTAAAATTGTCTTTAAAGGTGGTAGCAAATACTTCTGCTTTTTTAAAGAAATTTGCAGAGCAAATTATGATTATTCAATATTTATTAATAATAACGGCATTCATCTAAAAGAGCTCTTCCTGCGTCTTGAATTGTCAATATCTCGCTAGATATTCTTTCTTAATTATTCAGAAGTGAAACACTTTTGCTGTTATGCCTCATAACCGCTCTTTTATTGCATTATGACTGTCTAACGATCATTCCGGTAGAGGCAATGCTGCAATGTGAATATAGAAAATTCACATCGTTTTAATTAACCTAAATTTGCGTAGTATATCTACGCATTTTTATTTGCCAAATATGTAAGTAAGAATTTTAGAGTAAGTAAATATTCTTTAGTAAGAATCTGAGAGATTATTTATATTTAAAAAGTCTTTGTTTGCGTAAGCTGCTGAAAGTGAAAATAAATTAAAGGAAAGTTACATGGGAATGCATCGATAAAATACAGCATAGTATACTTTGCAGTGCAGGTGTTTAGATAAAAATGGCACTGAGGAGCATACTCATTCAACCACTGTTTTTGCTCAGAAAGCGGTGGCTGAGCTTACGTAAGTGGATCAAACTTACTGGAGCTTACGTAAGTGGTCTTCTTTCAGTGAGGGTGGTTTTAAATTGAATGGGAGTTTTACTATCCTGTCACTACTTCCTGTTGAACTTAAATTGAGTGACTGAACATCGTTAGATGCATGGAAAACGCGCGGGTGAAGCCTCCCTCTAGTGACTGTATCCTCTCCTCAATTCTTCCCCAATTCCAAATCCCGCCTTAATGAACCCCGCAGCTCCATTATTTAACGTTTGTATCGCATTAATCCCAATTTGTCTTTTTTCCAATCCTGGTCCCCCCTACCACTGCTTACTGGATAAACATTTATTCATGTTTGTCACGCGGTTGCCATTCTTTTTGGATAAATTCAAAATATTTTACTAAATTAATTGAAATAAACCCAATTCCAATACATTTACTAAAACAGCTAAACGGGGTGAGGAAATTTACCGAAAATTTTAGCAAGTATTTAATACCTTACAATGAATGTGTAATGGGTTTTAAAGTCTCGTTGATATAATTGATCTCATGTACATTGTCCGTTTCCACTTTTACATTAAAACTTTACTTATTCTATATACTTGAAAAATATATTGCACTTCCTTATTTTCTTTGTCAATTTTATATTTATTCCTCAATAATTATACCATTAAATTACATCATCTTGCATCAGTAATTTTCTAGATGATTCTATGGATTCTTTCCACATCAATCTAACTTTTGAATCAATTAGTTGCGAGCCACTATCGATCGACCTCAGGTATTCAAGTTCTCCCCATCGGTATATGCCTTCACCTAAATGCTTCTCTCTCTATCCCACCGCTCTCTGTATACGGCCTCCCGTCTCTAAATTCACCACGACGACCCCGTTCAATCTTCACCTCGCTCAGCAGAGAGGGAGAGAGATACGGAGCCTTCGGTTTTAGAACTTAATTCGGAGCAAAGTGATTTCGAGGGGCGGCAGGCAGGAGAAGGAAGGAGTTGATGCACTTCCCTTGCCGGAAGGGAGTCGAATGCCGAAGTTGTGTGGGGGAAGGAAAATGATTGGGGGGGGAGTGGATAGAGGGAAAGAAAGAGCCGATCCCGAAGTTGGTGGGGAGTTGGGAGGAAGAGCGGCGCGGAGGGCTCTCTGGGTGTTTTAGACGGGGCCGGAGATGGGCTATGGGAGGAGGGAGGGGTAGGAAGTGCGCGTGTGCGCATATATATATATCCCCTTCGTATATTTACGGGACATGGCTCTGAGAAGTGTAGGGTAGAGAAGAGGGAGAGATAGTGGAGACAGAAGGTTAACGTGATGGAGATTGAGGGTTTCGTGGATTTGGGGAACGGGTTCCGAGGAAGTAGGTATTAGAGGTGTGTTCGTGGGATAAGGATAAGGAGGAGGGGAAGGTTCACAAGGGAGGAAATGTGCGTGAATGTGGGCGTCTGCCAGGCTCTGGGTGTGGGATGGAAATTGGAGTTTCGTACGAAAAAAGGGTTTCTTTTTTCAACTGGAGAGAGGATGCCGGGAGAGTATTGTGAAAAATAGCCACGGGTGCACGGTAAAGAAAGAGGCGTTAGATGGCGATGGCAATGGCGGTTGCTTCCCCGTGATGGAGTGGGTTATAAGACTTTAGCGGGACCGACCTGAAGAGGAGAATGAGTTCAAAGTGGCACTTTTCGGTTACGGGGGACGACTCGGGAGAAATATGCGACGAGGCGAAAGGCAGACGCGGGGCAAGGGAAATAGCAAATGTTGACGGAGATCCAGACGTAGGTTCATTGGAAAAAATGTGCTTTGGAAACTTGTATGTGTGGGAGAAACTTTTTGGTGGTTGTTTTCAAAACGCTCTCGACCACAACTGTAAAAGACTGCGATGGGAAGGTGGAACGGAGACGTAAATTGAAGCTGGTGTTTGTATATTGGAATGACAGGGAGCAGGGAAGTCACATATCTTGAATTTGTCTCATAAAGATCTCATGCTGAATCAAACTCGTATGCACTTCCCGGAGCAAAATGCGATGTACGTTAGGATAGAGTCAGCATGATGCCCTCCTTGGCGTCAAAGACGTTTTAAAGTTCAGCGTTGATTGACAATCCCTCTTTCCAATACTTAGGGTAGAATTGATTTACAGAAAATTTATTGTGGTGTATAAAAAAGTGTGTGTAAAGGAAATAAATTTGAAAATAAATGAATGATAAAAAATGAGAAATGATAAAATATGAATGGAAAGCCAGAGAAATATCCTAAAGGAGTAAAGACGAAAAAAGGTGTGGCAAATTTTGAAATGGAAGATTGAATCAAAGATTGACGGATACAGCGTATTGAGGGGAATTTGACAAAAAAGTGCATGTAGAATATTTATACCTCACTTGATTAATTAAAAAAATGGCTTCCGTAATTCATTTTTCCATAATTTCACTTCCATATTTTTTTGCATGGATGTAATTCATTACAATGTGTAATTCTCTATAGTTATTCCACCAATTTTATCACACATCTGTTTAAAACAGTTCTGTTGAAAGGGCAATGTTTTAAATGAACAAATGTACTTATTTGACTGAAATGTACGAGGAATATTTAATGGAATTCGCGGACCACTAGTGGACTTAATAGTATGATGATATGGACATTTGCTTCACTTTAAGGGAAATTTTTCATTGAGAGGCATCTGAAAACCTCTCCTTATCACTTCAAGGTCTGCATTGTATTTGATGGTAACCATTACTCTCGCCTTCGCTAAGGGACTTTAGCATGCACGTCTTCTCTATTGTTCTACAGTGCCTTACGGGCTAGAATAGATTCACTAAAGTCATACAACAGCTTGTAATGCTATTTAAGTCTTTGTTCCGTAATGAAACGTTCAATTTTGTGAATGACGACTAAAGGACCTGCAAGCATTTGTAGTGTGCTTTTTCAATTACCCAGTGTTGCGTTTAGTTTCCCTTTCTGAATAAGAGGCACTGATTTTATAGTTTGTTAGTTAATGCGTTCGCATACTATTGTACCAATTAAGTAAATGATTTTAAATGTAATATGTAATTTATGGGATTAGTTACCTCTCAAAAATTGAGCTTATGATCATATTTATATTGAATCCATTATGAATGTCAAAGTTATATCGACTGAGATCAAGCATAGATTCAGTTTGAGTATTTTAAATACTATAGATCTAGATGATTACTGTAGCGTGACAGTCATAAAAAGCGTTTCTTTCACAAAAAGAGTTTGTGTCATAGCATGTAAGTAAACTCATTACCTTTTGTGTTTTTGGTGGGTCCTTTTAGTGTGCACAGTAATAGGGTTTCCGAAATTTTGATTGAAAAGTACTTGTATTAATGCATGTATTATTAGTGTATGCATGATATGGCCACGTTTTTTAATACTTTCGTTAAAAGTCGTTTTCGTTAAAATATGTTATAAAGGTGGTAGGTGCATGTGTAATAATACTACATTTAACTTTATGGATGCTTTGTTTTGGAGCAGTTATTGCAGAAAATTGTGCAAGGATGACAGAAATGCTCAATATATAATAATAGCAATCCTTTTTATCCCTTATTGCATCTGAATAGTCAACTTTAACAATGTAGTGCGGGAACAAAAAATCATGGACTGCAAAAAGGAAAGGCTTTCGGCAGAAGAGAAAACATAAGGTAGGGACAGATAAACAAGAGAATCCCGGAAAACGGGAAGGTTTGATGATAGAGAGAAAGAGAGAGGTAGGGAGCGAAAAGGAATAAGAAAGAAGGATTTACGCAAGGAAAGGGAGGTGGCGATTGGAGAACTGTTTGAAATGAGATTTTTAAACATACCAGCTGAGACGCAGGAGTTCCATCTTACCATAAGGACCCTCTAAATTCCGTGAATAAACATAGAGTAATCGATTTAAGACCCACAGTTAAAATGCGCATGAACTGCGGCTCGAAAAAAAGAGTACTAAAAGAGAATGTTTAAAATCAATGCTGTAGTAGAAAACCAATATCAGTTGAATTATTGGTATCAAAATTAACGTCATGGTGCCTTTAATTTGAAAATGACGCACTTGTTCCCACTGGCCAGTGTAAGGAAAATCGAGGGTTTACTATAAAAGGGGAGAGAAATGGGAAAAAGAAAGATAATGCGAAAGTGAGAGTTTGGGTGGAGGGGATGTGGAAGAATGTGTAATGGGAAAAAAAGAGATGAGGCAGGGCGAGCAAAGGTGGTTTGGAGGGCGAGGGGTATTTTCAGAGACAGGCAATATTGGGATAGGCCCAGGAGCAAAACTGATAGAGAGAGAGGGTCTCGGTGTGAGAGTGTTATGGGGAGGCGGTGAGGGGGATGGGCAGAGGCTGGACTGGAGCCGTGGGGAAAAAATTGAAGAATCGAAAAGGGGATTCGAGCGAGAGATGGGAAGATGGTGGGGATCAGAGCGGAAGAAAGTAAAATGAAAGTCGGGTGCAGCGGTGAGGTGGCGGAAAATGGAAATATGCAAGGAGATCGTTGTGGTGTGGGATCAGGGAGGGAGAGACTGGTACATATATCATTGTCACTTTGTTCAATTTTTCCCCGAATTTTTTTACAACCAGTGTGAACCCAGAAATATAGTTCTTGAAGATGCGGAGCAACTAAAGCGAAGCTAGCCTAGGTAACACTTGGTAATATTCCACATAATATTTATTTATTACCAGTCGGTTTCGATGCACACACAGGTTTGGTTATCTCCGTAAACAAGCATCTTGACAGCTTTATGAGGTTAACAAGTTTTTTAACCCAAGTAACATGATGAAAGAACATCAAAACTAGTTTTTAATAAACAATGATTGGTAAAATATTAGCAAGTGTTTTCTCATGCTACGTCAAATTTCCAGAAGATGAACTCATATACCTCCAAGTTAAAGTGAAGAAAATCTGGTGCATTGTTGAGTGGGATCTGTTTTCCCTGCTGGAGTAAAAGGGAAATGTTGTTGTCAGCCATCGGCTTCCTCTTCTGGAGTTGGTTGTCGAGTGCTACATCACAGTTGGATGTCAGGTTGATTATCTATTTACGGTTGAATGGAAAATTCAACACGAACGTGTAACCTTATTGAGAAAGGCAAGTTCCACATCGTAAAAGACGTGACGGTAATAATTTACTACTATTGGATGAAATTGCTAGTTATTCCACTCCACTCTTGCTTATTCTTTGAGGATTTTTCTCAGCTGGCTGACGGGAAGCTTCTTTCTTTTCTTGTGTATTGTGCTAAGTTTGTAGAAGGCAGTTCAGCTCACTCTGGATTTAACCGGATTAACCACAGCTAGCCATACCGATGAGCACAATTAATTTTCCAGGTCCATGAGGTGTTGCGGCAAAAGAATGGATCAGTCGTCATTTGTTGGAACAATGTAGCATTAAACATGTTGAAAAAAAGAAGACATGAGGTAGGATTGCTGCTGACCATGGCTTAGATTTCGAGTGCCATTTTATAGGTAGTGAGATATGAAGCCATTGATGGCATATCAATATCTCAGGGAAAAAATTCAAATTAGTTTAACAAGCATTTTTTAAGTGACCAAAAATCTGTTTACTTCTTACTATAGAGAGATGAAATTCAAAGGGATGAGATAAAGAAAGAGAAAAATATGATTTTGGAGATGGGGTCACGAGAAGAGGAAAAGTAGAGGAAGAGAAAGGTAAAAAGACATAGGGGGATGTCATCGGCGCACCTTATCGCCCTTGGAAATGCAATTTATACGGAATTGTTTGCAACGTATTTTTAAATCGACCCGTGGGAAAAATATACCTTGGGAGCATAGAATGGTTGGGTAACCATCGGAGTGTAAGGGGAAAAGTACTTAATATGTATCATATATTATATTTTATGTTTTTTTCTGAGTTCCATCGATTTTTCTCTTAACCTTCGTGGTTATGATCGCAGCCAATGCTTTCTAAGAAAAATCCTTAAATCACTCTCACTGCTCCACAGTAAAAATCGATGTGGGAAGCGGGATGTAATAGATAAATGCCTTCTTTCTGCTTGTGACGCAATTCTGTACCAGGCGAAAGATTGAATGATGTTTATCTCCGCGAACGCACAGCCTTAAGGATTACTATTTCCTGGGACGCTCATAAATAATCCAGGATTTTGAAGAATATCCCCGTCGTTCACGTTCATTTATTTCAACTTGACCCCATTTGCCGTCCTCATATGCGCTAGAGGTAGGGCTTTTCAATCTGCTAAGTGAATTCTGATTTAAGTAATAAAGAATAAAGTCATAGAAAAATGAAAAAAAGAAATAGTTACTTCCATTTGCTCATATTGCTCTCGAGCAAATGAAAAAAAATACTGCGTCAACTTGGGAAATTTTATATTTATCATCCGTAATATACATCCTTGAGCTATCCTTTTCCTCAGCCATTGTCTTCAGTGGAAAATAAAAAAAAAACAACTGCCGAATATATGCTCTTGATATAAATAAACTATACAGAATTATGTATCACTCATAAAAATATACGATGCTTTTACATCAGTAGATTTCGTCATCCCTAAATTGAGTGGGAAGCACTCATAATTCATTTATTCACCTACCTATTGCTATAATCACTTAAGTGCAATATTCCACAGAGGAAAAATCATTCGCCTTGATCGGGATGTGCACTTGCGGGTGAATCCGTAAAGGTAACTACCGTGGCTTGTCCCGGTATCCTCAAAAGTTATAATCACTATTAATGCAATCTTAAATAGGTGACCAAAAATGGATCGAATTAAGATGCATTTAGAAAATGGGATGATGATTCCATTAAGTACTTACTTTTAATGCACTAGTCATTTTTGTGAAATGTGGCAATGAAAATGTGAAATATATTTCCGCACTCTCCCCATAATCCAGTTTTAGAGATGTCATATACCTCAATTCTAATGGGAGCTCCACTGATACGGTGCAATATCCTTTTCGAGTTTCTCAACCAATTATTTCCCGACGGCCCCCTCGAGTGCTCTTACCATCACGGCGGATTATGAGGAGCCAAGGAGAAGAAGAAGAAGAATTGGTGGGCGCAAATGGGTCCCCATCGACTGCCACTATCAAATCCACCGAGTCGTGAAAATTGGTGGAAAAACGCAAATGATGTTCCATCACGATATCCCCAGCTGTTTTGAAAAGTTTTAAAGAGATAATGGGATACGCTCCATCACCTGAATCTCAATGGATGCCAAGAACTCGGTGACTGTGCACGTCGGCAAGAGTTGATGGATGGATTGCAGAGGAAAAAATGTGTTGAGTGTAAAACTGTCATAAGGCCATCTTAATTGTCATAAAAGTAGATATAGTGAAAATATTTAACTGAGTAGAGACATGGAAATAAGTTATCAAACATTGTTCAGTTAAATGTTCATACTTCTGTAAAATGGAAATCAGTTAGGTATTTTTTCGAGGATAGCCAAAGCTACCTTATTATTAAAATTTACGATATACAACAAATAATACTTATTTGCAAATGGAAATTACTCTTTTAGAAACAATATTTCGTTTCAGTCACTGGTATTAATAACATTTTCAATTTTAGAGCCCTTTACCAATTTTATGTAGCCTATTGCGCTAAAATGAATCTATGTTCATCTGAAAACATAATATTCTTTTCCTACTAAAAGAAAGATTTTTATCCGGCCTAAAAAGGTGAAGTGTTTAATGAATTTGTTAAAGAAAAATTGGAATTGCTAAATAAAAGTATATAAATTTACTCCCCAATTAGCGCGGCACGACATCTGAGACGGAGAATGATATCAAAGGTGGTGAAATACATAATAACTCCAAAATGGGTGACCCTATCTTAAAATATGCGATCAAATGCTTAAGGAAAGTAAACGCATACAGTGGGTGATGTTGATTTACGATGATATCACTTAATTATGGCAGTCTCCTCTTTTTGGTAACAATCACTAAGCTCATATTTAAAAGAATTTCTGAACGATATTGCTGTAAATGTAGAACAGTTATATTTAACAGATGCGCAAAAGAAACAGAAAATTAGCACGTGACTTGTCTTTACATTCAGTAGAAAGTGATACATTTAAAAAAATTCTTGTGAGAAAATATTCTTGTAACAATTATTAGGCAAATTAAAAGTTAGAACACTAGTTTTTATCATTTATCGATGAACCTGATAAACGTTTCGTTCAGAAAACATTAAATGCTAATCATTCATAATATCGAATTTAGAAGAATGATTCCACAGATAAAGATTTATCTGTGGAAAATTGCATCTTATAAATTCTATATTATGTTGAAATTCCACAACATCACGCCTGATACTTTTTTGTGCTAATCATTCATTTTCATGCAGATGCTTTTATAAAAATCAATGGCATTCATTTCGTACAAAAAAGATAATAAAATGTTACCATGCATGCGAGTAAACTATGCTAATATTTTCAACTGTTACTGATAAATAGATATTAAGTTTTCTGCAGCTCTGGATTAAAAACATCGGAGGCCTGAGTCGTTATATATTACTGTCTCGGTGGAAAAAATATATCCTATTGAGGTCAATTTCTCCGACGCCTCTTTTAAAATGATGCTTTTATACGAGTATCTTCGGGTAGATATCTAGCTTCGATATCTCGAGTGAAAAGCAACTGGGGAAGGAGTAGGTACTTTTATTTGAAGTGACACTGCGAAAAAAGAAGAAAGTCTACAAGTGGACATCGGGGGCAATGGCCACCGAAGGGAGAGGGCGTGATTGATTGCCCTCCATCTCGCACACTCCATTTTTTTTCCATCCTCTTGTCTCTTTCATTCTCGAGGTTGATTTAATTCCCTCACGCTCCTTCATTCGTACGATAAAGAACCATGGAGTATAGATTCCTGCTTAGTTATGCTTCGGGCTGTGCGGCTGAAGTAAAAATGGATGAAATGGAAATAGAAATTTTGGTTGGGTCAAGAATTCATCAAAGAATAGACAATTTGAGACCATGCATCCTATATAGATGGCCTCACTTAAGTTAATACCAGTCATGAAAACCATGGATGGGAAAATATGCTTTGAAAGAGTTGCTCTATCCGTCCTATAGCCTTAAGTTTAAGCTATTTTATAAGCCTCTCATGCAGCTGGATGGATACTCAGCGGCATTGAGATAAAAGTTTTCTTGAGAAATGATTCTTATTGCATTTATTCCCCATATATTGGCAATTATGATTTCGTAGAATATCTAAAGAGCATCATTACACTTCTATGAGGTGCTATTGAACCTTGTCCGGCTTATGAAGACCGGTACATTGCTTTAGCTAGAACTTCTATGCTTAGGTGCATCATTTAGTATTTGGGACAATTTTGGTATTGGGCGGTAATGTAGGAATTGTGGTACCAAATAAAAATTGTGAATTCTATAGGCTATAATTTAGATAAGTTGGGATTTATAGGAGGGCTAGTAATTCGTTGGTTAAGGTAGAAATGGCAGTTGAAAATGATGAAAGTCGTTGACAGTGATGGCATGGCGGTGCCTCTCCCGCGTGCTTTCGGGATGAGGGTCTTGTTATTTTTTTCCTCTCTCGAATAATTTTCGACTCGCGAGCCCTCATCTCATCTCATCCAGCCACTCTCCCCGATTTGAATTTCCCCCTCCCCAGCCCCACCTCGCTAACGTTCAATCATGAGATGGATATACGAGCTCGTTCAAATTGTTACTTATGAGAGCGTATAATTTTGCTCGTACTGAATTTCATATGTGCATCGCATCGATTAGCATTCAAAATTATATTTTTCCCTTGTTCGACAGGGCTCGAGCATCATATCCCTCACACTCATGCATCCCGGCATTATATAATTTCGGATAGAAGATCCCGGCATTATATAATTTTCCTCAGGAAAGTATCCTTCAAACCAGCTACTGGGTACATATATCAGCCGGTTCTCCAGGCATCATCGACTGTTCAATTAATTATTTTTCCCTCATTTTTTATATCAAGGGATCAAAGAAGTCTCAATTTAGATGAGAGAATCAAATTGGCTTGGGAAAAAACGTATTGAGCTCACAATATGCTGACCCGGTTTTTCACTCGAGGTTTTCTCGTATATAGTGGCATTATTGGTATGCAGATTAATTAATATTATATCACTTCTATTTGGAAATAATTTTATTATTTCCATTTACTCAGTATTTACCTTCTATTAGTCATTTTTTATAAATAGACAGGAGAATACTTTTAAGTGAATTAGTGTAAAAAAACCATGATGTAGAACTTAATGCAAATGTAAAACATTGTAAAATGTTTTCTCCATAATGCTCTTTTTTATAGTAAAATCAATGAATGCAGAAATTTTGGTGCCATTAGAGAAGAACACTCATTGTTCACAGCACATCATTGGACCATTTTGAACCACTACTTAATTGTCTGCATTTTGTTTTTTGCTCTTATGATACATTACATCTTTAACGCTGATATGTCTGCAGGAAATATACATTTTTCTGTCTTTTAATGATAATTTGTTGATGGATACTTGAGGTCATTTTATAAATGACGGATAATTGGGTAAGCAGGTAAGAGTTGAATTACATTGAGGGTGGGTGCGTTAAGATGGGAAAAAGATTGGCGTCAAGATTCGCCCACTCTAAAAAAGCGGTCCACAGGATTCCAAAGGGTCCAAACTTTCATTGATTTCTCATACGAAGACCGGAGTACAACACATTAAGTGCTCTCTACATGCTACCAAAAGACATTGAGATTCCACTGAAAATCACCACCATTTTCGGTGTTCGTACCGGGGCCCTCGGACTGGGAAGCTTGTATTAATTACTTCTTCAGCTCAAAACCGCTGGGTGCCTTCTCTGTGCACCAACCTATTTATTTTCCACCTCCACCTACTCGTCTATCTGACCCATTCTTTCTTCAAAACATCTTTCGTCTAGGCACAACTTCCCCATGTTTGTGGCTGTGGGTTGCATGAGACAGGGAGGAGCAGGGACGGACAGAGAAATGAGAGAAAAGACGAGATGGGGGAGCCCCGCGCGGCATTTGGCGCCCCAACCCCTTTACATCGGCGGAAGAATGCTCGGTTTGCATTCGGCAGGGACGTGGACGGGGGTTTCATTCGATAGCGAATGGAAGAGAGCGTTCGGGGGAGGATTGGGGTGGTAGGTGGAGTAGGGAAAGGTTTTGGTTTCACTGGGTGGGGTTGGAGAAGGAAGAAAGAAAGGTGAAAGTGGGCTGGGAAGGTGGATGAGATGGGAGGATGGGGGAGATGTATCGAGTGGTCGGTTGGTGGGGAGGGAGGGAGTGAAGAGGTGGTGGGAGGTACTAGAGTAGGTGGGGGGAGGAGAATGAGGGGTAGTTTCCTCCCTTAATGGACGCTTCGGCAAACATGAAGTAAGCAAGAGGGTGAGTTCGTCGGAGGGATGGAGGGGTGAGAGAAAATGGGTGAGGTAGGAGGAGAATTGGAAGTTAGAATAGGGAGGAGCATGAGTCCAAAAAACCGTTTGCAAATGAGGACGGCGGAGGTTGGGCGGGGCGGGCGGTGGGAGAAAGAGAAGGAGGTGAAGGAGGAAGTAGAAAAATGGAGTTAAAACGAGGAGCCTTTTTAATTGATCGTGCCGGAAAAGTGGGCAGATTGGGGGGGGAGGGGAGGGATTCGGTTTCGTGGAGAGGAGGAGGGGAATGGATACCTTCGGGAACGAACACGACTCATTATTCACTGGGATTTCGGTCCCACCGGAAAATGCTCGTCTCCTCTTCTCTCTTTTCTTTTTATCGGTTGGTTTATTCCAAATCATCAACCCTTCTCATATTTCTATGGTGTCAGTTGAAAACGAGTATCTCCATTAAGAGTGGCTAAGGAACTATAAGGGGGTGGAGCCGATGTGCATTTCATATTTTAATATTTGAACGTGATATTTTATTTCTATCTTAATTTGAGGAACACAGTGGTCACTTCATGCTGAGATGCTTATTTCTCGTTAAACAAACAACAGCATAATTAAGACGTTTTTATTACAGAATACTACAAATTATTCATTTAACAACATCCACTCAAAAATATGACTGCTAATAAAGTAAAACCACTCTTACACTTAGATTCATTTTGATGAGATAATGCTCATATTTTGCTGAACAAAAGGGAATATTTACTAATAAATATTTAAAAAATTAGGATAGGAGGTAACTTACTTTCCCTATTTTTTCCCTGAAATTACTGCTATCAAGAAAATCACTTGGCTTTGGTTTAGCTGTATGTGTCAGAAGGAGCTAATTTCACATTTCAATGCGAACCCTCCAATAGGTTCCTAAATTCTCTACAGCCTACGCTACTTCGTTGTCCACAATGTACTTAATAAGTTTAAGTTCATTATAATGCACTAAATGGTTGTTTAAAATTCCCGCTCGGACTCGTATTATTTTATAATTAAGACCGCAAAAGATGCCATTTAACTAAAAATAAAAAAATAAACGTAAACATATAAGATTAATAAGTCATTACTTAGAAATGTAAATTAATTTTTATTTACGCTTTCACGATAATCTATTCACATTAAGATATTTTTTATTACAACTATCAAATTATTTACAACAGGTGCTTTCGACGGCTGAGTTGACGAATCTTATTATATATTATTGCACTCTTTAATTTTAATCCTTTCTTAGGAGCAAACAACTAGGTTCACACCTAGAGCAAGACGGGATTCACTTAGTTATATCATGATATCTAAGGCTTGTCATTCAGAAATAAAAGGATTTACTTGAGCAAAAATAAGAATGCAAGAATTTGAACATATGTAAAGTTAAACTCATAACTCTAAACTTAAAACTCATCTAAAACCTTTTGGTCAGAAAACTTACTGTTAATTTTGCATGTCTTCGTTTAAAACTATTGCTAAATAAATTATTTTGCTAAAAGCATATCAATAAAACGCACTCAAAAAATTAAATTAGGAATTAATTAGTAAACCCATATAAAAGGTGCAACTTTAATATATTACTGAAAATGTATTCTATTTTAAATATCCTTGGTAAGAAACACTTAAATCTTATTCAAACTTTTTACGTTGCTAAGTGATTTCTCGGCCAGTTTTCCACATGGCACTCAGTAAAAGATTTATAGCTACGATATAATCGTATCTCTATCAAGCGAAGAAGTAGCATTCATAGAAAATACCGTGAAAATATTTTTTTTACGACTTGGAAGAACCTGTTAATAATCTTAGATTAGCACTTAATAAAATATTTTTATAAATTCTTACTTAATATTTTGCTAGAATTCAAAAGTATGACATTTACCTCCTCTCCTGAAAGTGAGGATGCCACTGAAGAAAATTACGGAATATAACGTTTAGTGCACCTAAATACGGCTCAAAACAATAGACATTTCGCTAAGCATCTCCTTAACACAAAGCAACGTGACCTTTATCGTGCAAATAGGCTTTCTGCGACCTTCCCTTTGCTGGAAAGCGGAGGCGATTAAACTAAAGCGCACACAATAGCTCGCCGCGGAAACGTTTCTAAGCAGATGGAGACCAAGAGAGAGAGACAGAGAGAGAGAGAAAGAGGGATGATAGCGTGGGAGAGAGAGTTGTGTAATGTCGGGTGGGTGGGAGGGGGCAGGGAGAGAGAGGGGGAGGGGGGGGGGTAAATCACGGGAAGAAGAAAACCACAGAGCGTGAGAGCGATGTCTGTTAAATCGCCATTTTGGGAGGGAGGGCAGTGAGAGGAGGGGAGAGTAGAGTGGGAGGGCCGAGGGGGAGGAGGAGTAGAGAAAGGGAGGGAGTAAGCAAGGGGTGGCTGTTATTCCTCAAGCTCCCGCTCCTCCCATATTCCTCCTCCGGCACACCCCTCAGTCTGCCGCTCTCCCTTTCCCACGTTCCGTTTCCGCGAAGGGGCCAGGCATTTACTCCGGCTGCGAGCGCCTGCCATTCCTTTCCAGCCCCTGTGTATCCCATATCCATCCTCACAACGTAAGCCTCGCCAAACCCTTAGAACTATGCCGTGTTTTGGAGGTAGCCCTGCTCCTTTACTCTTCACAAACACACACACACACGAATTCCCATTCCATCCGCCACATCTTCCTTGTGAGCACCCATCCACCTCGTCAACTTTTATTTTTCTGAAACTCATACAAACTCTTTGATATTCCCCATTTTCCTCTCTTTTCGTCTTTTAACCCCACGACTTGCGCTTGCATCAAGCGCACGTTATTTCCCTCCGTCTTTGGGTCTCTTGTTGTATTCATTGCCTTTATTTACCTGCCTGGCTTTCTTTTCCACTCTTTTTTTATTCTTCCTCCTTCCTTATACTAAACCAGATCCAGATAAGAAAGGAAATTCTCTTTAAAGTGCCCACGCGCCGTCCCCCAAATATCCTGCTTGATCTGCTCGCTCCCCATATCCACTCCCTTCGTCTCCCGTTCAACGTCAAAGCCCACGAGTCCTTCCAAGTGTAAAATCCAATCGGCGTACTCCGTTTATTTAATCCTCTTTACATCTCGGTGTAAACTCTTCTTGGCTGATGATGGATTAATTTGCTTCCATTTTCGAGAATCTGATTTCCAATCGTTTCTTCAAATACCACCTGTGGTCACGCTCGTAATTACATTATATTGGGTGACTTCCAATCACCTGGTGCATATTTGCGCATACAGTTACGGTAAAAGACGAGTGAATTTTCAACAAGTGTTTGATGCTGGTGACTGGAACGATCTGCGCTTATGCATCACCATGAGCAATGAGGTTGGTCATAATGACGCCACGAATTCGAAGAGTTGTGAACATTAACTCTTCAATGTTAATACGATAAATAAAGTCGTAGATCTTTATCCCATCTATTTTGAAATCATCATACTATCATCAATTTACTATCTCAGAAATCTTAGTATTATAGAGTAAACTTCTGCGATATTTTCCGCCATCATACGTGTCACATGCTCTGGCTCAGCGTAGATAAACCATTGCGAGATCTGTATTGATTAATAGAACAGATGGGAGAAAAAATGCCATTGGAATACGATTTGCGTCAAACATCATGAAACTATGGAGGGTGATGAGCACCAACTATGGAGATTCCACAAAATTTAGCATTCTTAGTATTACTCATTTCCCTTCTTGATGGATGGATTCCTCATCTTTTATGCCTGAAACTGTTGAAAATGAAACTATTTAGCACAGATGCATGATTGTAAAACACCCAATATTAGCGATTTTGCACAAGTAAAATCTATCTGGCCTCACAAATTTTAACCACTATCCTTCGCAAATTGAACTTCTTCGAGGATGAACCAACCCATCAAGCAACTGTATCCATGCTCGTAACTTTGTCTACGCAATTGCGTTTCCTTTTCCCTCGGCTTGTGTGTGTGTGTGTGGCTCTCTCTCTCCCTCTCTCTATTCCATTTCGGTGTCAGCCTCCGAATCTTTCATTCCGGCTCTCTCTCTCTCTCCCTATTTTATTTCATCCCTGACACGCTCCTTTTATTATAATTTTCCCACGCCCCTCCCCTCACCACCGTCAGCAATTTACGTCCCCATTTCCGACCACCGCTCTCCTATTTCCACCGGTTTTCTCTGCCCATTTGTCCCCAGGCATCCACCCCCCCTCCCGTCTTTTTAGAGTTCAAACAAATTGTTAACATCCCCACCACCTGACCCCCCTCTTATATTCACTCTCGCCTCATTTCGCTCCCCAGGTTTCTCTCAAACTCCCAACCTCCTCCAGTCTTTCCTCCCACACCACTCAACCCTCCCCCGTATCAACGGAATCGCTTCTACAACGTCCCTCCCCACCCTTTCACTCCCTCCGGCTCCGGATTCTGTCTCAAAAGCCTCCCAACCTCCTCCACCGCCTCCTCCCCCCTCAACCTCTCCTCACCTCCACCCTCCCTTCAT
The DNA here is from genome assembly GCA_963573305.1 of Pyrrhosoma nymphula. Lineage (NCBI taxonomy): Eukaryota > Metazoa > Arthropoda > Insecta > Odonata > Coenagrionidae > Pyrrhosoma > Pyrrhosoma nymphula. Next base: position 143,244,755 of record OY754327.1, on the reverse strand, counting down.
TCCCGCGCATTCCCCCCCCACCCCTGCCATACTCCCCTTTTTATCCTGCCCGAGAGCTCTTTCAACGGTGCGTAATTAAAGACGCGGGACGGGATAGGTAATGGAGTGGAACTGAGATGGAGGAGAGAAGCCTTGTGTGGTCCACAGGAGAGTGAGGAGGAAGTCGGGCGGGGGAAGAACAATGGGTGGAGGGAGAGTCGAAGATGAAGGCAAGCGGGGGGATGGAGAGTGAGTGAATGGGAGGCAGAGACGGAGGCTTTGGGTGCGCGAATAAAATAGGTTTTTGCCTTCGAAAGAGAACCTCTCTCCTTTCTGGTGACAGGAGTCGAGGATTTCAGGGCTTCATTGCGAAGGAGATCAATGCACTCACTGCTCGAGCCGAAGGTTTTGATTGTTTTGTTTCAGCAGGCGGATGACAAGATGGGAACGGAGTATCGAAAATCGTTACGCCATTAGGGATCGCCTTGAAAAATATATACATATGCAGCCCTAAAAAAATAAGAGTACCGGCTTATTCTTTTTTAAACTTTATATTAACCAAAACAATGTGATTGTTATCGATTCCTCAGGCAAATTGGGGGCTGGAAATAATATTTTTGCCGGGGTGATACATCAATATTTTGTTGATTGGAAAATCCTTGTGCAAAGAAAGTTGAGCCGCAGGTATGAGAGCCTGTTGATGCTGTGAATTATGGAATGATAGGTACCTGACCATTAGCCTGCTATCAATGAAGAATTAAATTTTTATATTATAATAGATATTTTTGTACATAACACAAAGTAATACCTTTGTTTGCGTTACTCTACTGCAGTATTATTTATGCTTGAACGTAATATAATAATGGGAGATAATAATAAAAATGTTTTCTCAGCACAGTTTTTGCGACAGCCAAAAACTAAATTTAAGAAAATGTTATAGCAAAGTGATCTATAAGCCGATAGGATATAGTAATAAAAAAAAGCCCAAGACTAGGGTATGCTATTGAGTATTTCTGTGAATGGACTTGATTAATTCAGCTTCACATTTATTTTTATGAACTTCACAAATGGACATAGGATGTAGGAAGATCAAATTTATTCTATGGGCATCTCATCATGAGGGCAGAGGTCTTTGAACATTTTACGAGTTATACTTGCTGAATGAAACATGCAGGTTTAATTAAATTAAATAAACCCATGGAATATACTTCAACTCTTGCGTCTATTCCTTTAGGGGCAATTTTGCTATATACGATATTGAAGCTGAGAACAAATAAAATTTTTGATAAATTGTAATAAAAAATATAAATCTCTCGTTGAATTACATGAGTTTCTCTAAATCTAAAGTGCCATTAGTCCAAAATACCCAAAAGATATGTATTCTCAAACGTCAAATTCATATTTGTGTATGAAATGTTCTGGAAAAAATAAATTTATCTAAAAAATGTACTTTACTTTAATTTAAATCTTTAAAAATTACTTCATTGAAATTATTTTGATTACTAGCTATTTAAACATTAGGTAAAGATATGTATTTTTGCAGCAATGTATTAAGCTGTGAACTATGGTTCTCAAAAATGTCTCATAGAAACATTTGTTGAAAAAGCACGCAACATGTGCAATGCCTGCAGGAGATTCTGCATTCAACATATGATGGATTTCTAGCGCTGTAAATTATTCATGTAAAAAATAAGCTTGAGCACCCGTTTATGAATTGGTCATATGCACTATATCTTCCTCTATTGAAAAGAATCTCGATGAAATGGTACGAATGATCGACTTTCATGTTTCGATAACTTGTATATTGTTTACAGTTACTTGGGTTGGAGACTATCTCTTAGTTCATTTACGAAGACTACAGAAATATAGGATGCTCAAATAGTGCAAAAAAATTGTTCTGACCGAAATCATTTATGCGAACTCACCATGAGTGCAGGACAAAAGTCCTTTCACAGACGAGAGGAGAGACATTGCCTTCAAGTCCTAGTATCCTTCTGTCCGTTCTTTGTGAGAAAAAATCTCACGACCTGGATTAATTATGTCATAGGGTCTGAAATATAAATAATGTGGAGTAGGAGGGCCATCTAATAAATTTCGCAATAATAAAGTTTTAACAGATCCTCGGCGTATAAATATATGGAAAAAAAGAACCCGTGTTGCAATTTATTATCACTGATCCGAGTCGAAAGCATAAAACTTCTCCAATAAATCAAATAGGTATTCAGCTTTAAAAAAATGTTAAAAAAATGGGGACCCTTTCGCAATTTATGGGACAACCTCCTCGTACATCCTCCTACCACTCTTTTACTCTCTCTCTCTCACCCTCTCTCCACCCCTCTCTCTCTCTCTCTTTCCTCCTGTCCCCTATTTCTCTTTCCATTCCACGTATTGATTATCGTTCCCTTTGGACTGGGGCTCTGGCTGCTCCAGAGTTAGCGCTCGAGAAGTTCCTCGGACCGGAGGAGCGCCAACAGTCGCCCTGCACCAATCCCCCATTAATTCCCTTTTTCTGCCGCTGCTCCCTCGCTATGCCATGCCCTCCCACCACACTGAGAAAAGAGCAGCCCTCACCCCCATTTCTTTCACGTAACGCTCTCCTTCCCTCCCTCCTCCCACCTCTCACCCCTTCTCTTCTTCCCACCCCCACCCCATCTCCTCATCAAACTGCTCTTGTGTATGCATGTGTATGTGTTGTATTATTGTTCGTCTCCTCGTTCCTATGGCTCTTCTCTTCTTTTCTATTCTTTATCTTTTATTTTTTCTTCCATCCTTTCCCTTCTCCTCTCTCTCCCACACTCACTCTCCCATCCTCTCCTCCACTCGTTTTATTCATCCTCTTAATATTCGGATTTTTTTCCTTCGATTCATTTTACGATCCTTTTCCCCCATCCTTTTCTCCGAGTCATTCCGCACCCGAAATGTCAACATCTTGAAATGTCCCGATTCCACTTAACTTCCATTACGAGGATTGTGTGGTGCACTCAATTGGGTGAAGTTTTCGCCGGGGTATTAATATTCCTCTCGTTGACTTTATTCCTCGCTTGTATTTGGTTTAACCTCATCCCTGGCGATGACGAATGGTCGCTAATTTGAAGGATGAAATACATTTTTCCTTGTCTTTATTCAAGGTAAAAATGTTTCATCAAAACATTAATTGTCCAAGAAGGCATGTTACTTATGTAATGCTCGTGGGAATTGTTTTCAGGCAAATATTTCTTGAACTCCTATTGAATTGTGGAAAAGTATGCAGTAATACCCGCTCATTAAACTTTTGCACATTTCTCACGTTCGAAAACTTTCGTGCGGTGATTGGGCCTTTTCTTCCATTTGAATTTTTTTCTTGTTTTAGTTTTCCTGGTGCAATTTAAAATTTTCTGAAGATAGCCGCATTTATAGCAGCGGTGTAAGATATTTACTTATATCTGTTTTATAAGTGAAATAATAATGATGTTTTCTGTGAAAAATTACGGAAAAAATTACTAGGAAACAATCCTTATCACACATTTCACCATACCGAGTGTGTCATGTTACATTCTTCTTTCTAGATTATTTTTCAACCATGAAATGACAGATAACCTAATTTTACCTCGTTTTAGCAAAAACCTACACCGCTTTTATGCGTTCTAATGTCAAGGAGTAAATTTCCTACTTTGGTTATTACTGAAAATAATATTATCAAGATACTCCTGCCAATTCCTTAGCTGGACCCTTGTCTCCCATCAACGCCGTAAAGCAGCATTGACCTGGCTTTCTTCCCATTCTCCGTTCTCTTTTTCGCGTTATTAAAACTTTTTTCACGCCCACTGGACCAAATTTCATCCCTATCTGCGTCGATCCGTTCATCATTCACATAAAAAAAATTAAAACAAACAGACAAAGGAAAGGAAAAAGCATTCAAACAAACGTTCACCAAACTCGTCCGTACTTTCAACCAGACACCCCTCAGTCATGTTTGGACTTTCAACCTAAGAAAAACCTTTCCTGTCGCCCTCATCACATCTCCTGCTTCTCACTCTTGGTTTCGTCTCTCTCCAGCCCTCCTCTACTCATACGCTCTCCTCCATCCTCGCTGTAGATCTCTCCCGTCCCGCCAAACGGGGCAACCCTCTTTGTTCTCAACCCGTCATCCTCTTTATCCCTTAGCGCTGCTCGCGGCCGGAATGGAAAACAAAACGAAGAGAGACAGAGAGAGAGATACAGAGAGAGAGAGAGAGAGAGAGAGAGAGAGAGAAAGATAGAGAGAGACGGACTAGGATGAGAGAAAGGGAGGAAGTGAGTGGGTGGACGGTGGTTTGAGGGGAGTCGTAGGGGTGACTAGGGTCGCTCAAGGACAAGGGGAGTTGGAGGGCGAGACACCGGATGGCCGGCGCGGGCCGGGGGGTAGTGGTCCGGGGAAACTCTCCGCTGAGGGTTAAAAAGGGTGGATCTGAATGGGATTAAAAACTATGGTCCCGGGGAATGAGTTGCCTTTTGCAAATGCGATCCTCTCTCTCTCTCTCTTCCACTTTCCCTCCTATAAAAGCCACAATCAGCTCAACATTCTGTGCCATCCATTTCCATCTCCTCCCTACCTCCACTACCCTTGCAAAAAACCCCACTAGTCTCCCTCCCGGAAGAAAAGGAACCACCTCACTCCCTCTCGGACATCCCAATGATCGTTGCCCACCCCTTGAATCCCACTCCCTTCTACTACATCACCGACGTCTCCCCCCTCCCCCCCAGATCCCTCACGGCGCTCTGTGCTCTCACCGTGGGGTAACTGCGCGGTGTGACTAATCAAGCAAATAGCCTCGGAGTCTCTCTCTCCCGTCGAGGATGGAGGGGGCCGGGTAGGAAGACGTAAGCGAGTCGGCTTTGAAAATTCGGTTAGTGGGATGGACGGGGGTAGAAGAAAAAAGGGAAAGATAACGGGCTCGTGAGTACGTCGGTTGAAGTGACGAAGTGACAATGGGACGGCCCATGAGTGGGGGGCGTCGCGGTTAGCCGTGAAAGTTGAATCTCTTCGTCTTGCTTTGGAGGAGTAAAAAGGGAAAGCAATTTGCTTGAAGTGGACGACGTAAAAATGGCGATTAAAGGAGTTCACATGTCATTACTGCACTGAGAAGCTAGTGATTTAAACTCTTAAGAGTGACGAAAGAGATGCAATTAAGGGAGTGCATGCTAGTTTTTTGAACGTAAAAAATTTGATGCAGCACTGAAATTGGCGTCACTTTATTTTCCGACATGCAAAACACACGGTTCTAAATAAAGCCTTCTTACATATCCTAAGGCTACTGCCTTAGAGTATTGTAAATTGACGATAGTAACACATTTGATATCAACATTCATTTTTTACGAAAAAATAATTTATGACTAAAGAGCGTCGTAATATATCAATAAAAACTCATTTACGACCTCGCTCATCACGGTTGAAAAGTGGATGTCTTGTAGTGCTTTTCCGATCGTAAATTTCTTTTAGTGTGACTTCAGGCTTTCCCGGTGAACAGCGTGGATGAAATTTTCTTGGGATTATAGCCGGGATTCTAATAGTTCTACTTCTTTTAGGATTTTACTAACTTGAATAAATGTCATTTGATCGTTTTTAAGTAAATAAATATGATATTGTTAATCTAATTTGATGAAAATACTATAAATATAGTTTCATTCAGGTCATTGGACTTTTTGCATGGAACATTACATTTTATAATTACAACAGGATATCCAAAGTGATTTGTTGTAGTGGTGCCACTGATGCTTGAAAGGAATTCGATCAAAACATGATCATTACAAGGATATCGAGTATTTAGCTTTTGAAAAAATCATGCTCACCGATTGAGATTCTACCTTAAAAGTGGCCCCACGATATTAAGATCTGTGAAATCTTTCGTGCTAATTAAGAGTGGTCAACAAGTGCTATTAAATATTTGAATGCTGGAACTATTTTTAACTAGTACTTGCGTTTAACTTCAGACCATATATAATAGACGTGCATTAGAAGTGCATCGGTGAACTAGATTCAGCCAGGCGCCAGAGGTGAGGAGACAATTTTTTAGTGGGCAGACGTATCCAATTGTACACATTTTTCAATTTGAATAGCGAGTCATTTCTCCTTCATTCGTGCAATTGTCTTTCGATAAAATATCAGTACTCCAACAAAATTAAAGGCCTTAAGCTAAGTCGACAATCGAATTAAAGTTTCATCTCTCATCATTAATGTGTAATCCCACAATTGCTGCCCCTGCTGTTGTAACACGAGAACGGTAATTCTTTTCTGAGAAGAATAAATGTCGGGTGGATTATTGTGGCTTTGGTGCTTAATGAGGGAGACTGCTGGAGGTGGCGGGAGAGGGAAGGAATACAATGAATTTCACTCGGTGAGGGAAGGGGTGGTCAAAAAATAAATTGTGGTAGAGGAATTGCTCTAAGTCACTGCCGGGGCCATTTATCCCGGCCAGCGATATTTCTCCACCCGACCTCTGAACGCCCCATTACATTATGAATTAGCGTGCAAGCGAAAAACATTGTTCGACTGAAAAAAGTATTCTATTTGGTGAGCGCTGCCGCTGCACTTAGCGAATTTGGAATAGATGTCTTTGCTCCATTTCTATCTGTTGAGGCTTGGGAGATTTTAAAAAACAGTCGTGGAAACGCCATAAACAACTGTAAGCCAATAACAAAATCCCTTACAACTATCTTACAAATGGGGAAATTTCATTCGTCACAAATTGCGACAATAAGTGATCCTTTTTAAGTCTGAACTTGGAAGAAACTAGTCTTAGATCTTATTAAAAACCCTGCCTTCAGGTGTCGATTACCGTGTCACTCGGAAAGTTGTTGCGTAATTCATTTTACACATATTCAAACAAACGGCTGCATTACGATCAATGTTTATTAGAAATAGTTTCTGTAACTAATTACATGCTCCAAATAAGTAAATATTTTTAAATATTTGTAATATTTATTTTGTGGGAATAAATAAATATTACTGCTGCAATATGACTTTAATTTCTATTCCAGGCATGAATTTTAAGAAATCCGTTGAGCTGGGAAATTTTGGTGGAAGATAATGACTACGAAAGAATAAATGAATCATCAAGACCTTTGTTTATTTTTATAAATAGTAATTTAAACACCATAATAGTGTTTACTGATAATTTGACAGAAATAATTTTATTTAGCTGCAAAGTCTCTATTACCACTAGGATTAAGTCGTCATTTTTAATGAAATTATAGTCGTGAAAGATGTAAAAATCTGAGAAGTAAATGACTATAGAAATAAATTTTACAACAATTTGACAACCATTGAAAAATTTCTGACGGTCAACTTTAACCCATCGTTACTTGCGCGCGTTTTCCGATCAAGGTTACTCGCGCGGGGTGCTCCTGACACCCCAATGAACATTTTTGTTTCAGAAAGGGTTACACAATATTTTATTTGTAAAAACCATAAATTTTATTTAAATCTGTGTTTTTACTTGTTGTTTTTATGCTGAAGAGGAGGAGTTGATCATTCTACCTTGTCATCTTTAACCGGTGCCGGATTCAGGGGGGGGGGGGGGAGTGGGAAAATTCACACTTCCAAATCCAAGAGAAAATGTTTTTGCTGAGGCTAAGTGCCGGGGGTTAATGGGACTCAGCAAAGTCTATTTTGCTGAGTGTATGAGGAGCTTCTCGGGTGGTACATCGGGTCACAGTGTTTATTGTAGCCGACGTTTCATCACTAATCGAGCGGCGTTCTCAGGGCAAAGGAGAGTCACCTCTGCTCTGAGGGCGATACTCAATTAGAGTGTTGAAACGTCTACTTCAATGAACACTGTGACCCGGTGTACCACCCGAAAAGCTCCTTGTTTTATACAACAATCGGGTAACTTAGATTATACATAAGTTGCTGATTGCTAATTTGGGGGGGGGGAGCCCCCCTAAAATTTGTGTCCGGATACGCCTCTGTCTCTTACGTAAATTACTTTCTCATAGTTTTGAATATGAACTACTGTAAATACTTTTATTAAGGCATAGGCACCGTAGTCCGTTGTCACCTCGTACTCACAAGTTTTACCATAACTTGTCAAAAATACATCGTCCAGATTTCAAAAAACATAAATCACAAATTGTACTTTTGACACTTTATGTTAAACTTCAATGATCCTTAGATGATCAATGATCTTTTTTGATCGCAACAGTAGCAAATATTCATCATATGTTTCGCGCCTATCCACTTACCGCACGAGAAACAGAACAATTTGGTTTTATTTTCTTTATTCTTCGGTCTCTACTATTTTTTCCTTTTCTCTTTTTCGTTCCACTTTCACACGTTGATGAATCACTGAAATAAATCGTTTTTATTTCCAGTTCCTTTGGGATAATATTCATTTACGATCTTTTTCTCATAGATGATTTTGTTTTCTTCGTAGGAATTTTGATCTATACATCTTGCTTCTTGGATTTACGTTATTATCGTCGGAAAAAATTGATATTTTTCCCTTTTTTTGGGAATATAAGATAAGATAATCATGTTTTTTCTAAATCCAAGGAGACTTCTATTCTCGTCCCTCTGTTTTGTGCAAACCATCTCAGGTGGCAATTTCATTTTTTTTCAGAGTTCCCAACAGTGTCAATTTACTTTGTAACAAATCCTCTGCAAGGGAAATACTAGCAACCAATTTTCAGCCATGATATATCTCCACGTCCCTCAAATTGGTTCCACTAAGCGCCTCAGCACCTCTTTAGGAGTATTTTCTACTTTGTAGGGTCCTTCGGGCTGACTTCCTGCATATACCTCCTGGCTAATTTGCCTGAATAAAAATCTTCCCCTAAAGCCAACTAATTGCTCGGTTACCGTGGTGTGCTCCGATATGGCATAGTTATCCTGAAACATTCTCACCAGCATTCCAAAACATTGACGAATCGGAGCTTATTTGTCTATAATTTCTCTTTCTACCCTACTTTTTATGCAATAAAATCTGAGACACTGCAAAAGAAAACAATCTTTGATAATTCTTGGACTCGTAAAATAAACCAGCCCCCAAGTCATCTCGATCCCATCAATCCTTTATATTTGGTCGCCCAGATCTATTTCATCCCTCGAAGAGCAGAATCCCTATGAAACATTCAATTTCTCCCTCGTCAGTTGGCCTGGCATCTCTCGCACGCGAATAATTCACACCTTAGAGTTGACTTTGAATATTTGTGCATACAGTAATTGTATTTACCACTTGCCTATCAAAAGATAATCGAAATCAATCAATAGGGCTCTTCATAATTTCTTTCCTACCTTTGAAATCAGGATATTCCATTTTGGTGTTCTTAAATTGGGGTGCAGTTCCTTTCCGCTCCATGTAGTAGTCTTTTATTTCCCCAATAAATGATTGTAATTTTCAATGGACAGTTCATTTCGGAAATGTCAGCCTCCTCTTATGTTTCGGTGTCGTGTTCAGAATATTCAACGCAATTATCAGGATAAATATCGTCCGGGTCAGTCAATTCATCATTGGATGGTTCATTCAAAAGTCTTTAATATTCTTTTTCATTACTTCTCTAAATTTCTTGACATCTACTCATAATAAAGCATAATTTTGATTTTGCAATAAATTTCACTAGCTAAAGAATAGTAGATATGTATTAAAATATACAAACACATTGTTCCATTGCATCGACACAAGAATGAATTCGAAGCAATTAGCACAAAAAAAATATTCCTTCTAACATGAAGTTATATCGTGCAAAGTAGTAACCCATAAAACAGTGTTTCTGAATTATATTTTAGTAGTAGGTAAATCTATCAAAATTAAACTTTCAATATTAGGTAATTACCTTTTACTGGGTGACCTACTACACTCGATATGAAGTTATGCATGGTAATATGGAGATGAATAAAATAATATTTTCTAAAAAGTTGTAGGTAGTCATCTCGAGCAGAAAATCTGGAGTTTATATAAGAGATTATGACCAATAAACCATGAATATATTTACTATTTCATCAATATTGTTCAATGGTGGGTTAATATCAAGAAAAACCTACCGCACAAAAAGCACATGCCGAGGAGTCTACGGAGCGGAGACAACTGGGGTCTTCAGGACACCCCGCGCGAAAAACGCCGGGAGCGAGAACATAGCGGAAGGTTTGAGAGGCATTCTCCAGCAGATAAAAGTAAATACGAGAATGCATGTTATATTGTAACAAACATTTCACAATTACAAAGTTGCAGCAAAAAACAGTGAAGTTTGGAGTAAGCATTGGCGGTAGGAAATTGAGTGGAACGAACATTGTCCCCTTTTGAGGCTACTACGCAGGTTGTTTACAATGTATGCCAGAAAATGTTGGTGTCATTAGAAAGAAAACATATCACATTCCAGCTATTGAAGAAGGAAGGTCCATTAAATGAAGACTAAAAAAATGATACAATGAAAAATAGGGTGGGGTGTTCTGGGCACCCCGCGCGATTAACGCCGGGTTAACATCAAAATTCATTTTACTGCGCAAAACGAGGGGTATCACAATTTGAGTTCTACGGAATTCAGTCGCGTGAAACGAGCCTCGAATTTGAAGTGATTTTCGATTTTCATTAAAATTTAAAATAAATCACACAACACAATTATTCTCAAATAAATGAAGGCATAACAAGGTTAAGAGGATACCAACTAATAACGTATGCATGCACATTAGAGACTTTCTCAAAGAAACCGGATGTAGTAACCGTTAACTGTGCTTCTCAGAATCAAGAGACGTGATGCAAGTAATGTGTGGCAATTGTGAGGAACATGTGGTGCTCCGTTCATTCACCTTCTTGAGTGTAGGTATCCATTCTCATTATCTAATGGCAAACCATGAAATCGTCCCAAACAATTTGAATTATTCTGGTACTGTAAATATTCGTCGAGTTATGGAAAAAAATATTTTTCACGTTCCAATCGCCATCGGTTTTCATCGGAACCAGATTTTTATATATTTTTTATGCATAATCCGTGAATTCAGTATCGACCCATTTCACATTGGATCCCTATGATTACCGACTCGTAATGGATTAAAACTCAGGAGGAGGCTCATGGCATTTGATTATTCTTATCAGAAATATTCTATCCCCTCTCGTATGATTAGATTTCCTTCCCCTTGGGCATTGGTAGGGGACGCAGGGGGGGATCTTTTTATGCGTCACGTGGGAGCGCGCTCTGGCAGCCATTTGTAAACCCGGGTGGTGGTGGGGCTTAAGTGCAACAGACGGCCGCGGCTAAGTCCCCCACCTCTCTCCCTTCACTCCCATATGCCAATAAAAAAGGGAAGAATACCTCCCGCAGGAGAAGAAAGATCGAGGGAAAAGAAAATATATGGTGTAAGGGAATGAAAAGGGCCTTCTCCTCCTCTTCCACAAGCTTTTCTTTTTTTATTTGAACCGCTCGCGTGATGAGTGATTGATGTTCGTTGTCATCGTATCGAGCAGGGGAGGAGAGCAGCGGGGTGGAGGAAGTTATTGGGTACTCTTGGGAGAAGGGACGGGGATATGGTAAGGGTATAGGGTAAGGATGAGGTTGAGACGCCACGCACACATGGGCTACTGGAGGGTGAGAAGTTATGTAGAAGGGGGGAAGGGGGGTTAAAAGGGGTGAAGCGATTTAGCTGTGGGGTGAGGATATTTGTATCGGTGATGTGGTCCTCACGTGTGGTCGTTAGGGGGAGTGGATGCGAGACGAAGGCAAGGTGAAGATGTTCTTCGGTACATGCTTTCGAACAGATAAACCCCCTCTTTCCTAGTTGTTTGAAAACTTCATCCAACACAATGCCTTCCAGGCATAAGTCGGTGCAAAAAGGCGCACCCCCCACCCTCTCTCCTCATCCCATCTTGTTCGGTTTTCTAAAGGATCGCTTTATTTCGGTAGCGCCTTAAAGTAATTAAGATTTTGAGTGACGGTGTTTATTATCATCTCCGAGACAACGGGTGGCATCTTTAACGTTGAGGACACACCCATGGTAGCATAATGGTTCTCTCCTCATTAGCGTCATTCAGGGGATTTATTTCATCGAAACTAATATCTTGGAAATTTAGTCAAAGATTTAATTTCTTATTCATGTAGTTGAAAGCGGAGCAGGTTGAGATAAATATAAATGGATTAAATGGAGTAGATATCCATGAAAATGAGATACTTTGAGTGTATTCCTTGAGTAGACAATATTTTTGCATTTTATTTTCCTAAGTTTAAAATTGCGTAGAAATGAGAAATTGCTGTCAGCAAAAATAATAATGCCTGGTATATTTTAGCTTACCAGTTGTCACAATCATTTTTGTTACGAAGCACATCTTAAAAAGATTTTGATCGATTGATGGTTGAGATGATTGGTATCCGCTGAACATTTATCCATTGAGAGAAGCGGAAATGATTTCAAAGAATCATCATGAATTATCATTATCAAAGTCTAAAACTTCGTAGAAGCGAGAAGTTGTTGTCAGCAAAAATAAGTATAAATGTTTTCGCTTACCGATTTTCACAGTCAGTTTTGCTTTCTAAAATGCGATTGGCCAATTAATTGTCGAAGTCATTGATCGCCGGTGAAAATCTATCCATTGAGAGAAGCAGGATGATTTCAAAGAAACATCATGAACTACTATTAACACAAAACTGGATATTTTTATATAAATAATAAATGAAATTAATTTATCATAGGAGATAAATTTACTTTATTTTAAATGTTTTATGGAGAATTGGTCATTTAAAATCACTTTTATTCTCTTGCCAACGTTTCAAAACTTTATTGTTTCATCTTCAGGGCTTGAGGTGGAACACTTAGATAACCAATTTAGACAGTTTTTATGTTATGTCAATAAATTTAACATAAAAACTGTCTGAATTGGTTATCTAAGTGTTCCACCCCAAGCCCTGAAGATGAAACAATAAAGTTTTGAAACATTGGCGAGAGAAGAAAAGTGATTTTTAATGACCAATTCTCCATATAACATTTAATATAAAAGAGTGGTCAATAACAGGTCTCATTAAGATAAATTTACTGCAATGAAAGCATTTCCCAGAAATAAAGTTTGTGCCGAATTGAATATTTCGCTTTTCTACTTATAGTCAAACGCGTTCTCATCACTTGAATGCTTGGTTCTTGTACATAGTTTTAAAGCACTGATACACTGGATGATTCACATTACGGATGACAGGTCGTGATCTGCATGAGATCTGCATCTGGATCTGCATGTGATAAATTACTCCTCCAATCTTAAGCCTCTCCAGAAGTGTGATGTGGCTTTTATGCAAAACGTTGAATCTTGAAAGATGACTCTTCAATTTTTTAAAGGAATAACATGTCATCCTATTATGTAACCAAATAACTTTTCTTCCCTCGAGGCATTGACTCCTTTTGTCATGAATACGCGAAGTGTTTACATTCATTAAAATATAGGTATTTGGAATCGTTACTAACTGATAAACGGAACAAGGTCAGATTAATCTGTCCACTATTTGTTGTGTAGCATAGCATTAAATCAATAACAAGATAAATGATGGTTATATTTTAAATGTATACAGCCACAAACTCTTTTCACAATCTCAAATAAAATAAAGTTCTTTTTTATAAAGAAATATTAGGTAAAATTGGAAAAAAATGCTTCATTTTGCCTAATTTCTTGTTGAAAACAATACAATACTTCATAATATATGTAAAGTATTAGAGAAAAATATAATGGCTCTTTGAAACGAAATTAGGTAGCAGACATTCTTAGTGAAAATAAGTAACAGATTAATGATCTACTAAAATAACATCTTAAATGCATAAAATATCAATTTTATCTCTCCTGGAATCTATTATCCAAATTATAGCACCTTAAACTTTTGTGGGTTGATTTTCAAAACTTAGTAAGCAATGCAGTTAATGATTCTCCGTTACCTTTTGGTAATGGAAAATTATCTCCTTTTTCATTTTCCTCTTTCATTATAAATATTATTTGAAAAAAGATAATCTTTTGAAAAGTCATGGGAATTAAAAATGGGCAAATTTAGTTTGTTATTGACCGTCTGGAGATAATTATTCTGAAGCTCAAGCGAAGTGCTTTCAAACATGGGGGTATTATGATGTTGTGCTTGGAAATTTTAAGTATCAAACTGATCATACGACTTGGTAGAATATTTCAAGTTTATTGTGTTGCGGTGTCAAAGTATTTTTACTTCTTACAATTAGACACGACCATCTAGACCCAGAAAACCCATTTGAACAGATTAAGCTACACATTGTGAATTGTGTATCTTGAGGCAGAGAGAAGTTTTTTGCGACACATGAAAGTGCTTGAATTTATAAAGCTATTAGTACTTCTTCAGATATGCTTTACTCATGACCGTTTCAGAATAGTGTGCTCTTTTGAATGATTTTAAGAGCAGTCCTACAGTCCAAAAACGCAATCACAATACATTCGATCTAAATTTTCCTCAACTTTTAGTGCTCCGAGAGATTCATACGACAGTGACCACTATCGGCGTTTGCTCATGTTTAAAAATCATTCATTTTTCTAATTCATCTCCACTTAGAGGATTTTTGAGGAATGAAATGCATTTAAAGGTCTTAATTATTAAAATGATATTTACACTACATTATTCCTCCGGAGAAAATGATACTCCAAGTGGTGACCGATATCTCAGAATGGATCTCTGATGAACAACATTGGTCCAGATTTAAAGGTGGATAGGTTATCACTAAATTAGAGAGAGAAAAGATTGGGATTTGTGAATGAACCTCGCCGTTTTGAGCTTCACATAATTTGCGGTAATGCACCCAATTATTACTTAAGTTCCGTTAGGGTTAAGTTTGGAGCATAATTAGCCGCGATTAGAATAAGCATTCACGTTCACTCGAGAATATGTTGTCTAGAAGGGCACTGAACGGTGCTAGCTTAAGTAAAACCCATACCTAGTTCAAATTGTTACGGATTACGCAGTTTGAAGAACAAACCGCCACCTTCGTAAATGGAGACTGCGGAACGAGAGTGCTCCACGTGGAGATTGAAATATTCGCGCCGGAGGGAAAGGATCCGTCGCCGGGGACGCGAGCGAAAGGTTCCGACCTCCTGGAGATGGAATCCCTCGCCTTCAGTGACGAGGCAGTCCTCTTTTGAGACGCGTCCCAAATAAGGAAATTAAACGAGCTGGGGGGTGTTATGGGGGCAGGCGGGGACGAGGAAGGAAGGGGTCGGGAGTTGGGGGTTGTAAGGGCGCGGGAGTGACACTGAAATCCTCCTCAAAAGGATTGAGAGAAAGGAATTAGTGAAATGAAAGTTTGAAAGCAGAGGCGCGGGAGGAAAGCGAAGGAGATTGGAAGGAGATGAGGGAATGGAAAATGAGGGAAACTGAGATGAAAAAGATGGAGACGAATTTATTAGGAAGGAAATATTGATTCTCACGTCATGCTGCTGGCGGGATGAGGGTTAGCGTAACTGGGCTGGAGTAAGAGTGGCTGTGGCGTTGGTAGCCCAGGGATTGGGTTGGAGGAGAAAGGGTAGGATTTGTGAATGGAGAGGAGGTAGAGCGGGGAAAATGTGGCGCATATGCGGTTTTGGGGGTTGGGACGAGGATGGCAGGGGTGTAACTCCTCGAGGGCCGTTTAATCTAAGGGTGGCATGAAACGACAGGCGACGATTCACCGCGGGAAGAAAAAAATATTCATATATTAATTCGGGAACTCCGACAGCAGGGTGATTTTTCATTAAAAACGGCATGTACGAAAATCCAGCAGGGGATGAGAATGTCCGCTTTAAATTCTTTCAAGTCCTCATCTTAACACATTTTATTAAAACGCCCCCATGACTATTTTTAATTTTTTTCCCTCTGTCCCTATGAGCTGAAAAACTAATTTAGCAATCCAGGCTTTTCACGATCTTGAATGAACAAGAAACTATGCGCGAGGTAACATTTAAAATGATCACTCAGAAGTACCCAAGTAGGTACCCCGGAGGCCGATCCACAGTCATGCCATGCATGTAATGATATTTCGGTGAATATAAATGGCTTTTAACTAATTGACACGCGTGAAAATATTTATTTTGCACTTAAATGTGTTTATATATATCTCGTTTATGTATGCAAATGCAGAACACCTCTGCATGACTTTTTAATAGTTTTTTTTAATGCATCCATTTCGAGTGGCCTGCTTTCAGTATTGACTAGTGATAAGGCCGATGATATGATGACTGTGTATTGAGAAACACATTTTTCTATTTTAGATAGATTCTAATGTAGCAAACAGGGTGTTTAAAAAAAATAGGCTCCGCATAAACATTTTAATTTATACTATTTCAAATTTTGTTTGGCAAAACGTGCTGTTTCCAGCTAATACATTTGAATTTACTTTATTTTTTCTTTTTTTATATAGCCCTTGGAGCTGCGTAATAAAAATATTTTTGTTTTCGTGTCATGACAATTTTGATTTCATAATAAGGGCACTGAGATTATTATGCCCCATTTTGAATTATAAAAGGTACCATTAACTTCCATATTTTGAATTACCTTTTCAGGGTAGCCACCGTATTTTGTATAGAACAGACCATAAAAATACACATTTCATCATCTATCAGTAAAATTGTAATTACTGTTATTATTAACTGATATAATCGGTCAGATGATTAACATCTCAAATCGTCAACATATGGCTAGTCTTTAAATCTTGATATCGAAATTGGGATCAAAGTCACTTTCTATACTTACTGACATTTATCATTACCAGTCTTGAATGGAAGTGCAATTTCCTAGGTATCACCAACAGTTAATAAAAATTGTAGTGTTGGATGCAATGTCGATTATTTATCCCATTTTTTTCGAAATAGCTTTGGCTGAATCTAAAATCGCATGCCTGGTTACTCATAAACTTTGTAATACCAATTTAAATGGATATCACGCGTAAAATAAATACTATCTCCTTGCTATTTTTACAATCCAAAAATAGCGAGGAATGGATAGCATCCAACTTATATTTCTGTCAGTTTTGTATAAACCCAGAGAAATGTTATTCCATTGATTCCCCTGAAATGTGAAAAGGGGAATATTAAGAAACGTTGGCAGACATGGAACCCGGAGGAACACCCGAGAAACCATCATTCACAGAATATTACGACTAAATCACTAAACTTCTGTATTTTTTCCCAGGACTTAATTAGGAGATTAACTTTTTAAACACCCCAGAATTTTTTAAATTTTGTATCAATTAATTAATTTACATTAAATATTTTATTTTTATGTTTGTTTTTCACTTAAACTCAAGTTTTTCATTTTATAATAGCCTAAATGGATAGCACATTTAGAGTTTATGGATGAAAAATAATAAGAAAAATTGGTGTTTTCATGTTTTTTTTACATGAATTATAATTTGTCTAAAAACATTTCCTATTTATGTTCATATTTTTCGTATCATAAAAATAGTATAATAACTCAGGCACTCTTAACTGAAATTATTCAGCGGTGGTATATTGAACACGCACATTGTGCTGGAAAACGGAAATCGTGAGAAAAACAAATATATGTTTCATCTGGGAAAACAAACTGTGGGATGAACCAGCACGGAAGAGGAGAGTTATTTATTTTAAGCTCGAGTCGCACGGTTTGTCGCGCGGAGTGCAGGCGTTGAGGGGAGGACTAAGAGAAGCAACCAGGAGTCGCGAGTGTGTATGGTATCACGAGGCATCTTGAGCCTCCCGGAGCACACAGCCCGAGCAGTTGAAAGCCATTCGCTCCACTCAGCGCGGTTGACCCACAAAAATGTCCTCGGCACAACTCACTCGGCGCCCGGCTTTAAGCGGGGGAGTGGGGGGAGGGAACCCCTCTCTCGTTATCCCCCTTAACCATCGAAAACTTGCCAATTTCGACAATGGAGTCATTTACACGTCGATGCATCCCCAAGGGAGCGTCGTTTAATTATGCCGGCTCCGCGCTAGAGAGACAAGACTCCCGCCCTCCCGGAGTGAGTGGGCGGGTAGTGGGTGGCAGGAGGAGGGGGGGGGCCGCGTGCCCGAAAATCTCCAGGTCGGATGTTTGAGGGCAGGGGGTTGTGAGCTTAAGGGGATGAAGGAAGGAGGGACGGTGTAGAGACAGAGTGAGCGGAGGAAAGCGGGATTTATGGCGCGGCCGAAGAATTGATGACAGGAGGGGAAGTTGAAGTCGCTTTCGGTTTGAGCAACATGAGGAACGGTGGGAGGTCGGCTGGAGATGGGAAGGGAGGCGGGGAGTGGTGAGTGAGTTCGGGAGGAGTGTGGCGGGGGTTGGGATGCGGTGTGCGTGTGTTAGGGCCAGAGGGGAAGGAGGAGGAGGAGGCCATGAGGGTTTGTGGGCGGTGGCGGAGGAGTCTATTTGGGCGAGTGAGGAGGGGGTTCAAGGAGGAGGGCGAGGGATTTGGAGACTTAAGTCCGAAGAGACGTGTTCGATGCTACCATGTATTATGTTTGTGAGACAGGGCATCACTTATCCTCTAAACAAGGGTTGCCGCTGTGATTCGTGGCGAAAAGGGTTTTGGCAGAGCGGTTGGAGAGGTCCCGTTTAAAGGGAATGAGTTAAAGAGGGCCATGGCTGAAGAGCTTCAACCAAACTTGTGCAGGAGCAGGAATGCTGTCCAGCACCTCAGATGAATGGATTAATTATGATCGAACTAATCTGACATGATTATTAAATGGTGACTAGAAATGTTTCTCTCCACGAAAATTACTCGAAAATGCAGTCGAATTATCGACTGAATTACTAATATTACATCTAAATAAGTATATTTATTCAATTTTAAGGGGGTAATTGACTCCATTTTTAGAAAGATATTAAGAAAAATAGACATTTCTTATACCAGTGCGAAAATGAAAGGTTCTGGGAGAAACCATATTTCTATGTGGTCTCATTGGATTGTAAGATAAATGAGTCTAAGAGCGAATTATTTATTGAAAATAAAAGCAATCACCATCCTTGATTCAGATATTTTATATTTCAACGCTAGGATAAATGTTCGATACTATGGGTTTTTAAATCGTTTGATTGCTGGGGTAAGTGGCTATTTAGTCCATGTATTCTAAAAGAACGGACGTATTTACTTTCGTACCTACTAGCGTTCAAATTTCTAAATTAGAAGAAGGATTGCATCGAAGCGGGAAGGTATAGGTACATTCGGCCCTTTAGCGACCCAAATGCTTTATCAATGCTATGGCTAAAAATTTTTCTGTGTAATTTCTACGTTATATCGACATTAATTTGTTTCACGCTAGACACTCTCCAAACAAGAATATTCAACCAACTATAATTAACGTAAATAGTTTATATATCTTTTTCAAGTCAATATGTTGCGTTATTTCCTAATTTTTAAAAGATATATGTATGCATGAGCATAAAAGTGACTTAGAGGGTATCAATAAAGAAGGGAAATTTGGCACAGTTACTCGCACATACAAATTTACCGATTGTATACTTATTTTACTCGTGAAAATTATTTTGTAATTAGAAAACCGAGCGAATAGTGATGCATTTTTATGAGACTTTTAAACTTTTATGTAGAAATAGGTGTGGAAATAATTTAGCAGTGGGAAAATTACAAGGGAAAGACAGACCAAAGAGTAGAAATGAAGAAGGGGGAGTAGTCAGAGAATGAGACAGGAGGGTGGAGAAGGGTGTGACAAGGGCGATATCAAGATGGAGCTGGGAAGGGGTCGAAGGGGAAACGGGGGAGGGGTGGTGACGTCCCACTTGCCCCCTCCCCTCCCTCCCTTACTGTCTCGTCTTTCCACGTTTCCTTGAAGATAGTGACATTGGCTCCAGCGAAGTTTTCACCGGTCTCGCCGAAGTCGAGGTGGAAGCCAGGAATCCTCTTCATTAGTGCCAAAAGTTTTCAATTAGAGACGAGTGGCAGTTCGTTTTGCAAATTTAGAACTACCTAGTGGTGTCGCGAAGCCCGCAAAGCCATAAAAGCCACATCCGTACAACTCCTCTATTCATTTTGGCGAGTCCCTGTACGCGCAAAAGGATCGCGATGTGAATTTTTGTTTAACTTGAGGAAGGAAGGCTTTATCGAGAATCATGTGCGAACTCCACCCCAAACAAGCAGGTTCTGAGGAAGTCAAACCAAAAGTTACTGCGTCTTAGGAGTCTTTTAGGGCATAAAATGGATATTGATCATTGTTGGGGGGTCACAGCGTGGGTGCCGAGGAATAATTTACGTCCTTGCACCAATAGGCATGTTCCAAAGTTTCTTCAGTGTTCGCTAAGAGAAAAATTGCTCTTTGAAAAGCACCACGTTACCGCCCACTATTATCTACCGTTCAACTCAAGTTTTTCACAGGAAACTTCTGATATACGACTTCGGTCTTGCAACTATCGTCGTAAAACCGTGAAGCCTATTTGATAAATGTTCCTTCCCAACCGTATCTTCTAGCTGTACCTTCAGAACTATTCGCTAAGGTATGAAATGATAACTTTTCATTAATAAAAATGAATTAGTAATGTGGAAATAATTACATCTTAAGCTTAAAGGGGCCCTCTAGATAAGCAATAAAATGATGTAAAATGAAGTTGAGCAATGGGTTACTGGATTATTCTTAACAATAATTCGAAATGGATAGATATATACTATATTATATAAAATTTACTAATTTCATTTAAGTGGCAAGAAAAATGAATAAACCTCAAAGGGCATACTAAGAAAACATTAAATCCAAAACTTAAAAACTCATGAAGTGAGTGATAATTTCGTCCATGTAGTAAAAGAAAATCTCACCCTGTTGTTTCGTCTTAATCTCTTCCTCTTCGTTTATTTATACTCCCTACCAGTTTGTTATATTATCTTGGAGTTCCTTAAAATAATAAATTTGTAGCATCTATTTTATGAAGTGCTAAAATCTTTAAATGCATTTTCGTCCGTTAACCTTTCCAGCCTTGAAACTTCCCTCTTCAGTGTTTTTTAACTGTTATTTTTTTATTTCTGAATCAATGTACTTTCCATCGTAAACAGTCATTAGTAGAGCAACAGTAATTGCTGTTCTTTTGCAATTTTCTTATATCTTGAAAGAAAGTTTTCTATTATTCAAAGTTGGCTCACGCCTCTCAAATGTTTTTATAGCACGCTTTGTCTTAATTTACCTATGAGACATTCTAAAAACTGCTCGGTTCCCTGCCCCTCAAGACAAATTTTCTTCGGTTCTGTGACAATATGACTGCTTGACTTCCATCCTATGTGATTAAATAAATGGTACCCAATGGACGTAATTTTTAGCTACTACATATTTAAATTGCCAAGGCATTAACTTATTATTAAAAAATTAAACATTTATACCGATACATACTTGTGTACAGATAAATATTTATTTAGAATATTTCAAGGAGTTTAAAACAAAAAAATATCCTTTGCATATATCATTGATTGATTTTGTTTTATTTTAATTGTACGTGTGCTGATAAATGCTAATAATGAAAGAATACCATTGTTTGGATAAAATATGACTATTGAAATATCACTTCCGTTTTTGCTTTACACATGCAAGTCAAGCTAATTTATATCCCAAATATAAATCACTGTTCACACTCTAAATTCTCTCCAAGTTGCCTAGCGTTTAGGTGCGCAAACACCAGTGTAATTACCAACACCGTGTTATTGCCTGACTGTTGTCTTATAAGTCAAGAAATGCGTTTTAGATAACTTTTCAGCTGCAACCTCGGTGCGTGGGAAAGGATCAAATTTTAGGTTTGTGGAAATGCTTTCGTGAATCCCCTCCCAAGGCAATGAGAACTGCGTGCAATATCTGTTTTGTTGCCACAGTTTATTTCCCTTCCAGGAGGCATTTTCCCACCCGCCCGACAACTCCCCCCCCCCCTCCCTCTCCTTGTCTTCCCATATTCCCGGAAAGAGCAGTAGCACTCTAGCCGAATTTCTCTTGAGGCCCTCCCCCTCTCTCCTTACCCCTCGCCACTCCCCCTCCCTCTCGCTCCCCTCCGCCTCTCTCTTCCTTCCCCTCCACTCCCCTCCCCCTCAGCCATTTCACGCATCGACATCAATGCGCCATTCCGACGGCGGGAAAGTTCACTCCACCCCCTTCCTCCCTCCCTCTCTCTCTCCTGCTCTCCTTATTTCCCTCTATCTCTTCTCTTAGTTTCTCATTCTCATTTTATCTTTCCACGTTTTTTAATTTTTTCGGATTCGGGTGGGTATGGAGGTTTTCGGCTCCCTATACCGAAGTCCCGGTTTTGAGTTCGACAACGGGAGAGAGAGTTTTCAATAGAATATTGATTCCTATTTGCGTGTCATTGGGAGAGAAATTCAAGTGCATCGTTCCGTCCGTCGTACGGAACCATTAACTGTCAACCCCATTGGCGCCATTTATTATTGGATAATGTAGGAAAATGTTCGTTAAATGTTGAAAATAAGTTATCATTTTCATTATTTGAATATTCTAATTGCATAAGTGTATGACAGTGAAATTAAATGATACCTAAGTAACCGCAAATATACTGATAATTAAATATATTTCGTAGCATTGCATAGAAAAACCATATAGAAAGTCTGTCTTAATTTAATGTTTATTATTATTCCATTATCGTAGGGCTTCTGTTTATCAAATATATCGCTGCCAGAATAGTTTCACCCCGAAGTTTTTTTTGACAGCCCTGAAGCTATTAACATGCACCGTGCTCTATCTAATATGGTTCTATTCATCCTTTCCGCTACACCATTCTGTTGGGCAGTATACCTAATTGTGTAATCAAACTGACCCCATGGTCCTCAAAAATCTTCTACAAGTCAAGGGATCTATATTCCCTCCATTATCGCATCGGAATCTACTTATCTTACGATTAAAGTGTGCAGTAGCCATTGATTTGTACTTCAAATAATATTTAAGGACTTCAGACTTCGACTTTAATAGGTAGACCACGGTAAAATGAGAATAGTCATCTATAAAGAACAGCACAAATTTCTTATCATCATGGGACTCTGGATTTATGGGCCCCATTAAATCACTATGAATTAACTGAAGGGGGTGGGTAGCTCTAGAACGTTGTTTATTGTGAGGAAGTTTGGTTTGCTTACCTAGCATACATGAACTACATGGCGGTAACACTTTCTTTGACTTCAAATCTATACCATCCACTAGCTTTGTCAATTTTTAATCATCATTAATTTTTAAACATCTAGTTTGTACAAAACTTTATTTCTATGAGCAACTGCAAATACTTTATCCCCTTTCCAGATTGTTGCTTTCCCATTTCCAATTACAATTACAAAACCCTTCATTTCAAGTTTTCTTACAGAAAACAAATTTTGTTCCAAATCTGGTACAAACAATACATCTGTAATAGTTATACTTTTAAATTCGCCATCAACCACCGTTTTTATTTTAACTTCACCCTTTTTTATGGCATACATTATTTCACCTGCCTTGGCAACTTTAATTGATTTGGGTTCACCAAGATCAATAGAATTTGTAAGAAAAACATCAGTATTTACCAAGTGCTCTGAAGCAGCTGAATCCAAGTACCAACCAGAGTTAGTGTCTTCAATGCTAGCTGCACAGAAGGTGTTACCGTCCTCTTCATCAAAATAATTTTCTCCAGCAAGATGGGCTCCATTTTCGAAGGGTGGATCCTTGCAGTCCGCTCTCTTGTGTCCAATGGCACCACAATTGTGACAGCGGAAGGGAAAGTTGCTGGAGTATCCCCCTTTAGAAGCTCGTCCAAATCCTCTTTTAATGACTCAACCGCGGCCTCTACGGGTTGAAAGACCCGCGAAAGCGGTAGAGAGTTCCAGGGACAGCTTCTGCTGCACTTCTGATCCACTTCTTTTGGTGTCTTCATCTAGAAGCCTGCTTTTGACGAAGGATAGGATTAGGCTTTCCTGGGACATAGTCTGTATGGTAGTACCACCATTTGATATTCGTCCGGCATCGTCAGCAAAAGATGACACACAATGTCTATTTCGTCTGGGTTGGCTCCCGTAGCCTTCGGTTCACGGATTTTTCTATCAAACGCTACGAAATGCGATTCCATTGTGCCTGTCAAGGGATTCATTTTCATGGTGAGCAGTGCTCTTGACACACGCAGACGGCTCGCTACACTAAATCGTTGAAAGGTATTTTGCAGCTCCCTCGAGATGTCATAGGCAGTTTCCTTTCCTTGTGCATGTTGTAAATGGCTGTCTGCAATATATCTTACTATATAAGCTTTAGCTTTCTTATCCAGGCTTTTCTTCTGAGTATTAAGACTGACAATATTGGCTCGCTGTTCCGAGGTTGCGGAGTTTGAAACAACGTCTAAAATCACCACGTCTAAAATCAATCGTGTTTTTACGCAGTCAAACAGGTCCTTATCATCGAGGAGAACTTCCATACGAAAACGCCAACTGTCGCAATTAGTTCCATCAAACAAGGGTATTTTAATCTCTTCCGCCATGTCTATGCATCTTAATAAATTACAATTCACTCCGATACCAAGTGCGATCTGGGCCCATAATCTGAAGTAATTAGATGAATTTTCAGTCTTTTACTAGTGTCCGTTTATTTAAGCTTCAACAATTCAACTGAACTGTTTGCCCGATTAGCATACAACAATAGGCGTACAAGAAACGAAAACAAAGCAACATCGTATATGAGGAATTGCTATTTCAACACTTTCCAGCCCTCATTTAATAATATACTTTTCAATTATCTACCTTGTTATTAATATATACAATTAAAAACAGGCAAATCTTACGGATTTAAGGTGACAGACGTATTTTTTCTTTAGAATATTTGAGTTTATTTGAATCCATAGCAACGGTGAATAAAAAATGGAGTAGCCTTTTTAAATGTCAAAAACACTAATTTATTTGCCCAATATCATGTGAAAAAGATTTTTCCCTGAATCAAAACCTAGGTAAATCGCTTATTCGTACCCAAAGTTAGTAAATTTGTAATTTTCATCAAAATCGTTTGAGCCGTTTTCGAAATAAAATTTTCATAAATAAACATATAAGATATACAAGATATACAAGATATGCTCCTTTAATATTATGCGATAATATTTTTGTATTATTGTTTTCATTTTTGTTCCGCTATCTGTTCGTGCCCGTTACTAATGGGTATAAAATACCTGTCGAAAATATGAACTCTTCCTATGGGCAACCGGGGGAACGGATGAAGGAAGGCACGCATGTGCAGAAAGAGTCAAAAATCCCATCTCGGTTGGTCGAAATGAGTTTTCATACTTGACATAAATTATACGCAGCCTAAATATGCTATTGGAACGGGTCAAAATGCATTGTTTTGGAAACTGAGTGGGATTTTCGATTATTACCCACCACATTGGTCGATTTTCTCACTGCTTAGGAGATGTTCGTGAAAAATTGCAAAGCTGAACGTAAAAATTATGCTTAAGGGATGGAAAAAGGGGGATGGGGTATTTTTTCATGGTGAAATGTAATTAAAGATTTAACTCCTGGGTTGAAAAGTGTTCGCGTGCAAAATTTCATTACAATCAGAATAAAACTGTTTCAAAGACAAAGAGACAAAGAATAATTCTTTTTTATATGCATTAAAGAAGATAGACGAAGCTTCTAACGAAATCTGGTACAATTTATGAGACATTATTGCACGTATTATCTGACTAAGTTATCTCTCGCTATAAATTATGAAGATTACTGTCAAGTGGGTCAATTACTTCGGCGTAATTTTTTCACATATTCTTGTGATGTACATGGTGTATATCGTCTCTTTTTTACTGGCTGAGATTAATGCCTCAGTAATTCATGCAGCTGAACAAACTTTAATTGCAGCAAAGCTTTTTGTACAATGTTTAAATGTCATTCTCATTTGAATGTTCTACATCGCAGTGACAAGTAAAGGAGGAGAATATGGGTCTTTGTGCAGAGAAAGCTGGGACAAAAGACATCGTGACCGCTACAAAAACCTCCAGCGGACATAGTCACATTTAAGTTTGTACGTAGATCCTAATTTATCACAATTAAAGCCACTCAAAAAAGATTAATCTCCAGTTAATATGAAAATATAATCTTCACAGCTCTCCAAATTGCGTCTACTCAAGCCCCTCCCTTCATTTCCTCCGTGATCTTACTTGCTAGGTTATCCATTATCCTCGTAAGCTAAACCGATGCAAGGTTCACACCAATAATTCCTATCCAAGAGCACTGCGCTATCTCTGCCGTAATTTTCCCGACCCTTACTATTCTTCGCATTAATCCCGCCACTTATTTTTTGCTGCCATCCTCTCCGGCATTTGCCGCTGTCCTAGAATGTTTTTCCTCCTCACCGTCGTGCGCTCAATTACATTGTCCTCGCGGAAACATCTCGACTGCGCCGAGACCAAGGAAATGACTTGCATTCCACTTATATACTAGGAATAATTTATCTTTCTGGTTGCAGACTTCCTCCACGACAGATATTGTTGGGTGAAATTTCAACCCAGGATGGGATAATCACATTCTTATGCCATTCTCATCTAACTGGGGAAATTATATTTTTTCATAAGCACACAGTGAGTACTTGAAACCCATTTCACCTGATCTAATATAATACTTTGGGTTAAAAATTAGTTTTGCCATATTATCATAGAACTCCTTTTCGTCAACGTTCGTAAAATAGCCTTCAGATTTTCTTACCCATAAAAATGTCGATGCAATAAATGGAACTCCTGATAATTTTCCAAGTAATTCGAAACACACAATTTAACGTTCAACTCAATTATTTTTCCACAATCGGAGAGCCTATTGCAGTCCTCACTACTAGCCCATTTTTTTGTCTACATGAATTTTATATTTTCCTACCTCGTCTAGGAAAACTAAAATGACTTTCCCTCACCTCTTGCATCAACTATTCTCAAGGGATTGCCTATCCAGCTCACTCTTTCATCTTGTCTGCAACATCCTTCTTTCTGCTGCTCTGCTTCCATTATTATTATGCTTCTCGGATACATCCGTGCCTTTTCTTATTTACCGACTCACACCTCTCCTCTTTCCCTTGTATAGCTTTTCATATTTTTAGTATAAACTTAGATCTCTCGCTACTTCCCAATTCCCTTTCATGTTCCCGTATTCTATTTCATTATATTCCACCTTACTTATTCAGTCGTGACTCCAACATCCTTTCCCTTCACCACCACTACTTTCTGTTTCCTCGTCCTTCCTTTCGTCTCCTCTCATCCTCATTTCTTTCGCTTTTTCCTCATATTCTTCCACGACCCCCTTGCGTTTCAGTTTTCTATTTTTTATAACCCCTTGGACACCGACCCCTTCCTCCCCTCCTGTCCTCCCCGTTTGTAATCCCATGCCCTTTCCCGACCCCCACTCCTCCACCCCCGTGGGCACTTCCACTCCGACCCCTCTTTCCCGTGTCCTTTCCTCTTCCACTTCCACTTCATGTCTCCGGCCATTTTCGGCTTCCTTTCAATTCCTCCAGAGACCCAGGCCGCCCCTTTTTCCCTTCACTTCCGTTCCATAACCTGGATACTCCCCCCTCGAAACCCCCCTCTCTCCTCACTCCCTTTTATCCCTTCCCGCAAAGATACCCTCCTTTTCTTTCCCTCTGTGACCATTTCTCTCCATATCCTTGCCCCTTACACCCTTCATCCAGGACTACCCCGGGACTTGGGGGTAGAAATAAATTGTGCCAACCATTATTTCATGTGTTCTCGCGTTCAATGCAGTATCATTGGGAAAATTAAATGATCAGGTTACAACATCTTTCCATTTTACATTTCCTACATTGAAGCTGGAATTAATGGTACCGTATGTGCAATTCATTTTATAAACATAACTTTTGGATTTATAGAAACTTAATTACATATGAACGTCTTCTGTTTTTTAACACAATATTATAATTAAAGTACTTATGGAGTTCTGATATTTTTAAAGCAACTGAAGTAATCATAGCCGACGCTTCGTAAAATTAATTTTTCTTCATATGGGCTAAAATACTAGATATATAAAAATTAGGCTGTTAAAAAACTATTTATGCTTGTTTATTTCAATATTAAACGTAAAAAATTTAAATTTATTATCTTTAGCTTAATTGGAATACATGAATTATGAAAAATATATGAAGCATTTATCTCCATTTTGCAAAACAAGCATACCAAGCCTAACACACTTTTTTTAAACAATCATAAAATAACATTTGTCCATGTTCAACTATTGCATCACCTTTTAAATAAATGTCTGATTAAAAAATTATTTAGTTAGACTCTCCAGAAAACCAACCCCGGTTTCTTCCAAACTCGTGATTCATAGTCCAGTCAAGCTGTTATGCCGTTTCCAAACTGTCACCTTATACACATCATCTGCGCTATTCAGATTTCTGTGCTCTCTGTCAATTTCGTTCTCTTATCTTCTATACGATATGGAAACGCTAATTTCGCCTTTCAATCTTTTTTGTATATGAAAATGTTGTCATGCACATACACACATTTTATAATGTCACATATGACGAGAACAAATGTTTCTCTTCTACTCTGTACTCACCGATGCGTCCCTCTCATATAAACACGTACGCTCACGAAATCGCGTTAACGCGTCCCCATTGTTCGCCTCCCATATGACGCGACGATAATATGTAGTCCCGCACAACAGCAGCGGTCGAGGTAGTTGTGACGCTGCCCCAGTTTCAAAGAGGGATATCGCAGCTATTTGTCGTGATCCTTCACCCAACGCGACGCGATTAAATATAAAGGAAGACAGTTCTGGTGTCGTCGATTTGGTCGACGAAAAAAAGGTTTCGAAATACTGAGATCGTTACACGGAGATCTTTATTAAGAGCTGCAATTTCTCCGATGTCACTGTTGGAAACAGCCCATTTTAACACAAAATGTTAGAGATTCACTCATCGAATCGCTTTCAACGTTCAAACTAAAGACACTGCAGTCAGTGATTAACATCTTCGCATTATCTGTTTTACTGTCTAAAAATGACTTACTCTATGGTCTTCTACTTCATTAAAATACGCTAATCGAAAAGGATACCTTTAATGCTATTCTGATTCTCCCCGTTTAGAGTTAAACAGAGTTAGCTGCTTGTCAGTAGTCATCGAAAACGTGCTCAACTTCAGAATGCTATGCATGTTTTTTAAATATCAAACCATTCTATAAAGACGTTTCCTTCAGGTTAGAATGCTAAGTCAGAATATCTGATACTCATTTGTAATTGTCGCGGTAATGCTTCTTCTCATTATGTTATTTAACTCCACTGTGAAATATTTAGTTATTATTTACTACAAATATTAATTTATTTGTCATAACTAATTACTCTACTACTCTTAATTCTCTTCGATCATCGTGATTCATTTACTTTGAAGCCCAGTGGGGACATTAAGTTGTGCGTTGGTCTTTTCTTAGAAACTAAATTATTGGTATACCATATACACTTTATTAATAGCAAGAACGACTTTGATTAGAATACGCTTCATTATCAAAATGATAGTCATAATGTATCTTTTATGGATTTACATTGAATTTTGAACTTGTTTTCTAGAAAACATTCTCACATGAATATATAACCCCAGATAAACAATTTAACAAAATATATGATGTTAGTAACTAAGAGTACAGCCAATGGTTATGCCGTAAAACTTTAGAACAATATCTTTTCCATTTATTAATAACCGCTTCTGAACTCCAAGCAAGATGCATGTCCCTTAAAGAATATTACCAAAGAAGTATCTGAACAGTATAAAATTTATCTTTATGTAATTAATTTATATGGTTTAGTTTCTTGTGCACTTAAAGCCGGGTCGCATCTCTGACGGCGTAATCAAAAACTTGGGACGTACTGAGCGGAGCAACGGAAGGTAATCAAGGGACGAGCCACGTCATCTAGAGTCGGCGGCGTTAATTTGTCTCTCCTTGCGCGCGTTGGTGCGCGAATGAGTGACAAAGTGAGTTTCATTTAACCTCTCCTTTGGTCGCTCAAGAGTGCAGTCAGCTCTTGTCACAGCGGTTTTATTATATGAGGTTTAAGTTTAGGGAAAACTATCCACCCAAGTGCCTTCTCCTCGTCTTTTAAATTTACCTCACAACTTCAGTTTCTTTCCACCTTTCGGTAGCTACTATATAGCGGTAGATCTAATTTGCGAAGCGGATTTCAAGCCAAAGAGACGTTATTTGAAGAGGGTAAAGAGTATCTTCTTTGGACTGGAGCTTTATCATATCAAGTCTCGACCTTTTTCGTGAGTGCATTACTGTGTCTGCGAGAATGCAGAAGAGGCTTAGGCCAGCGATGAAAAAATTTCTTAGAGGAGACCTTTTGTTTATTCCTCCAGATAATCTCAGCCGAAGGATAACACAAAGTTTGAAATTTAAATGGATATAAGTAATTGTTCTACGCTTTAATTATTTGCTGCCTTTCATTATCATTTAAATTTTAATATTTCTATAAACTTTGGGGAAATTACAATAGGTAAATGCACTTGTTCTCGTCCAATTGGACAAGAGCGCGATGAAGAGAGATTTTGGATTGAAATAGAAATGAAGTCCTGCAATGATGGCTCTGTGACCTGTGAGATTTAAAGAATGGAGAAAAATAAAATGGAGAAAGTAATAACTGTAATATAGTATCGTATAATAAAGTGACTTGAATATAAACGAAGAAGTGAAATTTTTGATAGCAAATATGAAGTAAATTTATGCTTGCATGAAGATATAAAAGAGCAGCAAAATTTAAATATTAGCTAAGGAGTTTAAAGTTTAGCGCCTTCAATGCAAACATGCTCTATTTATACTTGTATTTTTCATCGATGGACGAAATACTTAAAAGGAGCCATATCATATGTACCTTAAGTATATACCTAAAGTTAATATTTTACTAATATATTAATTTTTGAGCATCTTATTATGATTTCTGCGAACAATATTATACCCGGATATGGTAAAGACGCATTTATTCCTTAAGATTAAGGAATTGTTTACACACTTCAGAATAAAATAATAAATGTTACATTTTTTTATTAAGGGAACAGAAAACTAGAAGCTATAGTATTGCTTCGACGGATGAGGGTTTGTGAGAGAGAAGAGGAGAAAAAAATGATAACAAATATTTACCGGGCGCTGGGAGATAAAGATACATGCAACAAAGGATCGCCAAGCATATAGCACGAATAAAGGAAATGGAGGGATGTTTGGGGAAACTGAGATGAAAAGGCTGGATGTGTGACATGGTGGCAAAGATAGTGTAGTGGTGGGGTGAGGAGGAGCAAAGGTGTTTGCGGATGTAGGAAAGGGCGCGGTGGGGAATCGCGGATGAGAGTGACGGGCGAATTTGAAATGACGGATGCCTTGCAAAGTGAGGGAAGATTCCTGAGGCCTGAGGAAAACATCGGCGTAGGGACGTGAGAAGGGTGAGGCCGCAGATTTCGCGGGAGGGAGAGAGGGAGGGATTGCGGCATCCTAATGCTTTGGAGATAGAATTCTCTGGCAATCGCCGATCGGCGAGCGGTGACAGAAGAGGCAAGGGGGGTGCTGGGGTCGGGAGGGGCGAGGACGTCTCTCCGATTGACGGCGTTAGGAGCACAGTGGAGCGCAATGGGTATCAGAGGGTGGAACATCAAAACAACACAGACCTCCGTGTCTATAGGGTGCGCGAGTGAGTGTTTTCACCTCGGAATTTCATACGACGGGCAATGACGAATCGGTGTGTGTCGTAAAAACCGCCACCCGGAACAAACCCTCGCTATTATACCCTCGTCCTGCCAAGAGAAGGACCCACTTTCGTCCCCTAGCCAGCAATCCCCTTACATGCCCGCCGTCGTTCCCTCGCCTCCCCCCCGCTCTCGTTTCCTCGCCTATCCCTTTGCTGCCCAAGCACTCTCAACCCCTCCGATATATCTCAAAGCATTACGCAATCTTCCGCGGAGTTATGGCCGGACGCTGGCTCGGATTCGTCCCCTCCGGGGCAGCGAGGCGTGACGTGGACCAACGGAGTTTATATTCCTTCCTTCCTGTTTTATTTGTCATTTTTATTCTTGTATTGACACATAACTCTCTTCCGTCACAGTATTTGTCCTTGTTTATTTTCGGTCTCTTCCTTTTGGCGTCTCAGTTTTGTGATTTCTTCTTAAATTACCTCCGTACACGTACATGTTCTAATTTTTTGCTCAAATGTGTCAGGATAAATAATTTCAATTTTTCCTTAAGAACCAGGATGATTGTTCAGCCGTCTGAAAATATACTACACTAAAATAGACCTTCAGTGAAGATGACCGTCTACTTTGCCCAAAACATATAAATGGTCGATAAGTATGCGTCAAAGTTTAATAACTATTCCTGGTCCGGTCCCTTAAGTCAAGTTCTACCAAGAAATAAAGAAAGGCATAACATATTAACTGCTTTACTACATAAACGTTATGTGAACCGTTTTCAATAGAATATTTTTGCGATCAATATCCATGTAAAAATCACGATATTTTTCATTTTTTAATTAGTACGCTAAATTATTGTTAATAATTGGCGTAGGGAACCACATGTTTTGGTTTCTTTCACAAAGCCATTTACAGCTGGTGCTCTCTTTAAAATTTTAGAATAAGAAAACATTTGGAATAATTTGAATGGCTTGATGAATAGATACCAAGAATTTTTAGGGCCGAGCTATTTGATTGCACCAAATGATACCCATCAGGTTGGGATGCAGTCATGAACTGAAATAAAGATTTTTACTTTTTCCTCTACGAGAATAAATTACGATGGAATTATGAAATAAAATTTTATTGACCCCATTTCCATATTATGGGAGTAGTTATGTTTGATGGTATAAAAGGTATTTCAGATGCGGTACTAAAATAATTTTTTTAGGGTGTCCTTTTGCGCAAGCTGAGTCAAGACATCACAGGCACTTTCCTCATGTCAATAAGAAATAGTAGGCCAAAGATAATTACTACGAAGTAGATGCAAATCATCATATAGATACATAGTACATATTATAGCCTTTGAGGTGAATGTTCTATTATTTGAAAAAAAGGATGGGTCTTGATTAAAGCAAATGATACTTCCTAATTCGCTTAGACTAATGCTCTTAAAATTTATTTATAAAATAATTATTTCACGAAATATATTCTCCTGAATCAGCGAAAATTGCAATGCGTATGTTCTTTAACTCCATACTTTAAGAAATGCACATAAACAAACCAGATAAGCAGATTTTCTGCGGTTTACGATCACAGTGGTATTCCTTTGTTGTAGACACGGCTTTTGGTTACCATTGGTTGTGGATTTTGTAATCCCTCTGTTGAAAAGGCAAACTATTCGTGCGAGCAATGCATAACGATTTTAAGTTTAATACAGCGGATAATTAAATATGGAACCGAGTTGCTGTAGGCAATGGTTGGAGGCTGGCATTTACAATTTTAAGGAAACATCCTACTTAACCGGCAACCCACACACTATAACACATTTTAATTGCATAATCTGTAGGATAGAACTCCAGAAAACCATATCCTGTTTTTCTCACCATGATTATGTTTTGAAGCTTGAAAAATAAGTTTTAGGGAAAAACCATTCATTCTTCATGAAGATAGTGCTTTTGACATTTTATAAATACTACATTTTTATTTAATTTAAATGGGAAAAACATCTTTCTTCCTTTTCTTTGGCTACTTACTGCGAAATATATTTCATTAAAATTGGAAATAAATATACGAGATATTATGCGCCACATTGGTATACTTTCAACTACCAGAGTTTGCTTATCGTGACATGATCATTGATTATGAGAAGCGAAAAGTGCTTAGTGTTCACATACCTCTGTTCAATGAGTCATGGTATCGATGATTGAAAGTTCCACAGTAAAATAAATGAGTTAAACAATAAAAAAATGAACTGGGATGACTGAATCCAGGAAATTTAAATATTAATTGGAAATTTCGTAAATGCACTTGATGAAGAGACAGTCACTAGTGTAGCTTGCATAAGGAGGGAGTTAACATTTATTTCATGGCAACATTAAATACATTTTTAACATTTTTTACATTGTTAATTCGTTCTCCAGTGAAACAAGTCTAATATGACTCATCTAAGAGAAGGCAATATAGTTGTTTTTATGGTATGCAGGTTCATATATATATATATAGTTTTGTGAAAGAATATTTCCAGGTTTAAAGATATAATGGAATACTTTGGCCTCCGAGATTGTAAACTCAGAGTTAAGCTACGAAAAAGCCTTATGCAATTTTGCCTTATGATAGGAGACATATATTTTTTCAATGCTTGCTACTCAATTATTAACTCTTTTAGTCGCACTTCTTACAGAGACTCTTGATTTCATCCATTTTTTTAATGCTAAGTTTTGATTCTCTGAACTTTTTTAACTATCTCGAAATGCTCTCTGTAGCTAAAAAGTATTCCTCCTAAATAGTTAAATGTTAACAGTATAAAAGTACTAAATTAAGTAGCCTTAATCTTAATCTTAATTCTGTAGTTGAGTAAGTCTGTTAAACCCGGAAATACTAATCACCAGTCGTGTTTCTATAATCACGATGCTGCCGCAGACCGCCCGCCCGCCTGCTACCGCAAACCGTCTTTTAATGACTTGAAGACCGATTCTTACATAAGGAAATAAGTGTAAGGATTTCGTAATGAAAATTAAATTAAAACTTGCACTGTTTTTTGTTGATTACCTTAAACGACGAGAATGTAATTACGTTTATTTAAAGCCACAATTTAGAAAATAAATTGAGATTAATTCCGTTAATTTTAAAATGAAACTTTACGTGTTTTTAGGAAACCTAATGTTTTAGTTTTGAAAAATGTGTCAAACATAGCGTAAAATTATCTGTAAATATGCAGCGTAAACTAATACGAAGTTTTGATTCTGCATGATATTTTGAAGATTATTTCTTTATGTTATAATTAAGAAGCTATCAGTTGTTCATTATGCATTTACAGGCATTTCCAATCCATGAATTATTACTTTAAGCAAAATGAGAGTTAATTCACTAACTACGGATTCCTTATTTGAAATTGATACCGTGTTGACCCTATAAGTTATCATTTAGTAACAAAAGCCTCATGCAAATATTTCTGTACGATGTCGGTGTATAAATGGAGGTGAAATAGAAGCTGTACCTGCAATGTCAACCTGTAGAGGTGAATTGGGGATTGCGACGTACACCCAGAGCCCTAAACTCACGCAAACGACATCCATTAAACAAGATTTAAAGCTTATATCCATCAGAATTCTCTAGATATATCCCACCTACGGTGGTGATATTGCGGATTAAGCGGGATTCTGGGTTCAGCATAATGTTTTTACGTCGACGGAGACATTTTTCATTCCCAATTCCAAATCGTTAATTAGAAATAATGGTGGATACACGTTTTTCGTTCGCTAATTGATCCTTCGTTTTTTATATGTGTAAGATTAAAATCCCAAGCGCTCATGGATGTTAAGCCAATGAGAATATTTCAAAACTTTTCCTGGCTAAAACCCAACATATTGGTCGATGGGTGGTAAAACATTGGTAAGAGTTGTATCGCTTCAGCTCAAAAAAATTAATGGTTTTATCCGAAACATTGGTGGAGTTTACGTTAAATCTAATGATTGCCCTAATAGCATACTCTGGCATCTAGTATGTCCATTAAATATTACGAACAAATAATATGGTTACATTTTTTGTACCCAAGCCAAAAACGTTAAAATATCATTAAGCTTGTTTGATCGCTTTTAAGATACGGTATGCAAATGTGTTGAATACTATAAAATTCTGTTTTGCTATTTTCATGAATTTTATTTTTACTGCTCTCTTGAATGCTTGAATATATGTTTTTCATAACGCTAATTAGCCTTTTTACGCGTTTAATGATACGACACGGATACTATTCCTTCCATCCTATGTTTGTACCTATAAATTCCAAAAAATCTTTGAGGGGGGAAAACGACAAAAGCATCTATTTGAGACATGATCTATAATATATGAGGCAGTACAAAGATATATGAGGCAGTACATTTGAATTTACTAGTGAAGCTAAGTGTCGTTAAATTGGAATCTAGAAAGTAATGCGATGTATCTCCTTTTCGTTTAATAGTCTAAAGCATATTTTCATGATAGCGATTCCGCAAGAACGACCTCATCTCTAGTCAGTGGCGTAATTGGCTTCCAAAAGCACCACCGTTAAAAATAACCTGAATTTGAATGCCCAACAGACCACGTACGTTGATAGGCACTTTTCACTCCAGTGGAACACAATTACTGAGCCCTGGACCCGCATTCAGGTCCGACCTTGTTTCCTGCCGTCGGCTTGAATTGTATATCACCTCAGCGTCACGGGGTACAAACATAATGTCATTGTATTTCTCCCTTGAATCGACTCTCTCCGTGAATATCCTCTTAATAATTGATGAGATCTGCGATGGAGAATTCGTGATTCTTGCACCCCATCAGGCGTCCTCTGCAATGTTTGCGAGAAGCCATCGCTTGCAGGAGAAGCTTATATACAGAGACAGTGCGGTGTCCACAGGAGAAACGGTGGAAGGGAAGCCGTTGGCAAACGTGGTCGATTCAAGTCAGTCAACAAGGTGTAATGTAATTGACTATTGGGTTACTCTTGAAATTTGTTGCATTAAATACTCACATTCAAGAAATCTAGATAGAAAGTAGCTTCACCAAATTTCATCCTTAGAACACGTCAGTTTCATCACCGGACTTTAAAAAGAGAGGAGAAACATTATCCTTTATCCCCTTTTACTTCAATGATAGCTATGATTTCAAGGGAGTTTATTTTTTAACTGTCTCAAAAAGTGAACATAGCTAAACGATTAAAAGAAAGTACATGAAAGAGAAACATTCACCATGTTATATCAAATATACATGACGATAACAAGAAAAAAACCCAATGTCATGCTTATGATAGAAAACGTAAATATCTCATGTTAGGCACATTATTTATGAAAATTAGGTACATTTAGCATTTGGATCCAACTGGAAGCTAAATCGGAAATCATATCAATATTTTCTGAGTTACTTTGGAATTGAATGCGTGTTATCAAGATGCATGTAAAGATGATTTATGCATTGTTATGAGGTATATTGAATTTATAGTAATGACTTCATTCCATTTTATTGATGAAAAACGAAGAAACCAAAAAGCTAAATGATTAATTAACATCCGAGGATTCTAGAAACATGAGGAAGCATTAGATGATGACGATTTTATTATTGTAAGTTAGTGCTGAAGAGGGAAGTGGGGTAAATTATAGTTGCTGGGATTGATGGGGAATGTTGAAGTCATAAATGAAAAGTTCGTCATAGTGGAGAATTATTAGAAAAAAATATCAAACCTTGATCACGATTTCCAAAAGTGAAGTGAAGTACATTGTACCGTATTTAATAATGCAGCATGATTTTTAATAATTTTATGGTAAACTTGAGTGTGTTTTAATAGCTTTCTTGAACTTTATCATAACAAAATATTATAACATATAGCCCTAATATGTTTTTAATTTCAACTTTCAGTTTATTTTCCCGAATGGTTACCAATTCCTTGTGTTGCCGACAACGTGAATTGCTTTCATTTGCACGTCAGTAGATTTGGCAAATGTTGACTCAAAAATCAGTAATTGACCTGCTTCGAATACTAGTCGCATCATTTTCTCGTTTCAAAAGTTACCATGGCATTTGAGCAGATAAGATACAAAAAATGTAAGTAATGATTATGTTTGGTAGAAATAATCATAGAAATTCCATGGCCTTACCATAAATAAGCCGAGATCTCTTAAAATAAAAAAAAACCTTGCTCATTTAAGATTTGAAATTAGGCATATATTGAATTTCATAAGTTTATAGCATTCATTTTATTTTTAAATCATTAGGAAATAGCGGTTGAATACTCGAATCTCTTAGGGGAAATACCTGCCTGCTTCTATAAAAAGTCTTCATAGATATTTTAATGTATCTCCCAAATATGTGGCGTATCCATATGTATTATTTATATTCTTTGTGTTTCTTAAGATGTATTTTAGCAATTATAAAGTTAAAAGATAATTAAGATTTAGGAAAAATATAAGATCTCATTGAAAAGTATCAGGATTATTTTTAAACTTATGTAAACCCGTATTTTATGACCTTTTTAAGAACTTGTAATAAACATTACTTTGTCATTTCCTTTCAAAATATTATTTCTTTTTCTTTTATTTAGTACTAGTGGAAGGACCCATTTAAATCCAACGGGTTTGAAAGAAATTGAACTTATTTTATAATAAAACCACAAAGCCGGAAAAAACTGTCAGCGTGGTCATTTGAGGAATTCGTAATCTATCTTGTATGTTGTGTTCGATGTAGTAGACACGCCGACCGTCTTCCAGCTGCACGGAGAGGTGAGTGACTGTTGGTCCTCTTTCATGCACGGGAAACCCAAAAATGGGCCACGCAGACTCATTACTAATTAAATAGCACCCAGGTTGATAGATGGTCACCTCGTC
Source organism: Pyrrhosoma nymphula (assembly GCA_963573305.1). NCBI lineage: Eukaryota > Metazoa > Arthropoda > Insecta > Odonata > Coenagrionidae > Pyrrhosoma > Pyrrhosoma nymphula. Next base: position 143,206,429 of record OY754327.1, on the reverse strand, counting down.
CCTCCGGTTCTCTTGAGCCGTTTTCTGAGTGATTTACAGCTTGATCGCTTCCCTTGTGTACATAAATATATTTGCATTCAATGGCTTAATTTTGCTGCGCAATATAACGTTGATATGTGCGTTTAGTATCTAAATCAGGATTGGAGAGTAGGGTACAATCCAGCGGTTGACAACGTCAAAAGGAGCATTTAGAGCAGCAGCCATGTTTATTTGACCTGATAGGTGATCCTCAGTCACTCGGGACTGTGCCTTCGGGCCCTTAGGCCTTTTTAATATAGCCTATGTTACTCCCAGATACATTTTCTCTCTACATGCCAAATTTCAGCTCGATCGGGTCTGTAGTTTTTGTGTGATTGAGCAACAGACAGACAGAGAGACAGACACCATTACATTTTTATATATTAGTATGATGAAGGAGTGGAAGCAATGGAAACAAATTTATTGATCAAAATCATCAATTCTCCAAACTTCTAAAAAATATGGTTTTTGCAAATGAGAATTTCAAAAGTATGCTTTATCAATGTTTTTACCGAACAATCAAGCCGTTTTAGAAATGGGAAACATTAATTAGCAGTCATTTAACATGCATTTTAAAAGTAACTGCAGCATCTCTTATGCATAAAACCACCATCTCCGGGAGCAAGAAGTCCATTTTAATAATTCTGGGCCATGATGGAGCGTTCCAAATATTTTTTACTTTGAACAAGATACACTTTTTGAGAAAAGACGACGTTTAATAAGCCTGAGTGTTTTCTCTGCGGATGGTGGCGGAATTAGGAACGAGGGATGGAACTTCGGAGGACGGAGGTAATGAGGTAGACAATGAGGAAGATGGGGAAGTAGGAGGTTACGAAGCGTAGAGCGAAGGCAAGACGACTAAACAGAAGGAAGAGGCCAGTGCGGGATGGGAGTGAGTTTACGATGAGTGGGGAGAGAAGACAGTTTGCAGCAACACGGCGATGTGATGAGGTGGGGCGACTAAGCATCTCTTACACACACCGCTACGAAGCATAATGGCCCAGGTCGTCCCGGGGACGGAGCCATGGGAGAGGTGGGCTGGACATAATTCAGACGGGCTCACGGAAGTGGTTGAGTAGGGGAGAGGGTTACCAAATTAAGGCAAGCACTGGGAGGGAGAAAGGTAAAGGAAGCGATGGGAGGGTTACACTTGGACGAGGGTCAGAAGTGAACCTATTAGCCCGAAGGCGGAGAAGATTGCAGTGCAGAGATGCAGTAAGAGGACGGTGTTAAATGAAGTATTTGGATATGGACTCCCTCGAAAAAACTAAACACCATTTTAAGGTGTAAGGACCCAGAGGAGGGGGAGAGATGTTAGTGTTTAGTGTAAATTATGATGTTCCAAAGGCTACACCATTCATCAATAGATTTTGTTTCTTTTTTGCTTGCATGATAGCTTCTGACCGGGATGAAAGGTATTAGGATTGATTGATTGGTTGGTTAAGCGAGGAGGCTACCTGTGACTGAGGTTATTTGAGCTATTGAGGATTAAGAAGAGGATATATATAGGTAATGAAGGACGGATGGAGAGAAAATCGGCGTCGGCATTAGCATGCTATTAACGAAAGGTACCAATGGGACCTCAGTTTTACGTCCCATCCTTCCCATTCTTTGCTCATGTGCTGCGTTTACAATGAGTTACAGACTACATCCAAGTAGATAAAAAGTTTCCACTGAAAAATTTCCGCCACCTCCGGGATACAAACCCGGAACATTGGAATAAAAAGCCAATAATCTAGCCACCACACCAACCCAATTTCCCAACTCCCCTAATTCGGGTTGGATTGGAAGGTAAGGTTGAAGCAAACAGGGAATCATGCCGCCGACAATAACCTGCTATATGAGAAAGATTGCAAGGGGAACACGGTTTAACGTCCCATCCGACGGATGGAGTACTGTTATCACCTCAAAGAACTCAAGAAGGTGTCGCATCACATCTGAAAATTTTACTCACCCACTGGCAATTGAATCCGGGAAGAAGTCGATATTTTAGCCTCTAAGCCATTCTGAACCGGGCCACGCCTTGTCACTGAATCTATAGACTTCTAAAGATTGTCTCACTCAATTTATTCGCATTAATTGAAACTCATTTGTATCCGGATTATTATCATCATTCAGTGTTTTTTCGCTTCGTTTCTTTCGTTGTTTCCGGCTCAAAAGTCGACGCAGACTCATATTTTATCGAAATTTCTGGTCTTTATAGGCGGTGAAGAAACTTTGTTTTTGGGTCTTCTTGGACCCCCGCCATGGTCTATAGAGGGTTAGGACCGGAAAATCCGAGATTACCTCATTAAAATAATTTACCTGAAAAACGGCAATCTGCATCAACTTTTGATTTCCTTTACACTCATCTCCTTTCCCAGCTCTCTTGCCTTCTTGTACCTCCCCTCCAAGTTGAGAGCAAGCAATGTGAAGATGAAACGGTAAGAAGAGGAGAATTCGAGGCAACGGTAGTAAGGTGTAGTGGTAATAGGTTTCGGGACTCGTCCTGGTAAGTCGGGGAAGCAGAGGCCCGTAACACTGCGTCTCTTCCCTGCCCTCCCACACACTACTGCGTTGCTCAATAATCAAAATTAATGAATCGCGGTATGCGAAGGGTTATAGAAGTTTCCTCTATTCCTCCCCCTGCCGGCTGTACTCTCTCTCTCTTCCCCGTACATCCACACAACACCGCTCCCTCTCTCATTTTCCTCGGCTTACCTCCTCCCCTCCAAATTGAACCCGTCCCGCATAACCCTACAGCGAATAACATCATCCACCCCTTCTCTCTCTCTCTCCGCACCACAATGGTCGCGCACACAAACACATTCACCCACCTTCCGTCTTCCCTCTTCCTCGCGGCTATTTCTGCGCGCACCCTCCCCCTCTCTCCAGTCTGCCCTCTCCCGACATCGTTATACAGATATATCCCGCGGGACGCATCCACTCCGGCATTCCAAAAACACGGGATCTCCAACGTCGCAGTAGTCCTCCTCCTTGCACCCCGACCGGCAACAGTTCCCAGCTTCCGAATAATATCCCGCTCTCCCCAAACTCTCCCACAACTCTCTTTCCACCACTAATGCTACTTCTACTCCTTGACTCCTTTTATCCTCCTTTTCTCTTCAGTTTCTCCATTTGATACTCCCTATTTTCCTCTCCTATCAACTAATTTGACGACTATTTCCCATTATCTACCTCTTTCTACACAATTCCAGGGTAGGCTGGTTGTTTATTTCGGGAGGAGAGTGACAACGGAGGTCCTTTTAGCTATTATGGAGATGTATATTGTTAGGGGATTGGAGGAAGATGGGAGAGAAACCCAGCGTTGGAATTTGATAATTCATTGTGTAAAGCACCAAGAGGTCTGCAGTTTTACGTGTCATCCTATGGACAGAATAGTGCACTTATATTGCGCTCCAGTTAACACCCGGTACGGATCAGGATTCCTCTGAAAATGTTTGCTCCTGCTGGGATTTCAAACCCTAGCCATCTGGAAAGAAGGAAGAACTTATTTCGGAATCCAACGCCTCCACTGCAAATCCGATCCGTCCGTTCTATCACTATTAAGCCGTTATTTTGACGGATGGATAATTAAAATTTACCATCTCCCCACGCAGTACCTATTTGTAACTGTCCTCCGAGTGGGGATCGATATTCTGCCTACGATTCTCTACCATTTCCAGAAATCGAAGCCGGACCCTGGGTAAGAGAATCTTGTATGAAGAAGGGAGTAGGTGTGTGGAGGGGAGGGTATTACTGGTGAGGAAATGGATAGAGAGAAACTTCTACTATCTTTGATGAGTGTGGAAGAGGGATGATTAGAGAGCCGGAAAATGAGCATGCAAGAGTGCGTAAAGGGAATGTAAGTTTTAGGGTCTAGAGAAGGAGGATGAATGAATTGGTGTGTGGATACAGTACTGGCTTCCCATCCCGAGGTTCCGAGTTCAAATCTCGACAGTATCTGAGATTTTCCTGAGGAATTCCGATCTATACTAGGATACTGTTTGAAGATCGCTTTAGATTAGCAGAAACCTGCCCATCAGATGGGACGTTTAACTGAGGCACTCTTGATGTCTCTCGTTAAGAGCGGCCTAATGCTTCCACCGGGTTTCTCTCCATCATTCCTCCATTCCCCGAATGATTCTTTTTCTTTACCTCAGGCACCTATCCTTAATGGCACAAATGACCTCGTCCTCCCGAAATGACCAACTAACTAATATATTCTTCCATTCCCTTAAAAACCAAGCTTTTTCGTTTCCCTCTTTCCTTTTTTACATCTTCGCCCATTTCAACTCTCTCTTATCCTCCATCATGAGGAGATGCCTCTATCCACATTTTCCACCCACTTCCTTTCTCTAATGTCCCTTTTTTCCTCAAAAAAAGAAACTCGAATATGGGGACACGGGATGTTCCACGGTGCTGTGCCGACACGGTTGGGCGAAAGCCGAAGCTATCCTGGCCCTAATTGAAGTGTCTTGAATGCAGTGGCGGCGGAAATGTCCACTCGGAAGCAGCGGCTGTTTTATGGTTCACATTTGGAGCGGGACTTGGACCGCCTAGTGCTGCCGCAATATAATTAAACTCCATTACTTATGTGCTTGCGCGGACTCCTGCATAACATTTGACACATTTCTCCGCTAAAGTACCGCTCACGCGTACTTGGCACTGAGTTATATAGGTTTTTGATGAGGTTCTATGAACTGCATATTTGTCTTAAACTACTGTGGCTAAAATTAATGAACGTTTGGAAAAATATATGATGCTCAAGTTAACCGATTGTCATGAATGAGTTACCATTTTTAGTATTCCACTTTGGCTTTTTCTAAATCTACCGTGCGTAACGACGTAATTTTTTGGAGCAAAGAAGTATCTACTGGGGAAGCAAAGGTATCCAATCGCTCCGTTGTAAATGATAAATCCTCTTAGGGAGATATTCTGCATATTTTACGTTTACTTTTAACCGAAATATTTTTTAGTTTGGCTGGAGGAAATATGTGCTAATAAAAATTTGCTTTGAGACAGGATAAATGCAACTAGAAGAGGAGTAATGCATTTCAAAATTGAAGAAGTTATCCCTTGAAAAAATCGTTACTGACAAGAAATTAAAGAGATGATCGCAAAACAAGCTTTAACTCTTAATCCATTGAGCAGTAGAATTATATGAATGCTAATTGCTTAAAGATCATTTACCTTTTAGGAGATAACTGACAAAAGATCCAGCCACCTTTCCTTGTAATGCATTGAATCAATGCTCTTCCTGTGTTGGCTCTTGTTGTAATGCGTTTAAGTCATGCCAAGCTATCCTTTGTCCATACTTATCCCACCAAAGCTTCTCCTCTGAATAACCTCATTTATTCATGCAGTTTTCTTTCACGTCGACCCTCTCGCGCTCGCATCCCCAAGCACCATCGCAGCAGCAGCAAGCTGCCCCGCGCTCTTCCTTTTTATATCATTTCCCTTCGCACCCACCAGAACTCTCCTCCCTCCTCCACATCTCCTCCCTCTCATGACTCACCCCCGCGACCTCACCTCCCTCCGACCTCTCCGCCGTAATCCGAGGCGCAACTGTGTAACCTGTCTGCCACCTGCCTTCTTTCCCACCCTCCCGCCCACCCTCTTCCGCTCCAACCTCCTTGCCCTCACCAAGTGAACACCTCGTGCGCACGCCCTCTTAAACTCGCCCACAAAGCTCGTCCCCGCATCTCTCGCCTACGCGTGTCAGGGCACGGGTTTGGCAAGCGACACAGCCCGCCGCGAGGATAATTTGCACGGCTGCCTTGAACGCTCCTCTGCACTCGTCACGTGACGCGAATGCCAGGGTGGCGGCGCTGTTACCCTCTCCGCGTGCGACCCCCTCTGCCCCTTACTCACGCCCACCCACGCGGCTTTCTCCACAATGGAATCCTCCCGCCTTACGGAGAGGCATCTCACCCGTCCCTCCCTCCCACCCACTCTCTCGCACCATTCCTCACTTGCCTTCCTTCGACGAGAGAATATGGGGAAGCCTTCTTCTTTCGCCTCTTCGCGCCTAGATACACTCGCCGTCCGCCGTATCGCGGCTGTATTTCTTCGCGCCGTCTCCCATTTGCTTCTTACTAGAACCTATCTACTTTTTTTCTCTACGGAGAAACTGTCGAAAGCATTTATTACCTAGTCTACTGCTGGGTGGAGTTGCTGCTTTAGAAACTGCTTGACAAACCCAAAGAAATTTATGAAATTTACACTTATCTGAAATGGTATGTTGTTTCTAGCTAATGGGTTTTCACCAGATCATTAAAGGACATGGAAGAGCATGGAGTGCATCGAGGACACCGATTTTAATGGGCATTTGAAATTAAACAATAATTTCAAATTAAATTACTCTCTTCTATCTTTCCCTAGCTGTTACTTGATTTACAGGCGAGAATTAATGAATGAAAATACTTTAGATTTCCATGAATGGTAAATCATGAAAGAGGGAACAAAGGGACGGGATTAAGAAGGGCAGGACGTGTGCTGAGTTAAAGAAAAAAACATTGCAGGTAAATGGGACCATGTGCATGTAAACGTCGAGCGGAGTTTTACTCTATTTAAACCAAGCTTAAACTGTAGATTACTATAATAATGACAATTAAAGATCAAGAACAAATTTTGAAGGTATTAAATAACCCACATATTGGAAGTCAGATAGTAAAATGTTTTGAGAATACCATACATATATTTAAGGCGGCCTTCATAGTAGAAGTTGCATTCATATGGTGTCCTTGGCGCTAAAATGGATGTTTAATAAACATACCAAATGATCATGCATTTATAAAAAATACTTATAAACATATCAAGTCCTTGGTCCTAAACCCTAAAAAAATTTGGTAGAAGTACCGTTTGCAACTTTATATATGCAAGGTCATATGCTAAATGATTTTTAACCCAATATTTCCGCAAAACCTCTATGCGAAGAAAAATACACCAAATACGTTTTAGTGGGAAACGGGGACGAATAGAAGGCGCGGCAAAGATTGGCACTCGGATTGGGCGTTTTAGTTATCGACTTGGTGATGCTGTTAGAGGAATCTCACAGAGAAACACACTACGTAAGAGACGTTGTAAGTGATACAGACAATTTTGTACAAACTTATGGTTCTGGCACAACTACCTTATTCTAACAGTAAATTCTACTACTATTTCATTCTCTCATTGTGTCAAATTATTGAATGCTAAATTATAAAACGCAAATATGTGTTTCTAAATTTCCAAAAACGGCCGTCTGCAATGAAGAATCACAATAAAGTCAACAAAATCTTTAAGTTTTGGAATGATGATGCTCAATTCATCAAGCTCAATAATATTTGTTCATATGAGTCGGATAAGTCGAATTTATTTCATGCTAAGCACTGGGAAAGGTAATACTTTTATCGAAGTTGTCTGCCTTTTTTATTAATCCAAAACTTCCCTGCAGCCAACTCCATCAACATTAGAAAATGCAATCACTTGACCATCCTGTTTCATTAGTTTTAGTTCCGATCTCGATATAGTACAAGTATGTAAGTACTCTCATGAGTAAATGCATAAAAATTAATTCTCAAAAACAAATATCCACGGAGTGTTTCCCGGAATTGAGAATTCCAGGGATTTGTTTTCTTTGGCACGATATGGTAATATTTATAAAGGTAGAACCTGACAAGCTCTGTATCGTTACTGAAGCTTTCAAAACAGAATGCCACAAAAATCTAAATAACAGAGGCGGAAAATAAAATATAGGTGTTGGAATGGAAGAGAGTGGCGTAATCACTAGGCCTTGTCTATAAGGTACTTCCATCTTTTTTTACTCTTGTCAATTTGATTTCACGATTGTTATAATTGAACTCTTCACCAGAAGCTGCTAACCCATTTTACTGGGATTTTGCCATTCATAATTGGTTTTCGCTCGCATGAGGGAATACAGCCATACATCTAAAGGGAAAACATCCAATACAATGTTCTCGGCAGTATGAATCAAATGCTAGATGAACTATATACCTGACAGAAAAATTCTATCATCGTTTATAAATTTTTCAGATAGTATGATATGGATAAAATCAATATTCAGGTCTGATAAAAAGAAGTGATTTCATGGTTAGATGAACGAGCATGGTTCTCGTTTTTCCCCCCGAAAATAAAAATTATCCGTTCGCTTGCATTATTTTTTTCTTCCAAAAAGTGTGGGCTGAAAGGGATGGCGGATTAACTTACGGCCGTCGAGGTTTCAGTGAAATTTATGATTTAGTTTTCCTAAAAGCCAATCAGTGATGGCAGTTGAATTAACTTAATTTATAGGCATTTGTATGTACATCGGATGCGACTGAGGGTGGGGAAGAAGGGAGAAAAGGGGTGTGGGCGGCGTTGTTGCCAACTGACGTCCAGTGCGGGAGGCGAAGTCGTCAACAATGCGGGCGCGGGGCCGACAGAATATCAAATTCAAATCTGCTCCGGCGTGGCGGCAGACGACGCGACGGGGGGAAGGACAAAGCTGTTCATTTAAGCGAGCATCCTCCTCCCACCCAGTTCCCTGAGTATGATCGGAACGAATAAACATTTTCGTATTGGTATTTATGGGAGGACACGCTCTTTCAATATTTGTACTAGAATACAGGAGGCAATTCATTTAAATTTGCCGAGGAATCGCATTAATTTAAAGTAAGCAAGGGTAAATTTATTGATGGCTGGCTAATGTTGGGGATTGAAATAGCTATCACTCTAAATAAACAGTGTCCCTCGCGCGAAAATGATTAAAAATTTTGTTTCCCAGGTTCAATGAACCTTGCGACGCAATGTAAAAAAAAGTTTTTTACTATCATGCTGTTTTACTGAAAGAATTTAGTCGTTGACTACGTTGTAAATGAAAGTACAATAATAATTCCAAATAGAAGTGGAGTGAAATAGTCATTCAAAGATTTAAGAATTGAGTTTTTAAGAATGTATGTACATTGGTAATGTGAGAACTAAGTTTGGAATAGCTTAATTTAACTTTTTTATGTGATCGTATTTTTTTGCTGACAGTAGGGTAAAGTACTCGCCTACTAACATGTGGATGCGCGTTCTAATCCTGCTTGGGTAATTTTTTACCATCAAGAACATGATTGCATGTTCCACTAAAAACAAATAATTGGCATCATAAAGCAGAACCTGTAATCACTGAGCTCTAATCACTAATCAAATTTTTATTTCTGCAAGCTTAGAATGTATGCGATTTCATTGAAACGTGGTTCAATTTCCTCATCAGACATAATGGTCAATAACTTTTTCCCCATTCAGAGCCATCTAAAGATAACATACTATGCTAAGAATACATACTTTACATAAATTATGCTCCACGAGTCTTTAATATTTGCTTCAATTTAAGTTTGACGCGCTGTTATTTTAATTGCCCCGATGATTACTCTGTGGGAGTTATTTAAAAAATTATGAGACTTTACATATCCTGAAAAAAAAAGGAAAAAATGCACTTACTGTGAGCATTCCTCTTCAGTGGCGGCAGGACTCGCCAGTGGCAGGAGAGCCAAGAGCGTAATGAGGGCGATGAGCGGCCAGCCGCAGCATCGTCCACGCCGCCTCCTCACCACCTCAAACGCCGCCATCCTGTTTTCTTGGTTATCCACGACTGCAGAGTTTCGTATCTTTTGAGTAACCCTGGGAAACCTTCAGCAATCCATGACTAGACCACGCCAGAGGCCCTGTGGAATAAAAGAGAAGAAGGTATTCATAAAATCCGTAATAATCGATGAGGAAAGATTGGGTTGACTAGGCACGGATGGGACTGAGTTACAACCACTATTTGATTTATTCTCGGGTTTTTAAATATTTTATTACATGATTGGAATATTCAAATTAAAATTTCTTCACACTTTAAAATCAAATTATTCTGAAGCAAGGTCACAATTTTGATCATTTTGGTAGAATTATTTTTGTCTATATAATTTATGAATTTATTCACACTCATTAATGAAATTATATGAAAAATACAATAAAATTGATTGGCCTTGGCCTCTTCAATTATTGAAAGTATTTTTCAGCATTTAAAGATGTAGCCCAAGGCAGCCATGTCTCAAGATAAAAAGTAAACAGCATTTGGAACCATAAAGACGAATCATATCTTAACCACATGAGGCTGGCATAAGTGTTGTTTGTGGAGAGTTAATGAGAGGCGCTTTTTGTTTAAGTTTTCGAATGAAACAACTTATTAATGGGAAACAAAATTATTTTAATGGGAACTTGCAAAATTGTAATGCTTAGGTATTTATATAAAGTATTTAATGAGTCAGGTTTGCATGATATGAAGTGTGGTTGAACATTCCGCAGAAGAGGAGGCAAATTTTGTGTACTTGTCACATGCATGAAAAGTGTATTTATTGTTTGGCTATTATCAACACATAAAAAAGTGGTTCCTTTAAGTATTTATCTTTGATATTGACTCAATACTTTAACAGAAAAATATTTGCAACACTTAATCCTTCTTTAGCCGTATAAATCATTACCGGCAAACGTTTTCCATACATTGGATGTTGCACCTTATTTTCATTCAAAAATGTTTTTTACTCATAGTTCATCCCAGAAAGCCAATCAGTTTCAAAGCTATGCTTTGTATTCCTCTTATAAATGTGCTAAGTAAAATACATTGAAAGACAGTGCAAACAAGATGATAAATATTTTATTTGATGTTTCTTCTATGCATTTACTTCATTATGAATTTTGCTCTCTTGGTAACGAATTTTATAATTTGAGGACTAATTTACGCTGTCAGGGTGACCACAAATTTTGAACCAAAACAAATGACAAACTTTTGACCGCTCGTTCTCCTTGGGTAGAATTTCCCCACTTCGTTGTGCAACGACGAATTGTCGATTGGATGTAGTACCTTTTGAGGTGTTTTATCAATTCTCTCCGTAAAATTTAATCCAGGATTTATTTTTCAGAGGAGCAAAAAAAAACTTAAACCCTATTTTCTAAGTGAGACACATTGCTTGCAGAGTGGGTGAGTCATAGTGATATTGGTATAATGCAGTCATCTAAAGCAACGCTCGAGGAGGAAGTTTGTCGCTGACACGGGGAGCTTTTATTGAAAGGGTAACATGGAAAAGTCCTTCCGATCAAACTGACAAGAGCAGCTACATCGAACGTGCCCGGCAAATGTAAACTAAGAGAAGAAAAAAGGATGGGAAAGTGATATCTTGGAGTTACTCGAGGAGGCACAATGCTAAATTCACGTACGAAGTGGTCAGAGAAAGTAATTGATGGACGAAAGGTTTAATTGTGAAATAATTATCACTTTTAAAGCGCATACAGTGAATCCATAACAAAAACACAAGAGGTAGTATGGGCAATTTTTGAACTAATAGCTACAAAACTAAACAAATTTAAGTGGAATTTAATGAATTTAATTTGTCGCTAATGATAGATATATGTCATTAAATGGAAGAGAAAAATTAGCACGGATGGTTAAAAGGAAATGATTTTAGGTATCGATATGAGAAAAATAATACTAATTCATTTCCCTTTAATTGAAATAATGAATAATGTTTTCAATGCATGTTGAAATTTCAACTCGTCAAATAATAGGATGGCACAAAATATTTTGCCTTTATGAGAGGAAAAATATTTTTCTTGTTTTTGATAATGAGGTGAGTGATTATCGTGGGAATAGGTGACAATTTATTCACGGAAAGTGGTGAGATTTTCTTTACATATCCCGGAAGTGTTACTTGACTGCACCTAACCACTATATTAGGCGTGAGTCCTGTGACAACTCTCACGGGGATAGACGTGGTTTCTATTTGAGTGCCTCTGCTTCATACTCTCACTTTTTCCATTGCACTCGTAAATGAGGCTGAGCCACTGACCTCAAATTTGAAAGGCTTTAGAAAAAATAAATTTAGAGAGAATAAAAGTAAATACATGCAAAGAAGGAATTCTTTTCCTGGAAGGAAGTACGAAGAGAAATGCTGAGTGAGTCCTTTCTGTCCTTTATAAGAAATAAATAAGGCATGAAGTTAAAGAATGACTACCAGCGTCGTACAATTAAGAGTGAACTTTCCAGACGCAGTGTTGGAAACTTCTCGTGGTTGCACGCTGTGTATTCATTTGCAGGTATTAAAGATACTAATGCCATGTTGTTACTGCTTGAAAAATGATTACGAAGCCAATATTGCATGAGCAAGCTTAGCATCTTATTGATTTTTATCTTTCTCGCATTCCTCTTCTTGCCCCTTGCTATCTTAATTTCTGTACGGAGGTTAAAAATATTGTCCATTGCATTTAAAACGAATTGAAAACAAATTTCACTTAGGGAAAAATGTAATATTTAATTTTTAAAACTCACCCGTATGGATAGTGCAATAAATCTCATTTAAAAAACACGCATGTTCGAAAATATCATTGTAAATTCATTCATCTGTGAAGTAACGTTTGTTGAATTTTCATTTTCCCTTTTCAACCATAAAAGTACATAGACTATGCAGTAAGCCAGCACAGGTCTTCAAAACAGCGATCCACTAAAACATCAATTGCGCAGGTTTCCTGATTTCAAAAGGTGAAACACAATATTTACTTGGACCAAGGATTTCTTTTTAATTAATTAACTGTCACGCACAGGTAGTCATATTATCACAATGACCTCCGATTCCACCATCCACCAACTGTACCACGCGATACACAGTTTCTCGGTTTGTAAATACCTGCCACAATCATTCTCTGCTACAGCCGTTAGCAGCCGGACAGTGGCTTCCATTAAACGTTCCAGACGGAATGGACGGGGAACCGGAAGCCTTAACCGAGTGAAAAAATAAGCGGCAAATGACAGGTTGGGGGAAGGAATGGCAAGATGTTTCAGTACGTGGGCGAAGAATGAAAGGCGGTACGGGGTGGAGTGAGTGAGTGGGAGGGCCGAGTCGGAAGGGTGGGTGCCATAAAGTTCGTCTCTTCGGTGTTATTGTCAGAGAGAGAGGAGACAGTTCGGTGAAGTGAAAGTTCCCGTAAGTGATCATTAGCAAGGCTTCGGAGTCAAGAGAGGGTCGCGAAATGAGGAGCGGGAGGAGGGAAGGGGAGAGAGGAAAAGAACAGAAAGAACGGTGGCGGAATCACGTGAGGGGGAGTCTGGGGAGGGTCCCTTGAGAGGTGGGATAGAGTGCGTGGGTGAAGGGCGCTGGTTTGAGACTTGTAAGGGAAGGGACAAGTAAATCTGCTCTCTAAGAATTTATCAATCACTATAAAGAATACAACGGACGCTTTAACGCCCTTAAGTAAGTACCTCAAAGCAAGAAAAATTACATTTTTGAACATACGGGGCTATGTCACTGGCGTGTGGTAGGAATGTAAGGGTGCATATTTTGCGTCAATTATCTCTCCACCTAGAACACAACTTTCTGTCACATGCGCTGGAAAAAGCAGTAAGTGAACATTAAAATGTGTAAAAAATGGATGATATCAACATTTTTTGCCATCTCTCATAAATGAGCATGGAATGCTGAATAACCACAATGAATGCAATTATACTATGTTGGTCTGAATTATGAAATTTAAGTTATTTATAAAGTACGAGAAAACAATAAGGACTGCTATGGGGAAATGGAGATTATGAAAGCCTAAATACGATGGTAATGGTACTTATGAGCAGATACATATCGCCGCAGTTGGGAGTTACACTTAACAACTGATATAGTGAAAGGAAATTTGATTGCAAACAGAGACATCAAAATGGACATTAACAATAATTAAAACACGATAGAGGTTAGTATATATATTATTTAAATGAAAAGAATAAAAGATAAAAAGTGTACAAAGGAAATAACAAGGGGTCACGTTAAACTGCCCGCAATAACATATTAAATTGAAATGGTGATTAATATGTGTAAAATATTTTCAACGATAACATCGAGCCATAAAGTGTACTTTATGCTGAAATTTACTTTTCTTCCGTATTTTATTGGCTAGAATATGTATAGTATAAAGAAAGAATCCATGCCTTCTGATGCGTTTGCATTAATTGCTTGTTTAATTTTTCGTACCATGAAAATTCCACCCTACCTGGAAGCATACCTACTAGTCACCATTATCGGTGTGTCCTCTTACACGGAAGAATTGTAATAAATTAGGATGATTATCTAAGATAGAACTGGAAAAAATATTTTAATCAGGTAGTGGTGGCGTAAAGATTATTTTTGTGACTTATGTTGTAAATTTCTGAGAGGAATAGTCATCTTAACTGAGTTTCGAAATTTGGCTAATGCATGCATTTACGAGTTGGTGTTGCTCCCAAAACGGATCAATCCCGGTTAAGCTCAGCCGCTCGATCAACTTACACAAGAGAGCTGTAATAGAGGATTAGGAAAATTAACGACGATACCCAAAATTGTCGAGATATTAAAGTAAGGCCCTGAAAGTATTGACTACCTTTGAAGTCACTTAGGTGTTTGCGTGATCACATTGAATCTGTAATCAACTTGTTTGTTAAAGAGCAACATGTGACTCAGAATATTTTTTATGTTTCTTGCGGTTAGAAATCGGGTGCAAAGAGCTACAAAATATAATGATGGAGAATTTCTGCTGATAAGCTTAAGTACCAAAGTATCATGACTAATGCTTTGCTGCTTGCGAGAAAAAAGATAATCCTCCCCATTCTAATTACAGTAGCGGATGCAATCCCGTTAGCCTAGTCGGTGTCACACTGTTCAACTTATGGGAATTCCCGTGGGAGGATAGTTTAAGACCATCAGTTTACACCGAGCCTTCATTGAAGTTTATGGGAATCCAAGACGCAATTAGGCTGAGTGAGATATGCTCACGCAAAACAATAGAAGCAGAATGAATACATGCACCGAGGTTAGTGTGATAGAGGATCATGAGAAGCAAAAGCCAAAAAGAATAGTAAAATTATTATTTTTAGGAACGAGAATATTGATAGATGACAGGGAAGAAATTACGGAAGTGTAAACTACGGTCAGAAAATAAAGATAATTATGATAAATATGTTTTACTCTCCCACAAAATCTTTATGTCTTGCACAAGTTTTCCTGGTTCCTGAATGCTCCTGACATAAAATTTCTTATAACACAAAATGATAAATAATCCAATGCTGGCCATATGGCAATTAAAATAATGAAAATATTAGTCATATTTCTTTTGAAATTTTCATTTGTTTGTATTTGTATGTTTTAATGTGAAAAAACCAACAGTCATTGTTATTTCTCAGTATTTTGGCTTCTTCTTGAATTATTGGAGTTCAATGCGGCTACTAATATAAAATTTTAAAGTCGAGTTAAAATTGAGTTTCGATTATCAAATTCAGATGAAGAGGTCACACCAAAAATTCATTCTAATTACTCTGTGAACACCCAATGAGAGAAAATGTTTGATCATTTCAATATAATTTTTTCATTTAAAAATTTCAAATAATATTCTCGGTGAGAAGGACATTTCGAATAAATTTACTGTTCATAATCGTTGTCATTCTCCAATCTACGGTTCCTAGGACGCTCATGCTGGCTTCATTTTGAGGTGAGGTCATTTGGAGACCGTTCTAACAAGGTACGACGCCACAAGGGTCAAACTTAAGGAGTAACCACCGCTCAACTCAAGTCCCTCGACGTACGTAATATTTACATTCTAGTCGCTTGTGGCAAAAGCTTCTGGCGAGAGAGCGTTGCTCGATTTCGTTGAAAACTGCAAAGTGATGAAGGCCGCATTCAAAACTGATGGAGTGCGCATTAAAGAAGAAAATACAGCTCTTAAATCGATACAGGTTACGCGATTCATCGCACATTACAGGCTCATTCTTGCGCTTGAATTCATCAACTAGTTTTCCTTTTACGTATTCTAGTGTGAGTTCGTCATATGGACGCGTATCAAGGGCTGTTACAAGGGTGCTGTATTCGTCTGTCAAACCACCAAGCAAAAGAGCAGCTATATGGACATCTTTAATTTCTTCTGCAATGCCTCGCAAACTTTCGATTAATTCTAATGTTGACCTTATATATTCTTGCATTGTTTGACCCTTTTCAAGCTTGGATTGATAAAGTTTCCGAATTAAATATAATTTATTGCTTAAATTGGCCCTTTCATGCACCTTTTGTAATTCAAACCACATTTCTCTGGCGCTTTGACACTTGCAAATGTATATTATTTGACTATCTGCCACGCTAAGAGATATGGTGTTTTGTGATATTTCGTCCTTCACTTTCCATCCAGCCTTGGGTTTTTCTGGTTTTTCTTCGCTCACCACTTTCCACGTATTCCACGAGGTATTCTCTTATAAGAACCATCTTCATTTTGAATTTCCATGGTTGATAATTCTTATAGTTTAACTTCTGAACGGTTATCCTATCGCCATGAGCTTTCGAAGACATTATTGAAAAATCGCCGGACTTCGCTACTTCTTCTTTTATTCTTTTTTCTCGATTTTATTTATTCCACTGCGTTCTTCTTTCCTTGCGTTACAATTCTGGGTCCGTAACCTGATGGAGAGCGCATTTAAGAAGAAAACACAGTTCTTAAATCGGCAGCCCATTTTAATGCCTTTTACTTATGTAGCAGCAACAACAATATCAACACAGCTTTATAAACAACATATGTTACAAATCTCCAACAAAAACTAGATTTTCCTTCAACTGGAGAGGAAAAATAGGCAAAGTGAAACTAAAGGATGCAGAGTAGGGATTGCAAAATTGTTTGAATGCTTGCATTCGCAAATACTCAGGCAGGGCTTGTCTTTACGCCTACTTAAAATTTTACTCCTCGAATAGATCTCGCTGAATGCTAAGTGCTCCTCTATTTTGACTTATTTGAATCCCTGACCCCAAGAATTTGAATTTCTTTCGTTTATTCGTCTCCATAAAAAACATCAAGTATTTAATCTGATGCTAGCCCGTTTATGTATGCAAAATACCTCCAATGCATATAGACTAGGGATAGTGACTTTTAGCATTTATTTAGATTTAGAATTGTGAATTCCAAATTTTTAGCATTTCGTTGCGTTTACAAATTATGAATGGAGCGATTTGAAACTTATTGGTGAAGAACGCAAATAATAGTATGAATAACAATCAATAATGAATTAATATATGAAAAATAAAGCTAAATAAGTTCTAATGCTAAATCGAGTGGTTCCTGTGTTTCAATCCCTAGGAGGTGGTTTGTAAACGGAGTGTTGCATTGAGTTAATGGATAAAAAGCCAATTAAATTAATATTAAAATGTAATATGCCTCTTATTAATCTTATAGTGATTTCATTGTGGATGCATGGAGGATCTGAAAATTCGATTGCTCCAGTGATTCTCTCTGATTACGCCAAATATATCTAAAATTTATATGCACATCTATCATAAAAATCTGTCTCGCTGGTGAAAATACATACAAATCGGTATGACCTATGACGTTTGACATAAAAATGCGTCGTATGAATGCAACCAAACTTAGGTTCAGGTTGTACTGGAAACCTCAATTGGTGAAAGTAGACTTTTTGTCACATGATAGCAATTATTTCGCAAAAATGTAAAACAATGTATTAATTCGCATTTATCGCAAATGCCAAAAATCCCTAATTCTTAACTATAGCATTACCTATAAATGTATCGTTGAGGGCATGTGGAGAGTGGAATCGTACTCAATATATGATGTTCTCTATTCCTTAGCTCGTGTTTAAATTTGAATGAATATCTTGCTCAGAAGTGGAGCCAAGATTTTCCACGGCCGACAAAACATCTATATGAAAAAATCGTTATTCGTCATTACTAAAATCATCCTCGACACCACTTAAACAAATATTCTGAGTCATACTCTTCAAAGTTGAGTGACTTGTGCATTGTTTCCATCTCATTTTCTGCCGGGTTAACATTCCTCTCATTCATCTTTTCTAATGATTCAATTGTCTTAAAGAGAACTTCCAATGTCTCTGGACCTGAGTACTTTGAGGAACATGGGTCATACCTTTGCATAACGGATCGTCCTTATCCCACATGATTCAATGAAACTTTCCGATGACGCATTAATTCATAATATCACACCTGTGTGACCTGTTTTGAGTTACGTGGTCTGTTTAGCAAATGCATAATAGGCAGCACTTTAAAACACAGCCTCTAAAATTACAAAAACAGTTATTTAATCATTCTCTCAACATGCTCGGCATTCTACCATGACATTGGCCAATTCACTCCTGCATCACGAAATAAATTATGTGGGATATAAACGACCAGTTAGGCAAAGGTATGCCATGTTCCCTTGTTCCTCAAGGTACTCAGGTACAGTGATATTGGAAGTTCTTTTCAAGACAATTGAATCTTTGGAGAAGATAAATGAGAGAAATGTAAATGCGGAATATGGAGATAGAAATTATGTGACTAAACTTTGATGAGTATGAATGACTAAATTTCATAAAGCTTATAGTAACATTTTCTGAGTTATGAATGCAACATGATTTTACATTTTTTTTTAATTATCAAGAATTAAGTCATGGATATCAGTGAACATGACCGATTAACAAAATGATATTAAGCTGGAATAACCAAATTATGACTTTTCCTGAGAATAACCATCATCTGGGTTTAACGATAGGCTCGGATAATCAATTACAGGGTCCCACAGATTTGCCATAAAATTAAAATTAGCCGGTTGGTTGAATATATGGATATTTTAGTAACAAATTGTCCGATTGTACCAGAAAATTCAAGTTACATTCGCAGCATTCGAAATTGAGAAATCATCCAGACAAAAAGTTAAAAATATCCAACACCTAGTGCAGGGTTTAAGGAGGATCGACGGTGACTTGTGAGTAAAAACTAACACTAAACTCCAATTGTGTTTTTATCTAGTTTTAAAAATCCTGCTTTCACTGATGACATGCATTAGCTATTGAAAACCAAAATAAAACGGCAAAATATGCAGATTATTCCACGAATATATTTTTTACGACAGTTTTTTCATAGCCATAGACGCCGAATCCAGCGCCATTTCTATGGAATCACCAGAATTTGGCTTCAATTATCGCATTAATTAGCTAATAACTAAAAATAACGTGGGAAGATGTATCTAACTTATTTTTAATCAACCTCCCGTGAGGTTTTGCTCCTCAACTGTTTTCCGTGAAAATTGTATTTACTATATAATATGTAAAAAATACGTAATAGTTTCCCTCGTGTTTCGGAGGTTCCGCCGCGACTCTGTGAGTCCAATCAAGTGCTAAATTCCACATTTTTGTTTATTTTGGTTTAAATATTTCTGCTTTCGGGGATGACCTATGTTGGCTATTGAAAACCAAAGTTAAGATACAAAATAGGCAGATTATTCCTCGAATATATTTTAAATAAGCACTTCTTTACAGCCATAGGAGCCGACTGCAGCGTCATTTGTATGAAATTACCGGATTTTGACTTCAATTACGCCAGTAATTCGCTAATAACTAAAAACATGAAGTGGTAAGGGTCTTATAACTTATTTTTATTTGATTTCTTTGGAGTTTTCCCTTTTAAACACAGTGTTACGTGAAAATGGCATTTATATTACATAGAGCAATACTATTTTTCTCCGTGTTTCTCCCAATCTCCCATTTAATATCATATAATTTACAAGTTCGATTTGTGAGAAAAGTAGTTCAGAAAGGTATCATTTTTCTGTTCATATCAGATAGTGGACACGTTTTTCTATAAGTGACCAGAATATGAATGATATGACATTTAAGTCATTTTCCATTGAAACCAACTTAACGACATATAATTTTAAGTTCAATTTGTGAGAAAAATTGCGAGGAAAGGTAATATTTTTCTGCTCATATCAGATATAAAATGTGTTTTGCTACAAGAATACAGAACATGAATGAAATTACATTTATGCTAACTTTACGGAAAGCGTCCGTGGCGCATATCTAAGAGGTGAAGGAAGAAGAAGTTGGGAGGTGGGTTCAAATTCTTCGCAGCGACGAGGAGCGGCCGAAGAGAGGAAAGGCGGGAGAGGTCGCCCAGACGTCACGATGACTTATTAACGCGTCGCGAGGAAAGCCGTGCAGTGGAAAGGGGTAAGGAGGCGGTCGGGGTATGGGTACGGGGGGTGCAAGGGTCTGAGGGGAGCTGAGGGTCGGGGGGAGAAATATGCACAGTAGGAGGGAGGAAATATGCACGGGTTGAGGGGGGGAAAAGGGGTCGGGCCAGAATTTGGGTCGGAAAGGAGCGTGGGCGGGAGAGTGCAGGCAGGGGAGGGAGGGAAAAGAGCACAGTGTTGAGACGGTGAGTGGCTAAAGAGTCTCTCTCTCTTTCTCTCTCCTTCGCATTCCAAGTTGTGTGTACGTGTTCGTACGTAGCGTCTCTTAACTCCCTTCCATTTCCGTCCTCTAAATTCTTGACCTCCCACCCCTCCTCAAACCTCCCGGGCGGCGCCGCCCTCCGCTCGCCCCGACGAAAGCTAAACTTGTTCTCCTTTAATTGTCTGCCAATGTTCCTCGCCGTAATAATGAATTCGGAGACCAGCTTCCTCTCACCACCCCTCTCCCCTCCCACCCTTTGTGCACCAAATCTCCGTTGGCTGACCCCACGCCGCGAATCCTAAACAGTTCCACGTTGGACTTTTCCCTCTCAAGTGACAGACTCGGTAGTCTCGCGACTCAACGAGGAATTTACTATTCGGAAACACTTAACGATGGCTAACTGCTTGAGTCGCCGGGTTTGAGTGAAATGTTTTGTTTTGTTTGCTTTCTCGCCACAGTTTAGATAAACCGTGGAAGTTTCAAGAATGAGAGATGCCGAGCGGTGCGGCGTTTTCCATCACGTTGCACGTTTTATTTCGGCTCACAATGATACCGCTCTACAATGGTTTCAACCTTTTCCTCATTATAAAAATTGTTAATAGTGGATTGAGTCCACTTTGAATAGGTTGTGGCGACGACGGTATATACGTATGTTTTTTCATGATTTTAGAACATGTTATCAAAATAGATTTTTTTGTGTAACTCGGTTAAATGAATTAGTTGCAAAATATTCGGCCAAAGTTCAATTTTATCCGCTTACTATATCGTGTTTCTAGAGCCACTCGGTTACTTGGCATTTGTGCAGGAATAGTTACGTCAACTACAGTTAAATTCGTCCAAATATTGTAACCATGGTGAAGGTTTGACCTTAGGTATTTAGATTTTTTTATAGATAATATAATAGATTAGATAATTAACTACTGACTTTAGAAAATATTTGAAAATGTTTCGATGATTGATGGTGTCAAGGACTCTTCTTATCTATCTTTCTGAGGAATGTTGTGAATTTCCTTGCAAGAAAACCAACCCAGAATATTCCCAAACTCACTTGGCGAGAAACGTTTAAGAGGTGGATCACGACTACTACTTTACCGTTGGCGTGAAATTTCGTCGCAGCAATCCGGATAGATTTACTTCACCATTTTTATTTTGGCGACGAGAGAAATTCCGACAGAAATCTTATTTCACTCGAGGCGCTTGGAGCAATCCATGTCATTAAGTCGGACTTAATTAATCCCAAGGCGCACATTTAAAAGAGGGAGAGAAGGAGATTAACGTTTTTGAACACCGCAGAGCCAAAGTGCTGGGTGGGCGTGGGCTGCACTGGACCGGAGCCGGAAATTTAAAGAGGAAAGGACAGGCTGCTTAGATAAAAAAGGAGAAAGAGGGACATGGGGAAGGAATAACCGAAAAATAGCGGAGAAAGGAGATGAGAGTGTGCTCTTTCTGAGAGAAAGGCCCTGGGAGGAAATCGGTGAGGTGAAAGGGGACAGTTAGACAGAGGCAGAGAGAGGAGAGATAAAGGGCGAAGGTTAACGGAGGTGACTTACGGATGGGGAGGAAAAAAGGACGGAGATGCGAAAGGGAGATGTTTAGGCAAAGAATTAAAGGGAATGGAAGGGAGGAAAAGGGACGAAATGGAATTGGTAATGAGGGACGTAAGGCGAGGAAGAGTTTGGAGAGAAAGGAGTATATATGGCTAATTAGAGCGAAAAACAAAGGGGAGTTTTGCGAGGGGAGGATAAAAAACGGCAGGAGACTCTGAGTCAGGACGAGTGCGTGAGGGGGTGATATAGAGGAAAGAAAGTCAAGGCGGTGGTGGTTCGCGGGGGTGTTTAGAGAGGGAGGGGAAGAAGGGAGGCTATATTGACAGGAGGGTCGTGAGGCAAAGAGGGATGGAGCAGCGGGGGATTGTTTTTCTCCCGCGGGGTAAACAGCACCTGAATTTAAATTTCATGCGCGAGAAGTCAAGGCTCAATGACCTCTACTGCTTACTTCTTCGGTCATGAACTTCTCTCTCTTCTTTCATCCATGAGCATTCAAACACAAAAAAGTTTACCATGATATGGAAGTTGATATAACTTAGTCTAATTTCCGAAAACAGAACAAAGTATTGTCAGTTAGTTTTTTTTGTTAATCATATTTACATGGATATAAGATATATTCACGTAATTAATATTAGTGACCCTTCATGATAAAATTTACGACTAGGGCGTGGAAAGACTGAGGAGAGGTAACATTAGAATACTTTCATGATGAGAAAAGGATGGACAAGCACGCGATTTTGCCTGAATGTGGCAGGACTTATGTGGAGCATACGGACGAGACGCACTTTAAGGAATTTACATCGGACTGGCAGAACCTTGGGGAGGTATTTATGAGAAGAGTTGAACGTGTCTCCGTGCAAATGATCTCTTCTAGGAGGAAATACTCGTCATGAACGGCCGAGGGTGAGATCAGGATCCGGGAGAGGGCTGGATAGGGAGAGGGCGATGGGGAGGGTGGGTGGTGGCGAGCGAATAACAGGTGAACGGAACAAGTGAAACTTTCATCGGGGGGATACGTTGATGAGAGAGAGGCGAAGGGTCGAAATGTGTCGCGAGGAATGAGAGGAGAGGAAGGCGGCGGCGAGGACATTAAGGTCTACGTGGAAATGAAAGAAGAAGGAGCGGAAAAATGTGACAAAGGCCGAGGGGACAGGGCGAGGGAAATGAAAGGGCTGAGACGGGGCAGAGGGCGTGGCGTGGATGGCGGTGGTTGACTGCCGGTGGAGGAGGAGTGAGCAGCAGGCAGTTAGGCGGGAGGAGAGGGGGCGGCGGCGGATGGGCGCGCCCGGTGAAAGAAGAGTTCCGGATATTGCGGACGCGCCGTGATGAAACGTCGGCGCGGATAAGGGCGAAAAAGGGGTTTGAGCTGTTACGGGGATCACTAGGGAGGAGAAAGAGGCCAAAAAGGAGTGGGAGAGCCAAGGAATGAGGGATTAGAGGGAGTGAGAGAGAGAGATGTGAGGTAGGAGTAAGGGAATGATACGGAGGGAAAGTTAGTCAATGGGATGCAGTACGATCGAGTGAGAATCGACGCCTGATGGCTCCTACATCCAAGACCGTATCGGTAGTCATTTTTATCCCCAGATCTCTTCTTGCATTAACCCTTTTACTTCATCTAGTGGATTTTAAGTTTCGCTCTCTGTGCGTCAAAAATATTCTCAAACAAGTTAATTTTTTCATTATTTTTCGCAATGATTCGTGTTGTTCATAAGGAAATGACATTTTTATGCAACAATCATTGAACTGTAGTTTATGCACAAATACGTGCGTCATGAAAATATGCTCAATCTCCGCGATAGAGGAAAGCGAAAGCAAAACCTTAAGATAGAGGTGTAAGGTTAAACTTCGTAGTCAACAAATGAAAGACTAACATCTTTAAAGAACATTTCAAAACGCGCAGTATACTGAGGAATGAAAGTGTTTCTGTATCGGTAAACTTATAAAGTTATTCATCAATACATCAATTATTTTGTTCATCATTTGAATAAGTGATTAAGCGAGAGATTGTTAAAATTATTCATATTTTTATTACTGAATAATATTATTGAAGCGACAAATAGTAGTTCCCTGGATATGGAGGTTTGCTCCTAAGTCAATAAGGTAAGGTAAACCAGGCGCTAAATCATGGGTAAAAGTTTGCTTTCTAAATAATAATGCTAATGAACCAAGGAAATAGATTCATTACTGACGCGCTAAAAGTTATGGCCCTTCCCAAACTTGGTTGTTCCAATCAAAATGCCTTGCGGAATAGTACCATGTCCCATGTTTTATCTTTAATGTAGGTAATGTTGATTATTCAGGGTACCCTTGAATAAACATTTGAAAATTTGTTATTGTTTTGTATTTCTATCATCGTACTGAGACTTCAGAATAAAAATATAAGATTGATGATTTCTACGAATGGCAATTGTACTAATATCAGAACAGTTATCCACATCGTGGGATAATATTACATAAAAACAATAAAATTTCCCTTTCTTCCATTAAATTTGTCAATGTGAGTACATCATTTTAAACCCCTGCGTGAGAGATGGATTAGGGCACATGGCTACATGTTTTGATAGACCCTATCCGGTTTGTAATTCTTCGCCGAAGTGAAAGTGTTTCTGAAAATTAAATTGCCTTCACTAGCTGGAAAGGAGTAGGTGTTATTCGGATATCACTTTAAGGTTCACCATATATCGTATGGACTTGACTCAGAAGTTATGAATCCGAGTTTCATTGTAACAATTCACTTGATCCAAATTTCTCATTTATTAATTGATAATGGCCCAACACTGTCTCATCTTCTTCATAAAAATACTGATTGGCATGTAAATTAATCAATAATGATTAGCAGATGCTTCCTTCAGTCGGTACCATTTAATAAAATAACTGTAGAAATTGGCAGTGGCTCTTTCATAGCGAAATGGATATTTGGTCTTGTTGCTTTAAGATTTTTTGGTTTGGTTTAAAGTTTTTACTTCTTACCATTGAAAAATATCCGCTGATGAAAACGCAGTGAACATCCATAGCATCCATCATAATATTTATCTCAGCCATGAGCCCTCACGCACTCCCATTCCCATTGAATACACTTTAACCAAGCTGCATTATTAAAGAACTTTTATTCTA
Source organism: Pyrrhosoma nymphula (assembly GCA_963573305.1). Classification (NCBI taxonomy): domain Eukaryota; kingdom Metazoa; phylum Arthropoda; class Insecta; order Odonata; family Coenagrionidae; genus Pyrrhosoma; species Pyrrhosoma nymphula. Next base: position 143,181,532 of record OY754327.1, on the reverse strand, counting down.
TTTCAAGAATTTTGTAAAATAAGGGTATCTTGAATCTTGAGGGTACCATAATCTTGAATAACGTGTTATAACATGTTTCTGGTCACAAATGCGCTAATAATTTCTGATATAGAGTAGTTTTATGTCTATATCAATATCTCTTTATATGCAACTCACACACACACAAACTGATGATCAGTTAATCAGTGATGCCACTTAAATGTTCATTGTAGACTTACTTATAATTGGAAAATTACAGGTTTACTGTTTTATTAACAGTTTTGGAAAATCAATATAACAGCTGAATATAAGTTGAAATGAACAGGTGAACTGCAGAGTATTAGAAGAAAACACGATAATATTTTTAACATGAGAATATCCTCTGATTACCTATGCCTTTTTCCTAAGGACATTAATCAGCGATTAGTCGTCTGCCAAACGTAACAGTCTCTTCAATGTTCACAGAAGAGGAACCAGGATGGATATCGATTGATTCGTGATTACATTTGCGCTGATTGGCGAAATAATTGAAAAAGAGAAGCCAAAGTGCAAAGCCGAGGTAGGCAGTCACCCTAATGTACTTTTCGATAATGCATGCATGGATGGGCGGCGGTCGGGCACGCCCAGCCAAGGCGGCCGACGGCGACGGTGGCTATCAAATTATTCCGTTTGAGCGTCACGACTCGAGAGTTGAGGGAGTGAAAGAGGCGAGTGCTCGTAAAAGAGCTACAGGTTTTGCTGTGCACGGGAACGATTCCATGTGAATCATGAAGGAATTTTTGATATGCCAAATAAGAGTGAGCGGGTCACTCAAATATTTAGTATGCAGCCGGACACTGATGACGCGTCCGGGAACAGAGGATTCTCCCTTCCCAGACGAAAAAGACAAGCGTCCATTCTCCATCATATTCCTCCGGCAAATATGAGAAGGGGGAGTGAGAAAAAAATTCTTAGTTCCCCGACGCGGGTTGGGAGCACGAGAATATAAGTTTCAGACGGGAATAATGTCATGAATAACTCTCCCTTATTCCTTTCTCTCTCGTATTTCTACCGCCCTTTTCTTCACTAACTCCTCGAATATTCTTCGCAAAGAATTATGCATTCCCTGGGAGTGTTCGCCTCTCTCTCTCTCCTTCCATCCCGGACATCTCTTCTCATTTTTTCCCATGCCTTTGGGGGAGTGGTGGCCCTTCCTCCTTCTTCACGAAACTCTCCTCTCTCGTGTTCTCTCCCATTGCAGCCTTCCAAGCTCCTTCCTCCTTGCTTCCCGTGTCCTTTTCCCCGCCCCGGATAGCTAGGAAACATCCCCTCGGCGCCTCTTTTTTCCTTCCTCCTGTCGGAGCCCTTAACATTCTCTCCCAAAACAGCACATCCTCTCCTTCTCCCTTGATTCTTTTTCCTATGTCTCTCTCTCTAACTTTTCTCCCTCTCTTATTCGCCATTTCCTCCAACTCTCCGCGGGCCCCACGCCGATCTCCAACTTCTTTCTCTACTCCTCCTACTTCTTTGCCACCCCGAGTCCACCAGTCCATCACGGCCACGCCCCTTCTCTACCCATAAGCCCATGTTCCATGGCACGAGTTCCTCTGATATTATCTCTCAGACTGCGGCCATATCAAACATTGCATCGTGTGACTTTGAAATCACACGATTTATCGCACATAATTTGAACCCAAATTTGGTATCTTCTTTATTTTCATAGATGTTTTCACTCAATTACCGTTTAGAAAAATATGAGGAAGTAGACCCAGCGCCACCCGTGGGATTTATCAAAACTGGCAACAAAAGAATATTTATTTAGTATATGACTAACAAAAATTGTCGATTGCTAAGATATTCATCGGCATTCTGCTTTACCGTAAGTTAGTTATCTATGCTTTCATTCAAAAGCAATGCCATGGAGTTCCGTTTTTCCAACGTTAATCATTAACAGTTGACAGGCAAATATGTGTCTCATACAGTTGATCGCCAAGAGAAGTTCTTCGTAAAACAATGGATTCTTTGAGATCACTGCCATTTCCTCCCGGGGGGACTAATATCGTTGGAGGTCATGAAAAGCGGAAAAAATTGTGTTCAATTTACAATTGGAAAAATTCATTTATGTCTATTTAAAGGTGTCAAAATATTGCGTGTCGAAAAAGTTTTAGATAACACTATGAAGAACATTTTTTGGCTTCTCTGTGATTTTTTCTACTGAAATTTAACACTCCAGTCTTCTGGGAGCTTAGTCACAAGTAATGTCGGTAGTGTAAGATAAATTTGAAAAAATTCCAGAGGTACCTAAAAGTATTCTTCATAACATGAATAATATCTATGAAATCTTTAAAAGTAAATATTTAAAAATAGTAACGTCATTACATTCATTGGCAGCAAATTGGAATGCTAGTTGAAAAGATTTACTTATCATGGGTACCTGTACCCTTATTTTGTTCATACTCTTACAGTAATGAAAGGCGTAATTGCCTGGTCCTCCGTTACCGTTACAGCTTTCAATCTCTGAAGTAGTTGAAGGCGTTCATATATTTGAGACATTTTTGATGCATAAAATGACATTGTATAATGTGGTATTAATTTATAACAATTGGTAATATGCTTTTTCAGAGAACACCTCGGATAAACTTGTAACGCGAGACATGTCATTATGTTCTCCACCCACACTCTCACTCTTTACCGTCCCCCTCCACCCCCTAACTCCTCCTTCCCAGCCTAGAACTTCCTCTCCCCCAAATCTCTCATTCCACCTTTCTTCCTCTTCCCCAGTCACTTCTTGTTATAACTCCGATGAGTCCGGAGTTCACTTCCTGAGGTAGCGCCGAAAAAAGAGGACGCCTGGATGAGGGTAAGGGTCGAGTGAGAGGACGGAGGTGGGGGGGGGGGTTGAGAGAAGAGAGGTTGAGGTTTGGCCCGGGATGCTGGAAGAGGACTTAGGAGGATGCTCTTGGACTGGATGATATGGAGGACTGGATAGGGGGAGGTGGGAGGACTAATGTGGAAAAGGGGAGTGTGTGGTTGGATGGAGTTATGGAAGGATAGGGGAGAAATGTGGGTGGTGTAGGTGGGACAGGGAAGAGGGACTTGGAGCAAAAGGGGGTTTTCTGGGAGGGTCATAGGGAGGGGATGAAGAGGGCTGAGAAGTGGCGCCGATGAGGGGACTTGTCGGACGGGAGATGTTTTTACCGGCCCCTGGGAGAGGTTGGGCAGGGGTGGACGGGACCGACATGCGACTGGAGTTGGAGAGCCCTGGAAGAGGTGGAACTTATGTTGAGATGAGACCCTAGAAAATGCCAAATTTCATTCTCCTCATAAGCTAACTTCGGTGCTCTCATTGATTCTACTATTTGGCGCCCATTCATTTCCTTAATAGAAAAAGTCATTTCATAAATATCAGTAAGCTGTTTTTTTTCCGAAATGTATTTCCCATGCAAACTTTTAACGATCTTCAGGCTTTAACTGAAGACTAGGAGATATATGAGGGAAAATGTTCAAAGAAGCACTGTCATTGCTTAAAAAATATCAATGAAGTAGTATTATTGTTGAAACGTCTAAAAGCTCTCACATTCGTCATTACTACTGAGAGTCTAGAGTAATATATTTCCTTAATAAAGTCCAATGATCGACAATATTGTCAAATAATATATTTTGTGCGTGGTATCATCAAGAATGGCAATTTACTTTTTTACATTTTTATTTTTGGGATTTGCAATGGGGAATCAAGTTTTAATATTTATTTAAGCTTTACAAGCTATTTATTTTTTATGTAATTCGGCTTAATAGGTGGCGTACTTTTATTATACTAAATTACTAATTTCTTGAATTAATATAATGTGCAAGTAACAATAGGCAAAAATTGGGGAACAAGAAGAATTTGGAATAAGTGACAAATTATTTGAAAACGAAGGAACAATCGATAGAAAAACACTTGAGTGTAAGGCATAGTTCATTCACGTCCCAACACTTTTATTGAAGATATCCGGCCGGAAAATATATCTGATATAAAACTCCATCGTCTATGTTTTTCTTTTACCCGACAACACTAAACGCTCCCTAGTCTGCAACACTAATTATCCAGTACGCAATTGTCCACCACTTTGTTGAGACACAAAAACTGTGCCTAAGTATGATTTAGATCTACTGGAAGTAAATGGGAACGTTATGAGTGACTCTTAATTGAGCATGTCTGGATAGTTTATGGAAATAAGTGTTAAAATCGCTAAGATTTAACGTATAGTAAATTAATATCACTGGCATTTCACCATAAAAATCCGTGGCAGAAATATTTGTCGCTAATTTAAAAAAAATGGATTCGTTGGTTCACACTTGGGAAAAGGTCTGGTAACGGCCCCAAAAAGATGCGTTATGTAAGTATAATTGTATATACTATTTCCCGATATGGATGCTAAACTATGATTATTAGAGGCGGCAAGTTGGAAGGAAGCTATAGGTGCGTAGCAAGGAACAAGATTTGAATGTAAAATGTATGGATGTAGAGTGGCCGAAGTGTGAGGATAGGAATCGTGGTACAAGGAAGTGGGCACTGCAGAATAGATGAGAGTGGATAGAGCTAGAAAGGGCAGATGAGGGTCGAAGGGATAGTTACATCGAAACAAATCTGAAGAATGGAGCGATGTAAAATTGAACCGAGGAGGAAGGTTAGAGATAAAGGAAAGAGGAAGTGGTTGAGAAAGGTAGAGAGTGTATCCAACCCGAGGGGTCGAGAGGGTCGAGACGACCAACCAAGGGTGAGAAAGAGAAGGAGGGTCACAAGGGACGTCAGGGATCCTGGGGTCTTCTGGTCGGGCGTTAAGGGAAAGGGATTGAAGTTGATGATGAGACGGTTGGCTTGGTTGGCTGCGAATCCAGAATGCGTTACAGGGGGATGGCTATCGCGGGCAATGGGTGAGGAGTTGCAGAATACATTGGACGGCAAGGCGAAATGAAAAAGGAGGAAGAGAGGTTGAAACATTTGAGGGAGTCAAAAAGGTTTTGTAGCTCATAAGTAGGATCGGTCAATGGGACATCAGATTTAATGTGAAGAGGCAACTGCGAGAGGATTTAAATGGTGGATCGGCTTCACAGACGGTCCGAGAAACAAAAGACGCAGAAAAAGAGGCACGTTTGCGCCCGAAAGCAGCACCGTGCGATCAGACATGAACATAAAGGGCTCAGTACGGTAAATAATGACAGCTTGTGGAAAATGTAGCGGCTGTAGAAAGGAAAAGAAAGATTTTGATATGATGACTTCGATAACGGCTGCTTATATTTGCCAAGAATAAATATTTCTCCCGTACGCCCTATTTCATTTGGGTTGAAATTAATAAAAACAGCTGGGCTCGTTATTTAGTTTAACTATTCTCTCACTCTCCTTAATCTCATTCCCTTCCATCTCCTTCATCTTCTCCCCTTATTCGTATCTCGCTTTCCAGCATTCCTTGGTTCCCATTCCTTCTCACGACCGTCGCGTCGCCCGTATCCTATCTCTTCGGTTGATCCTCCTCTCCGTTTGCCAAACGATGCCTACAGAGAAAAGGGTTTCGGGATCAAGATTTGTAAACTTTCCACGTTTTGAGAACATTTATGTGGAGCGTTTATCGGTGACCATCTAGAGCCGCCATACCGCCCTCTGCAGTCGCACAAGTAGTCATAATGCGGCACAGAATGTTCACATTTAGGGAGTTTTATTTCCCTTTCATGGGAATAAAAGGGCAGGAAAAAGTATATATTTTAAAAACTCCATCCTATCCAATAAGGGCTATTGAATATAACTGTTCAAAGTTATTTGCCGTATCTTTTTACCACGGGTGCATGTTTTATGGTTTTTATAAGCAGCTGTATGAATTGGTCTGTGGTTGTTGGGAAAATGGTAATTTCTCCTGTTATTACTTCACATGCAACGTAAAGAAAAAAAATGGTATTCGATAACCTCAAAAATATGGCAAATCACTATGAAATGAAAGAAAGTCGTAAATGCATTGACATAAAAATTTAAGGAATAACATTAAATTAATCGCATATTGAGCATCTGCAAAAAAGTAAGAGTAAGTAAGCTTCGTCTGAAATGTTCATAACGAATTATCAGGTCTTTAACTTAAAATTCAATGAAACAATGCACTTTGCTTTTAATGAAATAGGTAGTCATTATCGTGACGGGATCCGGTAATTTGCTTGATTTTAATTATTCATTGAAATCGGCTGTTCTGATTGCTTAAAGTGCCTCTCTGGTGTTTTATATCACGACTATCGAAGCACGCAGTTCATCAGCGATGCAGGAGGCCGCGTCAGCACAAACGCCGCCGTGCGAAAGAACAGCCGCCTCCATAATCAAATCGCAACACTCTCCCCATTGATGAAGAGATTAAAACAAAAGGGTTTTATAAGTTTCACACTCTTGTCTCTTGCATTCCCGTGTCGAAGGCTGAAGGCAGCAGTAGCACTCCCAACTAACTCCCTCTCGCCAACTCATTACGATCAACCTCTCTCTCTCTCTCTCTTCCCCTTAGTGTGCGGATGGTAAAGGGATCGCTATAAAGCCCCGGCGCCAATTTCCTCAATAAATAAGCAATTACTTGCGGAAAACTCTATCCGTTCCTTTCTCTCACTCCATTTCGCGCTCTCGATCCCGCAAGCTCAACATCACTGACGGGTGCCATTTTCCGTTGGGGGGCATTCAACCGATCACGCCATATCATGTGGAACTCCGTCAAATGGAGCTAGGAGTGGGTAGGTGGGCGGGCGGTGGAAGTCTGCATGAGTGAGAGCTTGAGTGAGAGCTTGAAGGGGTATAAGGTGGCGCGGGTTAATAGGAATTTGCGAAGAAGAGAAATTAGTGGGAAATGAATTAAGGAAATGTGTTTAAGAGGAGGGGGCTGGTGGGAGCGGTAAAATGTCTGCCTCAGAAACTGTCAAAGGGAGTTTGAGAGCTCGTGCGTCAGGAGAAAAATGAAGAAGAGAAGGTAGTTGATGGCACGTTTCGTGGGGGGGGAGAGGAGAGGGGGAGAGGGGGCAGGGAAGCGGATTCTGTGGATAGGAATTACGTCCCGGTGTAAGAAATTGTTTTTCCATGAACACACACCCATTAATTTCGGGCTTCAGTACACGAACATGACCCAGAAAACTTGTAATTAGACACATACCTACGTAATTTTTACGAGTCTGAAGCAACGGAATACTTGTTTCAAGGATACATTTTTAGTCACTTTTTCCGCATGCTGTTTGTAAAACTGCATTTTCTTGCAAATGTGTGGGAAATACTGCGGAGTAGATAACGCTACACGTTCCACATATCTATTTGGGTCAATGCTAACTTGTGGTATAAGGAATACAGTACCCTATGTGTAATAGCTGTCGTATTAAAATTATTTCTGAGGTATGTTTCTCTTCTTTTCACAGACTGACCGAGAATCTTCTTTGTTTGTGAAATTATTTAGTTTCTCAACAGTTGAAAATGAGTCCGATGCCATGAAATATGTTTCCTCCGATGACAAGCTTTCAGCAAGCGACTATAAAGTGGTTCATTACGTTTTCGCCTCTTAAGCAACCTATAGTGCATGAGCTACAAATAATGCGAATGGGAAACTGATGAACCACTGATGAACTCTGCGTGCAGGCAGAAACATTGTTCAACATTTGGGCATGATATTTTACCCTAGACTTGTATATGCAAAAGAATATTGGTTGAATGGAAAGCATTCAACATCACCACTCGGTGAGCCACCAAACCCCCTGCCACACCCCCTGTGTGGCAGGGGGCCTTGTGACACAAGCCATGAAAAGGAGAGGGACTAGGGAAAAGGAATTGGAAAAGGAGGAGGACGAAAGTGAGCTGTATGTGAACGGAGTGTCATATGTCTCGATTTGTTTTTACTGCAGTGCATGGTGCGTGGGAAGGAGTTTTTGTATCCATCACTTCGGCTATATATCTCTCTCATTTTTCCCTTCTATCAGTCCTAGTGATATATTGTGGGGTTAAAATAATCTAATCCATGTCATATAGAAACTCACCTTATCTGCGATTTTCAAGTAATATTAGCATAGCGTGCAGTCTCAAGTGGCTTCAAAACTGGTTCTTCTATCAACGGTGTTACGTTCTTCCCTCTCCCATTGTATTTTTAACGAAACGTGAGGCTTTCCTTTGCAAATATTATTTATATAATACGGCGCGGGAAAATAGTGATGGAAGAGGACTTGAAGGTTTTTTTTGCTGATAAAAGAAGGAGGAAGAATATGCAGATGTGGAAACAAATTCAAAAAAAGGATCATGATACATTCATAGTTTTGCGAGGAGTCCCATCAGCGATACCACGCAATATTATATCCAAGGAGAAGATTATGGGAGGTCCTTCATGATTGATTAAGATGTGCCGACTTTTTTCATTTCGCACGAGAGTTGAGCGACGTTTTATTTCTTTCAAGAAAGTACATATGTTTGTTTTTCTCATTTTTAACTTCCACGGTATTTCTGTTTGAATATAGGGAGAAGGGAGCGTGCAAATCCTTCTTCAAAACCATTCCATTCTTTGTGAAATGTGTCAAGGTGTCACCCTTCTTCAATTTTTTCCCATCTCTCTCTCAAATTTTTGAAGCATTTTTCTCACGTAATAGCTTAAAAAGAAACAAAACAGTCGGATCATCGAAAAAAAACGATTGCCGACGAAAATATGGAGCGAAATATTCAATGAAAGGTTGCGTGCCGTACAGCGAAATTTGAATCATACCGAGTGGTGAGTACGCCTTTTTAAGAAAGATAATTTTCTTGCTTAAAAAAATGACCAAGAAAATATCCACCTGCTGATCTTTCCCAAGGGTACTTTTTGTGCTAAAGATGCTGGTCTGGGATGAGGAATTTTTTTTTAAGAATAAGGGTTTTGTGTTCAGGAAAAGAGGTTCAAATCAAATTCTGCTCAAAGGACTCCTATCTTCTTTCAAAGTTGAGCCAGAACTTCTGGGGCGTTTCGTAACATGTGCACTCGGCTGCGTCGAAACTTGCTCGGTAGGAAAAAATACAGAACATACAATCATTCTGAGTTATGTTCCGTGTGCTGCATATTGTAAAACAAAATAAAAAAACCCAGTTTTGGCAATATGGAAATTACTTTCATGGGAAAATTTGTTTACCGATTGGAGAACACCATAAATTGAAACAAGATTTAGTAGAATCTATGATAAAAAAATTAATATTGATTGTTATCATGCCTTAAAATCTTATGAGATAACAGAAATTGGCACATAACAACCCATTTTTGACCGAAATGGGTAATTAAACATTTGGCTACAGTTTTCCTTCATGATTTATTGAATAATTAAAATTAGATAGAGATGGCTAATTTTTATTCCTAAAAAAATTCCTTCCGTCTGCTACTTTATTGTGAAACAGGGTTAGGTACATAGACTAGAACAGACAAAAGCTTAGTCACTGTACACACCTTTTTCCACTGCACTGTGCATAAAAGCTATGTAGCGTAGATCGACCTCTTATACTTTTCCTTACACTATTCATTGTACTAATCAGTAAATTTTAGTTGCAAGATATAAATAAAAGTTAAGTTTTGTGAAATTCTAACGTGTGTGAAATGCAAAGCGAGTTGAATATCGCCATGACAGCATTCCTCATGAGGAATGAATTAATGAACATTATCCTCAAAAGATGCCTCTAGGAGAGGCGATCCGAGCAATACTATTATCTAATTTATTTCACATATTAAAATCAAATATTTCATGCATTCAATTTTAGAAATACTTTCATATATAAAATAAGCGTCCACAAATCACAGAGGTAAAATTACGCAGGGTGACTGAGTACCAATGACATATCCGGTATCGTAGTCACTCTTCCCGCGTAGACTATATTTTTTCTATTACAAATTTAGGACTGAGCAAACCATTCAGATCTTCCTTACTCATCCTTAAATGGAAAGTATATTTAGTGAATGTAGAGCGAAATAAAACATTTGCAATTTATTTTTAAACTCTTAGAGGTAAACACTTCAGAGGATCGGAGGAAAAACACGTTTCAGTAATTGAGAACGAAAGAAATATTTATGAAACGTTATATATCCATATCCGATCCATTTAGAAGGCGAAGACCTAATGGAATATATCTTTGCTTCACGTAGACCTCATGAGGCCCTTAATTATTCAAGGAACTTGGCATTTTTGGTTCTCTAACGTATTTCATCCAAATTTATTTTGTTCTTTGTTGAAGAATTCAATGAAAATTGAATAAGTTAAATTGTTTTATTTTCTGACATTCCAAATCGCTATTGGAGTTTTGAATCTCTAAAAGCCACATCAGCGCTAGATTTTGTGCGTAATCATAAGAAAGTATTATTTGATTTTTTCAAATGAAAAAATCGGAATATTCCACATTGTCATAAAAAAGTGACATTTCATTATTTGAATTTCCTAGAATTTTTCCAGTAATAATTGATTTATAAGAAATCACGTGAATATCCTGATTGAAATTTGCAAGATTGAGAAAATAATATTTCCTGGAATAAGAATTGAAGATTTTATTGCGGAAAGCAAGCAACTAAGTAGGAAGTTCATCGGCATCACATGCTGGGAGAATGTCATCATGGGAAATGCGAATATACATTTTATTGTACTATGTGTAATACTGCCATTTGATCACAACAGCACATATATCGGACTGGATAATACTGTACTTCATGGAATAATAAAAAGAAGTGCAGAGTTGAAGATTAATGTAAAGAACACGTATATAATGGTATATGGAATAAATAAAGGAAATAACGTCAGAAAACGCTATCAAAATTTGATGAAGAGCGAATGGGCCGGCAAATCACTACGAAGGGTTTGGGAGAAAAGATGTTTTAATGAACACCCTGTATTGTAGAAGAAATCAGCTTCTTGGGCTAATTCTGCTATGTATAATCATGTTGAAAATAATATTAGATATAAAAATGAATGTGAAGCATTACCGTGTAAGGAGGAAATAAATCAGACAAATACGGAGGACGTCAAAGTGAAGAACATGGTAGAAATGAATCGGTTAGGTGATAGGAGAGTAGGGTAAATAGCTGCGGCACACCTATCTTCGTATTGATGGCAATTGATATATTTAAATCACTCCAAAGTTATGTGACAGCATCAACCAGAGAATAAGAGATAGAGCTTGAATAATATGAGGGAGTTGTGAAGATATAAGAACGTATCAGAGCCCTCGGCGACAGTAGGAGTTGGAGAGGATGTCGCAGACGATGCAGGTGAATAATAGAGGGGAGGGACGGTCTTGGACTTTCTGTTTCATAGTGCAAGAGCAGAACACGCGCGAGGGGTGGTCAGACGTTTCGGGTAGAGTGGAGTTAAGGGTTATGGGGAGAGGTGTGGACATGAGGATGTAAGAGGAAATGCAAGAGAGGACATAAGCGAGAGATGGGAGGAGTGAAAATGAGCTAGGGGAGGTGCAAAGAGGGGTCGATAAACTCGCCATCCATCCTGTGACAATGCCTCCGGACCCCTCCGTACACGCATCCCCCCAACGTAGTCCCTGATCTCTTACCTCCCCGTGTCCTTTTCAACCATACACCACCTCCTCTCCTCTCTTTCCCCTTGCTAGACCCTTACCTCTCCCGCAACATCCGCTTCCTTATTTACGCTTAAAACACACACCCTGTCCCCATCTCACTTAACACAGCGTCTGTTCCTCTTTTGGCCTTCTCAGTCTCGCACACGCCCGTTGAAAACCATCCTCTCCCTCTCTGCCAACATGCGCCTTCCACTCACTCAACCCCTCCCAACCCGAGGTGCGAGCAAGCACGACGTCCCCTGACGAATAACGGGGGACGCGGGGATACGTGGTGGGAACAAGAAGAGACAGTTTTGGAGGAGAGGGGCCGTCTCTCTTTCCTTGCCTCTCCCTTCACAAAAACCTACCGCCTAAGTTCTCCTCCCTTCATCCATCTCCCTCCTCCTTCTCCTCCTCTTCCCTTTTTAATTCCATCGTTTGTCTCCCCTTTTCCCCATCCATCCACCTCATTCCGAAGTCATGTTCCAACCCCTCCACCCTTAAGTGACACTCCTCACCTGCTAACATGTCTCCCTTTTTACTGAATAAGAAAATTTTGCATCTTACTTCTCTTTCTCTGTTCACAAATAAAACTAGTCTCAACGCATACGCAACGCGTATTTGATGCCTATTTTGATGATGTTTTACTTGAATTTTTAAGCCAAGAAGATGCCCTCCGCGGCTATCCTCCTCTTTAATATGTTGGGGAAAGAGATTGACGCGTCGCTTCCCTTCCCTATGCATATTTAAGTATGTTCAATCCTTCGGTGCTGGAGGCTTCGTCGAACGAGTTTCCAATCAGCCGGATGATAGTTCCGGGTAGAGAACGAGGAGACGTCGATAATAATTAGTCCGACCTGCCCTCAGGTACAGGTTTTATCTAAACACTGCAGAGGTGACCTACTGGTTAAGGCAGAATTTGATGGAAATTAAATTACCTCGATGCATCAATGAAATAATTAACTTTTCGTGTTGAACTATTTTTCCTGCTTTTATCTTTAAATAACTTGAGGCCAAAGATGGCATATATCAGTTGAAATTGGTTGTTAAACATTAAAGGAAATGGAAACGTATCCAGTACATCGACCGCCTTTTTACCCTGCCAAAAAGTTTTTATACTCCTACTTTTACTTTTACAAATGTTACATCCAGAAAAAATGTCTCTGCGCTGAAACTGGTTGTATCCAATTGAAATACTGCGGCAATATGAAGATCAAACGGACAAAGAGAACCACTAATGAAGAAACTCTACGAAGAGTCTGTGAGGATAGATGTTTCATGAAAATTCCGAAGAAGATGAGACGAGCTAATTGTAAAAAGTTTGCGTTAAGTTAAAAAGTTAGACTCTACAAAAACAAAAATGAATGGCGAAATTAATGGGAAGAATTGCCATTGTTAAATGAATGGGGTGACCTAGGAACCAAGAAATTAATGCAAATACGTCAGTCAATTTATGAAGGACCTCAAATTGAAGACTCACGAAGGAATGAAACGGTTATCTGAGAGGAGTGGAGAGCTAGAGCAAACCAATTAAGGATTTTTGACTGGTGATGATGCTGATACATTTTCTATAATTGTGGAGTAGGAAAGATGCCCTAATAAACGGTCATGAATTCCAACACGGTTGAGCCTGAAACCATGAAATGCGTGTCTCCTTTTTACCTCCTTTGCCCCTCACGCAACCCTCTCTCCTTATTATTCACTTCTCTCCGCCCCCTACTCGACAAGGGAGATCCTTTTATCCCCCCTTCATATTCACTCTTCCCCTTCCCTTGGCAGCGTGTATCATCCCTCTCTTTACCCTACTACCTTGGTCTTCGCAACACTCCACCACTGCCACTCGAGGAGCACCACGGACGGTCATTAGCGAGAAGCAGACTGGGTTTCCTTCCACGCCGAAAATACGTGTTCCCTTCTCAAGCCCACCTCAAGCGTCACAGTGGGGGAGGAAAGATCGCCCCCTTTCTGCCATTCCACAGCCTCCAACCACCTCTGCTTTCCCTCAAACCCTCCCTGTCTTCCGCCACGCATCCCATATCGCGGGGAGTGAAGAGTCGCATTCTTGTCTTGTAACCAGTGACTTCTTCTCTTTGCCGATCCGTCCTGCTATGTATCAAGGCTGCCTCTCCCGCCCTCCAACGCGAATCTCCGGGAGAATTTCTGCGGGAATTTGTGGAATGCCGGAGGAATGGTATCGCATAAAAAGGCGATTTGGAACTCCGAGAGACGATTTCAAACGCACATCGTCGTGGATGCGTTGAAGGGAGCTTTTTTACTTGATGATTTGCTGAGACCTCTCAAAGGATTAAGGGCTACGTCAAATTTGTCGCCGGGATTGGAGTTCTTCATATCTGTGACACGCTGTACAGTGTCGAGCGGGGTATTTGATGTTTTCGGAATGAATGATATGCGGGGTAAAATTTGTAAAAAAAATCTGTCGAAGTTAAATGTGTATTATTATCATGATAAGCTCTCTCTTTGCCGAGCAGGGGGTGGAGCATTACCAAAAAACAAAACAATATATTCCAGTGTAAAATTTAAATTGGAATTAAAATCTATTAAATAAAAAAAAATGGGAAAACGCACAGAGAAGCTCGTATAAAGCAAGTAACGTAAAGAGATAAGTTTCGGCGAATGACTATGATTTACTAAAATTTACCATAAAACTCTTAAAATACCATATTATTTTTTCAAGGGAAATCCACTATCTATCCACTTCAGCAGCCATAAAAATTAAAATACTTAATTTTTAGCACAACTACTGGATTTTAAACTGCGTGCGATTTATACATCATGAAATGTATCCATATTTTAGTTTAAATGAACCTTCAGAGAATTATATAGAGACATAAATGTAAAAATACACTTGCTACTTCTTTCTCATTCCACTTAGGAGAGTATGGTATTTGTTATCAGCTCAAATGTTCTATGATCACATAAATGCATATTAATTCCAATATTCTTCTAATTATATTTTTTCATATTCCTATTTGTATTTTTAGCGTTAGTAATCCATTATATTTATGATGAGCATCTTAGTAGTTAAAAATATAATTTTGTTACCGTCGGGTCTCACTGTGCTTGCGGGAACCGAAGGCTCATTGAATGTGTTACAAAAATCGGTATATAATTACTGAAAAATATTTGATTGTGTTCAAAGGTATTATTTTAGTAAGGTCATGGCCGGTTCAGGAGAGAATGAAGCATCTTCTTGTCACCAAGGCTAAAGATGGAAGTTGACGCTTGCATCCTCGGGAAGACGGAGTACCCACGGCCAAGTGTGCAGTTTCTGATAGCTCGGTGTTCAAACTTGCGGTCAATTCAATCTATTTAGTTTCCCTCACTTTCACCACCTTTACATACATTCCCAACCAGCTTCCCTCCACCCGACCTCCACACTCACCCCCTTCTCCATCCCCCCTCTCCGCCGCCCAGCATCACGCCCCATCGCCCGATGCCCACAATGTTCGCGGGACCAATTACGCGCCAGCGACCGAGGAATTATCGGGCAAGCCCACCCACCCTCTGGGGGTCATGTGTATGGATGGGTCCGGGGGGTCAATCCACGGGAGAGAAAGAGGGCTTCATTAAATAATTTCGGTTCGTTATAATGCAATCGATGCGCGGTTCGGTGGAAAATTGCAGTTCGCCCACGTCCGGATGGTTTTGCGGAGTTCGCTTCCGGGAGGAGCGGAATGTTCCTGACGTTCGGCCCAGAGGCATCCGCCGCACCATCCATTCACTCCTCCTCCGGCCAGGCCTTCATCGGCCAATTGTGGTGGACGTATTAATGGAATTAATGGCCATCACATCATTTCCGGCAATCTACTATCACGAAAAATTCAAGGAAAATTATGTTTTACGATTAATATTTCAAAAATCCGGGTAATGTTTTCACGCTTCTTCCATTTATTTTTTCCCTGTTTTTTTATTTTAAACGCAATTTATTCATTTGAATGAATTACTTCAGATGAAATCGCATAATCAACAATGTGATAAATTTGATTATGCAATCACAAATTTTGAGATCTAAAAATATAATCATGCGTTTTCACTGATTTTTCACAATTAGTGCTTTCATAATGAATCACTGAGTATCGATTTTAGTCTAATATCTGTAGTAAAATGGAGAAAAAATATTTAATCTTTACTGAGTTCACAAAAATACATGTAGTTGACACATAAAGCTAATAAAATTGCTAATAATTCCAATAATTTCTATGACCAGCGTGATTTAATGTGATATTTTAAAGTCTTTTTGCTTTCCTAATTTTTGGTGTAGTTCTGAAAAACCCCCAACTGAAATATCAACTTCAGCTGTAAGTTATTGGATTTTAATAAGATGCTGATACCAGTTCATGTATATGAGCCCTGAGTTTAATTAAAAGTTTTGTTTAGTTTACCTGAGTTTGAGTTTATTTAAAATAATAGAATTTTATCACAGAAAAACGTTTGTCTTTCAGGTTTCTTGAATTATCATTGTAAAAATTTATGAATTCATTGAAGAACGTGACTACAAGTCAAAAGGGTGAATGATCAGAGGTAAAAAAATGGGCAACGTTTGAATTTGGTGAAGGTTTTGAGAACTTGGTCATGTAAAATTCTTGCTTGCCATCATTTTATGTTTGAATATTCCAAAATATCACATTTCATAAAAAATGAACTAATATTGACTTGTTACGTCACTTATGCGGTTTAAGGTCCCAAAAAGGGGCCTTTTGGTGGTTTAAGCTACGAATTGGGTTTTGTGCAGCGGTTTAACTTTTAGATTTTTAAAACTACTTCCGCTCATGATAGAGGGTTGGGATTTTTTATCAAATGGCTAAAAGAATAAAGTTTATAATTTTTTCAATTAATTATCTTTTCCTATTCGTATTTATCTGAATACCGCGCTATGAGCTGCAAAAGTTTAAAAAAATTTTTTATCGGATACCTGAAAGAAAGAATTTTTTCATTTTCTTCAATCGATTCTCCTCTTATATCATTTATAAAGGGTTTGTTATTCCGAGATTCGCAGGGGTAATTCAGCTATACATATATAAAAATGTTATGGTGTCTGTATGGCCGTCTGTCCGTCTGTCAGTCTGTTCCTCCATCATTCAAATACTACTGGACCGATTGAGCTAAAATTTGTCATGTAGATAGAAACAATAGGTATCTGGCTGTAACATGGGCTATATTGAAAACCCCTCGGGGCCCCCAAAGGCACTCCCTGGTGGTCCATGCTAAGCTTTGGGTTCGGTGCAGTGATTTCATTTTTTGCTTTTTTAAAGTACTTTCACTCAAGATCGAGAGCCGGAATTTTTTTATCGGATGGCTAGATAAATAAAGTTTCTTTCTATTTATTTTTTTAGGCTTCATATTTGTCTGAAATTTATTTTTTTAGCTGAAAAATCTCACAGTTTTCTCTAAAATCAGCAATAGACAGCAATCTAATTTCATTGACAACTAGAGATTTGATTTCAAAGGATATTCATGCCTCTAGCATTTAAATATCATGTTTTTCTGCTGGCCCATCATAGCACGTAGTAAAGAAATCTGCATAAGACGGGCCCAGAGTCCCAAAGGCCCCATGATAGATTGCATCGGGAGGTAATCAATTACTCAATGCACATTTACAACAAATTTACTCTTAAAAGTCTGTTCCCAAAGTAGCTCTCATATGGGCACTGCATGTACATTAGAGAGAACACTTACGTAGTAAACGATACACATAAAGGAAGTAAAGAGGCTACGCAAGCAATTAAACGTGCTAGAATGTGCAGTAATATTAGAATCGTAATGGTAATAATGCCTCTATTGCTACAACAAACACAGATTTGCTTATTATCGTTTAATACTCAGATGAATTACACATAGTGGAACCACCTGCCACTCATTACGATTGTGAACTGTTTTTTAGACCAATTCCCACAGCATAAACGTTAAAAAATATTTATTTATGTTTAAAAGTGTTACAGTGCAGTTAACTTACATTCACGCAATCATCGAGTTACCTATTAAAGAGTCTAACTCGCCTCACGGTTTCCCCTCCTTGGACTTAAAAATATATCCATAAACATGCCTAATAGAATAAAGGGTAACCTTTCGAAAAAATCTTATCAAACATGAGGAATGTCTTCTTGGCGAGTAACTGAGTCCTTGCATGAAAAACGACAAAGGTTAGACTTGTATGCTCAAAGACATGTCCACCAACGATTGCATGAGTATCTCCCCGTGGTTTTTCTCGGGTTACGCTAAGAACCGCTCAAATTTCATTCCAACCCAACCTATGGTCGGGTAACCAGCTATAAATCTGGTTAAAATATAGATCCATCTGTTTCAAAACTTCACTGTTTTAAGACGGCTGAACGACATCCGTGCATGAAAATCGATAAGTGCACTAAGAATCACCATAGATTTTTTATTTAGCAATCCTAACCAATGATAATGGCTAATCTTTACACCGAAGGCGCAGTCAGGGTGTTTGATAGTCAGGGTGGATTGATAGGTCAAATAAACATGGCTGCCGCTACAAATGCTCCTTTTGACGTTGTCAACCGCTGGATTGTACCCTACTATCCAATTCTGATTAAGATACTAAACGCACATATCAAAGTTGAATAGCGCTACTCAATTAAGTCATTGAATACATATATATGTATGTATACAAGGGAAACGATGAAGCCGTCAATCACTCAGAAGACGGCTCAAGAGAACCGGAGGGACGAGGTGATCATCTATCAACCTGGGTGCTATTTAAGTACTAATGTGTCTGCGTGGCCCATTTTTCGGTTTCCCGTCATGAAAGAGTACCAACGGTAACTCATCTCTCCGTGCACCTGGAAAATGGTCAGCGTATCTACTACAATGAACAGAACGTACGAAATAGGTTACAAACTCCTTAAATGACCACGCTGACACTATTCTTCAGGATTTGTGGTTTTCTTATAAAATAAGTTCAATGTTTTTCACACGCGTTGAATTTCAACGGGTACCTTCTGCTTACCACTACGTTTAGATTTCATTATAAACCATCATATATGTATTATAAGCATACCATTATTCGGTTTTCGTTTTTTTGTCTTTTTGAAATAAATTTAAAAGCGATTTTATTACATTTTTTCTACTCGAAATCATTTCCCTTTTGTATAAACAGCACTACTACATTATTTTCAAGTTTTTTATCTCCCGTTGAGATTCAACGGGTATTTTCGCTAATATTTATATATATAAGGTTACATATTTGTTGGTTTCAATTACCATCCTCTCCCCCGAGATCCCTGAATACGTTTTTGGCACATTACTCTAAATCTAAATACCAGTAGGAGATAATGGGCGTTCCAGAAGTCTCGAAATTGACTAAACCAATTAACTATAGCTTTAAATATGGCTATATTTGATTGTTTTTTGGCAAATTCAAAATAATTCATCCCCTCACCTCTTCCAAGATCAATAAATGATGCAAATTATATGGGGATCCTATTAAATGTTGACTTTTTATCATTACAGACGTTATACAATAGCAATTATCTTGTTTAATAATTATCCCAGCAATAAAAAATTACCACCATCTGGAAGGGGAGTTAATTTTACGTAAAAACGTTCTTCTAAGTTTCTTCCCCAGCTTAATAGAAAAGCTTCGTTTGCCAAAAAGAACGTCATATTATGTAAACAATAGCAATTATCTGCGTTGTTAACAAACTCAACGAAAAACCAATGGCGTGATGTGAAAGCGGGGTTAATTTTCCATATAAAAGATACCATAGACCATGCATCGCAAGTGTAAATTACCTACCATTAGCAATTATATAATAACGACAATTACTCGGAAACTATGATTTGTAGCGAGCCCAAATTTTCAATTTATAAGTTTAAGATGCTCTTTCAAAGGTGGAATTTACATAGCATCATGCTCGATGGTGGGGGGGTAAAAGGACAGAGTTGAGATTAATTGTGCATGACGGCAGTCAGTTGGAATTCCTTGTATCATCTCTGTATTAAATGTTTTTACCTTGGATGCTCATCTGGTGTGGTCATATACGGATATAAACCCTTCCCTTCTAGGAGGGGGAAATGCATCGATGTTTAACCTCGACCAAGATATATAAAAGTTGCAGAGGATGTGGTGGAATGGTGACAGCGTGGGTTTTTTCCATGAAAGACGTATATATACACGCATATCAATTTTGAAAAACGAGTCAGTCTCAGCCGAGCCAACACACTCTCCCTCTCACGCGGAGATGGATTAGAGAGCTAAATGAAGTCTGTTGGAGCAAGATAAGAATGAAAAGCCGAATCATTCTTTCATCAACAGACTCCGAGGTGGATTGGGAAACAGCAGTCTGATATATTCGGGCCCTGGTATCACATGGCAGTGAATGGGGCGAAAGGGAAGACGCTGGAGGAAATTATTAAAGTCACCAATATGAACGATCAGGTTCATATTTACGATACTTTGTTGAGGGAGCCTGCATCGGCAAAGGAGGGAGCCATCGAAACGTCTGTAAACCTGAAGCAGGGATGTAGCTTGACTCAATATTACGAGAACCTGATGAGAACCTGGAACGAAGATGTAGTGTACAAGGGTGAGGAGATTGATGTGAAACATATGAATGCGTGGGTATGTGAAACGACGAATGGTAAAATAACAGAGTTAGTGAACGAAATGGATGTGGATGAATCCAAATTAATACTATTGATTGCTGTGTATTTCGAAAACGAATGGTTGATACCATTTTATGAGCTTAATACACGGCCGGCTACCTTCTGAACTTGTGGAAATGAGATAAATATACCTACGATGTACGCTGTGAACGAATGTGGTTATTATGAGGGTTCTGAATTGAACGCTCAAGTGTTGGAAATGCAATTCGATGACCGTACTGCTTCCATGTTGTTTTTACTACCAAATGCTCGCGATGGGATAGTGGAGTTGGAGAGAAAATTATCTCATGAAGAATTCAATGTATTCCAAGTTTTAGATAAGTGTGTGTTGAAGAGGACTTTGGTATGTCTCCCGAAATTTACAGTGTGGTCAAAGATAGATCTCTCGTGTGCACTTGAGGCTATGGGCATGAAGACTATGTCCAGCGATTATGCTGATTTTACTCCCATGATAGACGATAACACTAAAATATCCAAAGTGTTGCAAAAGACATTCATCGAGGTGACCGAGGTGGGTGCTTAAGCTGCGGCAGCCACTAAGATGATATTTATTTCCAAAGGCAGTAGCCCGAGCGCGGAAGCGGAGTTCATAGCAGATCATCCATTTGCATTTTTTATTATATCCAAACGAACCGGTCTAGTGATGTTTAGTGGACGGTTTACTGGTGATATATAAAATGTATGTATGATATGTATTAAGTCAACCTCGGATGAAGAAATGTAAAAATTATATGAAAAATAAATTTAAAAAAATGTCTTTTGTTTTCAAAACATATCCTCTTCCTCAAAATAATTAATAATTATCTCAAAGTGGTATAAAAAAAGAGATGTTCTATATGGATTTCCTCCGTCGGTTATTCAAGTTAACGGGGGAGGATAATTAATTGACAACGGGGATAAAGTGTATAAAAATTATTTTTTTCCTAATTTATTTTTAAAGGACCGTTTTGGAATTGCTATTTAGTCCTGAAAAGGACCGTTTTTGGAATTATTATTTAGTCCTAAAAAGGACCGTTTTTTGGAATTATTATTTAGTCCTAAAAAGGACCGTTTTTTTGACTAGTGACTAATAATAGTCACGCAACCCGAAAACTTCTATGCAGTGTTTGCATTTATCTTTATTTAAATATCGCAATCTTTCAATAATTAGCGATCGCAGCAAATCGTCAGTCAATTTAGGAAAGAAAACTGCCTCATAATACCCTTCATATTGATCACATACATTGTAAATTGCGATGGGGTCCGGATCGGTGCAATTTGCGATTATCCAGATGGATAATTGCCAAACCATGTTATTTCAAATCTCGGTCGAGGAAGTGTGAGCTAGGCGAATATAAAAATGCATCCTTGAAGGTTGGTTTGGGATTAGATCAAGGACTTAATTACTAGAGTGGGAGAAAAGATTTAAGCATTGGTAATCCTTGGAGGAGTCATCTGTGTCTATATATGGATCTGAATACATTCGAATTTGAAAGTACAGTTTAAATGTCCATTTATGGATGTATATGGCTTGGTGGATTAATCTAGCCTTATAAGGTGTGCGTGTAGCTTCTAGGTTACATGGGTGGGGGAAGGGGAGTGTGTTACATCAGTAATGAGGCTTATTGTGTTGATAAATCTAAAGGAATCCCATATAATTTGTATCATTTAATGATCTAGGAAGAGGTGGGGGGTGGGTTAGGTTGAGTATGCCGAAAAACAATCGAATATAGCTATATTTAAATCTGTAGTTAATTGTTTTAGTCAATTTCGAGACTGTTTTGGAACGCCCATTATCTCCTACTAATACCAATCCTGAGACCATCAGAAATCTATAACATACTCAGAAAAGTTGATTATTTGTCCGGTGCAGCAGCTTACTTTGAAGAAAAATGTTTTATATTTGATTCCATCCTTTTTACCTGTTGGGTGAGTCGTCTACGCGATGATGCCCTTAATTGAGCTTTAACCTTAACCACTTGCTACTTTTTCTCCTATCATAAGAATGAAATATATATTCTAAGCGCAATAACGCAGAAGAAGAATTATGTGGACGAGATGAATCGACTACTTACGAAAAATATCAATGCCCACGGTATCAAGGACCAATTAATGCAATTAACTTTGCTAAGGACGTGAAATGATAAGAAAAGGTGCAGCGCTGTCATTAAAGAAGAAAAACAGAACCACGTACGTTAGCCCGAACAATGCATTAAAATGAAATGAGTTAGCCTAGAGTCGATGCCAACTTTTAGCTGAAAAAAAGAATACTAAGAAGAATCTGCAAGAAAGAACCAAAACTGATTGGACGCAGTCTGATGCACAATATTTCAGAGAAAGGTGTTATGACAAATGAGTGCCGTTATGAATTAATTTATCGGTAAAAAGAATGTCAGAGTAAGATCATGGATGAATTAAGAGAAGAAAGTGTTGTCAAATACCAGTCTAAGATGCAAGTACGGATTAAAATTTAGTGTTTGAAAGAAACTGAGATTTATCAATCGAATAATAGAAAGACCCTAGTTTGAAAAAGTGAAAAAATATTTTATTTTGCTCTGGTTAGCTCATATCTTGAATACATCTTGAGCATTTGTGACCTTGCAGAGGGAGATTTAATTCTTAAATGGCATATGTACAAAGGCAAGCCGCACGCTTCGTGATACACCACTAGGAGTAAACAGAAAGTGCCACACAGCTAATGAGAGGAATAGGTTGGGCGCCGCTAGACAGTAGGAGACTACACGTCAGGCTTAAATAACTAGAAAAATAAAGATGAGTAAGACATGGAGGATATTATTGCGACACCTCACTATATCTCTCGGACGGATAGAAGTGACAAAATAAGGAAGATACACTGCCTAACTGATAGGTAAGTACAAATAATTGTTCTTTACACGCACCAATAGTGACTATAAAAAACAGAGACACACCAAGACACTCCTTAAACAGCTTTGGCCTTTGTCTTCTCCCCATTCCTGTTCCTACTTCCTCCACCTTACATGGTTGAGGTCCTAACATCTCCTGACACACGTACCTGAGGCGGCTAGCAGTTAATCACGTAGAAGTGCAGACGAAGTGATTTACTCGTCACACACCACCTTACGATCTTGCTAAATTCAATATCCTCATATAGATCAGTTGTAGTTATTGTAATTATTGGACATGATACCTGAAGTTTAAGCCTTTCAGTACTAACTGGACACATTTCTCCCTGCTAATATTTTTGTTGTAAGTGGTTGATACAATAGTAACGTAAATTCAATGAGAATATACTAATACTATTTCAAAAATTCAAAGAAAAATATCAGTATTAAAGGTTGTATTATCTGGTGCATTCTCCGCGTAGTTGAATGTATTCTCGGGTTTCCAACCCGGTTGGAACCCCGATATGAATTCATTCAGAATGTAAGGGTTTAACAACAAATGAAAAAAAAAATATTTTTGAAGAGGCAGTTGTCAACGTAAAGCAAAATATCTGTCAATAAAAGAAATGGATTTATGAACATTGGAAAAATACTTTCCGAGGAAAAAATATTAATAGCTATCACCTGTGTCAGGGTCTTTTACATGATACCTGGAAAAAGTCTAACCTTAACTGTAATTGCACGGAGTCGATCGCCACTAATGGTAACTGTCCTGTCAATGAAAACGATGCTCAGCAATCTCTTCACTTGAAGGTGGACAGGATCTTGACGTAGCGTTCCTCATGATACCTCACTCTATTCCCCCCATACGAGAGTCATAGCACCGAGATACATCTAGAAAGCTAATTTGGGTCGGAGCAATATCGCCGGAATAGGTACTCCGCGTGGGCGGCTTAGGAGAGGGATCAGGGGGGGGGGTGTGGGGGGGTGGGTGAAGGAGAGGAGTTCGGTGGTGGGTACACAAGGAATGAAGCAGATGAATGAAGTATGTGCGAGAACGGATATGGGCAGGAAGCAGGAGACGAGGGCAAAGTTTGAATAAAAAAAGACGTCGGAAAAAGCCATCAAGCGTAAGGGTGATGGGGTCACATGGGGAACGACCCGAGAGAATGATTAATAAGTGTGCACATAAAGAGGAGATAAGCGGGTCGGGAAGGGCATGTGCTAAGTTGAACGGGTTGCTCCAGTGCCACGCCCCTCTCCCATATGAATGAGAACATGAGGGGAGAGAGGGGGGGAGAGGTAGAGGATGAGGTGTGAGGGGCGAACTTCAAACAAATAAATAAAAGAGTGTCCGTGAATGGAAGCCCTAAATGTTTAGAAAGGCCGTATTAAAACGTGAAGACCACGGCCGGGGAGATTGAGGGCAGCTTGGGTCACTTTTAATAGTGTTCATCCGGGGTTAGGCGGGGGAGGGATGAGTTGTGCAAAGGAATGGAAGATTTAAAAAAAAAATGAAAAGGACGTGAGGTTTTTCATGTGGAGGTTGGGAGATGTGGACAAAGAAATTTAAACTGTTTTTTTAAAGTGGGGGATAAGAGAGGGTGACTCATGCGTGGTCGGGTAAAGGTATCTCCCCCATGTGAATTTTTATAAAGCACTTCCTTGAACCCCATACCAGAACACCCCGTGCCACACATCTCTCCCTCCCATGGGATTTCGGATACCCCTTCTCAAGTCCTTCTCCGCGTCCATTGTTGCGGTCCGTCGCGATGTCAAGCCGAGGTGGCGGGATAAGTTTCTGTATATTTTTTTCTTTTTTTCATTCCACGGCTCCGGTGGCAAGGGTGTATCTCTCCGCCGGAGTCCACGGTGTGGTGGGCATTATCTTCGGTGGCACAAGGGAGGGTAGAGTCGTTTTACCTCCTCGCGGGAACATGCGCCGTGTGTGAACCGGGGAATAAAAATTTAAAAACGGCCAGCTGCGAAGCTGACACCAGTCTAGAAATATCTCCCGCAAAAAAAAAGAATCAACCCTCTTTTCTCAAAAATCTCCCAGTGGATTCCCCCACCCCTGTGCAAACTCTCCTTTGTAGTTTTGGTAATTAGGGGAGGTGACTGACAACTGAGGTAATTTCCGCCGACTAGGGTAGGTGAGTAAGCTGGAAATGACAACGGATGAAGGGTGGAGAGAAACCCGGCGTTTACATTAAACCTACTTTAAACGAAAGACTCAATGGAGGCACAGTTTAACGTCCATCAGATGGAAAGAGTAGCTACTCTATGCTGTCATCTCGATGCAGCGCAAGAGAAGTGAGTGGGATTCCTCTTTAATCTTAGGGATTCGAACTTGGGTAATTGTAATGAGAAGTATTCAAGTCATTTTACCAACCCGATAGCCAAAAGATAAATGCTGAATTTTATAGCTTTAAAACGGTTAATTACTCCGAAGAGCTCACCTCAAGGTTCAAGTGGGGATGAGGAATACCACTGAAAACACTCCGCCGCTTCTGGGAATCGAATATGATGGTTGGTTGGTCAGTTGAGGAGGCGAAAGACAACTGACATCATTTGCGCAATTGACGACATATGGTTAAAGGGAAGGGCTGCATTGGAAATGGAGGAAGGTTGGAGAGAACCCGGTGTCGGAATCACCCTACTATTAATGAAAGACTCCGATGGGACCAGAGTTTAACGTCCCATCCGACGGACAGAGTGGTGCACTTGAAGTGCTCTTCAAACGTCACTCATATAGGGATCGAATTTCCTCTGAAAAATCACCGTCACTGACGGTATTTAAACCTTGGTCCTCGGGATAGGAAGACAGTAAGTATTCTCACTACCACACCAACTCGACACACCCTCTTTGCCGTCAGAGCGGTAGATAGTACTCCTCCGTCATTTTCTCTCCCGGAGGCGGGCCCACATCCAACTGCTGCTCACACACAAACACGCTCTTAACTCCCCATTCCGTCACTCGCCCGCCCTCGGCGGCAGGCAGGCAGTCCCCGCACGTAGCGGCTGTAGCTACGTGTTTACTTGCCCGGCCGTTCTAGGCGTGTGTGCTCGGAATGCGCAACTATGATGGGCAGGAACCTCACCACCGACCCCCCCCCCCCCCCCGACCACTTTATCTAGTCATCCATCCGCTTTCGCACAGCCCACTCACCCACACCCTACTCCCCACCTCCCTGACTCCCTTACATCCTTCCGGAAGGGACAGAGTACCTACTGGCTTCACATTCCGAGAGGAACCGGGTTCAAATCCCCGCCGTGGACGAGATTTTTCAGTCGAGTCACGGTCCCTGTTTTGGCGCTTCAAGAAGGGCAATTCAAGTGTAATACTCTGTCGGCGCCGAGTTTCTATCCAACCTTCATTCCTCAGTTCATACTTCCCTTGTCGTCCTACCCATTCACACTATATTCCGCAAATGTCTACAGGAGTCATCGCTCCTCCCCTTATAAACACTTTCGTTGCAATTCCATGTGGTATTTGATATTCCATGTCACATGCAATTTGCAAGTGGAGAGCACTTCAAATGCTGTTCTCCATTCGTCGAATGGGAAGCTAAGCCGTTAACCACTTAGCGTAGTTTTGTTAAAGAGTGGGCTATTGTCAACACCGAGTATATCTTCACCTTTCCTTCTTTCCCCTTATTATTCCTGCCCTGCCAATCTTTCCACCTGCATTAAATATCGCGCATTACCTCGATTGCCGTTCACCTTATCAAGTAACTGACCAGCCTTAAATGAAAAGTATATTTACGAGCGAGTTCTTTATTCATTGAAATATCCCGCGAGATGAATAAGAGGCTATTCAAAAGATTGTCCCAAAAGGCGCGAATGACCTCATCTTTCGGTCACCACCCAATTCAACACAAAAATGCGCCGGGCTCATCCCACCACAACCCTCCCCTCACCCAGCATCCTCTCTCTCCCTCCGTTTACATCTTCCCCACTCCCTATCATTCATCGCATCCCCTCCCGACCTCTCCCATTTCATGGGAATGAGTGCCCCTGCCCTGCCAACCTCTCCAGCGTTCCCGCCCCGCTTGGTTTCCTAAGCAACGGCATGACGTCATCGTTGGAAAATTGGAGCGTGATAGGTGTTCGCCGCGAGCGAGATAAGCTCACTCTTCTTCTTCTTCATGGAGTTTTTGAGGAGCAAACCCGACGGTGTTGTTCGCCAACCACGAGGTAGCCATCCCTGATCTGCGATATCGCGTTGTTCCCGACTGGGAGACAGGAAAAAAAATAAGTGATCAGTCTTTTCCGCGATCGGGATGCATTGGGTGTGTACATATCGATTAGAAACTTTTGAAAGTTATTTTGTTTCGGCTAAATTGATAAATCCGATGTCAAAGTACAAATTTACGGTATGCTTGATAAGTCCAAATAAGGAATGTGGCCGCTTGCGTTGGTGTTGAAAGAAAAAAAAACATATTTTTTCAAACAAGCTTGTGTAAAGTGGGTAATATTTGCATCAATGAGTATTTTTATATTGAGGGGCATACTACATGAAAATTGAAAAGTTAAGAGGCATGTTTGGCTTTATTTGAAATTTTGAAGCAAGCCAATGATGAGGAATGTAAAATAACTGAAATTCATGACGGATTAATCGAAAAAATCTTCAATATAGGTTAAAAATATTGGACATGTGAATTTCAGTATATGTTTATCAAAGAGACAGGCGTGGGCGCTAATTTGGGCCAGAAAAATTATGTGGCTTTATGAAGGGGAGCAAATTTTATGGTACCACTCCTGTAGCAACTATAACAGGAACAGGAATTGCAGCAGTTTTACCATAACTTCATCGGTCACCGTTCGTATAGATACAGTTGTGCCAGAGCTATATATAAAAATGAAAGCCCCTTTTATTAGTCACGCCGGACGATCACATGTAAAGCAGTATTAAACATAATATTTAGTTAAATATCCGCAGATGAGTGTATGAATGCTCCATCAGGGTGAGTCTACTAAGCGGAGAAATGGTTGATGAAAGCTTTGTAATAATAAGCTCTTTAATTTGTAAAACCAATTAAGTTATGGAAAAATGTGTGTTGAACCAAAAATACATTTTATATTTACTCCAATATATGATGATGTTCGTCAACAAACTCACTGTTTTTATTTATATAACTAATCAGTAACTGAACGGGAATATTTTCCTATTTAGCTTTAAGATATTATGCATTACCGTTTACTGACATTATCTTCACATATATTTTCCCAACATAACATTCAAACTGCATTTTACTTGGAAGATACTCAAGGGATATTTTACTTGATCAGAAATGATGAAATAAGAGGAAAACAATTAAATTTTAAATCAAGTAACTTATTAATTTCCAGTTCAAAGGTGCATACAATATTTTCACCCTAGGCTGCTTATTTCTTGTATTTTATTGGGATTGCAGACATTGTTTAGTGGACAATTTCTAAGGACACCTCATGAAGTCTGGATGAAAATATCGTAAAAAATGGAAGGAGAAATGAATGGGAAAAGTTAATGAGGACCAATGATGGAATTCATTATAATTGATGTAATACATAATTGATGACGTATATTTGATAACAGTGAAAGTCTCTACACTCTGATTCTTACATTAGTAGTAAAAATTGTATTATTTCTGTGGACAGCTGTAGGAAATTAAACTGATTTTTTTCAATTCTTCCGACTGGCAGTGTGACAATAGCAGCAACCGTAAAATGTTTATGCCAAACGAGGAGGACCATATGGAATAGGTCACATTTCACATGCACAGTATGCAGCATGGCACATTTCCCTCCGAACTTTGCCGTGAAAAATTAATTTAAGTGCATCTTAAAAAGTGGGACGTTATAAATCTGTCAATACACATACTTTTAGTCATCTGACGCAGATGATCAATATGGCTCTACGAGAGATAAAGACCGACGAGAAAGCCGATCAAACATTTCGGAATCCCTGCAATTTTTGCAATCTCTTGTGTGATTCCTCGCACATCAGAGATGGATATTTCAGCTCTCTCGTTATCCGTTTGCTTCTGCAGATCGCGAGGATTCCGTTATCACGATTTGGACGGATCGCGCCGGGCTCTGCGAATTTGTTTGGCATGCGTTGAGCCCTTCCGAAGTGGGCCGACTCGGCGGGAGAGCGGCGGGGAAGGAGGAGGGGAGGAACCCCGATATTTTCGATGGAACGAATCCCTTCCTTTGCGTCTGCGGAGGGTGGAAAGAGGAAGAAAATTCTTGGCCGGAGGGATTCGAATGTATTTCGACGACAGCGGGGGAAAAAATCTTCCAGAGGATGACAAGAGGGTTCGAGGCTAAAGGAAGGGAAGGAAAGTGGGCATGCGTTCCGGCACGCGCAGCTGCATTGTCGCTACCTTTTTGTTTGCTCATTGGGGAATTGTGAACCGAGAGGGAAGAGGTTATAAGGTCGCGAGGTCGAGGAGTAGGTCGGGTCAATGGTGTGGTCATCACAAAAAACAAATTTGAGAAATGGGCATGTTATAATGTGGGGAGTGAGGAAACAAGAAGGGAACTTCCGTTACCGTCGATAGGCCGACCGACAATATTGTCGTCAGTTCTGCCTTCTCGTTTTATGCCTCGTTTCAAGTGAGGAAAAGGATTAAATTTATCAAAAAAATCACTTGAGTGCAATGATAAGACGAACTTCATATTTGTTTTAACTCAATAAAAAGAAGATTTTTTTCCGCAGCACAGTCAAGTCTCGATTACACGAGTCCCGGTATACCAAAGTTTTGCATTAACCGAGGTGTGGATACTAATTCTTTGTATGTACCAAGCAAATTCATCTCATGCAAGTGAATGTGAGAGTTTGGTGATGCATTCGGTCTTCTTTTACACGAATAATCACAACACCGTTTTATCTTCGTGCGGCATAAAAGTTAAATACGGCAAATCGATGAAATATATTTTTGTCTTCTTAATTTATGTGAGCTCTCAATCTCGAAGTTTTGATTATTCGAGGCTGCCTCAGTTCACATTACTTCGGATAATCAAGACTGCAGTGTAATTATCTTAAGATTTGTTTGTCGCAGTAGTAGACTGGATGGTATCACAACGTTTAAAATGAGGTCTTAATTATAAGAAAAACTTTACATCCATACCCAAGGCAAAATTGAATCCCACGACCTTAAGATTTCATTCTTGGCGCATTGTACCAGGCTATTGCGGCCTATCCAGTTTAAATATATCTACCTATTCCACACTCTGGCATCATTGACATAGAAAATATTTACTTTTTTCAAACTACATACCGATTGTTCCATAAAAGTTCTGCAGTTTCATTATTGCAGGTTCCAGCAGTTTATAGGCTATTGGTAAGATCCATCAAATTTGGTCAGTTTTTCTCACCTCGTGACTTCTGAATTCGCCAACGATGATGTAAATTTTCCTGCTCCTTCCTAGGGTTCTAACCAGAGTGGTCACGTACAACACCAGGCACGAGCAAACCTCCTTGACCCGACGATGAAAATAAGCATGCACTACCCACTTACTGCTCTCATTTAGACGGCGTATTACGCCAGCCCTCATCAACAACGTGGGCCGTGCTGAAATGGCAAGCCAGCATTTGTTCCCGGAGGTTTTAAATTGCATCCGCATCCTCTTTCATTCCTTGTCCGTGAACCTTATCCGGATCCTCGCGGATCCTCGCGAGAGAGGCGTAAATTTATGGACCTTGAAGAGAGGGCTCACTCTTATCTTGAGACGGAGGGGGGAGGGGCGAGGGAGAGGGCGGGGAGGGAGGGAGGCCTCTCTCTCCCAAGCACGCTTTTCCCTCTGGGCACAAAGGCGAAGGCGAGTGCTCGAAGCGCAATTTGCGAGAGTAAGCCAATACTCTCTCTCTCTCTTGTCTCGGTCGACCCTGGGATCTCCTATGGGATGCGAAACGACAGAAAGGAACGGAAAAAGAAAAGAGGAGTTTGGGATCGAATGACTCCCAGGGAGAAGAAAGAGATGGAGACCTAAGGTTCAGAAACGGTGAAAGATATAGCGGATCAGGCTGATGGTGTAGTGGCGTTGCTCTTGGGGGAGGGGGGGATATGGGGAATAGGGAGGGGGGAAAGATGGGGAATAGGGAGGGGGGAAAGGGGACGATCCACCCTAGGGCCACACTCTTTTCTGAGGCTACATTTTGCCATTAAAATCTATTTTTTAAATTTCTTTAGAGTGAAAAGAGAATAACTTTCGACTATCCCTAGAATGAACGATAACAAAAAATTATAAATAACGATTAAATTATCATTTTATGCTACCTGTGCAACATTCACGAACAAACTAAATACATTTTGATTGTCTCTATAGTGATTTTGTGATAAAAATGCAAGTAAAATCCACTTTAATTTTTTTATTTTAATTTATAAATAAAAAAATACAGCTGGTAGTTTCAGGCGTTACTTGGTGGAATTTATTCATTGTATAAATGAAAAACTTAAACTTTGTGGTTACAAAATGATAATTTTATGTGCACGACCCGGGTTTCGACGTACTATGACGTCATCTTCAGGTGACGAAGAATAAGACATCCTGAAGATGACGATATATGACGTCGAAACCCAAGTCGTGCAAATAAAATTATCATTGTGGAACCACTAAGTTTAAGTTTTTCATTTATATAAAAAGAAATACGATTATTTTAAGTTTTTAATTTAGTTTTCAAATAAAGTCTAAATAAATTTGATGCATAAAGCATAATAATAATAATAGAACATACGTTGTAACTTCCAAAATTTGTTGTGAATGTATAACAGGGTTCGGCCGCTAAGGCATCTTCAGCTTTCTGCGGTAGATGAATGTACCTGAAGATGGCGCAACGGCCGAAACCAACCGCCTCGCAACTGGCACTTGTTTTACCAGACAGATAGCCTCACCCACGGATACTGTATAAAGGATTCCCGAGTCGTCCACGAGAAGCGCTGTTTTCTGCTGTCATTTCGCGAGCTTTTTATTAGCTTTGCAAATTGTCCGCATCGTGGCGCTGTAAAAAATAGGGACCTATGCATTCCCGATATTTTCCATTGCTGGAAGTGCAAGTGCCTGTGCCTGCTTCGAGTTAAATCGCTATAAACAATAGTTTTCCATTTGAAAGCCGGTGAATTAAGGTTTTTAGAATTTAAGAGTGTGACGTAACCGTCGTTGCTTTGTCCCTGGGTGCGACGGTGGCTACGACAAGACAAAAAAGGAAAATAAGGAGTTGGGCTTACGAAACCGAAGCCTGTTCAAAGCGAAGGTTGGTAAATCTATTTGAGTGTTCTATGAATCGTTAAACTTGCATAGGTAGGTTATAACATTAATAAATTAGTATAGATTGCTTGAAATATTCGAGGTTATTAAGATGATTTTACCGATACGCTTGTTGTAATTGATATAACGTTGTATGTACTCAACCGGAAGTGAATGAGGTAACGGTGAACCTCGGTGTTTTAGGAATTAAATGGAGAAGTTAAAATGTGAATAAATTAATTACATGTTTGTACAAGTAAAAGTATTTTAAACGGTCTCGTGAAGCCATTTTTAAAATAGTCGTATTTCAAAAGCCAAGTGTTCATTGTGTCCGCCATGGTTGTAAGCGCCGGGATCAGAAGATTATTTATTACATAAGACAGCCACACATCACCATAGACGTCCTTAATGCAATATTTAATATGTACAGAACGAAGCCCAAATTCTGAAATGGCGGTTGATTTTGAATGGTAATGGGTGATGATTTTGAAACTGGATGGAGAGGGATATTTCTAGGTTATGAAATGTCAATATCAATTATCACCTGACTGCCGTGGTGGTGTGTACGGAATTGGAATTGAAGGATGAACTTGCTCACTTCAAGAAGTTTGATGCAGTATGACAGTGTTAGAATGTGAGTTGATAATTAGTATACTTACTCATCACTCTTCAATATCTGTTATGTGAAAGTATATTTCACTCACTTCTTCTTTGTTTGCAGGTGAATCTTCCATGTAGTGATAATAGATGAAAAGAGTGATAAGTCAACACTAAAATTTGTCTACTCTGCCAGTGTGCATTATTACAGATTTCCCAGTTTCTTTGAAATTTTTGTGCTATTTCAACCTGATCTGTTTTTATTTTGCAATGAAGCTTCATTTCTCCAAATATCCGTTTTCAGTGATTACTTTGTTTATCAGGATTCTTTATTTTTACTTCAATGAATGTGAATGGATCAATAACTCGTTGCTTCATAAATATTGCTCCATCATTCCTGACATGTTACTGAACTTGGTTTTCTTATCTCTTCTGCTCATTTAAGTAATGATGATTTAAATTATTTTCTAATAATGCTGTGAGTATTTTGTGAGAGATAACTTTTCTTGATTGAATGTTCATAAATTACTCCTTGATGGTGATGTGTATTCTTTTTTTCAGGTTATCCTGATGATGTACGTTTCTTTTGGATTTAAATAGGAAAATTGCAATATTTTCCTCCCAACTTTGTTGTGCTAGTTTTTGTATTTAAAGAAATAAAACATGTCAACCTGATCAGCGTTGTATTTATTAGTAACTACACCGTTTTGTTAATTTTAACTGATAATTCATTCCTTTGCTATCGTTGTATGGCATGTCATTCTTTGCACTATCAGTAAGAAATTGACCTAGAAGTTGCTAGGGGCCATTTTATAACTTCCTCTTGTTTGCTTAAGAAGATACTGGTTTATTAAAAGATACCTTCAACTCGTGGGGGATATTCTGAGTGTTTTCAAATACACTTGATTCATACTTGATAGTTCTCTGGTGATTTTTATGCACGGAGTTTACATCTTCCCCTCTGTTCTTAGTGGAGTTACTTATTTTGATGACATGAATTTTGTTGGGTTACGACCTCATAATCGGGGTTGTGACATTGCTGTAACTGATGGTAAGGTAGCAACTCGGGGGATCGTAATTGTGTTGTAAGTTTCCTGCGCATTTTTGAGTTTAAAATTAGCCTGGTGTGATTTCTCGTGAGTTAATTAGAAGAGTATGGCTCTGTGCGCTTTAATACTTCAGCATTCCTCATCTAGTCTGATTCCTGCTGTGTTTGGTTTTTTCTATTGTCAAGAGTGATGCTCAAAGTCGGCCTGCGTGTTTGATAAATCCGGTGAATTCCCTAATTTGTCCGATAAAAGTGATATATCCGCTCTGATACGTACTCTTCCCATGTCTTTCGCCACTATGTTCAGGTCCCTCCGAGTATTTAGCACCGCGAGTGGCCCCGAACTTTGAACAGCCAACATACCAGACATCTTTGAGTGAAAGTGCAATTTGGTCATAGCGTACATAAATCCATATGAAATAGTAGTTTAACGCGTTTTTAACGCACAAATATTTTCAGAAGGGGGGGTCACAAAAACCGAGCCCCTCTGGACGTGCATCGGCCCGGGCCCCTTAGCACCCACGCCGCCCCTGCTCGCATATATAGCCTTACTAACTTCGATTCCTCCGTTGTCTCGTCCTGACTCTGCCTCCCTTATCTGCTTATTTATTCCTTCTTCAGCGCCCACAGGCGAGGAGTAGTGAACGGAGGGGATGGATTGATAAGGTTTCCTTTGACCGACTTCTTGTGTTTTCCGGAAACTTTTTAATGATCTCTCTCCCCTACTCCCTTCCATCTCGAGCTGATTGAAATTCCCAGTTACATTTTACGTGAGAGAGTATTTAATAAAGAGGCGCGTATCTTCCCTGTCTTGTCCTTGGAACAAGAGGCAGTACTCTGCGACCTAAATATACGGCCGGGGCAATACTGCATCGGAAGAAAAGGGGTGAGGGCATGGATGGGTGGAAAAATGCCTTTTAAATCCATCGCAGGAGGAAGAAGAGAAACTTCATTTGGGGAGGACTCATTATTTCTTTCCCACTTTGCGGCGTGACGGAGGATATAATTACTTGGAAAAAGGTTCAGGGTCATGTGCTAACGAACGATATTTTTTGTAGATAAAAATATAGTGAGGATCTGAGCATAAATTTATTACATGTGACTCAGCATTCGGTTATTTTTACTTCCTTCCAAATCATCTTCCACGAACTTGAACCGATAAGTAGTAAACAACTACACATTTTTATGACTTATTCAGCATTAAATAAAATACTTACCCACGATTAATGATGAAAAAGGAATTTGTGATGAAAATATATCAATTCAAGCTATAAGGTCTAAATAAGTATCAATACCGATGTGTAAAGTTTCAGCGTTAAATTCTTTCGCGGTGTTAAGCAGATGGAATTTTTTTATTAAGAGGAACATTCTTTCAAGCAGCATCATTATTATTGGTATATATTTCTCCAAATGATGAGTCCCTATCATCTTCGTTCGGTGGGGCGAGGAATTTTTCAGCATGAGGGTGATTGGCGAAAACAAGGATGGCATCGGTTGAGTGCGGCGGTTCAATCTCTTCTCTCCAAGCTTTATTCGCAGCGGATTCCGCCAACTACGGCCACCCGCCCACCGCCACCTAAATATGTATCTTTTGCTCCACCCACTTTCCTCCTCGACAACCCTCTCCTTCTTATGCTCCTGGAGTCCCTTCTTCCTCCTCTCCACTCCTATTTCTCGATCCCATTGTCTTCTCCTCGCTGCCATTCTTTCCGTCTCTACACCACTCAATCCTCCCGATCTCCTTAAAAACGACTTCTTATTCCGATGCTCTCCCATCTTCTTCTGTTTTCGAAATTCCGACCTAAGGCTCTTCCAACCTCTTTAAAAAGTCTCTCTTGTGTCTTCCTACTCGGGTGTTGCACCCTCTCGCCCCCACCTTCCCCGTGCTCTCACAAGAACTCTCGAACCGCCGGCTCCCTCTCATCCCCCCCAAGAAGTCTTCCTCCCAACCTCCCGACCCCACCCACTCCTCACTTCCTTCCTCTTTGGAGGTAATCCGATTACGTCCACCCTCTACCTCTTCCTATTCCTCTCTCATCTTGTTCCGCGTCTCCCGTCGTTCCACTCCCACGTCTGTACCGCCCCCAGTTCTCCGCAATCCCCTCAAAAGCCGCTACCTCACCCCTCCCTCCCCCCGCCACCAATACCTCCCCCTCATCCATCACCCATTTAATTGTCTACTCTCTCTCAACAGTCACAAGTGCCCCCACTGTTTTCCCATTTCACGGTTGGAGCCGAAAAGCGACAAGGAGTCTGCTCTCTAGAACTTCTTCCCATTCTCCTCGCCATCTCTCTCTCTCTAACAAGTAGGTAAGTCTTCCATTCCCCACCCTCGATCCGCTCCAACCAGAAGAGTATGCCAATGGGTTTATCAAAGCTTCTCGTTGAGCGATGGAATTCGCCGAATTAACTGTCGATATTCCGTTCTCTAGGGAATCAATTGGTGGCCTGCCCATGACGAGGGCATGGAGTAGACAGCGGGAGTGGAGGATCGAGATAGTGGGGTGAGGATCGGTAACCTTTTAAGAGGGAAAACAAGCGGTGTCTGATTTCGTTTGCGTTTTTCCAAAGAAACCAACTTAATAATGGGCCCACTGGATTGAAGTACTCTAAATAAAGGCCAGGAAAAACGAATGCGATTGGCGAGGAGCATCTTTTTGAGTGATGTAGACGTAATGGCATTCGAAAAACATTTCATTATAATTTTTTCCCAAGATTGTTGGTGCCACACAGTAATGATTAATTTTGTAATGTTTCGACGGTATATTATAGCTCTATTATATTTCGCATGTGGTATTTTATGAATAAATAAGTATCTAGTTTCTTGTAACGATTGAATAATCATATTTTTAACTAAGAGATTGATATTATAAATACAAAGATATTTGCCTATTTGTCAAAAACATCAGAATTTTACGTGCGATCAAATTTCCACATTTATATCAATTTCAAATATTGAAAAAAAGCCTTTCACTTCACTCAGTGAAGGTTGAAAAATTGTACTGTAAGGTTTGTTGCCTCCAATACTATTTGTTCCGCATATTTTCCATTACTGTATCTTAAAAGAAATATATTAGTAAAAAAATGAGAATAAGAAAAAAGTGGTGCATCAATTGAATAAAAATAGATCGATAGAACTAGTAAAGTAATGCTCTATCTCGCGGATATGTTAATGGGTTATCATGCATAGCAGTGAACATTAGTTATAATAGTTTTGATTGAAAAATATGGATAAGGATTAGAGAAAACCTAAAATCCAATCCAGAAATAGAAGGGTAATGGAAATTGACTATTCTACGTGTTCAAAGTTTAACAGAGGTTATATAATACTAACCTATATCAATTATCACTATCAAGTCTACAATTTAAAGGCTTTTACGCGTTACAAAATTGCCTCCCGAATACCGATGCCAAGTGCCTCCTTATTGAATGTAACGTAAGATTCAGAGCATCTTATGATTTCTGCGGCTTCCACTAGAACATTAAAGTCTCCTCCACAGACCTCACCAACATTTAAGACCTCACTTGCACTCTCGTCAAAGGCTTCTGTATTCGGTGGAAGAGACCGAAGTGAGGCATGCTAGTGAGGCGACTGAGGGTTGTTTGGGGCGCATTTGTCTGAGGAAAAAAAGAAAGAAAGTGGGATCCTCGCATTGGACCACCCTTGCGTGACTTCCTTCCTTCCCGGAGTGAACAGGGCTCCCATTCCGTTCTTTCTCGCTCGGCGGATTCCACATTGGCCACACTCACGGTCGCCCATTCGCCCCTAGACCGTCACAAACCTTTCTCTTGCGCCTTTCTCGGTCACCCACGGTTGTATGGTGTGGTTTCTCCCCCTCCCTCACGCGCCAACCATTCTCTCAGCCTTCCTCCCCAAAGCCGAGGCTACGTCTTTTCATACACACACTCGCACACTTATTTTATCTGAGCACTCCCCAGATTTGTTGCCTCCCTCTCCACTTCCTTTTCCCCTTCCTTTTATTGCCGTGCTACTCTCGCCCACCTTACCCGTCTACTTCGACCGCATTACAGCCCGCTGTAAAACCGTGAATCCTCGACTTAAGGATGCAGACGGTGAATATGATTTGAAGTGCATTTATGACCTCTGTTATCAAAAGCGAGTGAATTTTACTTAGGATATGTCATGCGAAAAGAATCAGGAGAGAGTAGATTTGTTACTGTGGCATATTAATCAAAATTCTGGCTAGTCACCGAGAAACAATAGGCGGTAGGCAGTTGATTTTTTCGCCTCTTCAACTTTCGTGGAATGTTCCTCACGGCTCCCTCTTTCGTTTTAATGATCCGTATCCCAGGTCCGCAGCGTTTCCGAAAAGAGAAGAATCGATTTTTTTGGTCTTTTTGTCTTTTATTTTTATTGTATTATCTCCCGCGCGTGAGATGCTGTGTTTGATCATAGCTCTCCTGCTTCATTAAAAATGCTTTTTTTATTGCTCGTGCGGCAGAAAACATTTTTCTCATTGGTTTCTGCAAAAGATACGTAGCCTGAAAATCATATTTGGTGAAAAAATAAAGAGAAAATGAAATTTCCGAGTAGTATTCAACGTAGTTAATTTTACGGAGCTTTTTCATGTAGGTCACGACTAGTGAGTGTAAATTAATTTAGTTCATTCCCTTCATGGCCTATATGAGTGATGCAGAGAAAAGTTTGAAATTATGAATGAGCCCGTTCTGATCACGTATTTCTCTTTCTATGTGGATCAAGGTGAGAAAAAGTACAAAGGTATTCTTTCCTTGTCACTGTGAAATTCCCATCTAGCTTACACTGAGTTCGTTGGAGCGTGCATTGACATAATTAGAAATAAATATTTTGAAAAGAATAGAATCCTCACGCTCACCTGGAATCAGTGGTATCGGTCCATTTTGATATGGATACTCATTTCACCTCATGGAGTTTTAGGATGAAAATTAGTCAAAGTATGCCACCAGAATAAAACGTGAATACGTGAGGATACGTTTCAACCGTAGCGCAGGGGTGATTTCAAACAAATAATGAGAGTTTTTGGACAATGTGGTGACTATATAGTACCGGTCTTCTATTCAGAAGGCTTGGGTTCGGCAGTGGCGGAGATTATTCCGATTACTCCCGATCCCTATTGCTCCGTGAAGAGCACTTCAAATTGCAATGCATTGTTCTTCAAATTGGACGTTGAACTGTAGACTCCTCGGCGATTTTCTTTCAGTAGTATGATGGCTGAGTAATTAGAATGATGTCTAAGCTGGGTTTCTCACAACTCTTCCTCCATTCAATATATAATCGTACCCATAATTATCCGATGACTAGTCTTTAATGGCCTTAGTTGTCGGCGGTTTCTTCAGTAGCCCAACCAAACTAACAAGAGTTGAGCAAATACTCAAAGCACCAACTACGTAGGCCTACACCAAGTACGTAAAAATAAAATAAATTAGGCATGACTGTGAACGCTCAAGGGTCATGATAAAACAAGAAAAGGGGTGCATGGGAAGGATATCGTGCCGAATAAGTGGGGCTTACCAGTCATAAGACATCGCATTACCCTAGGATTGTAACCTAGATCCGACGTAAATCAAACGCGACCTTTCGAAACATTGAAAAGCGTGAGACCTAAAACTGTGCCGAATGTAATGGCGTTTTCGACTTTTGGCATCAAGGGGAATATAAACAATATTTCTCTATTTAACTGACCACTAAAGCACTTTTATTTTTCTATCTCGGTTTAAATTCTTAGAATTTTCTAAATTTGTTATTAGGTCCGGTCTTCATTTCCTATTGTCTTTATTCCCAATCGAGTTCCCTTTCCCTCCCTTTCTTCCTTCCGTTAGCCATCCTTATCCATGCCCTACGGCTAAAGTGTCATTCCATCATCCTGTTTCCCTTTATCTTCATTAAGCAACCAGTCCTCCCGCTCTTCCCCGTCCTTAACTTCGTCTCTCCTTTCGTTTGAACTCTTCCCTCTCAGCTTTGGCGACATAAAGACAGGAACTCCCCCATCTCCCCCTTGACCCTGCGCGAACTCCTCTTTCCCTGCCTCCCTAACGATTTATTTCACCAACGTTTTAGTGGCGGTGACTAGATGGCAAACGGTTTATAGGCCCCCTATGAAATGAGCCCTAGTTCAACCATCAGTGGTGGGGGATTTTATGATTCTTTGCCATTTCGCGCTCTGCCATTTCCGCCTGGCCTTCAGTGGACGTGAAACCCACGGAGCCAATACACATGAAAGGACCAGTAGGGAAGTCTGAGACGAAATTAAAATTCCCTGCCTTCCATTCTCACCCAGCTAATATCGTTTCTGGGCTATCTAACTCCATTAAACGGGGATGCACGGGTGACGCCAGACTGAAATAAAACTTCTACGCGGACGAGTGAGTAAAAACCTACCCTGAGGGAGGCTGATAATAGATGGCTTCGTTGACCATGAGCTTGGCCTATTAATTTCGAATGGATCTCCATGAACCATTCTAACAGCGAGGTTTATACGGTTTTCA
Source organism: Pyrrhosoma nymphula (assembly GCA_963573305.1). Lineage (NCBI taxonomy): Eukaryota > Metazoa > Arthropoda > Insecta > Odonata > Coenagrionidae > Pyrrhosoma > Pyrrhosoma nymphula. The sequence goes on along the minus strand of OY754327.1, from coordinate 143,141,178 downwards.
ATTTTTTTTCTATATACCTCGTTCCATCTATCGTGGTAGAGAAACATGGTGGCAGTCGCGTGCGCGAAGCTTGACGTCAAGGTGGGGAAGGCTCATGTGGAAGGGGACTGCCAAGGATTGGAGGGAAGAAGGCAGCACATGGTACGGCTAGCTGATATCATAAATGCACTAAAATTAAGGAAGCGGGAAAGTTTAAGTAGCACGCTTCATGGCATTGTTTAATAATCTAACAAAGCTGGATGAAAATACGCCGATATTGTTCGCAGTCCATTGGAGAAGTACATCTAAATAATCAGATTAGCTGCAATAGAGAGCTAGAAAACTGGCATGAATAAAAGACTGAGCATTTCGGAGCTGGCAATAAAGGTTGGTGACCTTGGAAACTCTGATAGTAAAACGCTGCGACTATCTTATTCCCCCGTGCGTAGCCAGTGCATAGGGAATGGAGAATTCCAATGAAAAGGTTCTTCTGCGTCATTTCCACAATATTGTTAACCATACACACGAATTTTGTTTAGTTTCGTCGAAACGAGTGAAGGGACTTTTTTCGGTAAAAGATCTAAGTAAATTCCATGCGAATCAGACTGAGGTTAATTTTCAGTTTTATTATGAACCAGAGTTGTGGTTGAGGCTTGTTTAACTCTTCTCGAACAAAGAAAATGCCACTGTGTGTGTACATTTCGTGGCAGAATAAGAGAAACAGTTAATTTCATCACGCTACCGTGGGTTACACGGTAGTTTTTATTTATTAAACTTCATTCCTTTCTTTCCTTCCTGTAAATTCCCTCTCTAGCACCTTGTATTCTTCTTCTGACCTCCTTTCATCACTGGGCGCCTTTATTTCTCCTTTAGCCTTTTCCCTTTGACAAAGTTTCTCCCCACTTCCTCCGTTTTTGAAACTTTTCCTCTCGTTCTGCCAAACTAACTTCGCAACTTTGTTCCCCATCGTAAGTCACTCTCTCACCCGCCTGAATTCTTTGCTCCAATTCTTCTTGGCCATCCACTTCTTTTTCCTCCACTTTTCACCGTCTTTCCGCTCTCCTTTCCTTCCCGCCGTCCTCTATCCTTTTCCTTCTCGCACACTTTTCTTCTCTCCTTCGTTTCCACTCCATCTCCATTCGTTCTATTCGACCGTCTACTACTATATCGATCGATCGATCTTTCTCTACTATAGTTCTCCCATCCCTGCCCCATTAGATTTGGGGACCTACTTTGCCCGAATCGGACCCCATTCTACGATCGCCACGTCATCCTCTCTCTCTCTTTTTCTCAAGGTTTCCTCAGTCGCCTCCAGCGGACTCGGTCGGACCCTGCCCGCCCACCGCACAGGTCCAAGTGCATGCTCTGTCGAACACAAGACCCTTCCATCCATTTCCACGGTCCCTGCTTACTCAGCCATCCTCCTACCATCATCCCCTAACCAACCCTTCTGAGACTTTGGAGTCCACCGTCCTAAACCGCCTTCGTTGCCTTCAAGGCGACCTACACTACGCCACCGCACCATTCCGCTTCCGACGGCGCCTTCTTGGTGACTGGGCGCGGAAGGGGTTGGCGGAGATGGAGAGAAAAAGGTTTCTCTCCCCCCCCCTCTTCCCCCTTGAAGGAACAGTCAGAAGGAAAGGTTTATTTTTTTTAATTTATCTCTCTCTCTCTTTCCCTTGCTTTCAGAAAGATAGTGAGGGAGGGTTTGCGGTTAAAAGGAGTCGGAGGAAGTTGAAAATATGGTGGAGATGGATGCTCTGAGCAAATGGAAGCAGGAAATGTGTCGAGGCGAAACAAGGAACGCGCGAAGGAAATGAGACTGGTGCTGGTGGGGGAGGCGAAGGCGGGGGTCGGGGAGGGGGTCGGGGGGGGGGGGAGGAAGGAAGAGGTGACGGTGGGCGTGAAGAGAATTCAAGGGGGGGTGCGTGTTTACCCAAGTTCCTTTTCTAAGCTAAGTTGGCTGGCAGTGGAGAGGAAAACACCGAAAATCCTAGAAACCCTGATAGTCTAACGAACTCTTCAGTTCGTGAGATTGTTCCTCTGGTAACGCAGTCTCCTTAAGAACAAATGTACGCGTGATCAAGCCATAATAACTAATTGCAAGCGTGGATGTTATAGAACAACGCAATTGGAAGAGTTAGTGCTTAAACTTGTGAGGAAAAATATGTTAAGTCAGCCAAACTACTTAATTTACCTCTACAAACCTTCCTCCCTGACTAAAAGATTCGTGTACGCCGATTTGTATTTTTCATAGTGGATTTCATCCCCTTGGTGTATATCTTTCCTCCCGTATTTGTGATTGCATACCACATCATTTATGTATTGTTGCAGTGATTGAAAGAAAATTGGAAGATTTGTGTTTCCGTTTTGCTGGAAAGCAGGTCTGAAGAAAACGCAGATGTTACCAGGTGTGTACGGAAAAAAATTCTATCAACATTTGTAAGGGGTTATGAGAATTTGTCTTCCCATTCGCCACAAAATAGAGTAACACTATCCCATCGAAACACACAATTAATTCATATGCAATGCTCTCTACCATTTTTTCCTAAATCTCGTCCCTTGTTCTTAACGTTCAAATACTTCAAACGCCTTACTTTACATTAACTAAGGCGGCTGTGAGTGTTTCAATTTTTGTCATCCTTTAAATTTACAAATGCAATATGAACAGAAAAAATGCCATCTTTGTAAAGTGCATGATGAATTTTCAAAAATGTCACAAGTTTCTTTGTTTCATTTTCTCGTTCAGGCATGCAATTACACTGCCATCATGAAACAAGAGAAAAATAAAAATGAGGAAAGTCACCAGAAAACCAAATAAATATTGAATCTATTCTTTGCAATTCGTTGATTCTTAGGCACTTCAAAGAACTATTTTGATGAATTTTTCAACCAGAGCGTATCTGATTCTATTTGTAGTTAGTGAAAATATTTACTATCAGTAATGTTTTGAATAGTTATATTTTCAACATAATGAGTTCGAATGAGAATATGAAAGGAAACTATCAAAGAATTTACTTGTTGAAAAAAGTTGATGATTTAGCCTATAAGATGATCACCATAGTCATCAGCCGAGGTGCTGTTTACGGAAGAGTTATCTGAGTATAAACTTGTCCGTATGAACGTGAATGAAGTAAATTGCTCAATATTTTCATAAATATTAATACAAAGCAAATACATAGAGTGCGGCACTTGACTCGATCTACAGATATGTATTCAGGAAAACATTGACTGAAAAGACAATAATTGAAATGCCCTTGACGAAGACGATATCGACATCATTCATATTTTACTAAATGATGTGGATAAATAGGGTTTTGAATGTTTGAGGAGATGGGACGTAGATACCTTAGGATGTGGGAAAGGAAGGGTTGTTAAGGGTTTTAGGATGATACACCGAAGGAAAGGATGATAAGAGCGTGGCACGTAAGTGTCCTTGCATTATGCAAGATGTGAGGAGGGAAAATGGAGGGGGAGGGAGGAATTATGCATAAGGAAGGGGCAGGGGAGTAAAAAGGCTCCTAATCCTTCATTTAGAAATCCCTGTTGATCCTAAAGCCCGTTGGCACTTCCATGTTAAGTCGATGAGTTATTTATGAAAGTTTCAAAAGGAATTTGCAAATCGAGCGCCTCGGAGGCAATTCGAAGTCTTTAATAATTCAGCGCCCGAAATATTTCTTCCATTCGCCCACGCACTTCCCGAACTCACGCACAGCAGAGAGAGCAGTTAGGAGAGAGATAAAGGACTTTAATGAAAACATTTCGTATCCGAGAACTGGTCATTCATATGCAAAATAAAATGCATAAAATTTACGCGAAACTCAGAAAATGATTATAATAAAACAACTCGCAGGAGTTTACGTTCAGTGAACTCTTTGTGGCCATTTTTATGGATTCTTGGAATAAAAAAACGACAGAGAATAAACGTGACGCTAGTAAGAACGCACCTATGTGAGTCCGGAGAAAGAAAATCCTTTGATGTGCTTTTCACAAAGGAAAATAAAAGAGGAAAACAACTTTTCTACCCCACTTTCACTTCATAAGGCATGCAAACCAGAGCGGCCTAATTTTATGACACCGGCTCTCGCGTGTAAGCCAACTTCCTCCTTCCGCGGAAGAAGTAGAAGAAGGAGAAAAAAATCGGAAGGCAAAGAAAAGGGATTAGGAAACCGTTGCGGAATAAAAATAAGGACGGCATGGAAATTCAGCCCTTACTGTTAAAGGAAAAAAGGGGGAGCTTTCTTATATGCTCCCTGAATATTTCATTTCTGCAATTTCTTTCGTTCCGTCCCGCTCTCGTGATTTTCGCGCAATTTTTCACTCGACTGCACAGCATCTGCAAGGAATGTATGAGGAAGGAAGGAAGGAGAAAGAGAATTGAACGATTGCAAAAAGAGGATGGAGAAAAGTGGTAAGTATATAGAGAGGATTTGGAAAAGAATAAGGAATAACTGGAATTGAAATGTATCAGAATGAATGAGTAAGACTCTAGCGGCTGTTTCCATACTATCGTTAGATCAGTAGTGGGATCACAGTTCCTTCTTTCTCGTTGTCGTTATCGTTATCCAACACGCAAGTCACTCTACAATGGACTATATTTACTGTGACTGCCTGCGCATTGTCGCATTTGAATTCCAAAACGCGAGCGTCTATTGTTGCGAGCTGCTCACATTTCATGCGACTCGCTCCAATTATTCAATAAGAGTGATTTAAAAGAAAAGGAGTAGTTTGGAGAACGATCATCTCATTTTTCTTATTTAATTCAAGCGGTGGCAAAATTACCATAATAGGAGCACACACGCTTTAGAGGTTCATAATTACGCCCCAGGTCTTTGGCAGTTCAAAGGAAGTTCATCCGTGCCTGTGTAAAACTAGTAGTCACAGTGTTGTTTCGGCAATAACTGACGTTAGACCCGACAGCTTTAGTTGGAAGTGAGTTAACCGCATTACATTTGGCATTCACGTTTAAAGTTTACCTTCTTAGCTAAGCTGATTATAGAATTAAATCCTCGCTTAGATCAGGAATAAAAGAAAACGTCATTTATTTAAATTGAATCAATTTATACGTTTGCAGGAGTATTTAAATTGAGGGTAGTATGTTAGTTTAAGCAGCAATAAAAAATATTGCATTTTACTTAGAATAAAATTTTAACATAAATAAATAAAATTTGGATAATTTTTCCGGAATAATGGACAAAAATTATCACTGGTAGTAAAGCGCAGCGCAGTGGAATACGTAGGTAACTCTCTCTTTTCAGTCATTCAAAATCAAATTGTAAACTTAGCTGATACTAATCTTCTAAATGATATCTTTTGAACAATTTTATAAATATCGAAATAGTTCATTGTTTCGTACTTTATTTGCTTTCAATATTTCGAATAATTTATGAAGGCTATAATTAATTATTTTATGGATGTAAAAGCAATGGCTCAAGCCCTTCAAACCTCCATGAATATTAAACATATTAATCAGGATGAGTTACTCCTGCTGCTGGTTGATAATATGTTAATGAATATCTCTGGTAATAAGTTAAAATGTGCGGTCGGAATGAATAGAAAATCTATTAGCTTATAATAAAAATCAAGGCTATAAGAATTCATTAAAATTTCATGCTCTTCATCACACGATCGCTCAATTTTTATAGGCATAGTTCGGTAATGAATCAGTTATCATGTGTTAATAATTCACTGGTTCATAAGTAATTTGGCAGCCATTTAATTTGGCAACCGATTACTGCATTAAAAAGAGAGATTTTTGAACTAATAGGGAAGTTAAAACAATAAGCAGTCCTAGTAATCATTATCATAAATTTAACACATTAAGGTATTACTGGCATGGATTATCTTCATTACATTTTCTTAGTTTGTCTCTTGAATATTATCTTTTCCTGGAGAATCACTCCGTTTCATAGTTTGAAAATACATATGCAGAGTCATTGTAGAGCTATAGACAAATGAATAACTTTATTTTTAAATCACAGAAATTACAATAACTTAATTTTTATTGCTCTTTCTCAATTTATGCCCTAAAAAGCATACTTGATAATGCATGATTAAAGATAATAGGATATGAATCTAACTTGTGAAACATAACTTCTCCATTCCGACCTCCAAGGCTAATAGAGGTGGAAGACTTGTTGCAGAAAAGTGCATTGTTTATTAAAAACTCTCATGTTCCTGATTCATGAAAAAAATATTCTGTTGGTTCAAATTTACTCCCAAGTTGCAATTGAAATAACCCATTTTCTTTTCTTATTAACTTTATTCATAATCCCAGCCATATATTAATAAAGTAATATTGTTCTAACACAATATTTTAAAGCAACTGAAGATAAATGTTCTCCCTCCCTCGGATAAGAGGGTAGCAATCCTAATGCGTAGATATTGCTCTTTGATTTGAAACACTAGAGCAGAAGAACGAATTTAAACACCCAAGTGTGTACTAATATTACAAAAGAGATTCGGGAAGTAACAGAAAGTCCAATACGTCAATCACAACTGAAGTGAAAGTGAGGAGAGGTCAGAGCAATCTCTTTCTCGGTACAAAAACATGGTAACAAAAACGAGTAAATGAAAGTTTAAGTTCGGACGGTGAATGAAGCGGAAAGTATGGGATGGACAAAGAAGAGGGAAACATGTGGCCAGGGGAGGGTGGAAGAGGGGTGACGGAGAGAGACATGGGGAAGCTGAGAAAAAAGATTCCCGGCGTAATGATGGATTCGAAGAGACTTCGACGCAGGGGAAAGGAAGGGGAGGGGGAAGGTGTGAGTTTTCGTGACGGGGTTGAGAGTGGGGTTGAATGGAGAGAGCGGCCATGTGACGGAGCGGGGAGAGACTAGAGTGGAGGATGGGCGTTCTGCAGTGTGGGTTGTGCGTGGTATGCGCGGGAGAATGAAAGAATTCCATTCACACTCGGCGCTTTCATGCCATCGATCCCGGAGACCTCCACTTTAGGGGTCAACACCCGTTTCCGGAGTGCCTCGACGTCACAGCCCCCTCCTCTTACTCCCCCCCGCCCCAACTTCGCGTTCGGGTCGAGTAAATACTTTGAAGAGTGTGGATGACGGAGGGAAAGGTGAAAGGTAGTGATGGTGATAGGGAAAGAGAGAGAGAGAGGGGGGTATGAAAGGTAGGAGTGGTAAGTGGGTGAAGAGGGTTGGGAGGGAAAGTGAGGGAGGAGGAGGAGAGATTGAGAGAGGTGGATGGAGGTGCGAAAGCGATATGGTGGTCCATCGGAGGAAAGGAAGGCTGGTGGAAAAGCAATGGGTTTGCGAGTGGAGGTTTCAGAGGGGGAGAGAGAGGAATGTGGATGAGACGAGTCACTTGGGAGCGCACTGAAGGGTGGCGGAAAGAGTGAGGTATTGAGTAAAGGCCGGAGGTTGGAGGTTTTAGGGTTTGCATTTGTTGGAAAGAGAGTGAGGTTCGGAGGTCAGAAGAATCGAGGAGTGTGAGGGGCGTGTGAGACGAGGAGCATTGAAAAAGAATATTGATGGAGGGAATTTAAATGAATTAACTGGCGTCTCTCTCCCAACTCAGATACTTTTGCGTTGCTCTGATGAGAGGTGAATTTCCTTGCTCATTCAAAAATTTCAATTACACGAGAAAACGAAGCTGTTTGGAATTTAGAAATTATTTGAAAGATAATTTTCGCCTGAATGGTAAAATTAAACACTAAATTTTCAATCCGGAATTAATTTTACGTCATTCACGTCCGGCGAAGTCAATTTCTGTTCTGGCACCGTCGCAATGAATCACACCACGGAACTCCAGCATCAAACTTTCGGTACAAAAAGAAAGACTGCAATTTTCATGGCTTCGTGATGATCGACTTTCCGAAGAATTCATACGAAGGCGAAATGAGCACGCAACAAGCCAATGCGAAAAGTTTTGCTAGCTCCTTAACCTAAATTTTGGAGTTGGGAAGATAAATATTACCCATGAGTACTGCGGAAGTCACGTATACACAGTGCAGCGCTCACTGAAAATACGCCTCCCTTAATAATATGAGCGTCTCCCATCAATTCTCACAAAGGGAATAAACTGGGGCGTATGAATCAGAGTAGGCATTGTTTCTGAACTTGGTTGTACTTAGGAGCTGCAAAGGTGGTGATGAATAGTGGGGTTTAATGCACAGATTAGAATTGAAGTCCGAGGGCTCAGTTGGACTAAAAACAAAGCTAATATAAATCCCTTAGGGATGAAAGGCATGAAAATTTTGCTACCTGGGAAAACAGATGGGAAAGGGAAGAGGCGACAGTGAGCAACAGAGGAAGGGAAGCAATAATGTGATGGCATTAAAGTGTGCCAATTAAACTTGGTAAGGGCTAAAGTAAAGGACAAAAATTCTTGATTTTTTCCCTTACCATCTACCAGTTTTTAATTAATGACAATTTTGGACCATGCATATGATAAAAAAGTATAATGCGTTAGTAATAAAATTATAGAACACTAACCGTGATCTAAAGGCAATGGAATCAGTAGTAAAATATCTGTATTCAATATTCCACAGAAAATTATTATTTTCATGCCAGCAAGTTAATCCGAGAGTTTAAATTCTCCCTCCAGCAATAATCATGACGACGTTAATCCTCTTTCTCCACAAAACAGCGAGATTAGACAACGGCGGGATGTTTGCATAATTTGACTTTTAAAAGAGGATTATCCTGAGTGTAATTACATTACTCATCTAGGATACTGTTTTGAGATTACTTTCACGTGAAAAATAAAGTTATAATATTTTATTGAGGGAAATAACTGCATTTGCTAAGTTTCCTTTATTGAATTTTTAATTCAACGGGAAAGGTGATTTAGCTGTCACTCTACTCGGAAATGAAAACTTTGAATAAGGAGTTATGACAAAGGCATATGTTCCACAAATGGGACGAATTAACGAAATAATGGTTCGTTGATTCAAATATCATTTATAAGTCCGTAATTATAGTAGACTTATTTTTAAGTATCATAATGAATATATCAATACTTTTATGAGGTCATTTTGGAAGTGAACTTGACCAAAATGTTTACATGGATTGGTTTTTACCCTTACTGAAGTAGTACAATGAAGGTGGCTTTGAAAAAGTAGGCACCTACTTTTCGTAAGCATGCAATGTAATTATTTGGTTGGAGTCCATTGAAATCATTAATCTAAATGCCTCCAACAATTTTGAAAATGTAGAATAACTTTCCTTTAAACATTATTTTCAGCATTACGTCACCTAATGAATTCTTGCTGCCGTAGATTGAGGATGCAGGAGGATTTTCAGAAACATATTTATTTCCTTTAAATTTATTTTTGACTTCATTTTCTCGTTCTTAGGTTGTAACAAATTAGTTCAATGAAGTGGATTACCTTAATAGTTTTCAGATTTCTACTGTAAGTAATTTTATTTGGTTGAACTATTGCTTATAATCTAATTTTGACGACTTTTAATATACTGAAATTGGATTTTTATGGGCTTATAACTAAATCGAAATTTTCTCTATTTATTTTTTTCCATTCTTCGCAAATTGTAGCACCTCGGCGAGCGATTTTTGCTTCGTCACCACGGCCAATTCTTCCATGAAAAGACTTCGTTGGGCACTCAGGGGATCCGACCGATATCACGATGGGACATTTGGCCCCCGAGAAGGGGATTTGAATCCAAGCCGAGGAGATCGTAAGCGGGACGGGAAAGACGGGCGGCTAACATTCTACCATCATATCCCCTCGGGAGGAACATGAGAACGGAGTAATAAGGGGAAAATAGGGAAACGGATGGAGCTCTCGAGATCGTTATTAGAGGAGCATGGGGTTAAAAGAAGAGCAGGCCAGGAAGGGATGAATAAAGAGGAAGGTAGCAGGAGAGTGAACAGGGCGAGAGATAAAGAATAGGAGAACATTTACGTAACGAAAGGATAAACACGACTGGGAAAATGGTGTGAGTAGGTGGGATGAAAAATGGATCCATGGGAAGGTGTGCACTAGAACGAACAACGCCCAGAATTTGACCTTTATTTGATTTTAGATCGGTGTCATATTGATGGAACTAAGGTGAAATAAACAATGCAATCCCACATCAAATCTTACTGGAAGATCGTGTTTTGCTCTGAAACTGTCATTTTTATCTCTTGGTGAAACTTCTTTCATTGTGCATCAAAAATAAACAGTTTCACCTCAGTCAGGTTTGAAAATGTATCTAATATGGATGCCATTTGATAACGATTGCTATCTTTTTTCAATGCTCTAGTGGCTTTTGTCAATTCCTCCTGCGGCATCCTCATATAACGGTTAGGAACTTAGTGAAACACGTAATTGTAGAGAGACGGATGGAGGAGTGGAGATAGTTATTAGGGGATCGTGTAGGCTCAAAGAGAGGGCAGGGCAAAGCAAGGGATGGGTGGGGAATGAGATAGGAGGACGGAGGGAGTGAGAGAGAGAGAGAGTAAGCGAGTGGTAAGGGAGAAAATTGGCGGAATGAGTGGATAAAGAGGATTGGGAAAATGGGGTGAGTAGGCAGGCAGGTTGGAAACGGTTGGTAGTCGGCCGGGAGGCGGGCGGCGATAATGCAAAGGCTGGTATAATGGGGCGGCAGGGAGAGGACGGAAGAGGGTGAAATGGGGCTTCTGTGCGAAGGGAGATAGGGTGAGGGACACGAGCAGCAGAAAAGGAATAGGGAGAGGAATTGTGGGGAGGGGGAGGAGGAAAGGAGACAAGAGGAGCGAGCGGTGGTCGCTGAGAACGTAAGGGCGAAGGCATTCCGCCCTTCGTTCGAGTGGTGACAGGTGAAAGCGGATTCAGGCCCTTCGAGATGATCTCCCTCACCGCCCCCCTGCTCTTCGGGAAGGGCTCTCACAATGGGTGATGGCCCATTAAACGCGAATACCCACATCTTAAAAGCGGCCTATATATATGGAGAGTTGGCACGAGAAGGGTACATTTCGGCGAGATGCTGGGAAGTCATTTACGGTTTGAGGAGGTGAGTCGACGGGAGACGTGATGTGATGTGGAACGATGTAGATTTTCTTGCAAATATTTACAACACAGTATGCCTCACCCCATACCTCTCTCTCTATCTCTCTTACCCCGGAATTATTCTCTCTATCCAGGCGTTTATTACGATGTGCATGTTCTACCCGTGGTGAGGCCCTCGTAACACATCACAGCTCCAAATTAGGTTAACCGACGAAACATTTGCTGGCACGTCTTTCCTACATACTGGATGAAGAACGTGAACTGGTTTATCGCAGAGTACTTCATCCTTTGCCCTGATAAAGCTCTAAAATTTCAAAAGATGGGTTAAATTAAAAGCTATTTCTTGCTGATAATATTTTTTCCTACTTCTTCAAACTCATTCTCATGCATTTATCTTGTAAAGCAAGATATTAAATGAAACGTCTTCTCATTTTGATTGCACAATAAAAGTATATATAAGCAGAGTATCTTCTGCAGTTCTATGTCAAATGCACATGTGCCTTAGCCTTAAGCAGAAGCAGATTTATATTAAAAAATTCATTTTGATAAGTCCTTTTTTTCATAAAGCACCACATTATCATGAACACTTTGCGGCTCCTGGGGTCGAGATACTAAAACGCTTCGTGAGGATAATTACTTATGGACGGAAGCTTCTTTTTTGTCGATGGAATTTTTTTCCCCAAAGATAACATCTGGGAAAAACCCTTTGTGAAAGCGATGTCACCAGCAGAGTCACTCGAATACGCTCAAAGGCCCAAAAGAAAGGAAATTCATAAGCGGGATAAAAATATTTAATATATGAAGAACAAGATTCGGTGCAAAAACAGTGGGGCAAGGTAAACGAATGAAAGACAAGGGTGGGCTGTTAGAACAAGAGAGTAGAAGGGGTGCGCTTTAGAGAGGATTGGTAGGTTTGCTCTTTGCGGAGGGTACCGACAGCTGAGGTCATTTTTTCCAACAAGGATAGTTGGGTATTTAGGCCTTTAATAGGGTCTCTATGGGAATAGAGGAAGGGTGAAGAGAAGCCCTGTGTTGACATTAACCTTCCCTTAGTGAAAAGTGCCAAGAGGTCCTCGGTTTAATAACGTCCCATCCGATGGACTGAGCACTACACTTGAAGTGCTAACTGCATAGCACTTAAGCATTCATCATCATTCTTCCGAAAAAATCTGTCTCTGCCAAGACGCAAACCCAGTCCTTCTGGGTGCGAAGCAGTCTGGTCACCACATCAACCCGATTTCCATGAATCAGAGAGTCAGTGCTGCAAAATCGAAATGAGAGTTGCCGACGAAAGCTGATACTAACGATGAAATCGATTCTTTCGAAGATCACTAACGGTAGAAATAGGTACTAGGTGCGTCAGCTAGAATATTTCGTTTCGGCTATTGATGCCGATTAATGCGAATATTCAAATATCCAGCTTATACCATGGCACCAGTAAAATTCTTCAAAAACTACCGGGTTCACAGAGTTAGAGAATGTTTATTCGAGGAAAAAATTCAGGTCATCACAGAAAACCTGACCCCTCTTCAGAAAAGGTTGGGGTTGAAGGCAGGGTCAGAAAGGAGAGCGGTCTCATCCTATCACCCACCAGTATCCTCATATCCTCTTCACTAACACAAACTGCAAGAACTTCTGACTCTCACCCAACTTCAGTCCCACTTCCTTCTATCGTCCACCCCTACAATCTATCCCTTGGTCCACCTTTAATCCATCTCGACCTCCTATCCTTACGTCCCAAAGCACTTCATTCAATCCACCAGTCCTGAAAATCGCCCCCGCTGGCACTGCCTTTGCTTCCCTCGCGGAGAACCTAGCCACCGGCCGACCCACAACGTCTCATTCCACCTAACCTCTCCCTCCCTCTCTCTTTTCTCTATTCCCAAACCCTCCCGCGGAGCTCCAACCTCCCCTATGCTACGCCCCAACCCTTCGTTTGGTCCTCTCCAGAGGTGGAAGATTGTGACGCACCGAAGGGCCTGATGCGAAGGGGCTTGTGTGCGGGGAGGCGAGGCTCCGGGGTCGTCTTCCGCCGAAGGGGACGTACCGGGCGGGGGGAAGGGGTGTGGAGAAGGGTTGGAAGGAGAGGGAGGGGGTGAGGTAGGAAACGGTTTAAGTCGGCGAGACGTAAAGACGGGGGCAGAGACAGGGGATTACTGCGAATGAAGCAGGGGAAAGGGAGAGAAGGGATTCTCGGAGAAGTGAGTGGGGAGAGAAGCAGAGTGTGGGAGGGAGCTCGTTTGGTGAGAGAGTACGATTTAAGACTGAGGGATGGTATGAGAGAGCTGGGGAACTTATCGTCAAAAAGGCTACATATAATCGATGCACACGTGTATATTATATAAATCTGCCGAGTCACTAAAATGGTATTATTTACACGTTCTATTGAACAATATCTTTCAAAATAAATGTCTTGATTCAAGCGCATTCCTTGTGAGTCAGTATTTACTTTTACTGTGTATAACACTACAAGGAAAAAAAGAAAACAATCAACAACAAAAAATTTGAAATCCTTTTTGAAAGAAAATTTGAAAAGAAAACGAGGAAATTAACTGGATATCATTTGGTATTTTAGTACATCTTTGGTGCTGTGGTATTGAAAGGTTCGAGGGATAAGCCAATACCTTACCATCTCTCTATACCACATCTATCTCGTTTTTTCAACCACGATTTATGTTCAAAGTAATGTCGAACTAGAGTTATATCATCAACATTGCAGGTAAAACCAAGTGATTGAGATATGCGTAATAAGGCTAATAAGTATCGCGTCTTTGGAGTAAAAATATTTCCCAATGCCAAGTTGCAATTTTCCAATATTTTATTATTTTTCACAGAGTAAGGCAAAGAAGACATGAAAATTATGATGTTGATAAATGAAAATTAAATACCTAGTCATACAAAAACCAAATAAACCTAATGCAAGTGAAATGTCCTTAGATAATAATTTAAGTAATAAGAATAATTTTTAAAACAACTGAGATAAAATTATGGAAATAGAATGAAGGTGATACTGAAAGCACTTGAAAATACTTTCAGTCAAAGCTAACGCAGCACATATAGCAGACGAAAACACCCTATGACATGAAGCTTTAATACACGAATCATTATTTTACATATTCTATTTTATTTGCATTACGATATCATCTCAAATTCGCAAAGCTTACATTAAGCCTTTAATTCTTTTGGCTGAGCGGAGTTTACTGGTTACTTTGTTTTGTGCTATGTTATTTTAATGAATATTGCGCAAAAAAGGTATATGATATTGGAGGCTGCCCGTTGAAATTCAACGGAAGGAAGAAAGCATTGAAATTTTTGCATAAGATACATATGACATTGTCAATTTGAGATTTAAAGCGTATATATCAATCTACTTAGAGGACTCGGAACGATTATTTAACTATCCTCAATATATAATGTAGGACATTTTTGAAGTTCTCTATTTTAAGGGGAAATAAACTATTATTTTGGTATCTCTACTTGCGCACTATACCATACATTTGTGAATACCGCCTCACATAAGTCCAATGACAACATATGCTGATTAGTTAGAATCACAGAATAGAGAATATATATATATACATATATGTATATATTAAATCAATGAAGAATCATGGGTGGTGAAAATATATAACAACTAAGGCGTCATAGGCGTGACAAGCTAAAACATATAGCTAAAATAAAAAAAATAAAAATATAAAATACTAACAGCAAATACACTGCTCTTTGCTGTAGTATCTCTGGTCAAAACGTACTCAGCCGCTACACATTTACCACTGTGGTGGAGTACTAAGGTGAATAAATGCAAATAGTATAGTGCTAACTTCTCAGTGTATATCGGAAAACAATTCCAAGAATATATGAAATATACTAACTCCAATCAATTTAGAGTGGGAAATGGAATAAAACCTCAATACATGAATCAGCTTTCTGAAGTCCTAAAATGTAATTAACTTATTGATGATGAAATGTCACATAAAAGAAACCACTGCGCTTCTGCGAACCCAGCTTCTTGTGAAATGGTTTCAAATGTCACATGTTTTGGTTGATATCAGTCTCTGTCAACGGTAAGAGGTCTTATTTGTTAAATCAAATACAATTCGCACTTTTCACTGGGTTTTTCATTCTACTATGTGCTTCAAATCACAGAGTCATTTTCAGGCACAAGAGGCTATGATCAACTATTCCGTCGTTTGCAGTGAGTGACATGAAAAACTTTACGACATTTCTAATGATATATCTAATAAAAATTTGTGTACTACAAATGTACTTAGATATGCCTGAGAGTTTGTTGCAATTCACACATATCTACAAAATATTGACATTTGGACGAATCTGCATGGGAAAATTTTCTAAATTAGTAAGCGTAGTTTTTGCTGCTCTATGAATTATTTCTCCTATATAAAGAACCTAGTAAGACATTAAAATAATTTTCAATCAAAAAGAATGGTGAATTATACATAAGATGATTCTAGTTCCATAAACTTTATTACACTGCTTTTTGCTGAAAGGTCAATGTCATTCCACATGATAAAAACCCGAAACGAACGCGCTTGTCCCAGATAATAAAGTCTGCGTAGTAAAAACCTACCCGCGAATAAGTAGGTTTGCGGTGGAGTTGTAACGCTGGCCGATAAAGGAGAAAGGGGGCGGACGGGGGGTGTGGAAGTTGAAGACGGGACGAAAAGAGTTAAATCAGGTGGAAAGAGTTATAGAGGGAGGCGGAAAAGGGCGGAAAAAAAGAAAATACTTGTACGTTTTTTATGGTTGGGAAATGGACGGAGAAGTTCTTTACGCCGAGTCCCGTGACCTCTTTGAAGAAGGCTTACATTAAGCGACGTGTCTCCACAGTTTGAAAAAAAGTTTTCCATGGGGGTTCTCTATTTCCAATCACCCGGAAAGGCAAAAAAAAACTAATGTTGTGGATCCCACTTTGAAAATGAAAATTAGGACATTACCACATTTACAAAAAAACGCTAAACTGAAGTGAGTAGGAATTTCGTCCGACCGGATGGGCATTCCTGGATTTTGAACTTTGTTTTGCCAAGAATGCGGAACAATCTCTTGACAATCGTCTCTGACGAGGCAATAAAAAGGAATGGTTGTTCTTCAAGAGAGTAATGTGAAACTATTGAATTTATTTATAATTAAAAAGTTTAATTTCCTCTGAAGAAAGAGGAAACTGCATTGAAGATTTCTTTTATTTATGTAATTTGTGGTCAACAACAAAATGTGTGCCAATGCGTGGTACATTCATAGCAATCATTAAACATGAGACGTAATAAAACAAGCACACCCTACAAAAATCAACACGAGTAACAAGAAATAGAAATAAGTTTCTAATTATTCAAATTTGTATGATGTATTAATACAATTGTTGTAAAAATGGTATAAAGTGGCAAGAGTGGTAGAGTTTTAAACTGAATTTAGAATACGTACAAGCAAATGAATTACATTAATGACAAACATATGCTATGGGAGTAGTTAAATCATTAGTCGAAGGTGACAATTTTTTAGCCTTGATTACAAATTATTTTCAGAATATATGACCACTGTAACGTAAGTCGTACTTGACAAATTTATTTTAAGCCTCTTCTAATTATCTGAGCTTTGTAAACCTACACATATTGAAGTACATTCCTGCGTACCATACTACATGATTCAATAATGAGATATGAATGATCTATACTCCTTCTTCGTCTTTAAAATTACCTATATAAATTTAACATTTGATGATTCGGTGGGAGGTATTTATTAAATATAATGACTATCCAGAGTTGGTAAATTCTATTATTTCATTTCAATGTTCACAAAACTTTCAGCCATGTAAAGAAATCGCCAATAGCTTAATATTTATGACTGAAGCAAATGTTTGTATATTTGCTTGTTTCTTTGAGGTCAACTAAATCATTTATCAAAGTAATATGTGTGACATAATACAAATGGGCTTCCTTTATCAACTACAACGTAATTCCACTCATTTTTGACTAAGTATTTCATTTGTGCTTGCAAACTCTTATTTCTATAGCTCTTTCAACTGAAATTTGCATTAGAATTATCACGTATAAAAGTCCATCGATTAAAATTGATTTGAAATTGAAACGCCTTTTTAAATTCATATAATATGATAACTTTAACATAATGCTTTTAACATTGAAGAAGTATTTTTCACTTATTTATTTGGACTCTAACCTTAAGAATGCCCTTTAACCCTCGAGCAGTCGCGCTGGTGCACTGAGTGCGCCAGTGTACACATTTTTATTTGTAACTTTTTATACTATGCTTGTAATCATCCTGTGCTCCTCAAGTCTTCCTACAATAATGTTCTTTAAGTACGAACCGAGTTTCACATACATGGGATACAATGTACGGCAACAAAGACACTTTTTTGAAACTTCAGTCGCGTCGCCGCACTCCGTGCTCCGGAACGACTGCTCGTGTGAGGAAATTTGAAACTGTTTCGCTTAGCTTCTTCGCGCTTACTCATTACTACTGCTAGCCCTTTGAATGTAAAACAATATATTTACTTCTTTATTTCCTTGTCTGAAATTTGTATACCAGTCAAGGTATGTAAGTAGCGGGTTTTTCAGAGTACCTCAGTCTACAGCCGAGCATTCCTTGACCTCGTACCCAGTGGGAGTCGTGGTATTCTCTTTGAAGTGGGAGTGAGGGACGTGGTCTTTCGAACGAAGTGTGATTTTTATGTACCACATAAAAATATTCAAGCCCTTTCAGAACGAATTTCAAGGTAAAAGCGGCGTTTACACTCGGGAGGAGGAAGATTGGTGTGATTTGGAGAAAAATTGTGTTGCAGCCAAGTGTTTGAAGGAGTACTCGTTGAATAATAAGGATGTGAGTATGATTATATCGATGTAAATTTATTGGCATTTATCAAGCCTGTGAAAAAGTATTCTAATTGCGTTTTCCTCTTCTGTATTAGGAGTAAAAAAATACGAGAAAACGAAATATCAAAATTCCTTCAGGATCTCTCCGACGATGAAGATGATCATCTGAAACAAGGACCAGCGCCGGAGGTGGAGAGCGAATTTTCAGACGGCGAAGATGGTGAGGCTATAGGGAGGAGTGACCACGATAGCGACACGGAACAGGAAGCAGATGCAAGCCAATCTTCTGATGATAAGCTAACCACCGGGGATGAAGGATTCTACACGGGAAAAGATAAGGTTACAAAGTTGTCGATGTTCCCTCTTGGGAAGAAAACTGGAAAGATTCCAGCTTAAAACATTGTCAAAATTTTCCACGGGGCCAATGTTTCCTTGCTTTCTACAGAGCGTGATACTTTCCATCAATTCATCACAATTGATATGATTGACCAAATTACTCTTTTTACGAACTTATCAATCAAAGAACCATCAAAGGAGGTCATTATAAAAGAGAACGTGATTCCAATCCAACATCGCGTGATGAAATTTGTACTTGCCTTAGACTTCTAATTCTATTCGGCGTCAAACGCAAAAATCATGCCAATGTTATTGATTTATGGGAAAGAGATGGAACTGGAATGACGCTAAGTAGAGCTGTCATGAGTCGTAGATTTTTGTTCCTCCTAAAATGTTTAAGATTTAATCATAAGACGACGCATGGCGACAGGAAAAGAATTGACAAGTTAACTTCCATTGTGATGAAATTTGTACTTGCCTTAGACTTCTAATTCTATTCGGCGTCAAACGCAAAATCATGCCAATGTTATTGATTTATGGGAAAGAGATGGAACTGGAATGACGCTAAGTAGAGCTGTCATGAGTCGTAGATTTTTGTTCCTCCTAAAATGTTTAAGATTTGATCATAAGACGACGCATGACGACAGGAAAAGAATTGACAAGTTAACTTCCATTCGAGAATTTTTTAAATCATTTGTTCGCATCTGCAAAAATGCATATACTCATGGTATGTATGTCACTGTTGACGAAAAGTTAGAGCTATTTCGCGGGAGATGCTCCATTGTCCAATATATGCCAAGTAAACCAGATAAATATGACATAAAAATATTTGCTTTGCGTGACTCTAAGTCTTTTTTTATACAAGTAACAAGGAGATATATTGTGGAAAGCAGCCAGATGGTCCATTCTGCTCATCAAATTCTCCCGCAGAAATCATGAACGGATTAGTTGAGCCCATTATAGGCTGTATCGGAATCTAACCGTTGATAATTGGTTGCATGAGTATTCCCCCTGCACAGTCATTATTCAGGAAAAAAATATCGTGCCTCGGCACCCTGAGGAAAAATAAAAAAGAAATTACGTCAGAGTTCTTGCCCATTCTAAATAAGGAAAAAGGATCTTCAATGTTTGGTTTAAAAAAGAACTTGACTTAACTGTCTTATTGTACTAAAAAAATAAATCAGTATTGCTCCTATCTACACTCCATGATGACCAACCTATTGACCAAGCATCTGGTAAACCACAGATGATTTTGGATTACAATAAAACCAAAGGAGGAGTCGACACAGTAGATCAACTCTGTTCCACATACACATGTGCTCGAATTACTCGGAGATGGCCGTTAGCAGTCTTCTATTCACTTGTAAATGTGGCTGGGATTAATTCGCAGGTGTTCTTCTTTGACGTCAACAAAGATGCCTCAGCTAAAAGAAGAATATTTTTGAAACAAATATCACTTTAGCTTATGCGGGATCACCTTCTCATGAGGGCTACAATTCAGTCTCTTCCAAAAGATATTCGATTGATTTAAAAAAAATCATTTACATATTGAAGACGAACTGCCAAAAAACGAACCTTCACAAAAAAGAGGATGCTGTGTAGAATGTGGTAGGGCATAAAATATGTATACTACCATCAAATGCTCCCAGTGTCACAGTTTCGTTTGCAGAAGCCATGCGCAAATGGTAGTGAAGTACCGAGATTGTGTTAAAACTGAGGGAGAGGCATCCGAATGAATGCGAGGAAAGAGACTTTGACGGCTTCATCTTAATGTTTACTGTAATTAGGATTAATAAAATTTTTTTGGATAGTAAAACCATTGCTGTGTGATAATAAATGAATGTGAACTGTGAAAGTTTGTACACAAATTTAGACACGAGTTATTTTCTTGGAGGTTTCAAGCTTTTCATAAATGCAAGATTATGTCATTTTATAGATTATATAGCTATGTTGTGTACATTAAATAAATAGTGCAAATAGAAAGAAAGTTGCATATGCATTTTTATTATGTTTTGTGTCATTCTCTATCCTCAAATCTAAGTCAGTAGTATGCTCAAAATTTGTATTGAAAAAATTGGATAGCTTGCATGCTAGTTATTTTTTACTCGTGTTATAAATAAGCATAACCCAAAAATAATGTCATTTGAATTATTTAAATGGATTTTAAATTGTTATATTTTGGTGCATATTGTAAAAGGAAAAGTAATGCCAACGTGCATACATAGAATTTCGTGTGGTTAGTTTCGAGAAAACTTTTCAAATGTTTAAGTGTGATTTATTGGACTTGTCATTAAAAATATATTAATTAAAAAATAAATTCAATCGATTTTGAAAGAATTTAATATTTTATGATTGCAAAAATTTATAAATTTTTGGAAACTACCTCATTTGAACAATATATTTAAAAAATAATCACTGGCGCACTCAGTGCGCCAGCTCGACTGTTCGTGTTTCGCCAAGCGACGCGTCTGCTCGAGGAATAAAAATATATATAATTATAATCATTCAAGTTTGGCATGTTATTTCATTAAATTTTAATTTTAGTGCAATGAGTTTGGCACTGGAGAGTATTGTCTTTCAAAAGAATCACCCCAATTCGAAATAAAGGATCATGAAGAAGTCACTGATCAGTAGTAAGAGCAACCGCGAATGTCATCTTTTCGCTAAATTTAAAAATATAGCGTATATCCAGAGTTAAAGTACATCTATGAATGGTGGATATTAACTGGCTTCATTAAATTAATTGTTGCAAGACTTTTATATTTTTAATTTGAAAAATTTATGCTTCTACCGAATAAAACAACTTTTATTAATTTTTGGACACTATTTATATGACATATATATGCTAGCATTTGCAGCAGTACACAAATTCGTGCTTTATATCATTATCACTCCCTCGCTGAAATGGAGTTTTCAGTACACGTGTACTCCCGATTATTCCAGTAATCTTGCAAAATGTACTCATTTATTACATTTTTCCCATAACAGTTGCAGCGTGTTTAATATATAGCAATATAGAATGAGATACTCCGTCCAATAAACAAAAATTTGTACCTCTGAGAAATCAAATAACGAATGTGACGGAGCACAGTGAAACAAAATCCCTTTTGGTGACCTCACCATGATTTCACTCGCTAATAGGATATGAATATCGGCTTTCAAAAAATAATCCAGATATGGTCTTCCAATGGCTGATCCTAGCTAGCTTTTTTTATCAATACCTCATAGGCTTTCTCCCATTCAACCCTGGAAGACATCTCTTTAGTCGTCGACTACTTGGACGTTTAATCCTCGGCACGGCAATCATTTCCACGGATTCTTGCGATTTCGGCCCCATTCTTCGTCCATGTCTCACAATCAGTGACCTCCCAAATACGCAATTTAGCGCGCAATCCCTGACGAGATCCTGGAAGGAAGATAAAGAGGAACGAATCCAGCGTTGCGATTGGCTGACTGTCTAAAGACGAGAGTCCCCACACTCTTTCATCCTTTCAAGTCATTCAAGCCCTTTCTCTACCAAACTGCCGGGTTCCACCACACCCTTCCTTCTAACAGTTCGTCAATTCTGAGCTGCTTTCTCTCTTATCTGGCGTAATACTCCGGCTGGTACATCTGCTAAATGTGTTCTACTCTTCTCATACACGGATGGTAAGTGCAGTATATTTTGTTTCATTAATTTTCCATTCGGTTAAATCCTAGCTATTCCGGATAAATAGAAATTTGCTTCGCGCTACTTCATTACATTAAGCACAACTATAGGTACAGGCTTTTTACACAAAAAGTGTAAAAATATTTGTTGATGGTAATGCCCAATTTTGCAGGTAAAAATGTTCGCCGTATGGTACAACAGGTAAATTATTTACCTGTTGAGCGTAACTCTACGCCACCTTTAGATTGGATAATGTCATTACCTGCCTGCACCAGTCATAAACAGAGCTGATGCCACATCTCTCAACCCGGGCCCTCGGTCGAATGCTGTGCAATGGGTTATCGATAATTGATTAATAGGAATAAATTATTTATTAGTGAATGGTGAACGCAAATAATTCCCAATTAAAGGGAATTTGGGAGAGTACCGTTATGAAGGTTCGTGTCAAAAAGAGGTATGTATTCAAAACAAGGCTAACATTAAACGAGGGATCTTCGTTAAAATCCCTCTTTTTGAAAACTTCCTCATATTCAGGAAATATTTAGTTAGCTTCCTTTGAAGGGTTTCTATCACATATTCCGCTTTTTTAAAAAGTAGTTTTTTTCAAAACACTTGAATTAATTTTAAAAATGTCAAATTACTATCCACCAGATTTTTCTGGGGCAGTGAAGAATTCACCATAAAACTGCTTTGTTTATGTACTACTTATCCTGGGGAATTCCGGCTCATTCCCTCAAAAACCCAACCCATTTTTCATTTCTTTTAATTTGCCATTTAATATTTCGTCTTACCTCGTTATTTTTTCTTCAAATCTCATTTCCACTCTCGAGCTATTTCCTCTCCATATATCTCTCCACTCGCTCCCGCAAATTTTCCTGTATACGATCTCGACTCCGTTTTTCTCGTCGGTCCAGCGCCCTCCCAGAATTCTATAATCCCTCCCCCCCCCCAGACCACCACCTCAAGGTCCCCTGGATACCCTACGTCTTCTACAGCGTTATCCCACGCCCTTCTCCCACCTTATCCTGATTCCTGAAACTCCCCAACCTCAAATCCTCCCGTTTCACTTCCGGAGATTCATCTAATTTTTCTTTCCCCTTCCCCTACATTCTCTCTCTTTCTTTCCCCTTTTAACTCCTCCTCTTCACCCTCTCTCCCTTTTAGCCTTTCCCCTCCCCCTCCATCTGCATCCCCTCCTCTCCACCTCTCTTCCCCACTTGACCCACATCCGCCGATGCGTCGAGTGAAGGACATGCTCTCCTCAGCCTCGCTGCCGCTAAAATGCCGCGCCGCGCCAAATCCAGACTCCCAAAGTTCACTCGCTCTCCTTTTCAGATCCATTCCCTCTTCCTTGTCGAGCCTTTTCTCCACTTCTTCCATTTTCCCTTCCATCAGCACCATCATCATCGATGGAACGATCTCCCGAAAGGTTTCAATGGGACATCCTCCATCTCACTCGGCCCTGAGCATCTCCTTTCGTTTGTCTGTAACTTCTACCGGTTTTTCTGTCATCAGTCATTTGATTCCTTCTTCCTCACTTTCATTCAATGTTTCCCTATTTGACTCCGCTTCTCAAGCAATTTCAGCGTAGTATATGCCTCAATTAATGTGCATTTCTATTTTTTATTTCTCTCAGTACTTTTCTTTCCTCTACTATTCTTATCAGAACCTACTTCCTCATTTCTCAGTCTATCAGTCCACTTCACCTCCACAAGTAAGTGTTAGAACTTGTCTACTCGTTGCTATTAAAACCTTTCGCCGTCACTCTAACACGATTCCTGGTTGCTTTACAGGAGGGGGTGCTGAAAATCACATGGGTGGCACACTGGCGTTACGGGATCGGAGGTGTGTGTCACAGGTAAGGTACGCCTACTTTGACCATAACATTGAAATCGTAAAGGTTTTAAAAGTAACACAAACCACTCGATATAGGATAAATCATTTAAGAAAACTTCTATTTTGTGCAAAAATCATAAATATGTATTTTATGATTTCTTGGTAAATCTGGTAGCTCCACTGGATGTAGTGCTCTGATGCAAACCGATGAAGAAATATTGGCAACGGTTCACGGTGTGTTAATAAGATTTTTGGTGTAATAAAAAGACGCAGCATATGCAGTAATTTTATTTTCGGAATTATCGCAGGAATTTGATAGGACGGCAGTCATTATTTCATGCTATCTGTTGTGTTCGAAGAAGTGATGCCCACTTTAGTGCGACGAAAGTTGACAGACCAATATAGTGGACTCATGACCATCCAAAATCTCGCAAATAAGGGCTCCAGTGTTGTTCAAGTTTCCACCTTCTTGAGTGTGCTCCTGTATCGCCAAATATCCGAATTTCATGTTTTCAATAAAATCTTATATGAGTCCGAAGAGTACATATACATATTTTCCATTTATATTCCTCTCTGCTGTTGCATGCTTCTGTCTAGCTGAATCACGAAAATCCACGATAAAACAATTACTTTCACTGTTTCTGAGAAGAATGTATGTTTTCCATCACTCTCACTTCCTATCTGCTTATATCTCGGGGAGTTTTGAGGAAGAGGGGACTCATGAGAGACTCAGTCTCGCCCCACGATATAATGATAAGTATCTCAATCAGTTCACCTACTCTTCTTTTAACTTCATTACTACTTCATTGTCGATTGCTGTATTTTGAGCATTTTTAATGTAATTTTTGGTTCATCGACAACTGTGGTAATAGAGTCTCTTCTTACTTTGTTTATATTGAAATGTTTTATGGAAATGTTTGACATCACTTTCAATAATTATATTTTCTTGCTAAGTTGTGTCAATCGAAAAAAAATAAATTGCATAATCAATATATTTTTTATTATCACCCAGAAATTCTCCATTTCTCCACAAATTATTTGTCTTCCACCCTGTATCTACTCCTTTCCACGAGGAATAGTTTAAACACCAAGGGTTTTTTTGCGCCAAATAAGGTGAAATTGACCTAGAAAAAATCATTTGACCTGACCGGGATACGAACACATTTCTCAAATTGTCGATCAGAATTGTTAGCCAGATACACCACCAAGCCATCTTAATTAAAGTGTGGTGGTGCAGTAGGTAAACACACCTGACCGGGAATTGGAAGATCCGGGTTTCTAATCCCGGTCAGGTCAATTCGTTTTTTCAAGGTGAGTTTCACCTTCCTTTTGTATATCTTTGCACTCGTGTGCACGACTGCTTACCACGTTATTCGTGAAACCACAATGGTTGTAAATTAAGTATAAAGTTGAATGAATCTTACTTGAGTTGGAATTTATCCTTTGCAAATTAGTACGAGTTTGTAAGGGCAAAATGTCCTATCCTAACCCGGTGATGGAATCCTCCTCAGTACAATTACTGCTGACGGACGTGGAACTTGCAATGTCACGGGGTCTTTTGTTCGTAGCTTATAGTTGCTTGCGATGACTCATAAATTCTTTCATTCCTATCCGATCCTTTTTTTATCCCTCTTCCCCCTCCTTTCATATGCCATCGTCCTCCCACGGCTCCCGGTCTCTTTTCATGCCGCTAAACTCTTTCCTCCTCACTTTTTCTTCTCTATGTACTCAAGCTTTGCGTGCTCTTGTCTCGCTGAATTACGGCAGTCCACGTTTTCAAAAATACTTCTTTTGTGCTCAAAAGTGTGAATGTTTCCCATCCACCATTCTCTCTCCGTTTTTATTAATTTCACGCACTACTTTAAAAGATACCCATGCCCTTACAGTTTTCTCGAGGGTTTCCTTGTTTCCTTTGACGTTCACGAAAAGAAAGAAACGGAAAACTTGACTTAAAACTCTTTTGTTTAATCTAGATCTAGCACGACGCAATTGGGTTATTTACCAGGGAATAAATGTTTCCCATCCCTCTCAATTTCTAATAGTTTCATGAACTTTCTTTATATTCCACCCGTGTCATTACACTACCCACGATATTTTCCCTATTACCCTTGCCGTAAAAGATAGAAAAAAAAATATTACATCCTTTTATGAAACCGGTTTTTATCACAGGGCGTCGGGGTGTTTCAAAGCGGATAAGGATGCTTTTTTCGCCATGTTCCTTTACTCCTAGATACCGTTTCGTGAATTTATTTTAAGTTTCCTTCACGATCATCTTTCCAAGTGGGCGAGATAGTACAATGGGGATCTCGGGCCGGAATTAAAGGAAACATCTCCGCGTCCTTCAAAGAGCTTGAATAAAAATGACACAAAATTGAGGATAGTGGGGATAAATCACAGATATTTTTACGGCCGTCACAGCGAGAGACACCGCGCTGAATCAAATTTTTGTCGAGCAAGATTAGGACAGGGACACTTCATAAAAATCCGCAAACTGTTCCAATTTTTGAGCTCCCTTTTCCTTAACGACTTCATCTCCCGAAACTTCCCTCTTTTATCATTTACACCTCTCGATCCTCTTTAGTCAAACCTTTTTTCTCCATCTTGCCCTTTTTCCTCCACTCACCTCTCATCCTCTTTGCTGTCCTTAAGCCTTTTATATCCCACCCATCACTCCGTCCCCTTCCATATTGTCCTACGGCCCTTTATCCATTATATCCATTCCTTATTCTTCGTCACTTTCGCCAATGACATGCCCGCCATCTTCTCCATACATCCTTTCGCTTACTGTTGGTTGGTTATTTATGGTGGATGAGGGATAGGAATGAGGATAGAATGAAAGATATGAGAGTTGTTATTGTTTATGAAGGAGGTGACGACTTCCGAGGTCATTTGAGCCATTAAGAATAAGCGGATCGGACGTTTAGGTTTGGACTAATACGAGAAATGGAAGGACTGTGGAGAGAAACCCGGAGTCGGCATCAGCGAAGAGGGGCAAGGGTTCTACTGTGTAACGTCCCGTAACATCTGACAGAATAAGTGCTGAACTAGATACACTGTATATATGTCACTCGAGTGCGGACCAGAAGTCTCTCTGGAAAATATCTGCGCCACTATCACAATTTGAACCCGGGCCATAAGGATGGTAAGCCAGCATTTTAGCCACCACACCGACCCAATCCTCCCCTCATCTAGTTCTTGAGCCATTTTATCTCCCATTCAGCCCTCCCCCATTTGTCCTCACTTTACTTCCCTTTCGATATCTACCCATTTCCTCTTCTTTGCCTCTAGGCGTTAAAATTCTCACCGTCTTCTCCATTCATTTTCATCTCTTTCTACTGTCACTTCTTCGCCCCATCGTATTCCTTTTATCCCTCTCTTTGCACACACGTTTCCATCGACTTTCTTTCATCTCTGGGCCGCAGTGTGTCTCCCCTCATCCTCCTGTCTCGCCTTCCTTCCAAATCGCCCTCCCCCATTCACCTCCTCCTCCCTCGAAGTCCCCCAAGGGCGCATCCCTTGCCCGTCTCCTCTTCTTCGCCCAATTCCTCCCTCCCGCTCTTTCGTCCGCAAAACCGCCGGCCTCGCCACGTTTGCTCCCGGACCGCGTCATGCGGCCTCTAAATCCTCCCGCCCCACCCCACCCTCTCACCTTCTCCCTACGCCCTTCCCATACACCCTCCCCCCCGACGACCTAAAACCTTCCTTTTTTCCGCCTCCAACATCCCTTCCCTCTACCCAGTCTTTCTCGACTCGCCGAAATCCTCCGCACCCACACTCCCTTCTCCACATCTCTCCCTGGTCTTCACATCCACCCACACACAAAACCCCACCATACCATCCCTTTCGCGGTTCCCTTTAACCAGCTCATTCCTTCATTCAATCCCTTAAAGCCTCCTCTCTTGTTACTCACCTTACCCCTATAATCCCACCCGCTCCCTTCTCTCTCTCTCACTCTTTCTCAAACCACCCCTTCGGCGTTATCC
Source organism: Pyrrhosoma nymphula (assembly GCA_963573305.1). Classification (NCBI taxonomy): domain Eukaryota; kingdom Metazoa; phylum Arthropoda; class Insecta; order Odonata; family Coenagrionidae; genus Pyrrhosoma; species Pyrrhosoma nymphula. The sequence goes on along the minus strand of OY754327.1, from coordinate 143,113,602 downwards.
AATTCCTCTTCCTCCTTCCCGGCTGTCCCTTCCAACCACCTCTGGCTCCGTAAAACCACCGCCTTCCGCCCGGCCCATAGTCCACGGCTCACTTCTTCTTCCTCTTATTCAGCCACTACCTCGTCGTCTAGAACAGGTCTAAAATGGTCTTCTCTTAAATCTGCAATCCACTACCCCTAATCTCTGTCTTTAACAACCTCTTTCGATCTCAAAATGTCATCATCGCAGAAGTCAACAATTGACGGCGCGAAGACGGCGCGAATGTTCTTCCCTAGGTACGGGTGAGTGCAGCACCTTATTGGTCAAGTGTAATCTAAGAAAATCCGCATTCATATCGCATTTATGCTGTCATCGTGTGTGGGGAACTTCCAAAAAGAGAAAAACTCTGTGGTTGTATGATAACTAAGGTTTCAGATTGCCATAAAACTAAGATTATAGCGAAAACTAGGAATTAACTAAAGCCCTCATCGATGATCACAGCGCGATGGAATATAACAATTGAGTCTAAAACCCATTTTGTGGCTGTAATTTCCTTTTTTTAAATCGTAATTAACTCTCTTTTACTTTTTATGTACATCGATTTCATATCCGCCTATTTTCTTGGAATCCTCATTCATTCTCCCTTCACTCGATCGCGATTTTCCTCTCTTCCTCTTTCCTGGTATCGCTCCCGTTTCTTTGAGAAGTTGTGTTTGAGGAGGATGGTGAGAGGGAGGGGTGGTGAGTGGGGCAAACAATAAATATTAAGGACACGAGAAATGCGCGGCGGGTGAGAAAAGGTTCTTTGGAAGACGGCTCTGATCCCTAAATCTCCCCTTCACCTTTCCCTCCCTCCCTGACCCTTTATATCGCTTTCTCTTCCCCTTTGCTCCTTTGGGTCCCTCTCTCACCTTTTTGTTCCCCCTTTCACCTCCCACCCCCCTCCCTCCCCCTCACGCTCTCTCTTTCTTTCTCATTTCCAAATCATTTCCATCATGAACACGCGCACTGCCCGCCCATTGCTTTTTTCAGCTCCTTTCACGCGGTTCGGTTCGTCTTTGTGAGCGAATGTGAGTCTGTGCGAGCGAGCCGGTGCTTGCTTGCTCTCTATGCGTCGGAATTCTTCCCCTCCCCTTCAACCCGACAGACCGTCCGCCACTCGTTTCCGCGTACCTCTCCCTCCCCAGTCTCCCATCCCGAGCACAAATTTACTTGATTATTTTTATTCTCCGAAATTCTCTCCTGCAGCTCGTACGGAGTGTGTCTGGCGTTGCGTGTTTTCCTTTTAGCTATCATGACGAATTGCGTCATGATGCCAAGTGCCCAATGCAACCCACTCAAAGATTTCACGCTAATTGCGTTTTCTACGCGGTTAAATTACATGGACAAAGGAACGGTATTATCTGGTGCAGTGCAGTAATGCCTATTCCTTTAAAGCGTTCAAGGTGATTTTGTGTGAAATTTCTCCTCCCAAGTTATCGCGTAATTGCATAACCTGTTGTAAGCTTCAAACATTTTAACGATATGCGTATGACTTCTCCTAGGATGGAACCAGATATTAGTAGATGTATTTTAAGCTGAACTTTAAATATGTTTCTCAACCTAGAACAGCCTGAATTCATCGACGAAAAGGAACTTAGTGTGTGCTAATTCACAATATTTGGTCATTATAGTATACATTCACATGTTCACTCAATTATTTCCTTAATTTGATAGAAATATGAGTATTCTTACAAGCTGACCTTTTAATTTCAATGGACACTGGTCAGTTTTAAGTTTGAAATAGCTTCACCACTGCGAGTTGCAGCTTGCGATATGTATCCACCATTTCTCGGGGCAAACCAAAATGTGCGAGGAAATGATATAATTGCTCCTTAGGAGTTGCTAAGAGTTATAACGAACAAAGAGAATAACAAATAGCCTTTATTTGTATGAATTCGTTGTTGTTTGACAGCCCTCTGTATCCCTATTCTCAAACCAATCCCTCAGCTATGCATTCACTCTGGACTGAGATCGCCACCCAGACTCATAAAACGTCACTGCGCCTCGGCTTTGCTACGCATGAAATGCTTTATGGCACTACGAAAATAAGTCGTAAGGGTCAGCAATCGTGGAATGATTCTAGCTTTATGAGCTCTTATGAGAGTAGTCATAGCTATGCCTCCGTTCTAGAATTGCTGAAAGCGGCGGAGTTTCAATAGAATCCTGTGGTGTCCTTTCCCAGCTGTGTGGTAAAGTTATTGAAATACTGCGTTTGTACATCTTTCTATATCGTTTACACAAGCTTCAGAATATTACCACATCTTTGCTCAGAAAGAATTTCAATTGCGAGATTGCAAGTAGGTATCTACTATCTATCATGTTTTAGATACCTTTTCTCAAGTTTATTTAAAATTATCGATTTTGGCGTAGAAAGAAAATAAGTGCATAGAATATTAACAAAATTGCGAATCTAGTAAAACGGTAATGCAGTAATGAGAAATAATATAATAATTTTGGATTGTCTTTGTGGGTTGATCAAAATTCCTCGTCGGTTTATTCAAATGCAATCAAATTCCTCTTTGAACCAAAGTAAGCCAGTAATGTAATTTTACTTCTCTTCTTCACCCTCTCCTCTTAAAATATGAACGCTCTCTTCAAATAAATATAAAAAAATCTAGTGTTTCAGTGATATGCTCATCACTGATAGGTAACGTGAAAACCGTCCCACAAATATCTGAGCATGCTCGGTTTTCTTTGAAAACCTTAATGCAAAAAAATCGTTGGCGGAGTCAGACTTTCAAACGTAGGTAACGAGAACCACTCACCAGGTGGAAAACCCCGTGAAGCTTCACCTATATCATTCACCGGGAAAACACTCAATCTTACGCACCCGAAAAGCGCTTCGGCGTCGGCTTTCCGTGAGCTTATCTTCCGGCGAGTCGCCTCCCGAGTGTCATTTGCAAGCCGTGTGTGGTGATGTCGAGAGTGAACGAGTGCAACTCCCTTCTGCTTCTGCCACATCTGACACGAGACGAGATTTGCAAGCGCATCACCCCGCACAAATACCGGTTGCTCTTCTTTCGAAGATAGAGAGGGAGAGAGGGGGGAAATTTTGACAAGAGTGCCAGCCTAAATATGTTCCATTTCGTGATACATTGTTTCCACTTCCGTGTTACAAGTGGCAGTTATTGGGAGAGGCGACAGGCAGCTCAGGTAATTTTCGTCTTTGAGGAGAGGTGGGTTGGGGGTTAGGTCGTTAAAGGAAGTAACATTTGGGAATGGAGAGAATTATAGCGTCAGCATTAGCCAACTCACAACGAAGGGCTCGTATGTGTCCGTAGTTTTACGTCCCATCCGACGGTGATAGGACTGCCCTTGAAGCCCTATCCAACCACAACTCAAGTAGGGACCGGGAGATTTCACCACGATATCTCTCCCTTTCGCGGGACTCGAGTCCGAGCTCTCTGCATGGGATTACAGCACTCTAGCATTCAAACTAACTCCATCGCTTTTCGAGTGAGCCAGAATTGGCTACTCTTTGATTACAACAAAATACTTGAAACTTGGCCCACTATTTCTTCCTCACATTAAATATAATGTACGTGGACTTCAAGGGAAAAATTCGTGAAGCACACGGGAAAATTATTACATCTGTTATATCCCAAAGCCACTTGTACGAATAACTGGCATAAAAAGCGATTTTTTCTGGAAAAAGAATACGTAAAAATGAAATAAAAATACTATGTTTATTCCAGACAATAAAATTTAATCCACCAACTCCGGTTTCGCCTACTCCGTAGACATTTTCAGGGTCATTTTTCTTGAAACTGTGAAGTTTATTGGGAAAACAATGACAAAAAAGATAGGAACTAATCCAACTTGGTTTTATAGTAACAAATTAATAACTCTAATCATTAAAGGAAATATGATATTACAGGCTATATACTAAACTTATATATACTAAATAATACTAAAGGTTCAGTTGAAATGACAAAGCAACCAACTCCTCGCGCTGGGATAAGTGAACATTAATGAAATTATTCGCATGTTATATAGCATTTTAAATGTTTTCCAATTACATTTTAATCTATTAAGCATGGCAATATTGAAATCCGTGTTTTTTACTGTCTCGAATGAAAAGGGAGAAATTTCACATGTGTTTTGACTAATGTAGTCGCGAGGCAATCACCTTGAATGGACACGTTGGCAAAGACAAGAGCGAGACAGCCGGAGGGAGAGCACTCCGTTCACTCCAGGCCCCAAGGTCTGGTCTCCTTCCCACTCTACCTTGGGATAGACCTCCAAGTGCGGGCGAGAAGGTCGAGGCATACGCGATAAACCGTCTTCATTCCAAAATTCCTTCGGCGCTGGATCTCTGAGCTTTTGGACTCTCGTTTAGCACGCAGCCCGCGGAAGTCCAGTGCTAAGTGCGTCCATCTAGCCCTCACGAAACCGCTCTCCATTTGCAAACACTCGAAGAGAGGGTATCAGTCTGAGAAGTGGTTCGGCTTAGTCCTAAGCTGCGTCGCTTGGAGTCACAAGAGAGGAAAGAGATCGCTCAAGTGCCAGGACGAAATCGATTGCTGACCACAACGCTAGAGTGACCGGGTAAGTTGTAATCCTATGTTTTTATATTGCTATGCTTGGAAATTGATGCTTTACCTTGTTTAAGGCCTGATTAATTGGCGATATTTCCGTAAGAATCGCATAAAACTAGTCCCGGTTATTGTTTCTCACATATTTCTGACTCCTTTTCGTGTACAAAGAAATTTATTTGTTGCTACTTTTAATTTTCATATAACATCGTCACAATTGTTGATACATTCACGCATCGCACCGAGAATTCATTACACAAGTGACGTCATTAGAGGGGTACCTATATTACCGCATAGTTAAAGCGACCACCGTATTTCACTGGTCAGCTTATGCATCAGAGGGAAGACGAAACTTAACAATAGGCACTATTTTTAGCTGCAAGGGGCACAGTTGAAGTGAAACTTGGTGGCAGCCGTCTTCACAAAGCGTTATGTCAAGGAGTGGTAGGTGGGTATTGAGAGGGTTGAGAAGGAGCTGAGAGGACGGGATAGCACATGGCAGGTAACGCTGCCAACATAAATGCATATAACTTGAGAGGGCGGGCAAGTGTTGACAGCGCGTTTCACGACTGTGTTAATGAGCCAAAATGCGTTGATGGTGTTCGCTACCCATCGAAGAAACTGTCTTAACAACCGGATTCTGAGCCACAGAGAACATTTTAGTTCTGGTGAATAGCAGATTGAACATTTTTGAAATTTGCGACGTTGGTTTGCTACCGTAGAAACCCTGTAAGTCAAATGCGGGGACTAACATAATCCCCAGTTTCGGAGCTACTTCGCAATCGATAGACTCATCCACTGAAATGGGTCATCCGCGCAACTTACACCATATTTCACTACTACTCTATGTGAGCAACCACTATATGATGAGGAGTACAGTAAGGGCTTTGTATTTTAACGGATTCCTATTTTTATAGTTGTAGAGATTAGGACATTTCATAGATTAACTTCGTGGTAAGATGGCTAAATATTATATGTCATGTTCTGAAAAATTTGCAAGAGAGCAATTTTAAAGTTAAGTTGGCTCTAAAAATCAGAATCTCAAAGTTAAAGTCTTACCTTTTCGTAATAAATGTATAAAACTGTTGTTGGTATTGACACTAAAAATCCAACGTTATGCAAAACTCAATTTAGCATTAAACGGACATCTCATATTTAGCTATCTTACCACAGGACTTATCTCTGTATAATTCAAATGCAAAGGTTAGGAATATTAATATAAATTTACACATGATTCATAACTTTATAGACAATTTAGAATCCTCTAACATATCAGCGGCTTGAGGAATTGTATAGTGTTTAGGAATTCTGACACCTGAAGACCTTAGGCTTAAATTGTATATGTCAATGTTTTTCAATATTTATCGGTAAAGTAAGAAACACCTTATATATAATATTGGGTGGCAGAACATAGATAAATATGAAAGAAACATTAAAGAAATGAATTAGAATACACTTTTTCTATGATTAGAATGCAATACTTAATGCAGATACGCTGTAATTAGTGAAACTGACCAAAACTCCAGCAATGTTAGCATCAATGCTTAATGTTCCAAACGTGAAAGATTTTGACGTTAATTCTGCCTATTGTAGTTAAGACCGCGATTGTATATTTGAAGTAGAGCAATGGGGGTAAATAGTTCAAAAATGTGAAAATTGTGTTTTCCTCTAGTCTGAGATCCTTTTTAACAGCAGCCTAGCACTGAAACTCAATTTCATAGTTGGAAAAATGGAACACCCTTCATTATTGCTTGGACGCTATATTTCTTTTTGAGAAAACTAAATACTTGACGGTATCACGAAGCATGACGTGTCTGACATCAGAAGCGAGATTTCCGCCGGAGGGGCATAAAGCTCTAAGACGTGTCGAAATGAGTTAACTTTTGAGCACAAAAGAACACGTTCCGCTCTCTGGCTCCTGACGTCGGGTGGCAGGTACCACCGATGATGAAATGAGAGAGGTGGGGGGGATTTGATGTGAGAGGAATATCCCCATTGGAAGGAGGAGGTCGAAAGTCCGATTCTTCGGGCGCTTTGAACAGTTCTGGGTCAACCGTTTAATTGGGAAGGGGAATAGATTTTCCTCACCACTCTCCCAAGGTCTCTTTAGTTTTTATTTTCGCTCTTACTCCTACCTCCTTTCCTTCATAGCCGAATATCTCCGACTCACGTCCTCTGCCCTTAAAGGCCCATCTCCTACCCTGTCTATCCCTTCCCAGGGGGTACCGCACGAAAACCCCTTTCCGCAGAGTACACACAAATCGGGGAAGCATTCTAATGCGCAACCGTAGCACTCCAAACGCTCTGCCGTACCTATGCTATCCGTCCCGTGCCCCATTCCACCACACGTTCCGTTCCCCATTCGCTTCCCAGGCCTCCTCCGTCTCCCTCTCCCGTCCATCTCCCTCACTCGCCCGCTCGTCTACCGTCTCACTCGGAGTTCCTGCCGTCGTACGCGTCCAGTGAGTGGGTCTGTGTGCCCGTGTGATCGCGCTTGTGTGTGTGCTGGAGTTTCAAAACGTGTGCGTGTTGGACGGACGCTTCGCTCAAAAGCGACCAGAGGGGTCCGATCCAATATATTTCTGCGCGCGGAGGTACCAGCGCGGCCGTTTTGGTGTCTCTCAACCTCCCGTGGCTGCTTTCCTCCCTTCCCTCACACTTCTGTAAGTCTCTTCGTACCTTAACTCACGCTGTCAATGCTCGCCTTTACTTGAAAATCACCCGTTTGGCGGTATTGGGAAGAAAATCGATTTGAAATCATGAAATGGGAATTTGGTTTTCTTTGAAGGTTTTATTAGATGACGAGTTTAGATGTCCTTTGCAACTCATTGGTCTGAAAAAAACGAAGCCTCATCCGTAGTTCCACAATATTTTGTAAAACATTTTTGCAAGAAAATTCCATAATATTTGTTAAATATCGCTAAATGCATGATGCGGAAAAAAATTGTTGACTATTAGTACATTTTTGCAATTTCAAGCCATTTTATGTGAATTTACGCCAACCTCGTTTTAGCATGGAATTTCTTTGAAAGCAAATTCTTAATTAGCGTGGGAAGTTTTTGCAATTAATAGGAATATGAAAGCAAAATATTTTGGTCAAAGATCAAGTTAATGCTTGAATTATTGCCTAAAAGTTATTGCAATGAAATATGATGACATTTACCTAGGTTGGGGTTGTTAGAGGTCGATAAATGCATTTTCAATAAAAAGTCAACTTTTAGGCTCGAATTGTTTCATCTAATTGCAGAGTTAAATTATTCAAGTATGACGCTGCAAACGTTACTAACTTTTCATAAAGCTTATTTTTAATTTAACGTTGTGAGAAATTTTTTGTTTCAACTACATTGCATTGGTCCTTCCTAGTCAGCCATTGAACTGTTTACCTCTACTTCATCCGTACTGGCTCTTTAGTTCAAACGGCACCCCCATATATCCTGAACCGGAAATAGAAAGCGGAGCGTTCTAGTGAGGTGGGAAAATGTTATTTCTGTTCCGTTCTGCTATAGTCGACTCATCTTGCCAAGAGAAGCAAGGATGGAATTGCTGGGCGGGGAAGTATGATGGAGGAAGCATAGTGATGGGTGGCATTAGTTTGCACTCACCGAAAGCCGACGGTACACAGTATTACGTTCACCTCGTCGTTTGTAGTAGCATAGCACATGCATCTCAAATGCAGCAGTGAGTAGGAACCGGAGTGGAATGAGTAATAGTATTCACTACCACCAGAATTTGGATGAGGAAATTTGTCGACAGAAGAGAGAATTAATAGCTGTCCTACCTATCCAACCATATTTCAAATGAATGGCTCTTAGATAGTCGGTAATTTGGATATTATTTAAAAGTGTTACAAATGTAGTTAAAGTTTTCTTTTGGGAAGTACTATAATTTAGAATAAAAACTCATAAAATTGCATTAGTATAGTTGGCCGATATTAAATAATTTATGGACTCATTTTAGTGACAATAATCCTATTGAACGAAGATAGGATTCAATGTTACACCCTGAGATCAAAAACATATCCACAATAATTGTCCAATCATTGAGATTGCACAAATGATGTGGTACGAAGTCACGCGCTTGGGCCCGAAGATATACACCAAAGACAGTGAAATTCGCTATGCACAACAACGTCTCTTGTACTAAAATGTTGACTGGGGACAAGAGCAACTTGTTCGTATAAACCGCTGCTGAAATTCGCCTTTAATTATGATGACGTGGTGGTGTAACCGGCTAAGAAATCTGACCGGCAATTGGGAGATCCGGGTTACCGGTCAAGTCAAATGATTTTTTTCATGGCGAATTTCACCATCTTTGGAGTATACCCAGCAATACGAGATCTCGTATTTTGTGAATCTAAACAAATTACTATTTACCACGAAATCAACATAAAAATCATCAAAATTTGTGGAAAACCTGTTTTAATATAACCATTCCTTTTCTTTATTTGTATTAATTTTTCAAGTGCTTGTTGAAGTCCTAATTTGAAGGCCTTCATAACTTTTAACCTTTCACTTGGGAAAAGAGATCTGTTTCATTGAAATAATACTTTCGTCCCCATCCCAAGGTCCTCATAAAAAAATTTCAAACATTTGCTCACATTTTAAAATTGTTAATATTTATGTTGTTTAAAACAGGAACGGCAATATTTTACTTAAAGCCCCTTATGCTAGGCAGTGAAGACACCATTTTGTACTCATGTACTAAGAGCATTTTTAGACTCGCAGTAGAGTGAATTTTATTTTGAAGATTGTGTACTATGGTTGAACTCCACAGTCAAAAGTATGGAAATGATAATTGGGATAAAAAAGAGAGCCGCAGCGAAAGGGTTAAAATGTTCTCCACGTAGAAAAAGAGTAAAAATGGAGTACCTCGATGCACAGAGCTCTCCATCCTATGAACGAGTTCCCTTGTGAATGAATCGATATATCCGAAGAACCGATGCATACTAAAAGATCTCGATTCCACCTCAACGAGAAGTTCTTCCCTCCTCGTCTTCCCATCAACTTATTTCCTTCTCCACCTCGCCCAACAACTATCCCATTTGAGAGGGGTCCACCCTGTCTGATTTTCGACGGGATGACTCTGCCTTTTTTCCGCCGGATTGCGGATGCATCGCCCGGCACACGTTGAGGCCGCCTCTCTCTCCCGATCCCTCACTCAACCTATATTCCCCTATCTCTCTCTCTCTCATTCACGTCCGCGTCTGCCCTCAACATGTTTGCCGGGGAAGGAAAAACAGAGGAACCGTAGTGCGGTGGGAAGGGGTGGGGGCGGGCAGGGTATGGGTGGGAATCGGGACGTGGGATGGAAGTAGACGAAAGCTTTTTGAGGGGTAGCGGGGGATGAAGTGAGGGAGGAGATTGAGGAGGGGACGAGATGAGACGGGAGGAGTGGGACGAGGAACCCACACGGGAATGGAGTACAAAAGGACGAGAGGGCAATATAGATAAACGGACGTCTTCATAGGCGATGGACAGAATCCGTCATTAGCTCGTGATAAGGGTCGGAAGGTGGCAGTGAGGAGATCGAAGAATAAGCCAAAAATGGACTTCCCTCTGGCTTTTAAAAGTTTTGTTGCTAGAACGAGGCCAGTGGATTGCTGATTTTTTTCATCGAAAACTTTTTTTTAATATCGAAAACTGGTATCAAAATATGAAGCGGTATCAGGAATAACTTGGTAGAAACTGGTTATTCATTATAAAATCAAATCACTTATTAAATCCCTTCATTAATTTTTATTATAGATTGAAAATTGTACTTTGCTGAAACCAGGATTAAAATTTACTATGTGAAGTGATTTTAAAATAAACAGGTTTATAGCTTACGAATATTTCGGGTAGGGTTATTAAAAGAAATTACATCATGCTTGTAGTATATATTTTCGAGACATACATTTCAATGGTATTTTTTTTAAATTTTCTGATCAAGTTCAACATCCTTAGCATGACGAGCTCGAAAAATTATGTCAATGAATGGAAATTACATAAGTTTCCAATATTTGCTTTTGGTTTTAACTGTATTTTCCTATTCCGTTTCCATAGTTAGTGCTCTTGCAGTGTCCTATTGAGTGAAAGTATGCGAATAATAAATAGGTAGATGCATAGGTCGTAAGATTGCTGCTATACTGCTTTCGTTAAGGTTGAAAATGAAACATTATAATTGTGCTAAAGTTGCATATGAAACTAATATTGAACTCAAAGCTGTCGAACTAATAATGTTGTCTCAGGACAGATGTGATGGCACTTGTTCATAATGAAAGAAATAATACTTGACAATTTTCCACTATTTAAAAAATATATATATTAAAAAAGTATAAAATTGAAAAGAATTCATCCTTTTATAAAACGCTATCAATTGATTTCACCCGCAGGACATACGTTCATGACTGGTAAGAAATGAAAACGATATCTCTTAACGACAAACCTGTGTAAATATCGAGCATGGGAATTTATCACAACTGCAAGCAATCCAAGCTTTTTGATATAGCGTCTGATGATCGCATCGTTCAATTCTTCACCTTTTATCAACATCGCTTCACACCAAGGCTTAGAAAACAACTCATCCACGTTAAATCATCGCAGTTCCCAATCTACACTGCATTCTACAAATACATGGAGGTGAAATATGTGTAGTGGTAACGAAACCTGATGGCAGAGGCCTACGCGAAGCGTAACATCATGGAGGGGAATTCTCGTGTTGGAGGGGTCAACTTGGGAATGGGGCGGAGAGGACAGCAGACAGTGTTCAACGCCGCCAATACAACAGCGTTTCACTCGAGAGGGCGGGAAAGTGTCTGCAGCGAGTTTCACGACAGTGGTTACAGTCCAAACCAAGCAGTTTCAATATATGCTTATATTGTTTCAAAACCATGGGAATATTGTTTGAAAACCTAAATAATTGAATGAAGAGCAATAGCTTTTAGATTATTCGAAATGATGGATTGAACATGTTGAAGGTGGCAATGAAGGTTTTGTGACCTGGGGAAACCAGGTCATCAAACGCGTAGACTAACTTACTCCACCATGTGAAGGTAGTTGAATGGTAATAGACTTTTCAACTTTAGGGGCTTTCTTCGCCACTGCCGCCATGTTTCGCTACCTCTATATCCATGCACTTGGCAGTGAAGATTTAGGCTGAGAATAGGAAAAGAAAGAGGGGTGAAGGGCTTCAACGAAACGCAGTCGGAGGATAATACGAGCATCTCGTTGGTCGAGGGTAAAGAGGAAAGAGCATTATTGGGGGAGGGGTCAGCGGGTGGATGGATCAGAGGCCAAGTGGGGGATAGTGGCGCGGGGTTCAGGAGGAGAGGGGGCAGGGGCAGTCGTGTGAGCATGGGGTGATCAATGCGATTGGCATGGACTGGAACGGTCGGCCTGGGAGCTGGGAATCCCCAAGATACCTCGGGAATGGACTTAAGATGGAGAAGAAAATGGGATGAATCTCCCTAAGGGTCCATGAACGAGTCTCCGAGAAAGGTACTTTTGGCTTCTTTATTTTTATCTGCTGAATTGTCTCTCACGAGGAGTGACCGAGAAATGTAAATTATATCACTCCATTACGCCTCATTATTTAGCAAATAATCATATAGGCCTATAAGAGTCAAAATGTTTCTAATTTCCCATTCATAAAATACTCGAGCTGGCGTTTTGAAAATGTAGGAAAACAATAATATGGCCCCGAAGGTGACTGTGTAATTCATTTGCTGTAGAGAGCGCATTGTTGATCACCTCGTTATTTTTTCTGTAATCATGTTCATGATCACTTCATTTAGTAGATGGGTCCTTCATTAATGTTTCCTATGTAGCTGATTTGATTAACGAGCACGTCGCAATATTTTACTCCACATGTTTTTTCAGATGTACATTTTTGAATTGAATGTTTTTTGTCAACGGAATGGACAAACTATGTTTTACTCCTCTCATATAATATTCCCTTTTAAATATAATAGCGCTTGTAATGCATATTTAAGAGTGATTTAAATTCATGGAAACACCAACATTGAAATATGAGCCGAGTGGATAAATCATTTTTCAAACACAGAAAAACAAAATTCTGAACTTAAATCGTTCATGGACCGTGTGGCAGCATAAATAATACTTTTGATGACTACCTCATTATAATTAGACTTTCATATTTACTATTGATTCAGCTGCTTTCAAAGGCACAAGGCACTTTAGTCAACGAGGTACCATGAGATATCGTAAGAGAGTTATTATTTATAATAGTTCATATTCTCATGCATGAGGTTCTCGTTCTTTACACATATACATTTGTTCATTGTTAAACCCATAATTTAAAGTTTTCGGAGTGCAAAATACGACTGCATTATATGTGTTCAAAACAAATTATAACGTGCATAGTAACTTTGTAACAAAACTATCCACAATTTTCACTTAATATTTTCAGTGGGGCTGTAAACTCAAGCCATATTGCTCCAGTATTAATATATGATACGGGCCATTTCTCAAGCTAGCCGCTGTTTTAATATCTAGAATGTTACTTTCCACTCATAACAGCGTTCGTAACACAAAATGAAAATTTGCGGAGTTTCCCATTAAGTGGAAGGTTGTTGGGAAGAATTAAAGTGGATAACTTTGATACACGACGATAAGTAAGCTATGTTAATAAATGAGGAAAAAATATATACTGCTATTCACCGAATCTTCTTTTGAAAAATTGATTTAAGTAGATACGTAAAATAATGAAATATACCTCAAAGGTTAAAAGTACGTTTCTGTGTTATTTTGGGAATAAGTAATTTGGATAAACCTTGCGCAGATAACAGTTTAAAAAACTGAATTTTAAGCTGCAATTTTTAGAAATTCAGTTTGAGTTGGAACAAATAAAGCTTATTGAAGTCATGTAATAATGAAAATAGCCTGCTGTAACGGTGCCTGTCTTATTTGCTATGATTACAATATATTTTCCGAAGTTAATCTTCAACTCCAAGGTTATCAAATGTTGCTTTCTCTTAAAAGACTTTTTAAGCGCCAGGGACTTTCAATGACTAATCAAGCGGAGAAATCTTCGATAGAACCAAGAATCGATCATGAAGTAATCAGAGAAACCAGCAACAAAACTGCAAAGACCCAGTTGTGACCAACCCAAACGTATAAATTCAAGTTTTTCGTGAGGTGACAGCGATCTATACCAATTTAAACAAAGCAAACTGTCGACCCATACGCCTATTATAAGTTGGATGATAAATTGACATTAAATGACGCATTTATTTCCAAACTAGATTACCTCTCACATCCTATTTATCTGACATTATTCATATAGTTCTTCAGAGAAATGCTTAAAAATGTCCAAATTCGCACTACATATGCAGGAATAAAGGCAGAAGAAGCCAAAATTAAACTTATCAAATAGTTTCCCCAAATATGAGCTCTCAAACTATTATATTAACAGTGAATTCCGATCATGCGAGTTCCTGCAGAGTTTTGTCGTCTTCGTAATCTCATCGATAGAGAAATATTATTAATTTTTTTGGCAGTCATTGGAAAGGTGTCAGAAATATTTAATGGATCACTAGGGAATGTAACGAGAAAAGTTGCTTTGTTGGACGAAGTCCATTTAACTTTAGGAATTTTATTGTTCATGGTTAGACATTTATTATACTTGTAGTTTGAAAACTTCGCTTTTATTTTGCTCAAAATTTGTGCCTGAATGGAATGCCAATTAATATTTTACGTGCTCTCAAATATGCTCACCCGATTTTGTGTGAGACCTGATTTAACGGTAGAATAAGTACGTCCATTAGATTTTATTTTGTTACATATTTCGTCAAAGTTGATTTCATCACACCGGATTCTGTTGTCTTTTTTAATTAAAATGGCGTAAATAGTAGTCGAAGCATCATCAGCGAACAACCTCTGTTCTACTATTTTATTAAATGCTGCTTTAACGGCAGATGCCTATGAAGAGAGTACTTTCAGCATGGAGGGGAATAACATTTAAGGGGTTTTATCAAGAAATGCAAATTAATGAGTTGCCATTATATGATAAAGCAATGAATAAAGAGATACAAGGGAAGGAAGTGGAATGAAAAAATTATTAAAATGTTTGCGCGATGGACAAAGGCTTAGAAACTTCGAGATTTGGGTGAATGGTATTTCTGCCGAGGTCCCGAGTTTGTTGGAGTTCGTAGATTAGAGGTGATCATAGTCACCTTGCAAATTGTTCCAGCAGTTCCAGCACTGGGATAAGATGCGCGTATACAAGGAGGAACGTTTTTTTTAAATTCCACGAAAAATAAAATATCCTTTACCATTCGAAAGAAAAGTTAACGACGTTGTCTCGCGTCTCGGCTGTCTCTTGGACGAAGCGAGGATTGAATGAAGAGGGCGAGGGAGGAAGAAGGACGTGAGAGGAGACGAGAGGAGACGAGACGTGGGGGAGAAGGGTGCAATTGGGGATTGAATGGACGGAAGGGGGTACATTGGAGAGTCCAGAGTCCGGTGACTAAGGAGGTCAGAATGCATCGTGTCGCCGGGCATACGGGAACTGCCGAGGTGGAGAAAGATCGAACGTGACGGGAGGCTCTCGGAGGAGGCGGAGCATTACATGAAGCATGGTCGAGGCCTGTGGCGGAATAGGGGGGGGAGAGATGGGGCATCATCAGGGTTAGCGGAAGAGAAGAGGTGGAGCGAGGAAGGAGGAACTGGGGGAGAGAAATGGCGTCAGTGAAGAGGAAAAGGAGTGTGGAGGAAAGGGAAAAAGACTGGGAAGAGGAGGAATTCGGATGCAACGATGGGGAAAACAAGCAAGCTGGCCAGGAGTAGGCTTACGGGGGGGGAGAAGAATAAAGATGAAAAAGAAAGATGGAAGAGATGAGAATGGAGGTGAAAGGAGAGGAGAGGGGAAAAGGAGGGAATTATGGGATGTGTAAGGCTGGTGGAAAAGTAGGAGGGGGATGAATGATGGCTTCGGTGAGGCTGCTTGGGCGCTTGGACCGTGAGTAAAGAGGGAAGTTCTGTCTTGGGAAGGGAAGGAAATATTGTGGTTCGGCAGCAGCGGGCGATAAGGGACAATGGGGAGGAAATATGAAGGTGAGGATGGTAAAAGTCCGCCTTCGCCTCGGAATGGAGAAAAGAGATTTCTGCTCCCGATCTTTTCTTACGGGGGAAGGAGAGTAGGGGGTGGGGGATTGAATCGGGTGCAGTAGTGAGCGGAATATGAGGGAGAGGGGTGTGGAGAGGGGGAGGGGTTTGTCTCGTGGGTAGGACGGTCAATAAGCGAGGGAGAACTTGCCAAGGGGAGATTACTCGCCACAGTCTTCCTCATCCGACCGTGAAACGTAACTGAGGGTGGCAGGTTGTTTATGCGCTATGGTTTTGAGCCCTACCCGTTGGAGCGAGAATGCTTTTTTTCCTCTCTCTCTCTCTCCGAGGGAAATCGAATGAAAAATGTTCTCTTAATCCAACAATTTTAGACAAAAGACCACTCCCGCACAAAGAGCTCGATTCGCTCAGTCATGAACTAGATATTTATACTGCGCTTGATTCCACAGCTTTTTGTGACGATCAGTGGATATAAACGACGACGAAGATATTTCTAATAACCCAGAGAGAGAGAGAGAAAGAGAGAGGAAGAGAGAGAAAGAAAGAGAGAGATAAATAGGGAGAGAAAGAGAATGCGAGATGTTATGATGAAAAATGTTATCTTTAATAACGTCAACTATTGGTACTCCGGTAGTGTGTTGATATCGGCAGCTTGCAATTTGATTAAACTTTGGCAATTATGAAACAGGAACGCAGGTTGTTCCGAAATTGCTCTTTTGATTTTAATTTTCATTACACCACACCCTTGTTTCCCGCAAGGGCTTTTTTCTTCTACCGTAGGTCAACAATGCCTCTGTGTCCCATTCATTTTAATGAGATTATATGTGTTTTGCATGCATGTTTAGGAAAGATGACCTCACTGAAATAATTGACCCACGGAAATCATTAGTGCGTTAAATTGGCAAGTATGGGCGACAAATGTGATGCTTTGATAAACTCGAACATTATGACAAAAAAACTGTTCTATTTTTGGACACAGAAAGTAGTTATAATTACATACTTTTCCACCAGTGGTCGTAAGTAAAGAAGTGAATACTGAAAATTTGGCCATTGACGATTTTGAAGGAAACCGCATAAGATTTTCATGTTGTAAAAAATAAGTTAACATTAAAAATTGTTGAAGCCAATTAGAAGAACACTTTTTATTTCATACAGTATTTAGTGTAAAAAAGTGGTATAGAGTGATGTTTTATTGAGTTGATGAATTAATGAGGGAATAGAGGTTAGCATGCTTTCGGCAATATAATGGTAGAGTTTTGTTTGATCCCAGAAAAGGTGGTGGTGACAGAAGATTCGCGTGGATGGTACAGAGTATGACGACTCAAGAATTTTTGATCTGCAACCAAATCTGTCACCTGGTACTCCTTTTATCAATTGGGAAATTTTGACCTTCGATTAAAATTGTCAATGCAGTCAGGGGCTGTTTAGACAGTGTAGCATAACAAACATGTACAGATATACATACAGCCCCCGACTGTATTGTGAAATTTCATTTCTTCAAACAAGACGTTTTTATCGTTTTAGTGCTATTTATTGCAGCCTTGTTTTTTTGTTAATTTTAAAATACTTTAATTATTTTTTAAATTATTTTTTTATATTATTATTATGAGGCAGTATTATGTAGCCTATGGCACTCCTAGGAACAGAGCGGTTCAAAAAAGTGTTTGTGCATCAAAATCGGTACTGTCGTTAAGTTGCTACGATGGAACAAACATACATGAATACATACCTGCATACATACTTACATACACAGCCAGCCGCTGAAAACATAACATTCCGTGTTTTGGGCAGTCGTGTAAAAAGGGTCGTGGCCTGTGAATGAGGCTGGATTAGCCGTCGCACATACTTAGTTGCTTCTCTTACTGCCGCCAGGGCGCAGCAGCTCAAGGCCGTTTATAACTAAATTTTTGTGCTTCAATGGCACCAAAACCATAAAAAGGTATGAATTTAATTTTTTCTTCAATAAATGCATATCTCGTTCCCAAGGTACTGACTTCAGGTTTTTATAATTTTGCGTTTATTTTGTTAAAACATGATTTAAAAAATAAAATTACAAACAATTTTGTATATTATAGTCAGTGACTAAAAGACTGTATTATCTATATGCCTACCAAGTTTCAAGATAATTGATTCAAAAGTTTAGCCGTCTCCGCTGCTCAAACATTTTAACCCAGTCCAGCAATCGGTGACCGAAAGCAAACGAAATCAACTAGAGGCAGCAATTAGCACTTAGCCAAATTTCTCATGCCTTAGTGTCACCCTGAATGCGCCTTTACCTTCTTTCATAAAATATTGATGATTTCACTTGCGGAAGAGTGAACATGTTTCTGCTTAGGATGATACTTTGGTGTCAATTTGGTGTTAGCTGTGATGATTGGTTGCCAATATATCCACCGTGAAAATCAGCACGTCAATCTCCCATAACAATAATACACACTTTCTGTTATCAGCTCATGCTTTCCTTTCTCATTTCAAAACTACATGTTTGTTTGGGCGTAAGTATCACTTACACTTAACATGAAGCCAATATTCGATTTATCTTTCGGTATATCATAATGTGCATAAAAATATCTCAGTGTTTTGATAGATGAAACTATCATACATTAACTTATATTTGTAATTTCGATGGAGCTACCATGATATAAACATTGAGTTTTTAAATTAATGCATGAAACCGGTAATATTAAAATGCGAATGCTTAATTGCAGTACTATGTAAGTGAATGCACATTTATTCATAGATCATTAAATTGACTACCCCGTTCCACAAATAAAATTTTGATTCCATAAATAAAAG
The DNA here is from genome assembly GCA_963573305.1 of Pyrrhosoma nymphula. Classification (NCBI taxonomy): domain Eukaryota; kingdom Metazoa; phylum Arthropoda; class Insecta; order Odonata; family Coenagrionidae; genus Pyrrhosoma; species Pyrrhosoma nymphula. The sequence continues at coordinate 143,095,187 of OY754327.1, read as the reverse complement.
TTTGATAAATTTCATATCTTTACATGACCTCCAAAAGTAATTTTCGGTTCTCTCTTGCTAATTATAATGACATATGGACTTCAAGAAATAGTGATCACATTGTTCCGACCGTAGCAGCTTTTGTTTCGCAAATGTACAGAGCAATGGGACGGATGACGCGGATTTAGAAAAGTGCATGCTGGAGGACGTCCAGCGAATATTTTGCAGATAAATAGATTTAATCCCCTAAATTCTTGGAAAAAATCCTGCCCCACATGTGAAGAATGAGGAAATAAATTTGAATTCATATTTTATTCCTACACAATACACTATGTTTTATTACTTGTAAACCTAAAGCATTTTCATGTGTTTGTGGAAGACAAAAATATTTTTTTTAAGTCTACTCTCAGGAATGCGATGCAAAAATTTAACCGATAAAGATTGGCTCCGAATTTTTCAAAAAATCCCTACCGCATGAATAAATATTTGGCACATGTTTATCAGAAATTCAGTATTTTCATTTAAATATGAAGCCACCATGCCACTTGCTTTTAAATTCACCGAGTCACGAACTACTTGGAAAATAAATCATGCAGTCCACATTTTCAATTCCAGGCCTTAAAATTTATCACGCATCCCCATCACGCGCGAGCCCACAGCATTTCCATACGTTCGCGGAAGACGCGACGAATTCAGCACGCTTCACTCCCATGCGTGAGATAGATAGAAGGATACGGCCCCGTGGTGGCTGAAAACTCCATGGGAGAGTAATGAGAAGGGAGGGAGAGAGGGAGAGAGGGGGGAGGGGATGCTTTCGGTGTTGTGGGGGTGGTAGGCGGGAGGAAGGGAGGAGGGAAGTTAGGTACGGTACCTTGAGCTTGCGCCCGGAGGGAGGGGTAACAGACAGAGAGAGAGAGAGCCAAGTGCGAGAAGAAGAAATTCATGAGCCGTTTAAGGCTTAAGGGTCGAGAGCGGAAGGCAGGGGGGAATGGAAAGAGAGAATGGGAGGAGTGCGAACACACAAGAAGGGAAGACGGTCCGCCAATAGTGAGAAGCAGCTCAGTATTCTAAGGAGAGAAGAGAAGGAAGGAAGGATGAGAACAGTAGTTGGGAAGAAGGAAGATTGCGGAGTGAAGCGAATTCCGATTCGCCGAAATCTTTTCATGTACATCTACATATTACCCTGCGATCCTCCTCCACGAGGACGTGCGGCGGGGATGTTCCATGGGCCACTGGCCATGAAATAGGGAGAGGTGAAGGTAGAGATAATCTGGAAATAAAAGAGAGAAGTGTTTTTGCATATTACCATTTGTTCATGCACTAGATCAAGGAATGAAATACATGGCGTATTTGCGCAAGAAAAAAGCCTGTTTTTTCGTGAAAAAATGTTCTGACTAGCATGCTCTCGCGCGAAATTGATCCGTGAAATTTTTACAAATGGGTTTACTTTTTGTTAACTGTTTTAGATTTACTTGTATGTAATCGGATGCATCTCCACAGCACCACAAGAATTATCCGAATAATTAATTTTTTTGGCGTATCATGAGTATGGCTGATCATTTCTGTATTTACCAATCTGAATTTTAATGTCTTCAATATTCTCCTGAGCCAACATTCTCTTCTCTCTCACCTATTCGATTCTTTGATCAATGGTCTATGCTTTGAATCATGGTTGGTGTAATTTAAAACGGATTTTTTATCCGATATATTCGAAATTTCTTCTGGTTTTTTGTTGCTGGTTTCTAGCCTGTAGAAATGTCATATGTGTTCTATTTTTTTCATGTGAAATCTCATGACTGATGTGCCTATAAAACGAGCGATGAGGCATTGACTCGGAGCGCCTACGGGGGTTTCCACGCCAGACTTCCACGTATTGTATTCTGCTTTGCGTTTCACTCTAAATAGTTTGGAAAAGCAGAGGATGAAGTGGTTTGAAAGGAATAAAGCGAAGTAGGGGTGAGGGGATTTGACTGCTGCCATCTCGTACCAATTTCCACCTGCGAGTGCTAACAAGAATCAGCAGCTAGAAATGGCAGCTAATTGTATACACCGCCAAGTAAATTCATTGCTGCCGAATAATTTAGGTAAATTAGTCATCCTGAATCAAAGTTACTCACCTGGGACATGCTGCTCTAGCCTGCTGTTGAGATTGACTACGAAATGGGTTCTTGGCATCAATTAAGAAACTAAATCCCAGCCGGGGATTTCTGACTACTCACGCCGATGATTAGCTAGCGAAATATCTGATTGCGCACTGTGGTGAATATAACAACTCCCTTGAGCAACCGGTAACAGTGACTAAGAGCAAATTCCAACAGCAGAAGAGCAAACAGACACGGAAGTGTTTTAAGTGGGGAGTAGTTAGCTATCCATTAAAGGAAAGTGTAAAAGTGAAACGTTTTCGTAGCACGGCTGACTGATATTCCTAAATGCATTAGTTGTTGTAAGCTGAAATGTACCATTGCAACCGCTGACCATAATTTATTCTGATCGCTTGGTGCCGCATAAGGCGCTAAGTACTGTATTCGACTCTTAAGTCGTAGGGTTGGCTTCCTGGCTTCTGGCTGATTCATCCTGGCATTTCCTGCTTTACGCAGTGACAGTGAATTGAATTCTTGACGTCAGTATGGCCAAAGCCCTTTCACATTTATGCATAAACATACTGCTAGCCGCTGGAGAGCCTGTGGCAGGGGATGTAAGGACACCAGAAATTGAAAAAGAGGGAATAAGGAAAGCGAATTGGAAGAAGGAAATTACTCAAGTGTTACTAAAACTAACAGGGTGTCAAAAATGATAATTAAGAATACTGGGTTATATTGTATACTGAAAATATCTATTTACCGACTATGACTACGGCACTCTTTGCCCACTACTTTAAGGTACCTTTCTTTTGGTTAATAGAAATTGAAAGAGTGGAATATGATGTGTCTTCTCATTTATTATGCTTTACTCAAAGCAATTCCACAAACTAAGACATTTTCTAATCTTATCGCAGTGTCAAGGTTTTCCGCTCTTCGTAGCCATCAGTAATACTCGAAAAAAAGAAATTTCTGTACCAATCAGTTTGGCTGTACATCCATCTTATTTTGTGTCTAATGATATAGCGTGGATCTAAGTTCTAGAGATATATTGAGGAGTTGCTTTACGGCAGTGATTTTCGGTCACATGACAACATTATGCTATTACGCTACGTTTGAAAATTATCTAGCTGCGCAGCAGGATCTCATTTCAAAATTGAAGATCGAAGTACAGGGATGAAAATCGATTGAGACAAAGGAGGGAGAGTGTGAGGTTGAACTCAACGATGAAAGAGGAGCCGTGGATAGAAGTGGGTTTCACCGAGAGAGCAGGAAGCGAATGGAGGGGTGGAGTAGGAGAGGGGTGTGGCGGTTGAAAAGAGGAGGAGAGCGGGGGGGCTTGCGAGGAGTTGCGGGGTTCCGCTTGGAAGGGAGGTGAGGAAGTTGGGGTGGATGACTATTGGGGGTGGGCTAGGAGGGGGGGTTAGTTTTGATGGGGTGGTTTGGCGCTGCAGTTGTTCGGAGGGTCGGCTGATTGGAGGTGATCAGAGCAGTGGAGAAAGAAAGGAAGGTGGGGGCCGTTGGGTTGGTCGTACGGGAAAGTTCTAGGAGGGAGGCGATGCGATGGAGAAGTTGGGGCGGTGGCGCGCAGAGTGCGAGAAGGTTATATCCTCCGAAAGAGATGAAAAGAGGCGATGTGGGGATGAAGATGGGAGCCAATAGGCCAGGAGATACGGAATAATGGACGCTCGGAATATCTGGAAATCGCACTCTAAAAGTGAAAATCATTTGTCACGGAGTTAGTTGCCGCTTAACTCGCTTTGCGGAAAAAAACTTATTTATCCTTACGGAACACAAAAGAATAACAATGTTATCAGGGATAACTTAACTTCCTTATCAACATTACATTGATATCTCCTGAGCTCAGTATATTACTTTTTCTATATTGACGTAGACATTTTCCTAACTTCATGCATTGCCTCTTTTTTTCGTATGAGACGAGGATTAAATTGAACCTTTGTTCAGAAGCATGGAATAGTGACATTGATGTAGACTTCTTTGCAGACCGTATGAAAATGTAGCTATAGTCAATTGTTAATTTTGACATTTGTGACAAAATACTTACTTCTAATGACCTAGTACATCATTGTCAATTTTTTATCTATGAAGCACCTACCTAATTTATTATAGATTTTTCTCCTTTGTCAATACTTGTTAATTAATTTTTATGAAGTACCAACTTATGATGTAATGAAAATCTATCACTTTTCCAATAAAAATTACCTTCCTGTTCACTTCTACATGTTTGAGGAATTACCTTACTCTTTTGGTACATAAAACCTTGTCATCATCCTAAATTTCACCTTATAGATTCCAAAATATTTTTCCCAAAAGGATAAAAATAAGAAATATAATGCAAATGATTTAAAAAAAAGGAAGGTGGAAGCACGAAGGAATATCGAGGCTGGAACCAAAAAACCATACGGCCATTGAACCCAATCCCTTTATATGAGAAAAAAATCTGTCTTGTATTGAAATGCAGTTACTGCTTATCATTTGACTCCGCTCCTCGCGGATTCTAGAGATAAATAAACCGAGAAATCCTAGAAATCGACAACTCTGTTTTTAAATTAAGACTGAGTACGTTGGAAGCTCCGTCGGGTTACAAACCTATGCATTACAAGATAAAAAGAAAGAAAAGAGGATAAGATGGTGGAAAGTAATTTCGTATGTACAGACGAAGGATCCATGTGAGCGTCGGGGATCCGACAAAGAAGAACACGGAGAAGAGAGTGATGTGGGAAAGAAGAGAGCAGGTGAGGGAGAGAGGCGGAAGGAAGGAAATAAATATTCGCTATAGGTAATTGGCTGCGTAGGAGGTGTGTTCACTTCTCAACTCCCAAAACCTACTACATATAAGAGATTGATACCTAATAAATATTTGACAAAATCATTGAAAGTGAAAGACTAGTAATACGTATCTCTACTCATATAATTCAGATCGTTACACAAACGCTATTTTAGACTGATTTCTCAAATTAAGCGATCAAGGTAGTTTCTTAAGGCACATTATAGAGTCGTTCTATTACCAGTATTTTTCACACTGGAGTAGAGAATGAGATGTGACCATAAAAATAGACTTTACAGTCCAACAATGATTTATTTTTTAACAAGATCGGTTTTGTTGCTGCGTAAAATTTTAAGGTAAAGGTGATAAACGGTAATAAAAACCAGTCGTGCTGAACAAAATCACTGTGGAAATGTAATGTATAATTTTCATTGTTGCATCATGGAGTAATCCTTAAAAAAAAGAACCAGAGACGGCGCCTTACGAGAGAAAAGAGCCCAAACGAAGGACTAGAAGAGAGGTCCGGAAGAAGGAGAAGATGAGGAGGAATCCTTTGGGGACCAGCGGCGGAAAAGGGAAGTGGAAAGAGAGAGATAGATGAGAGAAAAAATGTGCGGGAGTATGGACTTAGGGCACGGGAGCGGAAGGGAGGAGGAGGGTTTGGGAAGGGAGATCGGAGAGCTAAAGGTTTGCAGGCAGGCAGAAGAGATGGGAAAGAGAGAAGTAAAAGGGCGGGGTCGGTGGAAACAGGATGAGCGAGGAAGCGAGAGAGAGAGAAGGATATAGGACAGGGCATGAGAAGAGTCGAAGGATGAGGAGTATGATGAGGAGGTGGGCGAGATGATTTCAATACCACGCAGACTCTGAACTAAAGAGGGGAGAGCAAGGAGCGCGAGTACGAGAGGAAGCAGAAGAAATAGAATAAAAAAAGGAGACTGAGATGTGCATGTGATCGTGGGGGCGAAATTTTTGGGAGGGTGGGATCAAAGCGGAAAAGCCAGGAAGTAAAATTTGAGCGGGGAGCAGTGGAGGGAGGAGGAGTTGGAGGAGGGCAAAAGGTTTGGGGATAGGTCGTTTTGAAGGGGGCAGAGGTAAGTCCCGAGAAATCCACTTCTGTGCAATGTTGGGAGTTTCTGAAAAAGAGGTTTTCGTTGTTGCGGGAGAAGAGGGGGGGGCTAAAGGAGGAGTGGAGGGAAGAAGAAGAACTGGCAACCATAAGGAAGGGAGGAGGGAAGAGACAGCTATGGGATCGAAGTGAAATGCGAGGTCATTTGGGAATACGCTACGGTTATAGGATGAAGAAGAGATGGGGGGGTGAGTTTCACAGGGGTGGGGAGAGAGGAAGGATGTAGTCGCTTGCGGAACCGCGAAGCAGGGAATGAAATGAAATATACATGTATGTACACATTTACATATATAAGTACCCGCGTACATAAGCCGACGCATGTTATAAGAAGGGAAGGAGAGGATCAGCGGGCATAGGGAGCATGTGTACGGGGGCATTTTCCCGGCTGTAAGCAACTGGGGGAAGTGTATTGAATATGGCTCTATATACACGGCTTCTTGCTACGGAACGGAAGAATAATAGCGATGGAATGCGATTGAATGGAATTGCTTGCAAGAGGGGAGGGATGGACGGAAGACCAGGGGGGCGGAGAGAAAAAATTGAATTGAAAAGAGATGGAGCTGGAATAGAGTGGTTTATGGGTGAATGAGTGACGCTTGCACATGCTGTGCATCAAACAAAATTAATTAATGAAAGGGCTACTCACATTAAAATTAATCTCTGATAAAACTGAATAAAACCATTAACACATAGTAATAAAACTATTAAATGTTATAAAATAAAGGTCTATTTAATATACAATAAAAATGAATAAAATCATAGAGGTAAAGTTTTTAAAAGTAAAAAATATATAATGGCATATTATATTGACATAAATACATACCATTCACAATGGATTATTAAGTGCCTAACTAGAGAATGAAGTGCTCCTATCACAGTGTACATTTAACACATTACTTTTTGGTACGTCACAAGCTGTAAAGGAAGCTCTTCTTCCGTATATGCACGTCCTGACGACAACAAACTGATGGCAAATGAGAGAATAGTTAGCGTCGTAGTAGTTAGAACTCAATTGAAAAGGAAGAAACATCATTGAGCAAAGGCACATTAGTTCGCATGATTAGCATTATGAATTTAAAATGCTTCATTCATTGCGCCACTGAGAAAAACAACTGTTGATGGAAGGGTACGGGAGAGCATGACTTCCCTTTGAACTGCAAATTAGGGACGAAATAAGAATGCTGGGAATTCCAAAAATTCGAGGCGAGACCTCGAGACAAGACTGCCGGAGAGCGCGGGGTGGGGAAGGGGAAAGGGGGGGGGGGGCAGGGAAGCCTTCGCTCTTTCGCGGACGTCGGAGGGAATAATCAGTAAATGGGAAAAAAAACAAGGAACAGGAGAGAGGAAAAGGGAGTGGGGAGAGAAAGAAACGAAAACATAGGGGGTGGGAGAGGTGGAGGCTCTTACTCGTTCCGCGTGACATTTTATGATAACAAGAGGGGGAGGTTGAAACGAAGAGACTTTTCCGAGCAGGGGTCACTGAAGAGGAAAGGAAAAAAAGAGAAGGACGTGCAGTGGTTAGGCGAGTGTCGGAGGGATATGACGATATTCCTAAAACGCTGATTTTTGCATCTAACTGTGTTCCTTGCATCAAATATAGTTCCCTATCACTTTTAAAAATCTGTTTTTCAAGTTTTGTTTGGATATGTGAATTAAAACTATTTATTTTTTATTATTCTGGAGCAGTTTCCCGTGAGAGTAAAAGTACATGACGAGCAAGATAGGAACTTCTTTTCACGTCGCAAATTTTTCAAGAGATTTTAATGAAGAAAACGTTCATATAATTATATTAGAGAAAAATTAAATAAAAACGATTGTTAATGGAACAGACCATGGCCATGTTGGCAGGGGTGGTGGATTATACGGCAATCTTGTCCTCATGTATATCACAAAAATTTCTTGAAATAAAAATGGAACTTCAATCATCGTTCCGTGTGACGGTAATATGTAATTGAAAGCATAAGGTTAACTCTCTGACGCCCACGTAGACATTCGTCAACTACTTCGCAATATTTTAATATTTACTCGGATTTACTACTCCATTTGCAAATTTAGCATCTTACCCGGTTCTGGGATCAAACGAAAATGAAAATAGTATTTATTAGATGAAAAACTACAAAAAAGACAAAGGTAATAAAAAAATGTACTTGCTTTAAATATTTGGGTATCAAAGGATCAAAGCTATCCTCATCTTTAAAAAGAGCTTCCTTACAGGTAACTCATGAATTAGAAAAATATTACTCCATAGAAAGCCAGGGGGCAGCGAGTGAACGGGGACGGAAAAAATGTGCTCCCGCTTTTCACGTGTACAATTTCATACGTAACGCAGACATGATAACGTTCGCGGCTACGGAGAAGAAATGCGATGCACATAGGCCATTGAAAAGGGGGTCGTGTCGGCCTGTGGAGAGACGGCTTAAGAGTCGTTAGTGGCGAGGGCATCGGAAGCGTCGAGAGAAGCGAGCAGGAGGTGCAGAGGGGGAGAGATAAAGAGGGCAGGAGAGCGTAAAGCGGTGGGAAAGGTTAGCGGAGGTCAGCTCGTGGAGTGGCCGCAGGGTTGGACTGACCTGGAGAGGCTCGCTAAGGGAAGGGGTTATATGGGAACGATGTTTGAAGGAAGGTGCGACTGAAGAGGGCGGGGGAGAGGATTGAGGGCGAGACCCTGTAGGGTGGGTGAGGATGAAACCCTTGCAGGAGTTGGAGGAGGCGTTGGATTTGGGGAGATACTATGGGGTGAGACTGGAGCTTGAAATTACTGCGTGGCAGTGCAGAGGCAGGAGGAGAGGCGCATGGGAAGAAACACCCTGACGAGTAACAACGCTCCACACGGCGTGTGGTAGGGTGAAATGAGCTTTGGGGTTAAAAAAATGAAAATAATCCCAACATAAAAATAAAACTGGGATGAGGAGGAAAATGGACAAAAGACAAACACGGAGCCATTAGTTAGTGTTGGATTGGAAAGTCCCAATTAGCGGAAAAAATGGCCGAAAAAGTTTTGTGGGTGAGGGGATGAGAAGGGCTGTGGGGCTTCTCCGGTGGGTGCGGGTGGGGGATGAGATGAGATTTGGGGGGAAGGGCAGAGGGAAGAGAAGGGATGAAGGCACTGCAGGCGGAGCGGCGCGAATTCCAATGCCGTTCTTAATCAGGAGGATTCGGGTGTGCGTGTATTGGATTAGGAGCACCTTCGTTGCGACCAGTGGAGATGGATTATGTGGGATCAAGTTCCATTAATAAAAAGAAACTCGGAGTTACGCTTCGAGATTATGGTGTAAACATGCAAGTGGTCACGTTGAGAAAGTTTATGATGACATAATTAATATTTTTAACTGAAATTATAAAACTGGATTTTCCTGGATAAGGGATATATATAGGAGGACAGGATAGGTTAAAAAATACTTTCTATTATTACGGTGAATTTTCTTATTTAAATTTTATTTTAAATTAAAAATGCATGCAAATTGTTAGACTTACATTCGTGGCAATTAGGATATTGGAAACCCATATTTTTTGCCCTTTCTATTCTGTTATACGTCTCTTGCAGGAAGGACGCAGCTCCTAGTTCTCTAAATACCATTTTCATGAGAATCAGGATCCTTCATAGCATTAATATCAAACACTTTATGAAGTGGCAAACGTCCCTGACTGATGGAAAGAAAAACAAACTTTGCAAATTTCACTATTTAGTTTTTTATTCATGACCCGGGTTTCGAAAGTTTAAGTCATATCTGTCGAAACCCGGATTGTGAATAAAAAACTAAATAGTGAAATTTGCAAAGTTTGTTCTTTTACTTCATGGAAAAATTTCACGAAGTTACCCCTTACATCGTTCATTTCGTCAAATGTCCCTGACTGAGTTTCCTGAGGCAATATCTTATTATAGTTAATCGTCGCGTCGTTCTGATAAAACGGCAGCAATGAGATGAACACCGTCTGGAGATTAAAATATTGTGTTTACTCTAACTATAAAAATGATGCGACAAAGATTATTTTGAAAATATTTAATGTTGTACGAAAATGAATTAAATGCATCGGGTACTCCCTACTTATTGTCCCTTCAGCAAAAACCGACGCGTCACGACGCTGGTACCTATTCGCTGCTCTCGTCTGAAAAAGAGGGAGTGGCTGTGGATAAAAATCATGGGTGGATTCAAGACATTCCTTCGATGGAAGTGATGTCATATAGGAATTCTTTGAAGGCGTACCGGAAGGTCAACCTGGGTAGCTTGCGACTGTGGCAAGGTGTTGGGAGGTGGTATTGGCGAATCGGGAAGAGGTTTGTTGGGCGGCAGAGGAAAAAGGGACTGAGAGGAGAGTGAGATGCGCTTGAAAAAGAAGTAAGAGTTTGGTGAAATAAAATGAAGAAAGGATGCAGCGTGTAAGGTGCGTAATGATAAGCATGCATAAAAAATGAGTCTCATCCTCAGAAGAGATATAAAGTAGGAAAGACATGGGTATTGAATAGATTCAACGGCTTTTGCATGCCCCATCATAATCGGATGATTCTATTGATCTACTCATTGCTGAAATATGTTATAACCATTCCTATAATTTTTCGCTAATTCATTAGTAGCAAAGATGCCCACGTAACGCTAATAATTGCTTTGAAGTTTGTACGTTTTAAGGTACCTACGTATTTTCAAGTCATTAACGCCATCTGTACAATTTAAAAGTGCTAAAATAAGTATAAAGGTGGCCTCTTGGATTCATAATATCAGAAATAAGTTAGTGGATAGCATTTAAATTTCCTAACCCATAAATTTTTTTTCCCGAAATTGCTTATTTTCTTTTTCAGAGACAAAGTTAGAACCCTTTATGAAGTACGATAAAGTTTGTAAAAATATTTCAACGTTTAATTCACAATTTTATTTCATAATATCATATCTCATACATTATCAGTGGAAAATCTTGAGCAAGATTGGATGAGGGTAGAAGAAGAGCTGAGTTTTAGACACCGTGTGAGGACTTATAGCAATTGAAGAATTTATGATGGGGATAATCGGGAACATTTACAGAGATTCAGTATTTGAGTGAATTATAATATGCCGCTCAGTAGAAGGGTACAAAACAGCGACTGTTCTTGAAACTTTCAAAATTGGTAGATTACTTATGATTCAAAATTTTCGAAAGGAGATATTTAACTCGGTAACTAGTGGAGTTTAATGCTTTCACTTAACCAGTGGATTGTGATAAACTAGAATATGATATCTTCACTCTTAACAAAGTTAAGATGCATATCACCTCTGTGATGAACTTTACTTTGAAATTAATTGTATTAGGTATAAATTATTGTATGCTATACAATTTTGGGACATATTTATTTGTATATTAATTTGAACTAAATTCACCTACTCTTATTATTAACAGTAATCTCTCTTCCTGAAGCGTATACTAATTATGGTGGATTAATAAATCATAGGTACCAATGCCAGGATTGTGAAGTGAGTACCAGGTAGTACTACCGAGATATTAAAGAACCTAATTTAGCGTAGAGCAGTGGAATTATAGGAGTGCTGGATGCCGATTTATGATGAAACAACCAAAACTGTGAATTATAGATCAGAGTAGCCTATCAATATCAAATCAAAAAAGCTTTCAAAGAGAAAAGAGAGAGAGAAAGATAATGGAATGGTACGAAAATATAGGATCGGAGGAGATTATTTGAAGAGAAAATGGGATGAAACGGTGGATATTAATAAGATAAGACCATCAGTGCGGCCAAATTATCTGACTCCCTTATGACGTAAAAACAATTCAAAGGGAGTTAATAGCATATTCCATTCTCTTTTAAATGAATTTTACTCTAATGGACTTTACTAAGCCGCGTGTGGAAAGCAGTTGCCAAAAGGCACCAGGACTGGAGTTCGGATCGTGCCCTCATGAGAGAACCAACGTTATGCTTTTCATTCCCAATTCCCCAGAACACAGTCTCTTCGGATGACTGGAAATACATGACCTCATTTTATCACATAAAAATTATTCCTTTATTGTTAAACTGGATACTATTGCGGGTGAAGAAAACAAGCGCACAGTGTGCCGTTTATGCACGAGGGGACGATGTGATCCATTTCATTAGTGAACTGCGGAACAGTCTGTATCTCGCCCAATATCATAATGAGCCGTGCGGAAGATAATATGGTTATGGGGAAATTTGTGAACGACCGGTGCCGTTCTGTATGTATTGTTCGCTTTGAATGCAATATCCCTGCACGTTGAGAGGGAGAGGGCCAGTGACGAATAATTTTGCGATCGCTCACCCGTGTTTGGTTTACCAGAAATCTCGGTTTGTTAATGCCACGAAGAATACCGAAAACAAGGATACTCTAGAGTGATTTACCGTTAGGTTTAGCGGATTTGATCGGATGAAGTGGAACGACTCAAATTCTCCGAATATACAGGATAAATTGATTGGAATGGCTCCATCCGTGATTTACAGCAAAGTTTTTCTCAACTTGGAAGTAGAAAATGTTAGCAAAGGGATGAAAAAAGTCGGCCAAGATATATTGTCGCACATCCGCCAACTCCTCTTCCTGGCGCCTTCTATTGATTACGAATGTAGTACATGAGTATTTAAATCGCTTACGTTGGTTGGGGAGAAAAAACTCCTTAGAATTGGGTCCTGAGGATGAAGCAGGGAGACAGCATCGAACACAAGAAATTATTGTTTGGAATATAATACTCGGTGCGGGGAAGGAAATCGTGGCTAACATTGTATGAGTCATAGAGATTTTCTCCTCCTAATTTTTAATACATTTTTATTTCGAATTTTAACCATAACTGTTTATTAACGCGCTGAAAATGCGCATATTTAGAAGATTTATGGATGTTCTAAAGGTTAGAGATAAAATTAGCTCTTCATAGACAATGGGACTCCATGATAAGGTTTACCATTATAACTAAGATATTTAATATGCATTGCATTATTTAATTTTAGCCTGATAAATAAATAACAAGGACCTGAGCCTAGATTCTCGAACGCCGAGTTATTTATCGTACGCGAAAAAGACAATGTTAGCGCGTAGTTTCCGCGATTCTGTTTTGTTGAGTATCTAGTCACATACTTTCCGATTGTGATAATGATTTAATGATAGATATGGTGGTAGAGCAACTAATACTTCTAAATTAAAGGTTAATCTAAATTATCACTAAAAGTTGAAGACTACTATGCATGCATTTTGATCATCCAGGTTACTATCAACAGGGAGCGTTTACATCACGTAAACACGCACGTGCACCTGGATGACCGAAGTGCATCTTTAGTAGTCTAAATTCCTCAGATTTCATTGAGCGCTTGGATCAATCTTCAATTTAAAATTACCTCTTGAATTATGAAATACTTCTGCAAAGAAAGTGCGATGATATGTTATTTTCGCATCTGAAATTATCATCACTACGTTTCGAGAACTGACACCCTGGCGTATGTTTAAATCCATTGCGGGTAGAGGATGGTTGGAGGAGGGATAAGTTAAGAAGATGGATAAAGTTTATCGGGGTGTTGTGCCTTCCTCGAAAGGGCTTCTTCGTGGTCCTAGGGGAAAAGGGGTGAGCTTTCCGTGTCTCTACTTCTCTCTGGCTTAAGCAGCGGAGCAAAAGAGGCCTTTAGCCCGAGAACATGGAAGCTTTTCGCCCGGGCCCATCCCCGATCGCTCGCTGCTCCCCTGGCCGCGAGGACCCACCCCTTTGCCCGTGAGCTGACCCGCGCGGCGCCCGGCTTCTCCTCCCTCGCGTGGGAGTGACTTTGACCTCAGCAGCTGTGCACCTTGTGCTGGCGCGGCAGATAAGCGCCGTCCCAGCACCTCGTCCTGAGTGCCCTCCGCGTCTGTGCATGGGGCACATCGGGACCTCCGGCGTGTGAATAGGGGTTTAGGGGGACTAGTATGCGGTCACGGGTTTTTTCGTCATTTTTAGTTAAGCCTGCGGTGATCTCGTTACAATATTATCGAATACACGGCTCGGGTTCGACAAGTTTTGGCGACAAGTCACCAAGTTTTTTTTATGAGCCATGCTTTAGAACATTTGAAACGATATTGGATCTTAAACACAACTTCATTGGTGATGAGTAAGACTGTTCAGTAAAAAATTACGATCGTCAAAGAAAATGTGCAATTTTTAAAATTTAGTCAGTCGAATACCTACAAATAATCTTGATGATGGTTTGTGCATCCCGTGTGAGAATGAAGAAAATTTGAGTTCCTAAGTTGAGTTTTCAATGGAGACTTCGTGGTTCTAATTCAAAATTATTTACTTATAAATAATTGATAAGTATACGTTTCCGGGTTATATTTATGCAATTATTGGCCTTTGGTAATGAAGGTCAGCACTGTTAATTACCTAAGTGACATAATTTAATGGTAAAAATCAACAAAACGTGACGTTTGATATGAAGAAAAGAGCCAAAATTGCAATTGCCATTTCAATTTTTATTTTTTGCTTAAAAATTTCGCGAACATCCCCAGATTGATGGACTTAAAAAATATGTATTGGTCCCTTGGAATGAGTTGTCTTGCTGCCTTGAATACCTCGTATATTGATAATCGGAAGGTACCCTATGCAATTCATCCCTCATACACACGAAGGGTAGCCGCAGGCATGCGTTACTATTCGCCAAATTCTTAATACTCTAGTCAGGAATGTTAGCCCTGAATTGCTCGGTCAAGGCCTAGTAGCCCAGTACATATGTCATTTGAATTAAAACAAAAGATTCTTAGTTAAGATTTTATTGCGTAAATGTGTTGAGGGCGCTGATAAAAAAGCCCTCTCATCTCGGGATTCAAAAACTATTTTCCGGGCATTGTTTTATTTAAACAATTAAGTCGAAAAAGTAGTTTTTCCAAAATATTGGAATAACTATCGGTATATTTAACTACACATTCTTCAAACCTAATTCTACCCAAATTATTATGATTAATAATATATGGTGCGGTAAAACATAGTAAAAATAATAATTTTATTTATATGTCGTAATTTTTCTGGCATTTAAATTTGTTCTATAAGCATACAAATGTGCTAGTTGTTATTTTCTATTTGAGGTAACCCAGATAAAAAAAAAGAAGAAAGTTCTGTGATGTCTGTGAACCCGAGATGTTGCAAAACTTTACAGCCCATTCCGATTTGAAAATTCATTTTCGATTCCACAGCGCGCTAGATGCTTGAGCTCCTACCCCCATCACCGACCCTCGAACGTTTAACAGTAGCGTCCCGTCATTTTAAACAGTTCTAATTTCGTTGTTTTCTCATATAAAGTTTTGAAATAAATTGGCTATTATGGCCGTTTTACACGGGGCACGTCATTGCGCAATCTGACGTATGTCCAAAGGCGCAGTCAAAATTGCGTCGTGTAAAGCGGTGAATTGCGAGAACGCATGCGAGAATGCATGGATGCGAGATGGCAAAATAGCCCCTGTTCTAATTTCGTTCATGCATTCGCGCAATTGCCCGCCATATTAGAAATTAATGCAGCTCTAACCTGCGCAATGACGTGCCCCGTGTAAAACGGCCTTTATAGTTTGAATGATTTTTAAAAGGATGTGCAAATTTCAGCCCTTAATGTTTATTAACAGCGGCGCTGTGAGTTATTTTAAAAAGGTTGCTATCTCGACTTCTATTGGTCGTAGATGGTTTTATTTATTTATTGAACTCATGTTTGTTAACCAACTTTTAAATGTTTTTTTATTAACAAGTTATAACATTGAAAATAACAAAGATATTCTATTTGTTTATAAGCAAAAGAGTTACTTTGCCTAATGCAAAATTTCACGACCTTATTATAAAAAATTCGACTATTTATTTAGCTTATTTTCGACTTATTCGACTATTCATTTAGCTTAATATATTAAGCATTTAGCATTCACCTTATTAGATAAGCTCTTGAACTTCAAAATGCGAGGTGCTAAACCTTTTTTTATAAAAAATTGGCACCTGTACAAGCGGTCAAATTTGGCGGTTTTTGCCCCAGGCGGGATAAACTATTAGGATTTTGCAGCAACTGTTGAACCTACAGTGCTCATCTTTTGCACACATTTAACCTTTGAAAACTCGTGTTAAAAAGATTGATCCATTGATTTAAGATGAGGTTTTTCAAAGTTATAACTATAGCAAAAAAAGGTCAATTTTCATGTTTTTTTGCCATAGCATTTATAATTGTTGACTGATTTTAATTTAATAAGTCTTAAATTGTAGGTCTGTTTAATACGCACAAATATTATGCTCTTTATTTTTCCCTACGACCGATAGTTATTCCAATATTTTGGAAAAACTACTTTTTCGACTTAATTGTTTAAATAAAACAATGGCGCGGAAAATACGTAGTTTTTGAATCTCGAGATGAGAGGCCTTTTCCATCATTGCCCTCAACACATTTACGCAATAAAATCGCTACTAAGAATCCTTTCGACTTTTAGCCTTTTTTTCGACATATGCAGTGGACTATAGAGCAACCCACCGCACATCCAAAGCTCTTGTATAGCGTGGCTTCCCCTTTCTCCGTGCGCTGCGTTAACACTTCTCTCTCCCCAAGCCTCCCTCTTATCTCTTCCCGATCACGTTCGGCATTGCGGGAAACACTCTGATGCATGCACCCATCAGTCCCCTTCCCCGTGCACCGCACCCCTTCTCTAAAGCCGCACCCGAGGTGCATCGTCACCTCTCACTCATTGAGTGCGCCGCGAACGGTCCGAGTGAACGACGCAGGTCGCGGGGGAGAGTAATGGCTTCTCGGGACGTGTGCAGTCCGGGGAGCGTGATGGAGCACCGAAATAAGGGTGCAGAAGGGAGATGAGAACCGCGGAGGAAGCAAGGGGGGATGAGAACGACGTGGCGTCTACCCTTGCTGAAGTGCGGGAGGGCCGTGATGCTGTGCTCACAAGATGTTCCACCGTTCTAGAAAATGTTTTCGCTCCCTGGAGGGAAATATTTACCTCAACTGCATGCTGAACGGTGGCGCAAGAAAGGACTCCGTGACACGTGCCTTGGGGTGATAAAGCATGAAATATTACTTCGTCACGGTGGTGGTTGAAACTTTTGTCGGTGACAGTCGAAGTGTGACGTTTTAATTTTTTTTTCTGCATCCTAAGAGAGAGAAAAAGGAGTTTCGACAGATTCTCAGCGCGGCGCGCGGCAACCCAGTTCTGCCGGACGATATACGCCTCACCCTGACGCTCCCTCTTCCAATGCCCTCCTGCACCTTGTGCGTTGACCTCCAACGGCATTGTCATTCCCATGCTTCCTTTTCTGTTACCCATGATGGCCGCAAGAAAGAGTACCACACTTCACAATGTAAAAACATAAATTATTGTTTAAAAAAATCACATTGCAAATTTTCAATTCAGATTTGTTTGAACGGATGAAATCAGATTAGAGAATTGTTTAAGTGCAAATTGAAATAGGGAGGATCAATAAGGAAAGTAAATAGGACGTCTTACGAGAAAGACCGAGCGATATATACTGACCTGATTAAATAGTCCAGTAATAATAACATAAAGGAGTCGGGCAGGTTTCCGGGATTCGTCCGCGTTGTCATCTTTGATGGCGATGTTTCACTTTATATGCTGTAGGCGTCCTCAGGCCAGGCTGAAGTGGAGAATGCTTCGAAAGGACCGGTATTTATGTTGTTCAGTGGGGGTGCTCCGGCCCTTTCGAAGCATTCTCCACTTCAGCCTGGCCTGAGGACGCCTGCAGCATATAAGGTGAAACGTCGCCATCAAAGATGACAACGCGGACGAATCCCGGAAACCTGCCTGACTGTAAACCTGAACGCCGCGAAAACCTTCGTCATAAACTAAATGACATAATGGAGTTGAAACGGAACAGGAATTAGTGATGTACAGCCAACTTTTAGGAATGAATAGCTTATGATCATATGGTCACACTTTATTTTGAATCGACCATTATTTAAAATTTCATCATAAAGGACACTTAGGCGAAGATACGTTGTATCTAAACCATTTGCAATTTCCAATAATATGGTGTGAAAATTTAAAACATTTATCTTTAATTTATCACCACTTCTATTTTTGTCAATACATACGTGTTTTGTTAGTAAATAAAATTAAGATGCATAGCCCTTTGCGCTAGCTCATATGAAGCTCATTTCCAATAATTTGGCTCGGGAATAACAGCTTTCCAATCATATGCATATATTTCGTAACAGAAAATATCGTAACTGCAAAATGTTTGATGCATCATTGTCGCATCACATTCCTCCATTTTAAAACGCAAGAAACTTAAATTGTTAAAGAGTGAAAAATATAGACGAGGAAACATTATTTGGAAACGCATAGATACGGCGAAAATATTACGTAACCGTCACGTGGAATCTCCACGTCGTCACTCTTTGAATGTAACAGCCCCGAATCCGTTCGGAGAGAAACGGATGCTGCTCCACAGGGAGGCCGGGCTTTTCAGCCGGGTGCACCCGTTTTGTTTCCGCGGGTATTAATTACGTTGCACAACAGAGCGCCGAGAGACCAAGAATGGGCAGGAGAGGGAGACATGGAGTTGTAGCTCGGCCACCCTCGAGTCTCACGTTACTTCGCGAGGCCGAAGCATGTTGTGGCGGGGAGGGGTGGAGGGATTAGGGGGAGTTGCTCTTACTGAGCCCCCCCCCCCCATATGCATGTCCGAGTGAGGGAAGTATATACGAGCCCGACTGAGTGAGGTGAGGGACAGAAGGAGGAACGGATGGTATATTAGACTATTTTACACGACTCTTATTTTAGTGCTGAAAATCGAACCTCATACAGCGTACTCAAAATTCAATATTGAAAGTATTGGATGAGCCTTTTCATACGATAAAATCCTCCATTGTTACTTCATGCCAGCCCTTGTGCATATGCAGCTTTAGTCTTTGTTTACACCCTTTGGGCAAATTTGCATCAGAGTTTTTCACTGAAGTCTGCGTTGAAACTTTATTTATGACCGATGTTCTGGATTGCCCATTGATATTCGTCTCCCAAGAGCTCGTATTCATGTATTTTTCCCGTGACATACTCGAGGTATTGTTGTAATAGCCGTAACTTGAACTTAAGTTGAGTGTCCCTATATGAGCTAAAGTAAGAGGCGTAGTTATCTTTGAAAAGACATTTGCCTGAAATGGGATTCGAGCCCAAATTACATTAAGTTACTCGGAGGTCTTAAATATAACTAGAAATTCAGGTAAGCATTGCCATTGGCGTGAATTGAGAGGAACTTGGTTCGAATCTCACTCAAGGAGGATGATTTTGTCATCATGTGTCACGCACATCTTTGTATATTCTCGGTGAGAGATTTTGTATTACGTCCAAGGTGCCTAAACACACATTGGTTTTAAAATTGCGTTAGCTCATGGGACGTGCACAAATTGCACAGGCATGAGTACTTCTATGTAGTATTTGCACTGCACCACGTGTGAATAGTTGATTCCTTCAAAATCCTTCATTTAAGTCACAGTGGAAGAAAATTCCTGGGTTCCTAAATTGGTTAAAGCACTCGGCTCAAATTCGAGGAATCTGAGCATATCCGAGAGTCCAAACCCTTAAAATTAAGTAATCTCAACTGCGGTTTTCCACTAGATTCATAATAAAATGCAACGCGTTTCGACGTTTCCACATCATCCGCAAGTAGACACTTCGTCAATCCGAGATAACGTAAATCCTAGTCAATGCGAATTTTTCTTTTACCAATTGTAGATTTCGTACTATGGTTTGTTTTGCCGAAGGGCTTTAAGAGGTCAACCGGTGGTAGAGAAAGGAAAGGTAGGACTTTGGTTTCCTAACCTCCCTCACGTGGAAGACGTAAACATGAGAGCTCTTTCGAGTCCTCCGGTGACCCGATAGATTAGGGACCGTAAACTTAGGGTCTGTATTTCCGCCGTGGGTGGATGACCCGCGATGATCGGTCAGAATGTCGGCAAAGGCAAAAGAGGTAGTACTCCCTGTCTTCTTCCCTCTGCCACTTGTGACCATCCCGACCCATAAATCCCAAGGCGCGTCCGTATCTAGGCCCCTCCTTCCGGTTCGGAGCGATTGAAGTGCGGGTGGGAGTAAGTAAGAGGATGGCGACGTTGATCTTTTTTTCCCCTCTCCTCTCTCTCTTGTGTGGGCTCTGCCTTTGCGTCTCTATCGTAACTCGGGGAGAGTGTAGCGGGAAGAGCGACCAATGGGACGTGATGAATCGGAGAGGGATGCGGGGGTGGGCTAAGGCGAACGGGGACGAAGGTGGGGTTACGCTGAGAGAGATATCACCTCGCCCCGCGGGAGCTTATGGAGATTAACGGATTTGCGGAGTATCCGCGGCTGGAAAACCTCAGGCCTTCAGGATTTGAAGTGCTCCGTAACCGAATCAGGATTTCGCCGTGGAGTTAATGGCGCGAGCGGTCGTGATTCATAAAAGTGCAGCGGTCGGTGGTTTCAGGAGAGAGATTGAGGTACTCTCTCTCTCTCTTTCTCTCTCCAGGTAGGTGACATGTCATTTTCTTCGTCGCATGAAATGAAGGCACGCGATTTTACAGCGGCCTTAATGGTGACCACAAGTCCACGATAACAGTTTTTAGTCCAGCTGAACATGAAATTGATAGGGAAAGTTAGACAATTCTTAATTCAGGGATTTAAAAGCATGGCATCTTATTGAGTCAATAATACTAATAAAGCTAGGCATTGAATATTTTTTATACTGATTACTGTATAATTTGGTGAGGAGGAATACGGCCGGAAAAATTATTTTTTGTAAATCCTCTATGTGTCTATTAAAAATAATTGCAAAACAAAAGTAGTCCACCTCTAAGCAGTATTTTTAAGAAATAATAATGAAGGGTAATCCTCTAGGATAAGAGTGACTTTGATCTATTCCCAGTTTTTTCAGTAAATTATAATTTATAATGTAGTAATATATAAATCACTTTACAAAAGAACGAAAAATACTCTGACTAAATTATTTGTAATGATACCTCGCATCAGACGCTTGCAATAACGCAAGAAGACTATATTTCTGCTGAAAAATATTTGCGATAACTGCATTGCAAGGGTGATTTTATTATAATTGGTGCTATGGTTTTCTCTTCACGTGCATAATTAAATAATTCATAGTTATAGTATGCCTCTTCAAAAATTACTTAGCAAGCTGCGGTTTACACTGCACATTTTGAATAAATTTATTTAGTTGATACAAAAGTGAAAGGGGGTAAAATATTTGAATTAAATATAATTAAACGTTTTTTATGTAATATTTACACTTAATAGCGCCTGATGTGTGATAAAAGCGAGCGTTGATAAAATGAAAATTAGTTTACTTACTAAAGCTGTTGCCACGGTGAACTGCAAATACTACAAAATGCGCGTTATTCATACAAGAGGAGAAAGTCAATCTATTGATTTTGTTGTTTGCGATTCTTTGCAAAAAAATAAAATTCAGAATTCAAACTTTATAATACTGTAATAAAAAATATTGATAAATATATTTTTTCATATTAGATATTGTATAATCCCATAGCCAAATATGACATTAATTTCATAGATTCAAATGATACATTATAAATAACGCTAAAACCTACGATTAGCAGACGAGACGCACATGTGATTACAGCTAGGAAACCTCGACGCCGACGCTAACTATTTTGGGTGAGTTTTCAAGCCATATCGCCTCGTGGGAATGCGAACCTAATATCCTCAAGTAGGAAAATTTCCCTGTATTAATCTAGGATCATAAGACTTCTAATTCTACGGTCTTACAACTTCGCGAAAATTCACGAATCCCAACTTTACGCTGTTATCAAACTGTCTGCCAAATTGCGCAATGAAATCCCAGCCCAGCGTCTGTCTCAAAAATCCCGGAACCCTCTCCCCCCCTCACACTCGTTTGAATCTCAGATCTTCCATCGCAAAGTTGTATGAGCACGAGGAAGAGGAGAGGGAACGGAGAGATTTAGGTAGGCAGGTAAAGTGAGGAAGAGATAGATTTCGGAGTGAAAGAGGAGTGGAAAGAGCAAGAATCTGGCGGAATACGAGACTACTTATCGGATTAGCTCCGAGGAAACGCGCTGCTTACACGCTAAGAGACATTCCTACTCGACGGGGATTGTCGAGCGAAGAGTTCCCGTGGACTGGGGCCTAGTCCATGGGCGGGGTAGCGGGGTTGAAGGGAGGGGGGAGTAGAGGAAGAGTGGAATAGCTTGGGGGGAAGGGACATGAGCTTCAAGTTGACTGAAGAAAGGATTGATATGAGTAAAAAAATAAATATGGATTGGGCGGAGTTGGAGAATCTGTTTAATGAATAAAGTAGCTCGTGCAAATAGGTATAACAAGAGACTACATAGATGAAATCATCTTGAAAGGAAGAACAAGTAAAGTACTCCGAAGTCATTCTAACATCAGCCTTTCGTGTACGTATTAGACGACTATGTGGATCAGCTGTTGAAAAACTTGGGTTCATTCTTCAGGTAGTGGATTAATGCAACGCTTAAGTCATATAAAGATGTTATTTTAAATAAGTGAGGCCACACTCAAGATATGGAGTAAGTGTTTTCACTCATCGGAGAAAGATTTGAGAAAAGAATTTGATAGATTTCAAAGAAAATCCGTCAGATTGAAAGAAATTAAATATGTGAAAGAGCAAGGTGTTACTCATTAATTGGATAATATGGGATAATGTTCCTTAAAGTGCGAATAAAGCAAGCAAGATAAGACTTCTGGAAACGCACGGGACACTGAGCTTCATCGTAACACTTATATTATTAGACACTTCACTTCATCGGAAGATTCGGCCACTTGGTTCAAATAAAGAAGTATTATGCTATGATTGATCTAATACTTTTTCCCTCTCACGTAGTTGGTGACCAAAACAAAACGGTAAATAAAGAAATAAATCTGAATAAAATTATTTCATGCCCACCTAACAATTGCCATGAACCATGGCACGAACTGCAACCGGGAGGACGGGTGAATTCTATACAGCTCAAGAAAAAAATCTTCTAGTCGGAAAGCGCATGAAACCGTTCGGCCATTCAGAATCACCCAAAGGCTCGTAAACTCCAATAAAAGATGGTGAAAGAGCCATTCCTAGCCTAATGACGCCAGCAGGAAGGCTGGAGAAATTGTTGTCGCCAGCACTCATCTGTACCTACTCGAAGAAACGCCCAAAAGCCGTTACTCATCAAGTAGAGCACCGCGGAAACCTTCAAATAAGGAATAACTCACGAACTTTGACGGCTTGAGGGGTAAAACGTTCAAGTAGAGAGGTTTATGGCTGGCTCTAAAGAGTTGATGAAAATAAGAAGATATGGGAAGGAATGGGAGATTTTTGTAATAGAAAAAACTTGACAGCGCAGATATGTGCACGAATTTAGTACGCATAGCCGAGATTGAGTAATGGGTTAGGCAGGTTTAAGAAGAGCGGTGAGTTACATGAAAGGTAGGGATGGTGGCGTTCTCAGGAAAATCATGGAAGAGATTGAAATGAGGTGTAGTTGACATAGTCGCCAGGAAAACATTCCTGACTTCCGGAGACTAGGAGGATGCTCCAAGGGTCTGGCCTGGGGAAGAAAGGTGGGGATGACGTGGATCCGGAGAAGCAAAGGGGGAGTTTGTTGGCATGCAGAGGAAAGGGAAGGTAAATCTCTCTGGGGCCAGCGGCGAAGTTGCCGGGCAGTGGAGGGTAGGGGGATAGTAAAGTAAGGGAGACCCTGGGGTAAGGACGTGAAGGGTTGGAGGGAAGGATGAGACGGGGGTGTGGGAATAGGTCGAGAGCGCTTCGGGGAACGGACGGTGCCTGGAGGAAAAGGTTGAGAAGTTAGCCTTAGAGTGAGAGAGATCCTTGACAAGAAACTTTCGCCGGCCCCTCCACACTCCGCTTGGAAAACCCTTCCTTCCTTCCTCAACCGACGTCCATCTTACCCCAGACGCTCTTCCAGCCTCCTCTTCAACATCTTAACCTGACCGATGGCAGTGAAGGAAGGGGAGGCACTGGAAGAGTGTGTTAGAGAGACAGCGGCCGAGAGAGTGAGTCCATAAGTATGTGCGTTGGTGTTTGTGAATGCGAACGTGGTTAATTACTTACGCTCAGAGGTAAGTAGGGGACAAGGCATGCAGGGCGACACGGCATGTACCTAATATTATTTTTAACATATCGAATCGCTTACATTTATCGTACTTCTGGTTTTGCACTGAGATGTCTATCAATTGAACGAACTTATATGGGGGATCGAGTTGTTTTAGTGGTTAGAATATTGGCTTCCCATCCCGCGGGTCCGGGTTTAAATTCATGCAGTGGTGGAAAATACATCTTTTGGAATTCCGACTCTTATTTTGGTTCCGTGAGGAGAGCACTTCAATACAACAGTACTTTCTCTTTCAGGTGGGTCATTAAACCTTTGACCCCTTGCCACCTTTAGTTAAGAGCAGTGTAATGCTGACGCCGTTTTTCTCTCTACTCTTCCTCCACGTCACAATAATACTTCCTTTTATGGCCTAAACACCTGTAATTAATGACGCAAATGACCTCAGTTTCGATTACCTCTGAAAATAACCGATTGATGGAATTAACTTCTTTTAATGGTGTAGTCAGATAGATCATTTAATTATTTTAATAGTTGACACCTGTACATTAAGGCACTACTCGTTCAACTGGACTGAACTAAGTGGTACTACAGGGGAGTCATCCATTGCATAAAGGTTAAACTTTAGTTAACAGCAATGTACTTCTAAAGTAAATTCGCATACAGGTTTTTTAGTCAAGCAAAATTGTGCAGAAAAATAAAGGAGATAAAGGTAAGGAATGAGGGTGTAACGTCACGCAACTAGGAACAAATATTTCATGCCTCCGGTTCTGGAGGAAACAATTTTCCACTCCCGGCTTGGGTCAAATGCTTTAGGCAAGCTATTTTCTTGAGATAAAATCTTACCTCAATGTGAGTCATGTCAGCATAAAACTTTCTGCCTTCTTTTCACAATTTCCTAATTTAGGCGGATTGATGCAAGGGCTGGATGTTTTTTGGAATCTCTTAATCAATGAGAGGATCCTCTGAGCTGCGTTCGCTATATTTTGGACTAGAATGGGGGAGGGACTATGGAAATACTCACGAAGGTACAACTTAGCGAAATTGTTTAAGCTTTAATGATCGAGGAGAATGAATGGCACAGAAATAACATGATAAAATGTGACAGATGTGACATGATATCGTTCATTCATACCGTAACGTAAAAACATCAACTGAAAACCTATCTGCGTGACTGCGCATCATG
The DNA here is from genome assembly GCA_963573305.1 of Pyrrhosoma nymphula. Lineage (NCBI taxonomy): Eukaryota > Metazoa > Arthropoda > Insecta > Odonata > Coenagrionidae > Pyrrhosoma > Pyrrhosoma nymphula. Next base: position 143,070,011 of record OY754327.1, on the reverse strand, counting down.
ATTGAAAACTTTTAAGCACATGGCCAATCTATTACGTGAATGTTAAGAGCCTTGTCACTCTAACCAGGAGTTCCAATCTTCTGCCATTATTTTCAGTTTTATGGAAAACCTTTTGCACTATTCTTTATTGGATATCACGTATGACGTATATTGGTACATGTTCTTTTTTCCTCATCCTTACGTTCTTTACATATTCATCCCTCCCTCCCTGATCCTACCTACACCCCTCCAATCAGCTTACTATGTCTCATAACATGACACAGGAATTTAACTTTTCTTCTGTTCGTCACAATTATCAGATGTCAGGTGCATTGCGCAACTGACTGCTTTTTGTATACTGATGAAGGCTTCCGCGGAGTGGTGGAATAGGCATAGCTAATTTTCCGGGATTTCTTCCGCGCAGGTTTCTGCCCGTCTTGTATAGGCCTTGGTTTTTTCCGCGCTTCGTTCTGGGGGTTTATTTTGTAATCTCACCTTTTCAATGACTTTTTCGCTCTCTTAATGATCGGCTCACGATCGGTCAAGGTCCGATGGTGGCTCCATTTCACGTTCCTAATGACAGGTGAGATGGAACTAATGAAATGCGGAGCCAAATGAAACGGATCAAGAGTCGAAAGGTACGGATCAAGAGCCGAAATAACGGATGAATCAAATAAATAGACCGACAGTTCACCGCTTGAGAGTCGAAGATGGTCACGCCGCCTGAGTGGCGGAGTTGAACTACGAAAAATTACGTAATTTTCCACATTTTACGACGTATTCTCACTTAAGTGAGATTACAAAATAACCCCACTGGTTGGCCGTACGGTGAAAGAGTCGCTTCCATGCCAACCAAAGAAAAACCAAGGCCTATACAAGACAGGCAGAAAACTGCATCCACACTTCACAATTGAAGACGCCTGCTGAAATGCCGGCGAAACTGTCGTAAGAAGATATATTGACGCGGAGGACATCTCGGAAAATTAGCCACGCCTGACTGCTTTTTGATTCGCGCCCAGTGGTCGCTGGCCAGGGTAGAATGCAGGGTTCGACTTTGAACTAGGACGAGTGTTAAAAGCCCGGTGTGGAATCTCACCTTGTCAAACACCCTGGTGGTGGCGTTTACAATTTCGAAGATGTGTATGTCTGTATTATATGAAGCATACAGTACCGTAGTGAATTCCAGCCTTAGGATGGACGACATTGTATCACATAAAGACGTAAAAAATTATATCATGCAAGAATAGGTGGTGTGGGTGTAAGGGTGAAAAGTAGGGAGGAGGAGTTGGAGGACTGCTGAGGGTTGGAGGAAGAAGGTGAAAGGAAGACGCCGAGATGTTTGGGGCATTAAAGTGTGCGCGAGTAACGGAAGAAAGAGATGAGAGAATAAGGAGAGGAGGAAGAAGGGGAAGTTGGGATCACAGAGAATCTGGGAGGGAGGAAGGAGGAAGTAGGCGGGACTGGGAAGAAGTGCGATGCTGTTGATAAGAGAAAGAGTGGAGGAGGAAGGGGTTATTCAAGGGAAGAGTTTGGGTGAGGGAGGAGAGGTGGAGATAAGCCGTCAGAGTTCAGGCAATTTGCTTAGCACAATTCCGGGGGGCGATAAAAGGAGAGGAACGCGTGGGGTGTGATGAAAATAAAATTCCCAACGGGGGGAGGGGGGGGGGGGGGAAAGGACGAGCTCCCCGGCTGGTGGAAAAGTAGGTGGGCAGAACAAAGAATCCTCTTTCGCATCTCGTTAATGACTTCCCGGATTATTCTTTTCGTGTCGTATTTGCCCTAGCTTCTGGCTGCACTATCCCTTAATGGCCCCTGAGCCGCGCTGGCTCTTTCATGGTTCTAAATAAGCAATCAGGGGGGCGTATATTTCGAAATTACCTTTTCCATAGTCTCGGGATTGATGGGATATCAAATCCAATCAACCTCTCTATTGACTTAATTATCCCAGGACTATCGGTATCTTCCAGTCTCGTTAAAAATGCATGAATAATATGCTCACGTAACAAGATCACTCTTTACACTGTGAGGAAAACGGCTCTGGAGAAGAAATGTGGAATTGCCTTCAGGATCCAACAATATGAAAATTGATTCTGCAGATTAAATTTCTTCGTATGGACAAAGGGCTGCTAAGATTCATGAATTCGTAATCAATGTCATGGTTAGATACCATGAAGGCTAGTCACGGGTAAATTTCATTAGATAACAATATGGGTATTATCTGGTGCTAATACACACTTAATGCAAACGGGTCTCATTTAAATAGCTCATTCCTCTTTAATATTCTGATTTCCATAGAAATTCGCCACAATAAACATTTCAATCCATTGAAATACGCATCGGGAGACTATTCAACTCAGGATTGCTTTTCTTTCCATACTTACAATTAGATTTCAGAACTACCGCACACCCACTACCTAGTAGTATTTATTACTATAATATTTATTGTGGTGTTTCCATATATTTTATTAAAAAGTCATATTAGCTTGCAATGATCTTTGAAACAATTATTAATCTAGGTCGAATATTAAAAAATTTTCCAACGTATTTTTAATTTTTTTTTCAGAACAGATTTTGTTGACAGCCATGCACCCTGACCTTATGTTTCATTCACTTTCAATTGACTATAACGCCAATCTGCCCACCCTTAAGCAGCGTTGAATAATTGAACAATTTGAACAAGGGAGAGTCATAAAATATACAGCGGCCTCTCTTGGTTGTGATTGGAACCCTGTATCTTTGATTCCCTCGGACAAATTTGACGCGTTCAAAAGAGCACTTTTGATTGCGACGGATTGATGCGCGGGAGACCTTTGATGCTCTGCCGCGAAAGAAAAGCACAGGAGAGGGGGGGCAGTCAAAGCCGCGCCGTGAAATTAGAGGCTATCGTAACGACGGTGTAATGGAAATACGTAATTGAGTTGCCGAAACATCTCTTTCAACGTCCAATGAGAGAGGAGAAAGAGAGAGGAAGAGAAAAATTTGGAAAAATACAAACCCGTGGAAGAAGTGGCCTTTTGTTCGGGAGCGAGTGTGTAAAAATTTTGGAACAATCGGTTGCATTTCCGGAGACTTCATTTCCTCCACGATGAATTAGATAGACGTGCAGGGTGGAGACTGTTAACTTTGGATCATGTTTACCCTAGGTTTGACGCTTAATTTCCGTTGAATGTATTTCTTGTGGCGATCTAGCAAGCTGTGACGTCACGGTTAGCTCACGTTAAAGGTGGACACGGTTAACTTTCGCGGTTAATACACGTTCTGACCTTGTTCCATTGTGGCACATCAGAAAAAAGTCACTTTCAGGATTTTAAATTTGCGTGGAAATTATTTAAACGAATCTAAATGTTCACAATGAACAAAGATACTTCTTATGAATAGGTTGCTCGGAATTGGTAGGAGATTAGGTTGTCCTTGTCATCACATGTTTGGAGGTTCCTCTGGGAATATCCATCTCCATCGATAATGTCTTAGTGTGTAAATGCTCAAAGGTTGATCAGCAATCACTTCTTATCCTTGATGGATGCGGTTAATACTTCGTGGGATTCCATTACTATTTTCAAAGGTAATTATGGTAATTGAAACTTTGAACATTTACTGTTTTAGTCCTTAATTGACTTCTTCCTGAACTTGCTATAGTGTAGCGGAACTATTCTAAATTAATGAAGAGCAGTCTAGAATATCCGATGTAATATAGAATGAAGCCACCTCAGATGATCTTGTGAGCGAAAATAAGTTACAACGAAAATTAGACATTTCCCTTTTGATCACCTTTCTGTTTAAGACTTCGTAATGATAAAATTGTGCTGAAAAGTCCTACGTAAATAAAAATTAAATTCAATGTCGAATTTTGGCACTCCATTGCATGAGCTGAACTGATTTGGTAGAGTAAAAATGTAAGTATCTGCCCCTTGCATAATACGGAACATCGGTAAATACCTACTGCATACCTAAAAACTGTAAAGACTCTATACATAGAAAAGCGTACTGCCAAATTTCAATTATCATATCCCTCGACGAAAATAATCGCCGCCTACAGAAATTGACCTGCCTACCTGACTTCTTTTCTCCGCTGATTGCAATAGGACACTCTGATTATGCTGGATTCAAAAGGACGAAAGGCCGATGGATACTTATCCTTGACAAGAGGGTGAACTCGCGCACAAGGGTTGTCCAGAATGGAGTGTGCCACGGGGCTGGCTAATGGTGGGCGGTGGGGGGAATTTGAAATGGCTTGGGGTGCAGAGCGGGAGGGAGAGCATGCATTGCCGTTAGCGCAATCCGATGCCATTTGCTGAGGGTTCAACAACTGGGGTGGAGTGGTTAGGGGGGAGGGAGGACCGTGGGTGATGGGGAACACTCGTCGAAGCGGCAAAAGCCTTGCCGGCTGATTGGGGGCGAGGGATATGGGAGCTGCTGACGGCACGTGGCGACGCTCCCAACCATGGCAACCAATGAAAGACTGAAACGGACATAAATTAATTCCCTATGAACATTTTGAGATATACACACAGGTTTAGTGCGCAGTGGACAATTTTCGGACTTGAAACATACATACCCTTAAAACCAATCTAAAAAGTAGTGCTATTTCAAAATTTGCTAAGATCTTCAAACCATGGCTTATCGACAGACAACCGTTACCTATACTGTGGTTAAGTTTCGGTTCGTAGCGACGAATCGCAATTTTTAGAACATTTTCGTTGAGGCTATAATTTTCCAGTATTTAGGTGATACTAATGCATAGCGGAAAAGAAGCCATGTGATATTTCTTGCGTGCAAGTGAATTTATCTCGAGGGTTTTTCTTCCTGCCGACGATTTCACCCATGAAAGTTATTAAAATACTACATATTCTAAGGATACCGAGACTAGCCACGGTATTACCTTTTACTGATTCACCCACAAGTTTTTAAGACTGATTCCCTTTGTGGCGTAGGATCCTGAGGATTCATCTGCCACCACCTTCAACGAGAGCTGCTATGCATGAGTATATCAACAAGCCGGTTATCAGTTTCAGTACGGCACGGAGTATATTATTTTGATCCCGCACTTCATCTCTTGAACTGATGGAAACGAAAAATTAAAAGAGAGAAACTGCCAAACTAATAGGAAAAAAGTGCCTCTTTCCACGCAACATTAATGATTATTACAAAACAGCGTGACGCTAACATAAGACAAATCGTTCACATGCATTTCACATTTGTCCCTTCTCCCCTCATTTTCCCTTCCAATGGCTGGTGCCCAAACATCCCCTGCCACACGCATCTGCGGTGGCTCGCAGGGTAGTGAGTAGAAAGGGATAGTTATAGATGTGAAGGCTGAGCGGGTGAAATAGGAGCGAAGGAGATCGAAGCCTCGGCCATTTCTTTGTTTTATGAATGAGGCCGAGGGCATTTGGGGTGCCATTTGACTCGCAAAACCACGTTTCCGCCATCTCTCTCGTGTTTGTCACCCCGGCCTTCGTAAATGGCCTGTTGCCTCTCGCGCCCTGCCCTTCTCTGCCCTTGCCCTTGAGGGCCTTCCATGCCTTCCCCTCCTCCCCCTCCTTGCTCTCCTCCTCCTCTGCACCCCATCCCTCCCCGGTCATCCTCCATTCGGTCTCTCCCTTTGCCGGCCATTGTCTCGGGCAGGGGCACGCTCTGAATCGCGAACTGCGGTGGTTTTGTTTCTCCTCGTTTGTTGACATTACGGCATTTTGTCCTCCTTTCCTCAATTCTTTTACCACCACCTTCTCACTCCCACCAACGTGAGGTACTACCCCACGTATTAAAGACTCACTCCCTCTCTTTTGATCGCAACCTTCTGCGATCGCACCCTTCTGCGATTGCTTCCTTATTTGTAGTGTTCCACCGTCGTTACAAAATTTACCGACGATAGCCGATAATAACAACACGCGATTTTGGTTTTATCAACGAATACCTGAGTTAAAGGACCCACTATGGTCTCTAATTTACTTTGAGGAGCTAATTACGAAGATTGTCAGTATCAATTTCCATTTTTTTAAATTTTTGCCATTGAAATGCTTTAAATACTTATGATATTACAACTCCGCGCGTAAAAATGTTATGCGTTCCCTTGCGACCGGCTGCGAAATCATAACAATTATATGAAACTTTACGCAGCAGTAAAATAATAGGAAACTTTATGAATGCATATTATGAATACAAATGAGTACCAACTCTTTTGGGCGTAATGAATCAGAAAAATATCCACAACTTGTGCCACTCGAAGGTCTCTCGAGCCTCACAGTGCAGCTAATGAAGAAGTGAAAACTTTTAAAAGGAATTTAGGCATGTAATCACTCCAGTGATATTAAATTGCTCTATTCAAAGATCGAAGACCTCTAGCGTATCGTTATTGTCGAGATTTTACGTTTCGTACCGCTCGAAACTCGCCACAACTTCCTTCCTTCCCTTTGCTTTGCTTTCCCACCGAAGCGGCGAGAGGAGGGACGAGTTAGCGGTCAGAGTACGTAACTGCCGCTCCACAACTGAAAATCGATTCAAATGCATGTGCCCCCAGCTCCGTGCTCTGCCTCTCTCTCTCTGTGTGACTCTCTCCCTCTCACTCTTTCATCCCCTTCCCTTCATTCTGCCCTCTCTCCCTTCTTCCCATCAACCCCCTCTCCCCATCCTCTCTCCCTTAATGCACCTCGGGAGTTTTGAATTTCCTCGCATCCAATCTCATTGGTCGTACAAAAGAGCGCATCCGGTAACTTAAATGGTTTCAGTCCGTGCTAGTAACCGCGCATGTTCTGTTTCTCCCACGAGGGATGAAAAGAGGCTCGCCGCCGCTTTATCTCCATGCATCCTCTCCCTCCATCTATCTCCCGAAGCATCTTGATTTTCTTTCAATTTGGATGCGGGCAATTAATTAGAAATCTTTCGGTTGAATGTATTTCTCTAATTATGGTAATATACCTCTAAAATGTTTTTAGAATGGCTTGGATATTAAAATAAATAACAAATCGGCGAAAGTCAAAAAGGGTATTGATGAACATGATGCAGAGGCAGAATATTAGTATTTGTTGGAAATTCGCCGCAATAAATAGTTCCTGCGCATTCACAGCCGAAATAAATTTCCTGCAGGGATATATGGAGAGCATTCTATTGAAGTCGTGAATGAAATATGTTGTCGAGAGAGAAAATTATAGTCTAGAATCTACATATACTTTAAGCAGTTGAATGTCAGCATAAATAACGTGCCTATAAAACGTCTCAACCATTTGTTAAATACGAGTGAAACTTTTTTGAGCAGCTTATTCTCATTTTTTCGTCTTTTTTAGGATAAAAATAAAAGAGAAGTAATAAACCATGGATTAACCATTTTAATTTAAGACAGATTTTAGAGCACATATGGATCATATGAACGTCTAGCGTGGAGGTAGGAAGTTTACCATTGAAATTGTATCCTGTAAAATATTAAAATACCGTAGTACAGGGTTTCCAAAACTATGTGCCACGGATCACCAGTGTTCAGCGAAAATTAAATAGACTCTAAGCTAAAACCAGGAATGGTTTTTACACGCTGCAGTTGAAACGGAATGGTTTTATATCCGCATAATAGACTTATGTTTTCCGTTAAAATTTCAGGATTTACGAAAAGTTCCACCGAAGGAAAAGTTTGGGAAGCTACGCTAAAGTAGTATGTATATCTTATATAATTCAACTTTATTTTATAATTAAAAAAATACACTCTCTCTCCTGCATTCCGCAGTTTTAATTTCCTCGGTGGCAGTCGAGGGTAGAGCTGCTCTGCGTCAACTTTGTCAGAGTAATCATACGGCGAGGGAGAGACCTGCTCCCCTGAGGAACTCTGTTGGGACTGCCGCATATCCGCCTTGACCCTTATGTCCTCCCAATGCCCCCCCCCTGCTCCCCTCTATGACCCTCTCTCAACCCAAATCCCATTTGTGACCCATTTCTCACACGCAACGCGACAAACATACTCCAGCAGATGCGAGGGATGACCATAACGCGGTCCAGAGGGTGAACATTAGATCCCGAGACGACCATGAATAAAGACAAGGGGCTCGTATAAAACTTGTTTCGGGAGTGAAAAAGTTTGTGATGAAAATGGGTACGCAAAAGGCTTTTGGATGCATGCAGGAAGGAGGCGGGTCCTTCGAGGCAAATGAAGCGGATGGTGTTGCGAAGAATTAAAATTCAAGAGATGGTCGAGAGGGGAATAAGATGAGATGAGCTGGAAGGAAGGCATGGTATTCGGGAGGTTCCACGGAGTGTCATGTTGTCATAAATCCGATTTGTCAGGAAGTTTGGTAAATACGTTTGCAGGTTTCATTCAAGATGGTGGAAGAAAAAAATCAAAGTACAATACGTCAGGTGCATATAGATACTTGAAGTAATGTGAAATACCTACTGGCAAAGTTTTATGAGTACAACGTAAATTGGTGAATTACAAATATGAATTAAATGTCGCTGTGAAAGAAAATAATTTTTGAAACCTTTTGTAAAGATAAGGTTTCGCAAAAAATAAATATGAAACACGGTATATTTTATAAATATTATCCACATAGTTTGAAATAAAAAAGGAATTGGTTGAAATGTTACTGTTTGTTGAAATGTTACTGGTTGAAATGAGAGCTAGGTTAGAACAGCTCTATGTTTATGAATAATGTTATTATTATTCACAAATCACATGAATCAAAAATATTAACCCTATATAGCAAATAAGATTGTTTGTTAAAATTGCCATTCTGGAGTAATGGCAATAGCTTATTTTCTAACTCAGATCCTTTATTATCAGAGATTGATTTTGCAAAGACAAATTATAACAATAATTCAAGAATTTGATGATGAAAGTGAAAGAGAATTAAAATAGTTCTCGAGATATTTTGTTCCATGCACTTTATGTAATCGCGCTCATTGTTGCTGTCAATTGATAAAAATATTGCTTGATTGCATCAAAATTCGTAAAATATAATCCTAAAGCAGCCCTAAGTTGTGCGAACATTTTTCAGCCGAATCTGTGAAAAACTGATTTTTGCATTCCTGAGCTTTATTTATTTATTCATTATTTGTTATTTTGGCCACAAGTAATTGAAATTTGAAATCGTTACAACAGCAGAAAAATGCTGTGGAAAAATTGAGGCAAATTTCCCTCAGCAGTTGGAGAGAAATTGCTTCTTCTTGATGAATAAGTATGTGTGTGGGGGATTCGAGAAACATTCATAATCTATTTTTATAATGATGCTGAATTATAAAATGCTCGTATATGATGCTTGTTTACCGTGAAACAATCAATTTGGGTTCTAAGAAAATATTTGCCACTAAGAGTGAATTTTTTTAGCTAGTCTCATTTTATCTTTTTTGCGAAACGTATTTTCCCCTTAACGACACTCATTACTGGATTCTGCCCTAAATCGGACACTGCTCGACGCGGACGGAAGATTTATCATCACAAATATTTTCAATGCTAAATTTACATTAAATAAATATACAGCTATCCCTGTTTTTAAGACGCATTTGTAATGAAAACTTGGAATTTTCTACCACGTGTCCTTCTAAACACCGTACTTGCGTTTGAGGATCCATTTTTGGTCACGGTCTGCATTGAGGAAACTTATAGCCTGGAAATACCAAGTACCCGTGTAAAGCCATTCAGAAATTTTTGTGGCCATTCCATAATGTTCGTGGGCTACCCTGGAATTTGTTAATTCCGTATATCGCTTGGAGATCGATTGCAGCGCCGGAGTGTATACCTACTGCGAGGGCTTATTTTACCAATGTCCGGATGCAGATATTAATTCAATTCGTTTTTTGTTTCATTCACTTCAATGGACTTGTGACACTAACACTTTTTATTGGGTGCAAAACTGAATAATATAACACAAAATTCAAAGATTTTTCAGCGTGGGCGTTTTAAAACAATCAGCTGGTTAAATATTGGTGAACGCGAATTATCAGTGAATGTGAAATAATTTTGATTTGAATACCTAATATCGCAATTAAAATTCTCACGAAAGTAAAAAAAAAATTAAAATGGAACAGCTTTATGTTATCCTTTTACAGGGTGATTATTTAGGGAAATGATACAAGGGAAAATGTTATCACTAACGTATTGGAAATTTACTGCTCATAGAAAGTGAGTTAACGGTTAAATTAATCCTTGAAAATAAGAAATATGTGTGAGGTAATTTTTCAAAAACTAGCAGAAATGCCCGTTAATTCTCAACAGCAGAGATAGAAGTGAAAAATATTATAGTAGTACTATTCAAACAGAAGAGAAATTGACTTCTCATTTATCATCTTAGTTTTTTTTAAGTGGAAATTTCCTGTTTTACCTCTTATAGATTATTAAATAGTATGAAGTTGATTTACTAAAATTGTTTATTCCTAAAACAGTAAAACTAAAAAAGTATACCAATTTCGCAATGGAGGGCGTGGGGAAGAACGCCATAAACTTCGAGCATATTTTCCCTTAAGTGATTTAGAGTGAGATTTTTTTCCAGTACCATAGAGACCATATTCGGATATATTTACTTAAAATTCGTATCATGTATCCATGCGCAAAATTTCAAGATAAACGGCTCATTACTGCATTTGTTTCGAGGCTAAATAGAAACCAGTGATTTGGTAATTTAGAGCCGAATGAATCCCCGACCATCCCACTTGAGCTCTCGGACGGTATTAAGGTTAAATAGGTTTAATAAGTTGGTTTCTAGCAGTGTGCACAATTCTAAATTGTATTGGATATACTAGGCATACCGATGGGCTCTCATTATAACATCAATTTGACGTGCTAAATGCAGATACTACGTAAAAGCCGTTCAATTTACCTGGATAGGTTGGGGTAAAAAATACCCCAAAAGAAATCTCACAAAAGTTTGCTACAATTGATCATTTAATTTAATGTATGCTATTAAAGGCTCAGACGTAATTTCCCGATCATAGCTGTTGCTCAGGTTGCTAAGGAAATGTGCTATTTTTGAAATCGAAGAAAAATTGATAATTAACGAAGAGTATGTCAAAATCGATTTCAAGAATAAAAATCATTCTTTCATCCATCCGATAGAGAATATTTCAACCCCATATCTATATTAAAAGTTATTTAATAAAGCAATAAAAGAAACCTTTACATTAATTCCAATGCTTTTCTTATGGGAATCAATAACAGTGCCCATGTTGTGGCCTCTGGAACCCTTAGCCTTTTTTATAAAGCCTACAGCACCATCTAGAACATTCGCTAGAATTCTGCAAATTTCAGCTCAATCAGTTCAGTAGTTTTTGAGGAGATGCGTAACGAACATGCATACAGACACCACTCCATTTTTATATATTAGTAGGATAATACGAATGTCGTATTCATTTCCTATTTCTTAATATTTATTCGAAAAATGTATGGAACTACATTATGCATTGGCATACTCGAGCCATATGTCCATATTTATTGTAATGTATTTTATGTAAATATATTTTATGCGAATTTGAATGAATTAAACATATCTACGAGTTAATGTAGGTATATGTTTACATTTGTTTCTGGTATTCTTAGCATAAATAAAACTAGCATTATAAAGCCTACTTAAAGTCCTGCATTTCATAATTGAATTAAGTGCACCAATTAATTTCAGGTACGATACTGGCTGTAGTCAAGAATAATGTGAAAACGTTTTACAATTCCAACTTTTATCTCTCTCAAACTGAAAAACTGGAAGATTTAAGGATTGCATTTGAATAACTTCTTGCTGTACATGACGTGCCTTTTAATGAGCATGGAATATTTTCATAAGACTTACTTCATAAAAAAATAACAGTTAAGTAAAAACGGGGCAATCATAAAACATTTAAGAACAGAGAAATCGAATTAACTGCATCTCTCCGGCATAATAGGGTTTAAATTAAATTTTTCCTTCCACTTAAAATTATTCGAGAAATGTGATTTTACTAAGTTTAGTGTTTAAATTATAGAACAAGCAATAAAACTAAAGTTTATTGCGTTCTATACATCATGACCAGGAAACTATTATGTATAATGTTGAAGTAGAAAAGCAAAATGCGTAGAATACCAAGGGTGGAAAGGACAAAGTTTCTCAAGACAAAAAGAGGCGGAGAGCAAGCTTCCCGAGTTTAACGATTCCAAGTGCTGAGGTCGTGTACTAAGATGTCCCAATGCAGTTTATAACGCGGATGACCCACTTCGCCTTCTTCAACTGATAAGGAATTTCTCGTGCCCTTTTTCTTCTCCTGTATTTTTTTTTAAAGATTGGAGTCCATGTGGAATATTTACAATTGGATTAATTTATTCATTTTGTATCAATCTTTTTCTGGGATAATTTTTGTTTTCTGCAAAAATAAAACAATGAAATTGATCAGAGATCACCTATTATTTATAAGAAAAATCCAGTATTAAGATTATTAACAATAAAATAAAAGATAGTCACCACTTTGCAAAGTAATACTTGTTTGAAAATTCCTGTGAGCAAATTAATTTTACTGGCACATGACAGAGAAATCCTGTGAACTTAATGCAATACATTACCCCTTACAGCTCCAACGCTACCAATTAAATCTTGTAATTTATCGTTACCTTCTAGCTCACCTTCATATCATAGCAAATAGATTACTTGACAATGTTCACCATTTACTCCCTGCTTATTGTGTTTCTCCTGATAAAGGAGTAAATTATTACGCCTGTAGTTGGTTACAGCAACTAACCGAATCGATGTACGTGCGTCATTATCTTCAATTCTTTCTTTGGTGTATTAATAATCATTCTAAAATGGGAAGGTCTAAGCTTTATTACAGCGAGTATACGTTTCTTATCGGTTTTTGGGATTGTGACACCATTAATTTTTGAAATAAATGAATACTATCGAAATTCATTTAAGGTGTATATATCAGAAAGTAGACAAAATATGATATTTTACATAAAGTTATTTTCAAAGTTACATAAACGATACAGAATTTGACCTTAAAGATCTGTGTGTTGATTTATGTTGAAGCACTTCGATACTCTTGCCTCCATGTTGAACTTTAAACTCTGCCAAAGATCCACGGAAAATAGTATATTTTAATTTTGTCTAAACTGATAAGAAATTTCAAAAGCTAATATAAGAGCATATTCGCAAATACGTTCCAAAAGCTAAACTAACGGCAGATTCGCGGGGTGTTGCACTTGAGTTTGCAAATGACTCACGAGCCAAGAATCTATGTGCTTCACAGAGCTGGAAAGTGCACGAAAGTAAGGAGTTTAGATGGCGCAAGTTGACTAATGGAACGATGGAGGTAAAGTTGCCTTTCAGTCCCAAAAAATATGCATGACTACCATACAAGACTCACATCGCTCGAATACATCTCACCCGTTGGAGGGTATTAAAATACGTAAAAAGTTAAGGCGCATCCGAGCTGCTCTTATAAATTTTCAAATTCTACAGCTCTCTTATAAGTTAGAGGCCAATGTAATGTGGACGAGTTAGATAGTGTAATCACCTCTTTCTTATAATTACCAATAAGCGTGAATAGGTAGAAGCTGTGTGCATTTCTTTACTTACTCACTTCTAACTTACTACACAGCGTACAATGCGACTACCATTATTTAATCATTTGTCAGTCTGACGTACACACCTGAAGACTGTTTTTCACCATTTCATCCTCTAAGCTAACTCACTCTTTGATGCAGCGTTACGCACATACGCTACGTCTGCTACCATTTTTTGCTGGATCTCTATTTTTCTTCCATGCTATTCATTTAAATCTACATCGTTTCTTAATACGTCATCCACAGAGCCAACTCCCTCCGTGACGCAGTGTTCTGCTCATCCGTCCACCGCTACCTTTTTCAGCAGTTGTACTTTGTCCAAGTCCTTTTTATGCGCCAACTGTCATCCCAACTTTTCTCTCTTCACGTCCTCACTTTTCAATTCCCTTTTCCGGACGTCTTCCTTCTCCTCATCTGATTCTCATTCCGCCAATCCCTTTCTCGCAGCCCTTCCCTCAGAGGGTTACGTGTTGTCTTTCCCTCCCGTTCACTTCGTACATGGACCTTTCTTCTATTTCAACCTCCCTCCTCTCTCCTCGATCATCGGAGCTGCCTGCTCTCCCCGAAGTCCCCCCCCCCCCCCGGGCCACTCGTCCCGCTTGCTTGATCCCTCCATTCAATTCCGCAGTGGAGTTGATCACTTGGCCTCCGGAAGGTCAATTGCACGAGGAGGATGGCGCGGAAGGAGGACGGGATGATGGGGAGGGACGAGATGCGCAGGCGGGCGAAGAGTAGGGGGAGTCAAAGGGGGGATACTGATAGATCGGTGGATAATTGCTCTTATCCCGGGATGGAATCGTGGCCATCACCATCATTAGTCCCCCCACCCTTTCCTGAGCGTGTTTTGCCGCTCTCCTACATAGGTCAAAGGCACACAAGTGACGCACGGCAAAATGTTTAAAGTTAAAAAAAAAACGCGTAAAAACGTTTCCCGACAATAGCTAAAAGAACCATGTGAATGGGATTTAGAAGAGATGGAGCACCCTAATGAAAACAGAGTCACCAAAAGGAATACATCAAACAAAAAGTGGCTCGGATAAATAAAATGAACAAAGCCGTGTAAAAAAGAAATTTGACATCAAATTCCCGACTTAATTACTTGGTGGCACTTTGCTTGAAAAGGAATGCGTGAGCAAGAAACCCAGGGTTAAATAAAATAGACACTCCGTAATCAAAAATGAATGAATGAATAAAGGTATAGGGTTGGGTGTAAAGCGTATTCGTACTGTCGCGTCGATGGATGTAATATGCATTAAGGTGTATCAAGAGTGCTTTTTAGCGCTGTTTCAAAATATATTTTTATGCCTTTCCCTGTTTTAAAGGATGCAAACGGAAACATTTTAGGCAGCACAACGTTTGAATATCGGTTTGGACTTGCTGGCTTATCAGTATTGTCGGCCAAGAATATTGACACGATTACCTGTGATAGATTTTTGTTGGACAAAAACCACGCAATGGGGAGTCATTTGCATTAAATGATTTTAAATACCGAGTTTAGGGTATCCATCATCTATTTCATACATTTCCAAACTATTTCCCTCACGTCATAATCATCCCTTACATTTACCTATTTAAATGGTCTGTAAAGTAAATCCTTTGGTCTCTTCCGATGTAGAGCACCGTTTACTAAATTCCTGGTAAATTCATACTTCAGAAATGCACAATACAACATGCCCATGTGCTCCCAAAATACCGCAATTTACTACTAATATTTTGACAATTCTGTGTTAATAGTTTAATATGATTTATTGACACACATAATAAAATACTTCTTTCTTTTCCACGCTTTTTATACGACCATGGTTTCGAAAAACTTCTGGCACCTTCAGGTACAGAAATAGGTTCACGTTTGCCTTGTATATCTTAACCAGAGGTGGGGCGGGGGGCGGGAAAGGGGATGGAGAGGGGGGAGGTTTAGTATTGTAAAGGTTACAGAATTTGTTTGTGAGGGAGGGGGGCAGAGTGTAATCGCTTACCAAAAACGTAATACGAATTATAAGAAGCTTTAGGACCTGTGTGAATTGCAATTAGGTCTAACAAACAGAAAACCTGTTCAAACAGTGAAAGACATCACAATTTACCCCAGAGTGTTGAATTTGTCCAATCACACTTTTTCCGAAAGCGAAGTGGCCATCCTTAACAATGGTTTTAAATACAACCCCCAAACTCCATTCTCCCGTAGTGCAGCTATAAATTTCGCTGCTGACTGTGACATCGCCTTGCGGAAGGAGCCCCTGGGAAGAAAACAACTAGCTGCCGACATCATCTCAGTATTCTCCTCTCAACATGGACAACGGCTGCTGGACCCGACTCAACTAAGGACAATCCGCAACATCAGAACTTCACTTGCGGAAGCTGACCTAGTGATGACCAAAGCCGACAAAGGTAACAGCATAGTGATCCTGATTAGGAATAACTATGTCAGTAAATGTGAAATATTTCTTTACAGCCATGAGTTTAGTGTGCTAAAAAGTGACCCAACCAACAAATTTCAAAACTGCCTGAAAAACATGTCAATGTCTAAGAGTGTGTTGAGTGTTAACTAGAAGCGGAAGTTAGTCAACATGAATCCCTTGCCACCAAGGTTTTTCCGGCTGCCCAAGACCCACAAACCCAACATCCCCATTCGACCCGTGGTCTCCCACATTACTGCCCCGTGCCACAAAGTAGCGGTAAAATTGAATAGTATTTTGAGGAATTATTCCACATTCCAAGCCAAATTTAGCATAAAGAACTCAGTGGAACTGGCGAATAAGATTTCCTAAGTCAAGCCCCCACTAAACGCAAAGCTTGTGTCAGTTGATGTTACCAACCACTCCACGTCAATACCCACGAATGAAGCTGCCTCTTTAGCCGCAAATCTAATTGAGAGTACAGACTGTGATAATATTGCTGCCAATGAAATCAAACTTCTGTTACAATTTTGTTTAGAACAGAACTATTTCCTATATAATGGAAAATGTTACAAACAGAACTCTGGCCTCTCCATGGGGTCACCTCTGTATTCGTTTTTAGCGGATATCTTTATGGACAGCTTGGAACATAAGATATTCAACTAAAAAAATTTACTGCTTAATAATATTTGGTATTGGTATCGCTATGTGGATGATGTAATATGTTTGTGGTCAGGCAGCTTGCGCCAGTTAGATACTTTTACAAACTTCCTACATTCTTTGCAGCACTCAATTAAATTCACCATGGAATTTGAAGGAGACTCTATAAACTTTCTGGACCTGAGCATAAACATTGAAAAGGGATATCATGACTTCTCCATCTACCGAAAACCCAACTTCACAGACTTCACTTCATCACCATTCCCTTAAAACTGCATCTTTTAAATCAATGATAAATTTTCCAATAAGTATTCCTATGTCATCAAAAAACTTCCAAAAAGAAATACACATCATTAAACTTATTGCACTGAGAAATGGTTTCGACCCAAACGTAATAGATAAATTATTAGGACGATTTCGCCAAAGACACGCAGTAAACTCAATAAATTCTTTAACTCTGAATTCGAGTAGTGACAAACCCACACGCTGGTGCAAGCTACCTTTCATTGAAAAACTGTCATATAAACTTTGTAACGCCATTCCAGTTGACAGGGTATCATTTTATAACAATATGACTTTAAGAAAATTAATTTTTAACTCTAAAAACAAATACGACGATTTACATAGAATTGGAGTTTATGAAGTGAAGTGTAAGGACTGTAAATAAAAATATATAGGACAGACTGGCAGAAAATTTCATGTAAGAATGAAGTAGCATATAAGAGATTTTATTAACAATAACGAAACAACTGGAATGGTGAACACTTAGTTGACAAAAACCATTGGTGTGAATTTTACCCTAAAATTTTAAATTTCATTGACAAAGGGCTGAAACTTGACTTTGTGGAGCAATTTGAAATAAGAAATAGCCCTGTTGATTTTAAACTATGTAATGACACAATGTTCCTCTCCCCTTCTCCTCTCCTTCGAATCCGCCTACCACCCCGACGATCTCACAGATATGGCATCTGCCCTTGCACTTTAAATGGCTCCAATTCCTTCTAGTCCCTCTTTCCTAACCTCCCAGCCACTCAACTTCCCCCCCCCCCTCCCTCACAAACAAATTCTGTGACCGTTAGAATACTAAACCTCCCCCCTTTCCATCCCCTTTCCCGCCCCCCCCACCTCTGGTTGTTAAGGTATATAAGGCAAACGTGAACCTATTTCTTTACCTGAAGATGACACAAGTTTGTCGAAACCATGGTCATATCGTTATAAAAAGTGTGGAAATGAACGAAGTATTTTATTATATGTGACATAAGAAATTTCCACCAGCTGAAGCCATAGACTTTGCCTTATAATTTATTGACTTGCTATCGTTCACTATTTTCAATGATTAATCAAGAATAACATTGATCACAGGTTATATGTGGCTAAAAGAGCTTGAGTCGAATGAATATTTAACCTTGAGAGATAGATGAATATTTAATCTTTACGCATCACCTCCAACTTTTAATATCACTTTTATATTGCGTATTGGATATGGAATCCCTGGGTCGAATACAAGGTTAAGCCTCACTTATCAAGATTACTTAAACTAACTGATCGTTTTTAAGGTGGGTATATACTTCCAAGCCGCCTCAAGTTAACGGTCGCCGCCTGTGATCGCCTACTGGGGTGGTAGAAGCCCAACGGGAAACTGTGAAGGCGGCGCTGACAAAAATGGAGTGGGGAACGATTATCCTTGGTAGGGTATGGGAAGGGTCTACTCCGTTGTCAATGCAGGCTTGAACGTTTAACAATGCTATAGCCTTGATACGAAAACAGCATCAGTAGATGTTGATTCTTTGCGTACATGAAAGACGATTCTTTGATTTAAGTGGGCTGAAAACCCTCATTTCGGAATCCAGCCTTCGCAAGGTGCCAAACAATTTTACCAAAACATTTCGTAAAAACCAAAGGTTTGCTATTTTTTATAAAAAAACACAACCAATTCATGATAATGGTACTCGACTTAATTTAAAAAATGATTCTTTATCTACAGAAGACAAAAATTGCAAGTTTCCAGCTGTCACGGCAAAGCCGTTAATGGGTTAGAGGGAAACGTCTGACACAAACTTCTTGGCCGAGGTATAGGACCTTAATGTGAGGTCAGCTACTCGGGAGAAGATGGTCAGAGCTGAAATTCAAGATTCATGTGTAAAACCCTGCACTATTGCCATAAAAACGAAAAAAAGATTCGTTTTGTAATCTTTCTGATTATTCCGTTAACTTTTTTATACATATTTTTATTGTTTCTGAAATATTCCTACTTAAAATGTATCTTACAATATATCTGAAATTTAAGGATAGATACCACAAATATTTTCGCACGGAAGTCTTGGTATTTGTTGTGTATTTGAAACATGAAACGGAGACTGTAGGTATCCTGGAATATTTCAAGGCGTGAAGAATTGAGTGAGGCAAGCATAAAGCCTTTGAAAGGTGCGCAAATAAATTTACTGTCAAGAATCGTTTCAACGAGAGATATATTTAGATAAACGTTAGATCCATGAAATGTGCTAGAATTGGGACTATTAATCGCGAATAAGGTACAAAATGAAGTTTTCCCTGAGATTTAATAGAATAACTAAATTTTGACGGATGTTCACAATAAATAAAGTAATTTTCATTGTGAGGTATCATTGAGTACATGGATATTCTTTTCATTATGTAGCACCATCATTACCGTTCATTTGCGGATAAGTTATTTAAGCAAAAAGTACAGTACCTATGCAACATAACCTAAATTAAAGCGAAGGCGTTTTTTGCTTGTTCTTTCCATTTTTATTGTTGCGCCAATATTAAAATAAAATTTCTGTTTTTTTTTCTAGAATTTAGAACAAAATAAAAATAAAACGAGTAAATAATAAATTTTAAATGATAAATAAAGTTTATATTTTGATAATTATAGCATAAAATATCAACTCAATATCGTCAGCGTTTCATCCGAAACCATATTTTAGTCACGTATTATTATAATTGAGTACATGGGATTCGAGATAGTGCCAATCCAGAAATCCCAATGAACACAACTCAAAGGCTACATTTCATAAGAAAATTCACTGTTTTTCTTCTTTGATGAAGCGAAAGATGAAGAGGCTGCTATGGTGCTCAATGGGTTGCAATTACTATAAGGGCTGAGAGAGTTGGGATATGATGGCGCAAGTTAAGAGGGAAAAATGTAAAAAAGTAAAATATACGCGTGGATGAAAATGCCTTATTGACGAATGAAGTAGGGTCAAAAGGTAAAGAGTGTATGAAGAGGAATTGAAAAGTTAGAAAGAGAACTCCAAGGAACTAATAATTAAGGAAAATATATGGCTATACGCTTTTATTTATGAAAATATTATTTTCTTAATAAAATATGTTTTCTTGATTCATCCAAGACAATTGATGATTTGACCCAACACAGCGAGAACTCTTGTTTAAAGAGAACGAATCGCCATTAATTAGATACCATCCAATACTAACAAAAGGAAAATGAAGAACGTTGAGATGGCCATCGAGTTGAAAATGGTGGATCATTAACTCCGTGGAAAACTTGGGAATTGTGATTTAACTGATGCTTTGAATAGGGTACTAATGTTATGACCATAATGAAATGTTAAGAATAATTTAAGTTTTAGAACAATTTTGGGGTAAAGAGCCCATTTTCCTCTTTTCAAATCAAAATCACAAGTCTTTTAATACTGTCTTTTGTACAAAAAGTCCTAAATTGTTAATAGGCCTGAGTTTTTCATCCTCTATATAACAAAAAATTAAACTTAGAATTTATTATAAGGCAAGAATGTGCATGAGAAAATGTTTGACAGCATAAATAGAGTCGTAGATACTAACAAGTAATTAAAAATTCAGTAAAAGTAGTTGCATTTGAAGTTCTATATAGTAGAATCATGCATATTAATAACTGATGCAATCTCTGCTATTGTTCACCGGCTTAATTTGAATTAAAGAGGTATGAGAGGTATTGCATCTGCGTACTAAAAGTAGTAAAGATATAATTTAAATTATTGCACACTTTACTCTAGAAATAAAAAGATAATATAAAGCAAAAATATGACGGACAAAAATCTAAAAAACATTTTACTCTAAAATATGTTTGATAAATTAATGCCTTTAGTTCTATTTTGCTATATTTTCTACTAATTTATTTATCGATGAAGATAAGTAATTATTGCAGGATTTACTGATGTTATTGATCATACTTGGAATATGAGGGAAAATCTTAACGCCTGGTGCAAGAAACCGGTGTAGTGATAAGTAATAGATTACCCAGTTCATTTTCACCTGATGTATTTTGTTATAAATGGAAATTGAAGAAAAGGATAATTTTTCATTCACACATTCAGAAAATCCTCTTTGATTTTATGCTTGGTGAATTTACATGAAATCATGTATTCAATATTTGGGTGATTTTTCCTAAATTTTTAAATATTAGATATATTTGCCACATTGCAGAAAAAAATTGATATAAAGTCGATTAAACTGAAAGTGCGTCATGGAAGAATATAATTCTACTCCAGTGAAATCATAAAAATGTCAATAAACAGTATGTACTCATTCATTTTCCCAACCTATTGGTGTTATTTTTCCGTGTTCCCCGGTTATGTGAACGTCGATTACGAGGAATCAAATGGTAGATTACAGGAAATCATTTGAAGATAAAGCGTCATGATTAGCCATTGTTGTACAACACCCGGATCTCAATGTCCGCACATTCTGTGCTCGGCTGAGCCCTAATACATCTACATCTACATCTACATACTACCCCGCAAGCCGCCTCAATAGGCGTGTGGCGGGGGGTGTTAGGACACCAGCCGTTTACATATAAAAAGGAAACGCTCTATGAAATTACGCCTTGCATTTATTAAAGTCCCTTATTGTTCGGGGGAAAAACGAATTCCCATACCTATCCGTTCGGCAAAATATCTCTCTTAATTTATCGTTTCTGTCGGACCAGGAAATATAGTGGGGTTCTAATATGATGTTCTCCGTGTCGCTCTGAAAGATATCTATTCTCAATTGCTCAAGTAATCTAAGCCTAGCGCGCAGCCTCCGAGTCTCTAGCGGCTCCCAGCCTAATTCGTTTAACATCTGCGTAACGATGTCTGTACGCCCGTAGCAGTTTTTGACGAATCGCGCAGCTTTCCTTTGTATTTTATTAAGTTCCCGAATTAAGTCTTTCTGCACCGGATCCCATATGCTTGCTGCATATTCAAGGTGTGGCCGGACGAGTGCAAAATAGCACCTCTCTTTTACTTTTTCATCTGAGAATCTTCCCACAATACGCTTGACGAATCCTAGCTTCTTCAGAGCTCTGCCACAAATATTTCTTATATGTGTTCCCCACGATAGGTTTGAGGTAATCGTAACTCCCAGATACTTAACTTCATCTGTCGCCTTTATCTTAACGCCATTCACAGCATATACACGGGGAAAGTTGGACGACCTCCGCAAGAAATGTACCGCCGCACATTTGCTCAGATTAAGTTCGAGTCCCCACTCTTGGCTCCACACATGAACGTTGTTTAAATCCGATGATAGAATTTCAAAGTCAGGGTGATCATTAATTTCGCGATAGATGACAGCGTCGTCAGCAAATAAACGTATTTTACTGCTAATTCGAGAGCATAGATCATTTATGTATATAATGAACAAAAGGGGGCCGATTACGCTTCCTTGTGGGACACCTGATGTCACTTTAACTGCATCAGAGCTAATTCCGTCAAGAACTACTTTTTGCTTACGATCACTCAGAAAGTCGCGTATCCAGTTTACTACTGTTTCGTTTAGGCCGCATGACTGTAATTTGTATAAATGTTTGTTGTGAGGTACCGTGTCGAAAGCTTTCTTAAAATCTAGGAATAATGCGTCCACTTGTGTGTTTCGATTCACCAGATTTGAGAACGTCATGAAGAAAGAGCGCGAGCTGTGTTTCACATGATCTACCTTTCCGAAAGCCGTGCTGACAGCCATGAAGGAAGTTACGACTGTCCAGGAACGTCATGATATTGCTAACGACGATATGTTCGAGTATCTTGCCTATAATAGACGTTAATGAAATTGGTCGATAGTTCCCTGGGTCATGTCTGTTTCCCTTTTTGAATATCGGTGTAACGTAATAGTTTCAATTAAAGAACGCTAGCCTGCAAGGAGTGAGTAAATTCTTGCGTCAGCAACAGACAACGTTACCGTGCCGTTACACATCAGGATCCGTTCATGAACAGTCCAAATTACGTTACTGAACGTTAAAAGTGCCAACATTTTTTTCGGATTGTGAGAGTGTGGGCGATCAAAAACAGAAATAATAACATGCGTGGGATAAAAACGTACCCAATTACGAACTAATACAGTGTTGGCCATGTTACGTAAACGGGATCGATGGAATTTTAAAAGAGATTCCCTCGAGAATACAAGTGTGAGAAAGGGAGAGACAGGAGGAGGGAAAGAGAAAGGGTCAGAAAATGAGAAGCAACCCTGCAAGGGGATGGGAAAGGGTATGGAAGTGAGAAGAAGAAAAGAAGCTGAAAAGGGTTTAGCGGGCGTGTGTCGAACGGATGAATAGGAAGGGTTAGCGTGCGTGTGTTGGGGAGGGAGTGGGCGGGCGGGCGGGCAACAGGAAGGAGAAGACGGGGAGCAATTCAAAGATAAAGGGAAGCAAAGACATTATGGATGCTCGGAGATAGATAATAGGGGAAGGAGGAGGGAGCGAGAAGGGGTAGGTCGGGGGTTTTCGTTGGGAAATGTTGGAGGACCGTACAGGGGGAAGCAAAACGAGAGAGAGAGAGAAAGAGAGAGTGGGGGGAGAATCCTTTTGCGAGAAGTGTGGGGAAGAGAAGGCTTCTAAAATAACGGTTATGGGAGGCGCTGTGCCGTGTTCCACAAGTACCGGGATAGTAATAAAGATACCCCCTTCAGTCCCGAAAAGCTCCTCAAACCCTTTTTTTCATCCGACCCTCCCTCCCCCTAATACTCAGTTCTCCCCCTTTCAACGTCAACCCTCCCACCAAACTAACACGGCTCTTCTCTTCTATTCCCGCCATTTTTACAACGCGTTTTTCTCCCACCCTTCCTCCTCCCCCAACCCTCCCCAGCCTCCACCCATCCTCCCCACACGCCCACGTCGCCGGCTCTAAAATTTTATATGCCTACGTATTCTTCAGGTGTAAGCGTAACCCGCCTACCTTACCCTCCACGCTCACCACCGTGCACGGGATTATACCCACCCAGCACTTCGGGTGCAACGGATGAGTGCTCACATCACCTCCCCCCTCCCGCCCCACCCCCCGCGTATTACGACCGCGAGAGAGATAGGGATAGAAAAATGAAGACATTCGGCCTCCCCTCTCCGTCTTTTTTTTCATCTTTCAAAATTTTACGACACGAGAAGGCGCCGGATAAAATAAATTAAACCGACACTAGTCGGTCCTTATAGCTCGAATCGAGGGTCTGAATCTTCACACTTTTCCCTCTCGTATCAATTAGGGCTTCTTGCATTTTTATTAGGAAAAAAGGTGATAGTTAAGCATAAATCGTGAACCTCTTTATGCAATAGCATGCTTATGTTATGGTCTTAATTGCCTATTGCATGATGTGTCACAGACAATAGGTTAAAAATCGTTTGGATAAAAGGTTAATCCGGTTGATTTTCCTGTTTTAAATTTGAAAATGTCTTCCTCAAATTGATAAATATACCTAAAAGTGCCCACCGTAACTGAAACTGGAGCTATGGAACTTTTAAGTCCCATTTATTAAGGAGTTTGTGTAAATTAGTGATTTTCATATAACCGTATATATTTATGACCGCGGTTGCATCTTTTGAATATTTAGATCGTGATTGACGCTCTGGAACAATTTGGTGGGATATATATTGTGTGGACCAGTATATGATGAGTTGTTTTCTCATAGGTTGTCTTAAGCTAGGTTCTTTTCATGGAAAGGACTTTTATTTTTAAGAATATTCAACATATACACTCTTATTCCTCCTTAACATAGAGTAATCGTTTTAGTCCAGAATTCTTCCTCTAAATAGTTAAATGACAAGGTTTTTTTTAGGTATTTTACACTTGAATGTGTCTCAATAAACCTTATACCATAATAGGTCCTAAGTCTTAAAATGGCGCTACTTGTAAGTGATGAGCCTATTAGTTTTGACTTTTTATTTAGGTATTATTTAAGTTCTTAAAAAGAGAGTCCGTTACATTTTTACTCCTAATGACACAAATCGTGTTCAGTTAATTGTCTTTCCAGCAAGCATTCCAACGAGTGTAAACTATGTATACTTTGCATAAACTATGAGAACGAAATGAACAATCAGTATTACCCAATACAGAGCTAAATTTGATAATTTGTAATAGAATGATCAGAGAATGGCTATCACGTAATCTTTATATTTCATTCTGGAGAAGGAAAAAACGCAATTGGACTCCATTTGCAATTCTTGAGAAGTGTTCAATAAGAAAAATTTTCCAACTCCTGCTTCTAGCTTAGCGAGAATTTCCTGAAGTTCGCGTCACTACTCGTGCACATGAGGGGATTCGGTTCAGAGGGCAAAGACGGATCGAGAGTATATCATCATATGGAAAGGAGCTCACAGAGATGAGAAAGGAACAGCGTGGAGAGGAAGAAAGCGAGGAGCTGAGCTGATGTGTTGTTCCCGCTCCATTGAGACTCACCGGTCAGAAGAGGCGTGGTCGACGGCGTGGGGGTCGAGGAGGAGTCGGGCGGGCGGCGAGGGATCGACTAACTCCCGGCAGGCGACTTCTGGCGAATCCCCCGACGCTCAAGTTCACTCGGAGCCACTCGGTTGACCGTGATGTCCGAACACGTGAAACTCCAGCCTACGGAAATGTCGAAGAGGGTCTGGTGGAGGAAGAGGACGAAATTGAGGAGATGATTCCTTTGGATCCCTCCTTTATCTCCACCCTATTGTGCGTACAAGTGTATCTCCTCTACCTCCCGCGCGCACAAGTACACAAACACTGGAATCTATTGGGCTCTGCTTCCTTCTCTATGAATGTTGATCCGCTGAGTACCCGTGGGTCAAGGGGATTGAGAGGGTTAAGAGTATCCGGACTGAAACGGGATGCTGTGCTACTACTACTGCTCGGGGTGGATTCAATTAAAGTGGTTTTTCTCGAAAAGGGAACTTTGTTGGCCTTCCCACACTCTCCGTTTGTTGAGTCCGTGTATCTGAATGCTCCCCTTTGGTCGAAGGACACTAGAAGGGGACAGAATCGTATGGCAGAAATGTTCAAGCGATTTACGAGCCCACTATTCTTTGAGTACCTCGGAACTTGACCGCAACAGCTTCGGGCTCACTTGTTTGTTGTGAACACCGACTGATGGAGACACACGAGATGACTGTTTCCTGCTACCTCTGTCTGGAAACCTCCGTTTGAGTAGCCGGTCTCCGCGAGGTCACGGGTCAGAGACGCGTCTCGGTCCGGTTAGGAAAGGGGTTTCCTGCGGAACCGGGGACCACCTGGCCGGGGGGATCTCAGGCAGATGCGCCGAGCCCGAGATCGAACGGTAACTTCACCTGTCGAATCACCGCAGGGAAGTAAGGGGAATCGGTCACGGAATCTTCGGCAAACCACTCATGCCTACCTCCCCACATGCGGGAGGAGGCGCATTTATTTCAAATTACGGGAAATCGTTGGCCCGCAGAGCGTGGTTACTAATTTTCTTCGACTCAGCAAAGTTTTCAGTCACTTCCAACCGCTTACAGTATCAGGGGTGGGTGTTGGAGAGAGGACGTGAGGTCGAAGGAGCTCCAAACCCAACGGCGTGACCGGGCGGACCCGTCTTCCCGGGAGGATGACGGGGGTATCGCCGGTGTTCGTGAAAAGTCGTCGCGTCGGCGTATACACTCGAGAGCACGGCACGACGGTGCGTAAGGACCGCTCGCGTCGGGAGACTGCTGCAGACTGGCGCGCGCGCTACGCCTCCCTCGCTGCTGCCCTTCTCCGCCGAACCCTTCCGTAACCCCTCCGCGCCCCGCCCTCCCTTCTGTACCCTGTCCCCCTTCCGCCCCTCCATTTACCCCTACAGTGCCCTCTCACACCCCTGCCCCCAAACTTCCCCACCACCCCCCATATCCCTCCACCCTTGCCATCCCCCACCATACTCCCTTCCTTCTCCCCCCCACTCCTCCCCATTCCTTTTCATCTCTCCCAAACCTCACATCCTCCTCCCCACTCCCACATCTCTCCTCTTCAACTCCTTTCTCTCCCTCTCTCGGCCCTCCGCCAAAGCTCTTTTTTCTTTCTCCAAGTCCACCCCTCTAGTCCGCTTTTTCTTATCGTTATTTTTCTCCGCATCCCAATCTTATGACCAGTCTTCCACTGTATTTCGGAGAATAGTTCCCTTGTAAACGTCGTGGTTTACATGCATTTCTCGTTAGCTGCTATGAGTGTCCTCCACGCTTTCCTTCGAATATATATTACATTTCTGTTGGGGTTCTTTGATCTTTCTCCATATATATTTATTGCGGAGAGGAATTACCCCCAATTCCTCTCTCTTTCCATATTTTAAATCTTCCCAACGGTTGATATATTATTGTTTATGCTTTGTTTTGCTCTTAGGATAATCCTCCATCGGTTTTCTATTTATATATCTTATTTAATGTCAGCTAAAACTCTTTATTTCCAGAAATATCTTCAGCGTTTGGCATGAGCATTCATCTCAGAGTAGTTATTTGTTTTAGTTTCTTTATGAACTCAAGACCGACGCCTTCTTACCTGAATACCACCAAATTGAATCTCTCTCGCTGATAATATTTTAATATTTTGATGATTAAGTGTGACGATCACTCTTTAAAGTTTGAATCCTTTTTTTTCACTTTGGTACGCGTCTGTGAGTATAACAAAATGTTCTCCAGTCTTTGCGCCGCTGTCCCTTACACCAGGAAACATTTCGCTTCAGTTTCTTACTTTTGCCGGATTTAAAGGTTATTTTCAACTTTTTGTTTTGTTAGCTCATACACTTCAAAAATACAAATTTCCTCTAACACTCTCTCCATTAACTTTCATCCTTCCCCATAACAAACCCTGTGACACTGTATAGAGTCGGCTTTCCGCGTCCGATACGCAACATCTCTGTCACACCGTGTGCTTTCAAACCGCCCCTCGCTGCACCCACACACCAACACCTCACGAACCCGCCATCTGTGCCACTCCTCTCGTCATTCCTCTCCACACCAGACGACTCCGGCAGACGTTTTAGCTTCTTTATGTCTCTGAAACGTCAGTTAACGAACCGAGGTGTTTGTGTCTGTGAGTAAGGGTCTCCTCATTTCGGTACTTCACCTCGTCCTTGTCCAACCGCTCCTATTCTTTTTAGTGGTAGACGGGATTCGGGTTACGAAACCTTACTCCTAAGACATCCTCTATACATTTTTTATTTATTCATTGAGTAAATTTCAAGTGGGAAACACACTAGGTGGTAACGATAGAACTTAAATTACATGTATTAACTTTTTTGTCTATAGTTATTTAAGTAGACATTAAAATAGTTGCATTTGATAAGAACTGAATTCCGTACATAACAAGAAAACAAGTACTTAATTACAAGAATATAGTTAGAAATTACTTTTATATATACGCCACGCCAAAAAAATTAAAAAATAAAAATAAATAAATAAACTAAATAAAAATAAAACATGAAGGAAAACAAATGAAAAATTCAATGCATCATTCTGAGTCGGCTCTCTGCTTTTCCTCATTGTTTTTCGGCGGAACCCATTTACCGATCTATTTTCGAGACCAATGATTTGGTCCCTGAACTCACAGCTCTCGCCAGGTAGAATTGTATTTGTACTTTCTGGTGTTTAGAATTTTATTATTATCATCACTTCCTCATTGCCCAGCATATAATTGTGTCCGAGCATGATTTAGTTCCTCATATAATTGTATTCAGCGCATTATTTTGTACTTCTTACAAATTAGTTTTGGTAGCTTAATCTACGTCTACGTTTCTAATCATAATTACACGTATGTTTAATAACCCAGCACCCCTTGTTTCTAGACTTATATTAAACTGTCTTGACTGATTGTTGGAACTTACTCAGCCACCACGTGAGCTTGTGCGGTCTGACCTTGAACTGGGAGGAAATTCCGCGCATGGACTGGAATAACCCCGTACCAAGCATTCTGGATGTAGCTTGCAGGGTGCTTCGAACACGGAGAAGTAGACGATCTTTTTGGTTGTTGTGCGCGGCGGGCTGAGAAGCAAGCAGTGGTAAGGGGAAGAAACTAGAGAGGAATAAAGGCGTTAGAAGCGGAGCGAATAACGTCCTCCGTGTCAACATTAATTCCTTCCGCCGATTATTAGAAAGAGGGGAATGGAAAGGGGGAGAGAGGAAGGGGTGGAAGGAGCCTCTGCAGTCGGCGTGATCAATTGCACAAATGTGGTCGTCGAGAAACGGCTCCAAACGGCGGTAATTCGCTTTTCGCAATTCCTCAACGTCTCAATTAATTCTCGGTTGGCACTCAGCTATTTTTTCCCCTTTTCCTCCCTGCATTTTACCAAACCGATTTCCACCCTCGTGGATGTTGAAGTAAGTAATAAAATTCCGTCTCATAAAAGTGGCAATTTAATTAATGAGGTTAAGACGTCTTCACCAGCCATTAGAAAATTTTTCATGTGCCGCGAAAAGGTTGAGCTAATATTAATTTTGGAAAAGGCAAATGTAATCTTCAAATGTGCCTGTGCGGTCTACGTTGAAGAGGTATATGTATTAATGAGGTTATAAAGATTTTTTATAAGACACCTCTATATTTCACGGGACCTGGTGGACGATTTACAGCGTAGATTTATAAAACGTGCATCTACTCCTTTCCCATATTGGGTGCAGCGCTACGCTCGTTTAAAAGAACAATAAATTCCAGAAAAATATTTTTTATGGTGCCCATTAAAAACATAGGGCATGAGTTTCGATACAAATACACATCACCGCATTTTTTTTCAAACACGAATTTCTGAAATAGTGTTAATATTCCTTCTTTAATTTTTTAAAACTTTAGTTTTAAAAATTTTAAACTTTACTTTAAAAAATTTTAAAATTTAGTTTTAAAAAACTAGTTTTTAGCTTTTGTTCTTGTTTCCTCGATGAAAATACTGAAGTACCACATTTAAAATATTACAATTATCGTATAATTATTATAGTTGTTTAGCAATGTCGTTGCCTAATTTTGATGAAACTGTGCCAATATTGATGAGGATTAATATCCTAGAAATATTCAAATTTGAACTCATGAAGTCCTTTTTTGTTTATCCTTAAGATTCCATCGTTGGTTGAAAATTAGCCCTTCATAACTTAATGGTATTCCAAAACTGATTTGACACCGTTGGTTCACTCGCAATTTTGCTCTCTGAGTCTCACGTTAACCATGTTGGGATGCTAATGCAAAAAAAGCCTCCTAATGAACAATATAAGTTTGAACAGTGAAGTATCTATGGTTTATAGTTCTACATTTCAAACTATTTTGTGTAATAACTTTTAATTTACATAAATTATATGCATGGCTTACTTTATCACGTGCATGTAGCATTTTAAATGAAAACTAAAAATTTTATTCAATACGAAAAGGACCTTGGGAAGTATTTCCTATGCCAGATAAAGGGTGGTTGAGTGAAAGTTTGCTTTATTTTTTGTTGTAGACGCTTCAAATGTCTCATCTGGATAGAAAGTCTCTCACGTAATGTGTTTATACGCAATAACATTGCAAATCTCAGAAAGATGACCAAAGTTTGAGATATAATAAGGGAAACAGAGGTTTGGGGCAACTGGTAAGATGAGATGGAAGCCAGAACCTAATTATAAAATATGTTGAAAGTAGTAAACAAGCACCTTAAGTAGGTAGCTGTAAATTTGAGAATATAACCTTGAATGTTCGTTATCTGATTAGTTTATCGTGACATCCAATGCTGTAATTATTGAAGGATAATTTAATAGTTGAATACTGGAATAAGGCATTTTGCAAATGTAAAAAAAAGATTTAAAACATTTCTATAAAAGAAAACACTTTACGCAAACCCTCAATTTACAGTTTCGCTAATGAATATAAAATATGTAGAAAACTGCAAATGCCAAAAGTACGTAAAAAGATATTAATTCTATTTGAGATGAGTACGCTATTAAGCTAAATTTAGATATATGTGAATCAAATAAATAAAACCTGGTAAAATTTCAAAAAGCGTTATTTTATTATTATTATTACAAACAAGTAGCATTATTAGTATTATTACAAAATTATAAATAAGTTAAACCCTAGGACGACGGATAAAAAATTGTCGCGTTGTTGACGGTCTGGGTCCGATTGACCAATTGACCCTATTTGTCCACTTCAGTTTTATATAAAATTTTGACTGGGTTATATGACGTTATTTTAACTGTTTTAATGTAACGATATTATCACATACCCAATTAATCGTGACTGTGTTTGAATACATTCAAATTTATATAATATTGCATATTTATTTTAAAATATTTAGTAACAATGATTGCATATAGATTTTGAATGCTCCTGGCATATGTTCTTGGTACATCTTGAGCAAGTTTCATGTGTCTTTCGGTGTTTTTTTTTTATCACACATTTGGCACCAACCCTTATTGGTATTTTTTTACCATCATATGTTCATGCTACACAAATTCTTTTCCTCGATGTCAACCTTACCAGTTGTTAAAACTTTGTCAGATAATCAGTTTGAGAAATCCCTACTAGTTCTTTCCCAAGACAGATGAGAAAATTACATCTTTTCTGTGATTTTTTTAGCGCTTTTCATCAGTAAGATGATTTCATATAACGTAAGCATTAATAGCACTGATATCAATTATTTTGTAAATATTGCTAAAGGCCATCACGGCTGTGCATTCACGTGGAAGCTCCGCATTATATTTCCTCTTATTTCCTACGATTTTCAAGCCTTTGGATAGCAGTTGGCGAGCTAAGGATAAACATGTGAAAAATTACCACATATGATATTTCTTCCTGACTGTTCAAGTCCCTTAAATCATATCTATCTAGTACTACCCTCTCCCCTTGATTAATATCTCGCCCTTTATTTGGATCTTTTCCTGTGTATACTTGCATCCTCAAGTATAAGGAGTACTACCATCACTTATTGCCCAAATTTTAATGCCACATTTCTCGGGTTTTAATGGGATTAATTGCCTAGATGAACAGCGTCCGCGGAACGTCAGTAGCTGTTCGTCAACAGTCATACACTACCCTGGTACAAATGCATCTTTTAAGTTTTCATTCCAAGCATCGAAAATATTCCTGTTAGGCTACAACTTATCATTTTCTCTGGTCATTCTTCTTTATGCCACATTATCAAAGCGGAGAACACAAAATACTACCTAAAATGTATCCCTAGCCATAATGCTGTTGAAAAGTGGAAGGCCGTCTAATTTACTCCAAAGTTGCGAAACGTTTTCATTTTTTTAATAATATACGCCGATCAATATCAACAACCCAAAACATTTTTTCAGTTCAATGTCACTAATGTCTTTCCATGAAGCACGATAAATTGCATGACCTTCAATATTTGTCCATTTACGAAAAATGTCAAGAATACTTGGCCGTAAGATGAGCAAAAACACTAAAGAAACAGAATCAAAATTCCGTAGGGCATAGCGAGATGGACCGGGGTTCTACCACGAAATATTATGCTCTGGCATCCTACCCTTATTTTTCACTATGGTATCAGATGACCACTCCTCTTTTTTATAGCGAGAAATCATTGTAATCGCACCATAGAAATTCCCAAGTTCCTCCCCACTTTCATCCACCTCAGAGTAAGACGATGATCACTCACGGGGTTGTTAGACTCACCATCATCGTCAGACTCAAGAGTGTTCAGGAAGTTCAGTTTCTTCCACTGGAGTCACTCTTGTCTTTCATCAGCCAGCGTTGAATAGTCTGTCGTTGAGGACGACCTTTTGTTGCCATTTTCAGTGTAATTTCCATATATTATTCAAATAAATGCTTTGTATTAAGCATTAACAATTTACGATATCAACATTATTACTTGCAAGATTTATATAAAAGTTTTATTTAATGTGAATGAATTTTAATAATTTTAATATTCGTGATTCTTTGTGTCGGAACTTTAGGAAGTACCTCACTTACTCAGTGATTCAACCCGAGGGTTGGTTTGGATAGTTGAGGGTAGAGCTCACCCCGGACTAAGCCACAGGCGTGTGAATTTCACACATTCAGGGTAAGGGGAATTTCCCTGGGCCACCTCGCACTCCTAGGATTTCTTTTTGTTCGGGGGCGTCCAAAGGCTTCACCCGGATTTGAACCCAGGACCCTTCGATCAGTAGCCTAGCGCTCTACCCACTAGGCCACCACGCTCTAGGAAGTACCCTACAACATATTTTCAAATAATAAATTCCTGTGGCACTTTTAGGAATTCCGTTGAGTTTTTGAAAAAATCTCATTTCACGTAAGCAAATAAGTTTTTGTATGTTATATTTATCCGAAAAGTCTCTTGATTATTTTTTCAATCACTATATGACATTCAGTCAGCTTAGTTGTCCGATTTGTTATTTGCAACTTTGGTCACCGTAACTCCAACGTGTAGCTTATGTCAATCGATCATGTGAAGAACCTCACGCTCAAAGTAGGCACTCCGTCACAAACTATAATGGTAAAATAAGTAAAGCAATAGCAGTTACACCAGCAGAAATATTCATATCTAGTTTCATTCTAGACAACCCCAGTTGACTTGAATGTGGCATAGGAGAAGGTAATATCGAAGTATCTCATAAGTATGAAGAAACTATGGCTTTCATATAATCCATAAATATTGTTACTCACCATTGAAAGCAGCAAGTACAGCAAAATGTAGAGATGATACACTGGTTCTCCAATGTTTTTGGTGCACTGGACGGTAAAATCATGTATGCAAAATAAAGCTAGCATCACGACCTACTCAAGCACTGAAGAGCTTCAACTGGGGCAAAATGAGTGTGAGAAGGCCTCCCAAAGGTTGAGCCAGAGATACCACAAAATGAAATTACACAATGTAACCGTCACAGATCAGACTACATAATCAAAATTTACGTATAATAAAGTAAGGTAAATACAAATGTCGGCCCGCGACATCCTAATTGTGACTTTGTAAAACCATAATGAATAAATCACTCGGAAAAGTAACCAATGAACATAAAATGTTGCTAAGAGTCATAAATGAATTTTTCATTGTCCAGTAACATATTATTACATAAAAACCACATAGTAAATAAAAATAGCGTGGGTGCTGGATTTTAATACACATAGTATCACAAAATGCCTGACTGGGTCCAACGGAGCAAGTTAGTATACTATGTAACTTTTCGTGAAAGGAAGAGAAAAATAAAACCCATGATTGTGAATTCTGGATATGTTACGGGAGATACATAAACAGGAAAAGTCATGAATCTTCAATGAATTTTGTGCATTTAAGCCAAAGTTATGAACTTTTAAATCTAGTTACCGGGTCTATTGGACCCAGTCCGTCGTTCTAGGGTTAAAAATGAGCGAAAAACTTTCCGAGAAATTGGTGCGAACAAAGATTATCACCAATGAGCCTTAATTTTCCATGATGTTTTACTTTGGAAATATCATATAATAATGGGAAATGTCAAGAATTTAAAAAATGAAATTGTTTTATGAATTGCAATTTGTGCGACATAAGATGAGCATGCATGTGTATTATATTTATTTAAAAAAGAAAATTACTAATCACAAATATAATAATTACTCTGGAAAATATTATTCACCAACATACATGGCAAGAGATTAATGCCTCTGCAAAAATATCCACAGCGCAAAAAACGAGATGAGGTCCGTTTAAATATTTTTATACTAGAGAATATAAAAAAAGAGACGAGATAGATTAATGGCTAGAATTAAGATAAAACCTTCGTCATGTAAGAGAGCGTGTCTACTGTCACCATCTACGACAGAATAGAATGGGCTTTCTGATTCCTGCCCTTTTTTGCCTGTATTTCTCTTTAAGCATGAGCGCGGCAAAACATCGTGGAAGGAAATTTTAGTCCAACATTTCGTAACGCCTCTTTCCATTTTCTGACTTCTCGTGCGCCTGAGAGGCTTCACCATAGAAAAGAGTAACTGGGAGTTTTATCGACTCTGTTGTATACAAAATATGCTTTTATTCCTACACTTGTATATTACTCTGCGAAATATTGCAGGGGCGTGAAGCAGGGGATGTTAGATATTCTTCGCATGAAGTCTGAATTTCTGTTGACTCCCAGATATTTGACTTAATACGAAAAATTTATATTGAGTAATTGAGACACTTCTCCACTTTATCGATATGGAGTTGGTGAGATTTGTTTTGTAAGAAAGGTATTGCAGTGCAATTATTGAGACTATGGTCGACCCTCCATCCAAAACTTAATGAGTTACCGTTGCTAAGATTCGACAAGAGAACCTCTTAAGTCCGCTTTTTTCACAATTTCTCAAGATACGAGTCAGTGTTAGGGTGGGACAAATGAGCCCATAGAATGTTCTACACAGGTCAGCATATATGCTAATGCATTATAACTTTGCAAGACGAAAACTATATTCAAGAAGAGGCATCCTCCACGACGCTAACTCCAGGCGAATGGAGAAATAGCACGATTAGGTGCTGGTACATGAGCATATTTCCTCTGATCGCGTGAATGTGAACATGACTATGTAGCAGCATGTATATATATGTAGCAGTCGTAAAAACGTTCAATGGCGGGATTACATGTATAGATGGTGAGGCTTAACCAAGGGTTTGTTTATACACAAAAAGGTTTCTATCACCCAAAAAGCTAATATTTTTCATTTCAATTCGTAGGAATAATTTATTATCTGGCTCATGAAATCCTAGTTTCAATTTAATATTACGGTTAATTTTGATGTACCTGTGATTCAACTTTCGGTAACCTGAGGTGTATTTCGTACCAGATGAGTCAATAATAATTCCATTATTTATGTTAAGAAAGTAATATTCATTCATATGATTCTTACTACGACAGTATTTGCTTTGTTACTCCAGCTTTGGTTGGTAACTATACGACCTAGTTCAAACCATTTGTGACTCTTTGATCTTATGAGTGGGTAAGGCCTGATTGTCTATAATGAAGTAACTAGGGATTATATCAACCGCTACTCTACCGAACGCGTATCAGCGAACTTTTCAAACTGTTATGTAATTAGATGTATTTCACTAAAAAGTTAAAAGGGTAATGTTTATTCAGGGATAAATCCTCTCGAGGGTTAAAGGTGAAAATGTGCCGCCAAATATCTCTGACATACATTTTTGAGCAATTTATTTTGTTCATTTTAGTAGAGGTGTTGGAAAGCCTCGGGCTCAAATCCCTCTGCTACTTTGAAATTTTACAGTATGTACGGTATTGGATGCTTTGTATTTTATTGCCCACTAAAAATAAAAAGAAACAAATATAAAAAACCTGGTATTATAGCTAAAATTTATGAGCAACCTACGTATTAGGGGTAGGGTACAAGGTGATGATTTGGTAGAAAATTGGGGTGAGGGTTGG
Organism: Pyrrhosoma nymphula; assembly: GCA_963573305.1. Classification (NCBI taxonomy): domain Eukaryota; kingdom Metazoa; phylum Arthropoda; class Insecta; order Odonata; family Coenagrionidae; genus Pyrrhosoma; species Pyrrhosoma nymphula. Next base: position 143,033,953 of record OY754327.1, on the reverse strand, counting down.
CTTAAGTAAATTCGTTGCACAATTGCCATCGCATACATATCAAATAATAAAAAATACATCTCATTAGTCCATGAGTTGAAATTCAATCCCTCATCATTGATACTTTATGACACAGCAATATACTTCAGTCAAATATAACAACTGCTCAAATTTATAGTTCGCATTCGTTTAAAATTAGTTAACATGAATTAAGGTTAAGGTTATCTCACATGTTTAAGTGAGCAGTTGTGGTACAAAAGGTTATTGTTGTCCTTTTGTTTGAAATATTATATCTTCTACATAAAAATCTTTATGATTTGAAGTGAAAGTCTAAGCAATATCAGCATTATTTTATGGTTTAATCAGGATTAATAGATAAAGAGTATGCAATGAAATAAATAAACTAAATGAGAAGAGTTTAGTCATATTATTTATAGTTTCATCATTTGAATATCAAGTTATTTCAATAAAATTATCATATCTCTTATTCAATCTAAACTAAAGTAGCTTCATTTGACTTGTATTAATTTCACTAGCTCACTTATTTTTATTTTCCTGGATTATTCAAAAACTTATCTATCACGTGTATCTTCACTGCTTTGTATATTGTTCACGTGAAAAAAACTTCCCAATGAGTTGCAACTTTGCAGATAAAGAGGAATAGTTTTTTTATTTCAATAGGTAGTTTCTTAAATGGGAACAATTTATGAGCATCAACACCAGATTCATCGAATTACCTTTGTTTAATTTCTGATAACTATAACTCTCTCTCCATTATTTCATTTCAAATTGATTAGGTACCCAAAGGTGATATTTTTTGGCCTATCTGCTCCTTTGACACAAAGAGAGAAACAAATTTAATTGACGTCAGTCTAATAACGGCTATCCATTCCAACAAAACTATCTCCAATAGACCCATAGGTTGTACCCATTGATATTATTTGTTGTATTTGCTGTAATAAAAATATATTCAAGCTCCACGGATTTAAATTCAATTGAATAAATAAATAAAATAATGGTATAATGACTTATATACTACGGAAATAAAAACGTGTTTATATTTTATTATCTCCTTTCTTGAATTTTTAATTCATGAGTCCCGTGCACTGTGATTAGTACGCATAGTATTGTCTGAGTTATTTCTATCAAATGTAGTAATTTTTAAAGTAATTTATCACAATTTAATGTAAGTGGTCTGTAAGTGCCAACCACGATTTACCAACTTTTGTTTTTATGACATTAAATAGAGAAAAAAATATATATAAATTTTCTTCCAAGTAACATTAATCCCGTATATGCTCACATATATGTAAAACAGGTTTTTATATAGATAAATTATGTTTATATTTAGACATATACTTTGGAATTTATCAAGCATGTGGATGAAATAATTTTTACTGTCGGATGTTTCTGAACTTAAATGCATACACATGTACATGTTGAAAACTTCAAATTTTTTCCGGAGACATTATAGGTACCATCTGTTTCACAGATATTCCACATCTTTCGTATTACCTTTTATTATTTACCAAATATGATACAATATTTGAAATAAGCACAATGGGCATTTACACGTGCGGTATATTGTAATATTTACCGTACGAAATACCGAATTAAGGGTAGCCTCATAAAGGACGGTCGTTTACATTTTGCTTGCACAAGGAAAATACCAAGACGAATGATAATTTAAACAATGTATGATTTTCACAGGCATTTTTTATTTGCTAGTATCGGTTTCAACGCAAAGACGTCACCGTCAGGTACCAATTATTTTAAATACGTCCGGGGACAAAACCCGTAGTACCGAATAAAACATTTCCGTGAAAATTATACATTGTTGAATATAATTATTAAGGATAATATACCGGGGAGAAGGACGTTTTGGTAGCTTAACTGGTTAAAGCACTCGGCGATTTATCTAGGGATCCAGGTTCGAGCTCCGGAAAAGTTGTATAATTTTTTCTCTGTAGAATTTAGCACTTGAGTGCAATTGCGGGTGATTCCGTGTAAATAATCCCGCGGCTGGTCCCGGTATCCTCAAAATTTTAAGATAAATTTTCATTTAGTTGAAGGCGATTTTGTCAATTTCAGATGCATTGCCTCTTTATTCGACTTTCAGGGGTGAGTGAATTGATTACCCAATGAACAATCATGTCATTCTCCCTACTCATATCAACTCTTCTCTCTCTCTCGACTTCCCTGTTCCGCCCCTATCATCGACTTTCCACGTATCCCCACTCGCTCCCACTTCAATGTATAGTGAGACCTATCGCTCCTTTCCTCCTCTTCAACCAATCCCTCGCGCCGCTCCGTCCCTTTTGCAAAGTAAGCAACCAAATCCCAAGGCGATCTTTTCCGGCGAGGAATCGCATCAAGGAATTTACATTCTACGTCCGCATCTGAGGATCCCCAGGAAGTGTTCCGCTCCACGATTCTCGTTTTTTTTCCTCTTCCTTCCCCTCCACCTCACGCACACACGAATCCATTCGCGATCCCCTCAGCCCAATGGCTTCTCTTCCCTCTCTGCTCTTTTTTTTCAGTCATTCTCCCTTCCCTCCACCCCCGCATGAGTACCCTACATGCATGACGAAGTGTACCGCGGGAAGGATAAGGGATTGACGTACGCATCTCTCTCTCTCCTTCGAATCCTCGAATGTGCAGTGCTTCCGTATAAATCTCTGCCGGGCCAAGCTCCATCATAAGGTTTGCTTGTTTCTCATGGCCTAGTGCCCTGTCGCCTCTTAAAGTCTCGTAGGTATTTCATGTCCTCCCCCTTATCTTGCGACTGTATCTTCATGGATGCTACGTGACCCACAATGGGAGTGTGGAGTGGCGGTGGAAAGGGATTTGTGATGGAAAGGACAGGAAAAAAGATTAGATGAGCAAACGTAAACCCTTATTTATAAGAAAAGATATGGAAGGTCATCTTTCAACAAAGAAAATTACAGTTGTTGGAGAGACTAACCGAGAAATGAATGAAAAAGGATATGCTTAGAAATGTGAGTGTTTGGCTCCCGTAGATAATAGAAAAAAAGTGGGTTGATTAATATAATCAATAAGACTCAGTCGTAGATATCCCCTTCCAACGTTTTCACGCCACCCTCGGGTAGAGATTTAATTTGTTTCTTAACAAGTTTCAATTTCTATAGTACCGTTGTTGCATGAGACGGGTGGACTATATAAATCGGAAATCGCTAAGAACTGATTCATTATTTGATGTATTTCTGCCATATCTCGCCTGAAAACAGAGTTCTGTTTCTTAACAAACTCTCATTTTCAGAGTTAAAAACACTCCGAAATTAGGTATCATGGCTTGAAATTTTCACAGATGACAGCAGTAAATATTTTAAAGGGTTTTAAAGTGAATCTTAGATTCTCGGTTGGATTATTTTATCGTGTTGCATGCTAACACCAAAGTTTGCATTTTTTTAAATGAACCACTGGACACTCTTTGGTTGATTGAGGTTGAGATAATGCCTACTGATTTAGAAAATATGGAGGGAGAGAATAATTTTTTAAATTGGATAGTAAACGCGAAGTCTAGAGTATGCATCTCCAATAACATTTTCAGAGTCACCACATGAGTTGTGTACAAACTGATTAGCAAAGAACTTGTATAAACTGCAACTATGAACTTATGAATACAACTGGTAAAATTTAGGAAAATGTGGGGTAATAATGGGATAAAAGAATAAATAGAGCTTAATTTAAACATATGATCTCGGATATTTGCATCAAAAAGCTACCACAGTGTCAACGACGCAGTAACAATAAGATTTGGCGTTAAAATTCCCTGCTTAGTCTTGCTGATGCCTTAGTCTTTTTGTTTGACGTTTTTTGAACTTGATGTAAGCTAAAAGTCTAGTTTAATGTATTATGAATGTCGGTTTGTTGACGTTAACATTATTGATAGGAAATCGAATTAATTTCCGTATTCATACCGTGAAAATATTTACATATTAAATAACCTGAAGGATAATAAATATTTTCCTACGCAAAATACAAAGTGTATTTCAGCTGATAAATTATTGCAACTCAGTATATGATTTTCATATATCATGCTCACGGAAACTTTCAAATGTGAGTGAAATATATAGTCGCTAGAAAATAATTCCCTACTTTCGTAAAATGTATGATTATGATAGGTCATTGGGAATAAGTAAATACCTGCAATAATTTGGATATAAAGATCATATTGCACGCGTTCTATACAAAACTTGAATAGGTAGTGCACTAGCGAATGCACTTTATATTGTAAATGAACATATATGATTCATGAATTGCATGTGTTAAATGAAAAAAAAGCAATAGACATATGTGTTTGAATTAAAATTATAATATATTAGTGTTTCAATTTTCGAGAAATTTTCAATAACAGTTATACATAATTTGCGAAGTGCCCATCCGTCCTCTTCACGTCAGGAATGGCGGCATGCAGTAAACTGTGTTGTATTTCTACAGCGTCAAAGTACAAGACAAACGTTTTAAATTTTTATGAAAATATGGTATTGAACCATGAAAGCAATAATAATTTCCATAAGTTTACTCGGGGTTCTCCAATTTGCGGAGTGTATTGCTTTCTTCTTTGATTGGTAAACATTTTTAATTAGTTAAAATAGGCAAAAAACATTATCTTTCGTTTTTGCTTTAATGGAAAGCTAAATCCATAATTTACCTAATTCTTACGACGTTCTAGCGTTATGCATTCCAATATTTTATAAATAGGTAAATGAAAATATTCGAAACATATTGGTTTTTAAAATGTCTATTCATACTTTTCCATAGTAACCGTTAATGTATCCTCCAATTAATTTAAGGTGGTTCCATCGTGAAATTACATTAATGTCCATTAATTTATACTCGGGGTACTTTTAGAAAAACGCGTTCTCTATCTGATATGAAAAACAACATGTTAACTTCCCACCCGTTTTTTATCGCAAATCAAATAGAAATTGCATGAGGTTATTTGCAAGAACGAGAGAAACACGGGAATAAATAGTAGTTTTCTATTAAAAAATTTCTCGCTGTGTAGATTCCACACTTGTTCATTTTTACCAACCATTGTTTTGACATACAATGTCATTTTCAAAGGAAACTGTTGTAGGCTTGATTTTTGGAAGCTAGCAATTGTGGAAGAATTAAAATAACTTGGTTAACTCCACTCGAAATATTTATTATCACTAATATTACTAGTGGAGTTAACTAATTTATTTTAATTCTTCCGTCATATTTAAAGTAAAAAAGACCTTGAAAAAATAAAATAAAAATTGTGGAATGTAGAAGGCGAGTAATTATTTCGTGTTTGCACAAAGTTAAGCCTTCAACTGTAAATTATAGTATTTTTAAACCCAATATAAATGTAATTTTCGAGGGAATCTGTTTGTAAGAAGCGAAAGCGTGCGGAAAATTTACTAAAAATAAAATAGATGGACCTTTCCACCTTAGTTTTTTGAGTTATTAGCAAATTAGTGCGACAATTTAAACGAAAATGTGGTATTTCCGTAGAAAAGGCAAGGCATTCGAATTATATAGCCATAAAAAAGTGCCCATTAAAAATACATGCGTGGAATACTTTGCACTTTAATTTTTGTTTTCAATAGTTTACGCATGCCATCGGTGAAGTTAGTTTTAAAAAACAAACAAAAATGTTGGAAATTAGTATTTACTTTAACTCACGCATTCACGGTGGAAATTCCTTTAACTCCAGTTTAAAAATAGGAGAAATAAATAACGTTATTCATTTATTTTTTCTATTTATTTGATGCAGCAACCAGAATTTTATTAAAAGCAACGTTAATGTTCATGAAACCGTGATTATCAGTCAAATGGATCTGAGAAGAATTTACAGCGGTTTAATGAATGCAGGCGTATTTCTTTTAACGTGTTTATTGGTATCTATGTAATTGTAGCATATATTTTTCATTTAAATGTTTTCCCTTAATTATATACTGTCTTTTATGTGTTCCAACTGGCATGGATACGGAAGTACATATATTTCTTATGGCCAGCATGATGCCAGAGCACAAATGCAAACTAATTTATTATTTGAACTTAATGTACAACACCCCACATTTTACTTTGGTCAATTTACTTTTTCGCGAGTAAAAAATTAAGAATATAAAAGTGAAAATAAGTCATTGGGCTGACTTGTTAAAATTGGATGGTGCACAACAAATGTTTATAAGGAAATTTTGATAGGTTAAGGCAGCGTTTTCCAAACTGGGAGGCGCGCCTCCCTAGGGAGGCGCGGACTAGTCTAAAGGGAGCCGCGAAAATTAGTCACAGTGAAAAATTTTCCAAATTACTGCTAAAGTTTTCTATGTAAAAAATGAGAGAAAAAATGAAAAAATACCATCGTGCTTTATCGCGCCTAGTTCAACTAAACATTTCGTAACTTAGCATCCATATACCTAGACGTCCTAGACCCCGGCAAATCTTTTGAACCAAGGCCGTCGTTAATTTGGCGACACTAGCGCTAATGTCACTTCAAACAGGTACTCTCAGCAATTGCGCGCGACTCGACCGACACAACTTAACAAAAGCCAGATGCGCGCGCACTAACGCCACTGGACGCCACAGATGCTTATGGATGCGTACATATTCCCATACGAAGATCACCGCTCTCCTGCATCCAGAAAAGATCGACGCACGTTTAGCTCACCAATTTGTTTCGTGTCACAGCTAATATTTAATTGCTTCAGCACTGTTAAGGTTGTGTTTCTATTGTTATTGACGTGATTGCCCACTGATCATAATAGTAAGTAATTTAATAGTTTTATTTTTTTAGAATAATATAATATTATTCCTTATATTTCCAGACAAATGGATAAGTTTTTGATAGGATATAAGCGAAAATCCACTAATAATTAAGATTTTGATGTTGGCACAAGTAGTGGGAATACAAGCCACAAGGAACAGGAAGGAAGAACTCCCAAGACAAGGAAATACGACTTATCCTATTTATCGTTCGGATTTACTAATATTATTAACGATAATGTGGAAAAACCAATGTGTTTGTTGTGTTCAAAAGTTTTGGCTGCTGATAGTATGAGACCCGGCAAATTGAAACGGCACCTTGAAACTATTCATTCTGAATACGTTGGTAAGCCCCAAGAATTTTTTCAAAGAAAATTGGATGAGTTAACTAAAAACAAGCAAAATTTCAAAAAAAAATTGTTCATGTTCCATCAAATGCCTTACTAGCATCATACCTAGTGTCGTACAGAATCGCGCAATGTAAAAAAACCCACACAATAGCAGAAACCTTAGTTTTTCCAGCAGCTATTGATATGGTCAAAACAATGTTTGGCCAATCTTATACGAATCAGCTGCGACAAATACCGCTTGCTGATAATACAATTGGCAGAAGAATTGATGATATATCTGAAGATATTTGTGACCAATTAGTTTCTCGAATGCGCACTTTAAAATTCACCATACAAGTAGATGAAGCTACTGATGTAGCTAAAGACGCACATTTAATTGCATATGTTCGATATGTTGACGATACTAATATAATTGAAGATATCTTATTTTGCAAACCAATTCCTGACAGAGCCACATCCAATGAAATTTTCAAAATAATAGACAGATTTTTTAATGAGAACGACATAATGTGGAATAATTGCATTGGGCTCTGTACTGACGGTGCACAATCAATGACGGGACACAAAACTGGTCTTCAAACACTAGTTAAAATGGAAAAACCTGAGGTTCTCTGGACGCACTGCATGCTCCACAGAGCAGCTCTCGTATAAAAAACTATAAACGAGGAACTTTTTTTTGTGTGGATACAGAATCCATTTATCGACGAAGAAGATGATGAATTTGGATTGACAAGTATTGAAAAAGAAAAATTGATTGAATTATCTTGTGATACTACATTAAAACATAAATTTCAGACTGTATCTCTGGTTCAATTCTGGTTGAATCTTCATACAGAATATAACACTTTGTCAAACAAAGCTTTGAAAGTACTGCTGCCGTTAGCAACATCATATTTATGCGAAACGGGATTTTCTGCCTTGGCTGCAATGAAATCCAAATATCGAGCTCGTTTAGTTGTAGAAAAAGAGCTACGAGTAGCTTTATCGTCACAAACACCAAGATTTGATAAACTTTGTGCTAATAGACAAGCACATCCATCTCATTAAAAACAATAATAAAATATCGTGTTCTATTAGTTTGTATGAATAAATTTTATAAGAGTAAAAATGTTTGTGATTTTATTTTATGAAATCTTCAGGGGGTGTGCCAAATGATTAAATATTTTTAAGGGAGGCGTAGTAACATCAAGTTTGGAAACCACTGGGTTAAGGTATGATAGCATTTACACTGTTGCTGTAATTTCATATGTTAATTTGTATTTGAAATATTTACCATCATAAAACGTTTGTATGGTTATTGTAATGTTATTTTTTTCCTAGTTTATTTATGTTCAGACTGAAAGCCGTTTATAGTTGTTCTACGCCATGAAAAAATCTCAGCCACGGCAGATTGATACCAATCTTTCTTCCGAATATCCCGTTCATGTTCCTTCAGTCAGCATCCTATGGCTCTCTTTGTCTGGCCAACATATGATTTGCCGCAACTACAGAAAATTCGAAAGTTTTATGAGATAATGGATCTTTAACTCCTTTAAGATGACCATAAACTTACATCGCGTGAACAACATATCGCATAGGTAAAATCATGAAGAAGCATAACATTATTACAAGATTTAACACCACCTCCAAAGTTTATGATCTTTGCCGTACTCATCAGCGGAGAATTAGAGGTCACTGAACGTGAATTAAACGTTGATGAGTGGGAAAAGGTAGCGAAGGACCTCAGGAGGAAGACTCAGTTCCTTTATCCGACATCTCTAGTACGCTTACCTTTCCATTGCGTCATTCTATTGCCAGCGAGTGTCACCAAGTTTCGCTGCGTCAGTACTCTTTGATATATCTTGTCTTCGATGACAGACGAAATTCATCATGGTGATGATGATGATGACCATTGGAAAGTTTAAGGCTAGATAAACGTGGATTCTTGAACTTTGGAATCGAAAATTAAACGTAAAAAGTTGAAGAGCGATAAATTAAAAGCCTGTTCTAAATTCCGTTGTCTCAGGCGTAACTTTATGGAATTTGTTTAGCATATTGAATGAGAAGTAGTAACTTTGTAATTCCACATGTGTTTATTGGAAACGACCTAGGTTTTAACATAGCACGTCATCATCACCTGATGATGACGTGCTACGTCAAAACCTAGGTCGTTTCCAATAAATGCAGGTGGAATTACAAAGTTACTGCTTCTCATTCAATATACCTGTTCTAAATAATTTTACCTAAATTGTGACACAATATGGCTTTTCAAACCCCAAATTTTCAGTTAGGTATGTACATTCTAAATGCATATGCGTCGCTGTCGTCCGGCAACAGCCTCTGACCTCCTCAACTCGATGGACGATAGCTCACAAATCACTAAGACCAGAGCAAAAGCCTAAAGGTCTTGAATCCGGCCAGGATACTGTTTGCTATTAAAGTATTCTATTGGGCAGTGCATTTTAACTTTGGCAGCTGGAGAACTTAAACCCAGTCCACCTACTTATTCTGATCACTTGATTTAATTCTTATCATGACAGCTTCATTTAATTGCTTAAACAAATTTACAACACATCATTAGCGGTTCGTTTCCAAAGGACAAACTATTGGAAGGTTCAAGACTTCGGGCCTGAAGATACTGACTGAAATGCCGGCGAAACTGTTGCCCAACAGGATGAATCAACGCGGAGAGAACCTGAAAACGCCCGATTATTTGGAGGTTTGATTTTGAAGAGCTGCTGATAAAGTGAACGAAGTCATTATTTTCGGAAGTTGAGAGTATATTTTAGGGTAAGATTTAAATTATATGTGCCCACCTAGCACCAGATGCGATAGAATGACCTAGCTGACCCAATTTTCCATTCGTTAATTGCTAAGCAGTCTTTTTTTACGAAGGAACTGAAATAGCTGCAATCAGAGTGGAAGAAAAATAAGCCACTCTATGGCTGGGTACGCTTCCATTAGCATCCCTAACATATCTCCCTATTTCCATCGCGCTCTTGTTTACTCTCCCATCGTAAATTTCGCGACCACTGAATCCCCCTTCGGCGCCCCCCGCCATATTCATCGGTTCCCGACCGTCAACACGGCTTTAAGCCTTGCGCCTACTTTTGTTTTTCCAACGTCTTAGCCATTGCAAGGCAAACAAAAAGTCATATAGAAATATTCTGTCTGGGGAAAGTTTTTTTTGCAAACGAAAATCATCTTCATTTTTCACTCTGTGAAATTTGCAATTTTTGGGGTGGTGGAACTAAAAGTAAAATGAAATTGCTTACTAGCAAATTACTGTGCCCAACCCATTCATCCACTTTTGAGGTAAGATACTCGCTTTCTTTTTGTCCCCATCAGTTCAAGGCATGTAGGTATCCAGAATTAATCAGAAGAGCATAACTTTACCTTATTCACTCCATTTTTCAAGTCAGTTCTGCAAAAAATAACCGTTTTCATTTGCCGTCGATCAAAATCGTTCGCTCTGTGGTTTGTGCCAAGGACCATGTAATTGTGGACCATCTCACGGAAAGGGTGGAAGAAATATTGGAGTGAAATAGAATCTCAAACCAGAAAGATAGTGGCTGAAAACAGACAAATGTAGCTATAAACATGCATCATGTATGTTAATAGCTACTTCTTCATGGTATAATTTATGAAACATAGGATACAATTTCAATCATCTCACTTGAAGGAAAATGAACATCCAAATAGAAAACATACTTATTTTAAGGTTTGCTAGCCCAACTAAAAATTAATTTATTATTAAATCATGCAAGTTTAATGTATTTCAATGATCATGAAACGTGTATTTTTGTTATTCATTTATTATTTTCGAATATATTTATCTTTTGAGCGTAAAATATTTTATAATTGACGCATTCAAGTTCCAACGAAAAAATAATTTCGATGCCATCGACAGGAAACCATTTTACTTTTATTAAGTGGAGCAGTTAAAATTACACAATCAAGGACTTAAAATTAGCTTCATGCCGGTAATGCACGCCTAAAAAATGAATATTTGTGTGAATATGGAAAGTTCATAGCTATAATTAAATTGGAAATGGAACATGAAAGGGTAATTTTTTGAAATATTTCATACACTTTTTAACAAAAAATACTGAAGTAATCAATAGCGTATTTTAGTCCTAAATTGTAATTTCACATCTTTGGAAATTCCAAAAATTCTATTTTAAAGTTTCAGAGAGAAAACCAACACAAGTGTAGGATTAATTTACGTTTTCCAATTTAACATTAATGCAAAAGTCGTCGGTGATTCTTACAATTTAGCTTTTTACAGTCATGAATGATCTAATAGATGTGGAGCTGAAATGCACTGAAATCGAGAAGGATTGAAATTTCGTCCTTTTTAGATGAGAGAAAAAGTTGACCACTGAATCTTTAAATTCAACAACTTCATATCTATGCATTTATTACTTTAGCCTTTATAACTTCAACAAGTTGTAGTAGCTCTGAATCTGTATTTAATCATTCAGTTGCAGTTTTATTCTCTTTCTTTGCTCAATGGTAATCGCGAGGTCTGCTTAGTAGTAAAAGGTCTTCCTTTGCCATATCATTTTATGCCACTCAAACTTTTATCTTTGCTGTTTTTCTTTTTTCCTTCTTAACGGTTATATGTAAGTGAAAAATCACGTGTTTTCAGCATACGAAATCGATATATGGAGGTGAGTGAGGCTGAAGATTTTGCACTCAAAGAGGTGAATGGACATCCCCAAGTCTCCGACCTTGTAGGCCGCGGACCAAGTGACCTCGTTTCACTGCGATCACAATCTACTCAAGTTCCTCTGGTCCATTGTTACGGCCTCAATTTCCTGTGCTACATGCGTACTCTAGCCTCTGCTTTTTTTAATAGATGGTTATCCATTGTAATTGATTTAGCAAGGTGTTGACTTAAAGTTTACCTAATTTCTAAATTGGCAATGTATCCCATCTCCAATAGTACTTTAGGAAACTTGTGTTAATTCTGATAAACGCAGTTACACATTATTCAACTTGCACGAACTCCTTGTAATATCGAGTTCTTTCAGTATGGCGTTACAGAGCAGCTCTTCGTATTTTACATAAATTAAAGTAACGATATACTAATAATCAAATACTAATTACTTTTCATCCCTGAATGAAATTTAGCCCTCTTCTTCTTGAAGGGAGACTGGAATTTCCATCAAAAGCAACATGTTTGGAATATTCAGAAAAAAAAAATTTGTTTTTAATGTACCTACACCTTTTTCGGCACTCTCCCGGTTATATCACACATTACTCAATTTTTTTCTAGCAGGAACTATAATTTATCTTTTACTATTCAACCTCCACTAAGTTTCTACTCTCAGAAGCCACATATTAATACCGTTTACGATTTATATTTCCGAGAACATACAATTAGCAGCTCAATCAAAGTTTTCAATAGTACTTGCCAATTTTTCATGTAATCGGAAGTCAACAAATTATATTAGGAGATAACTACTTTATTTAAAAACACTGATAGAATATTAATAAATCTTTTACATCATGGCTTGTAAGGTTCATATTTTCATCATAATACTTTAGCTTGAGCTGGAAAGGTTGCAGAGCTTGTTTTATGAGGCTAATTACTTCAGTGGCATTTTCAGTTATCCCGGTGGTACCTAAGAAAATTCCTTCGGGGTAATAACAAATCTAGTATATAACGTGTTAAATAAATTTATTTATTATTTAACCAATATATCGGATTATTTTAGCCGCCATTTTCAATTTCTGGTTCAAAATGAGAGCGCCTTTGATTCCGGGGTGGAATACTGATTATTTCAACATATCTTATGTAAAAATATTTTCCTCCATCCACGTATTTTAGTTTCGCTTATACTCCAGCTATTCCTTGTATGAACATTGATTATATTCCTTGGACCTAGAATTAATGGTGTAAGGTCCCTAAAGAATAGATGAATTACTATGTACCGTGTTATTTTATAGCCTAACATTGGCTTCTTAAAAAGTGATAAGGTGATAAAATATTACGTTGATTTCATTACTTCTTCGTTTTTCATACTCGTCATGCTTGGTTTTTACCTTTTATTTGTCTATAAATCTCGCCTACCAAGCGTCTAACACATAGTTATCGATCATGATTTGGCGTCAGTTTCCACCTTTTGCTAAGGAGTGAATGCCAAGTTTTGAGGCCAATTGAAACATTGCGACACCCTATGCGATAAAATGGATATAGCATGGGGTGTCGCATTATATTACTTTCATTGTAAACATTTGTTTATTTTCCTTCAAAATTTTACTGCTACAAATTTGCATGAATAGCTATGATCACAGTTTACATAAGTTTTTTGCTGCTTCAACTCCACGCATCGTGACGGACGGCTGTATACCTCCAGCTATGCGGCATCGACATCCAGTCATTCTGTGTAGACTTCACCCCGAAAGTTTATGGCTTCGGTAGCGAGTTGTACTGTGACTTCGTGGAACTACGCCCAGCTCACATTTTCCTGAGTTTAGCCAAGCGGATGCGAGTGACGGTGGATGGGGCATTAACGGCTCCATATGCTGCGTAACACAAGATCCTAAGTTCAGGGACTGGAAAACATTCTCTGCTGCCTGGAGACTTTCGAATTTTGACAAACTTCTCGACAGGGTGAGATGAATAGTTACTTTTGGAGATTAAAGGCAAATTTACCATTTATGGCCGTCTTGACTTAACTTAAATATTTCTGTTACAGTGTAATACGAATTGTATGAATACGAAATTTGTGGAAGTCGAAAGTGATGGTATAAACTTTGTAAATATTACTTGAAGTTTGATATTTTAGATTGATATAGAAATTATTTTTGTTTTTCACTCATAAATGCCGGAATTTAACAACGACTATTTCACAGAAGAGAAAAATCATAAGTCGGATGCACTTAAGACTCAGTAATACGGAATAATGCACTTCTTTAATATATTTTTACTAAGAAATAAGAAAGGAAAGAGAATAAGGGTTAAAAGAGAACTACCACAAACATATGTGTGGTAGTTCTTTTTTAACCCTTGCAACATGCAATACTTCGGTGAAAAATATAAATTTATTTCCTCGGGGCGCAACATTTATACAGAATTCTGAACGAGTAGAACCCTAAGTCAAAATCAAGTGGAAAATATTTTATGCCTTAAAACAATTTCCCAATTATGAATGCCTTTAGCATTACCGATTAAATGAAGGAAAGGGATTTTATTGAGCAGTTAATAAGCTCTAATATCATATTAGAAGAGTTAATTTTCCAAAGAAGGAAAATGAAACTGACGGTGAACTTGAAAGAAGATATCTTGCAAAGGGAGTGTACACGTTTGATATTGAATGCTAATGCACTTTAAATCTAATGCTTATAAAATCTTACTGAGGGAGGAGAATATTCTATCCATGGTAGTCATATATTTAACAATTTCATTTATAACTTAAGAAATTACCACTTAATTCTGAGAAACACCATAGTTGCATGACTTATATGCGTATTTTACAATTTTAATCACGTTTGGTCTGTTTTGTAAAGTGGATTACAAAGTACCTAATACAAATTTCACAGTGTCGTGCAATTTTCGCCATTTTTTATACTGGCTTACACTATCTAAACATTGTGTAGGCATCTATTCCATTCGATCTATCCTTCATCAAATTACTCATGACAAATTTCCCTTCACAAGCGTTTATAGAAAATAGCATATGAGTTTGGCTCATCGTCTTTTTGTGTTTTCTCATTGTCTCCAAATTATCAAATCTGCTCAGGTCATCCATATCATCATTAATCATTTTCTACTTAATCAAGGTATCTTCGTGGCAGAGGACTTAAAGGAGTGGTGGCGTTAATAAATTAGGAATTGAACCGCAACCTTCCACCACTTTATCTGACTTAGAATTGAACGCCCTGTATTGACGTATTGTGTAGAGTGAACATTCTATGCAGTTTGGAAATCGATTTTTATTAATATAAAGTAAACAATTTACCACTAAAATTTATTTCGCTTAAAAATGACTAAAATCGTAAATGACTCGTAAAACTACATCATTTAAGTGGAGAACTGCTCTAAATTCAAAGCTATGGAAAAACTACACCATATCATCATCCCTACTAAACTAATTTACTTCGGTAGTTTTTTTGCCAGGCGTCTCATGGAAAATGTACAGCAAATATTTCTAGGTTTTCTACCTCAATGGAACAAGACGAGTCAAAGTCCTGAGGTCTGCATTATGCCGGACCAATATGCTCAAACGGAACGAGGAGGGTGTGATGAAGGCTTAGCGAGTTGCGTTCTCATGCATCGATCAACCGGAGCGGAGATGAAGGGAAGAGGGCGCCGAGGGGGGTGTGGGGGGTAGGGGAGGAAAAGGGGATGGAGAGGGGAGCGGCGATGCGTGAGCGCGGCGGCTCGGGGTGCAAGCTGCATGACGGAGGGAGGCCTTGAAGGGCAGACCATCGCCGCAACGGTGAGGAGAGAGGGAGGTCCCACGCCCCCTTCTCCCGCATTAAACTCTCCTCCCCACCCGCCTTCCTATCAAGTCCCCACTTCTCCCCCGAGAGGGGAGGAGGCGTCTCCCCTCATCCCCCCGTTTGTTCCACGCCGTGCAAAGGATCGCTTTAAGCGGCCGCCGTGTAATTGCGAATTAATCGGCCAGACCCCGTAAGGCACCCCCTCTCTCCCTCTTTGGTCTTCCTTTCACCCACCACCCCCAAGAGGGAACGCTCCAAACCCATCTCCGTGCTCCCTTAAACCTTTGGAGTCCGTTGTGCTGCATTCGAAGACGACCTCTTCTCTCCTTCGACTGTTCGACCTCCTTCGTCTTCAAGCCTTTGGCGTGGTATTCTTCGTCTTCCTCTCCCATCTCCGGCCCATCACGAGGAGGCAGCGGCGAAGAAGTTCCCTGTCTGCTGCGGAAGCTCTGGCTGAGCCTAGGGGGCGAGCGAGTCCAGGTCCGCTCCGTCGTCGTCAAGTTCTTATCCAATTCCACTCGGGGGAGCCACTCCGCTCACGGAGGGTTCCTTCCGTCCCTCACCCTCGTCTTCTCCAGTCGCACCCGTGCCCTTAAACATCCCCGCACCCGAGCTACACCCTGTGACCCCTTTTATTTGGCGCACGTGCGGTGCAAGGTCGAGTGGCGCCGCTTTAGCTAAGATTTAGCTCTTTCACTAGGATGAGAGTTTGCTCCGAAAAATCATCTGTGGTGTTAAATACCTATTTTTAAATGGAAGAGAGACCGATTAATTAGATTGATGAGGCATTGGACCTATGCGTGCACGTCGAAGTCATTTGGAAAAAAATAGTTCTTTTTGCGAAAAGTTAAACGCCGAAGAAAATTAACTAGGTCTATTCCTAGGTCCTATTGGTCTGACAAAAAATATATCTGAATTGATAATAGCATTGATTAATTAGGAGAGTAAGATTTTCTGTTAGGGTGAATATATATATTTTTACGATAATGTGTTAAAATGTTTACAATTATCTTAAATTTTTACATTTTTTTTACATTTTTACAATTCGTTTTATCTTTTGAAATTTAATTCACTATTTTCAGATTTCAGTCAGGTCGAATAAACTTCTTACGAATTTGTGAGCGTTAGTTTATGTGACTACCTACTTATGTAAACCTTTTTTACTGTATTATCCTCGGAGGAAAGGCGTTCGTTCAATTTGGGAGACTAATGCTTTTCCTCTATTACAGAAATCCTTGTGTATGCGACACTGACATAATTAGGTTTTTAAATATTTATCCAAGTGTTAGCAAGTGTTCAGTTTAGCTATCATATTACACTTGATATTAATTGTATTGATATTCAATGCCTTTTTTTATTAAACATATTGCCCATATTGCCAGCTTTGGTGCTAAAGAGCGTGTAATCTCTGAATTAAGACAAGAGTTATATAAAATAATTTGTAATCTGCCGCAAAATGTGCCACTCACGTGCCTTTACGCGTGAATTCATTGGTCGAAGTGCCTGCGTGTACTCGAAGCGTCACATTTTTTTCTCCCTTGCCCCCAAGGGACTCTGCCCTTCTCCCAATATTCACTCCCTCTTCCCTCATCCTCTTGGAAACTCGAAACTTTCGCCCTTGCCACCCTCGCTTCCATCGCCTCCCGCACCCACCTCTCCTCTCCATGCGGTGGTGCTCGTCCCGTCGAGGAGAAGAAGATGGCTCTCGCGCGACGGGCCTCACTCGTTTAAGTGCCAAAGGCACGCATCGGGTGCTCCGTGTACGGCAGACAGGCAGTAAATGGAAGGGGGAAGGAACGAGGGGGGCAGGGGGGGGGACGCTTAAATGGAAGCGACGTCGGTAGAAAGATGGAGGAGGGTTGGGAGGGAGCGGAGGTGTTAGCGTCGTATCCTGTCATCCGGAGGGAATGAGAAAGGAAGGAAGGGGCCGAGAGGGAGAGTGAAGGGCTGGATGGTTGTGATGGATGCAAAATGGATACCTGAGGAGAGATGGGTGGGAAGAAATGAAAAATGACGAAAATTAATTGGGAGAGATGATAAACATTGCTCCTCATTGGAGAAAATTGAAAAAAGAACACGTTTCTGCATCTGCGGTAATGAACAGGGTTATGTACCTATGTGAAATGCTTGATAGCTGCAGAAAAATGCTCCAGGTATAGTAAAAAAAACTCCAGGGGTTCAAGAACAACCAATCTATTGGGAATATATATCCTCGGTAGCCCTTATATGCCACAGTGGATTATGAATAATTTATCTTTTGCCAATAAGCTGACTTGAGTACAGTTTCGGCGTGAACATGCATAGTCAAAACAACTATAACCCTTATGATCATTTCCCTGACAGTTTATGTCGATTTAGACTTTTAGCAGCATTATCGTCGAGTGTTAAACATTCAAACTCGTAAAACGTAGAACTTAGCAGAAAGGGATAGTGGCCGATGAAAATGATGTTTGCGATACCATAACCCAAGGGGACAGCGCCTTGACGAAGTGGAAGAATGTCCATGATTAGGAAGTTGTATTCACCAGCGGTAGATGGAAAAAGCAGGAGTCTACTCTAGCGTGAGTTCTAGTTGGAAGGCTGTCTAGGGCATCAAGTTCAGGGCAACGAACGACGCTGTTATGGAAGGAAATTGCAAATGACTTCGAAGTCCACTGATATTTTTGCACGATCTATTGGCGGAAATGAGAAGTAGGCAACGACGTAACTTATTTTGATCAGTTTGCCCCGTAATGACTGAGGAACATTTGTCAGTCGGAAGGAGAGCTCCGAAAACCCCTTAATGAGACTGGTTAGGGGATGGTACCAACATGCATGAGTGAGGTTATAGAACGTACAAAAAAACCACTAAAAGAAAGCGGCTCATGGAAATTTAGACAAGTATTTGTACACAATAATAAATAAAGTTATGTATGTTATGATATGCCCGAGATGCCGAAAAAGGTTGAAACAATAATAAAAATGGAAAAAATTGATTTTTCAAAATTACGTAAAAACCTAGTGAAATAGGTATGAGAAAAGATCTGATGCTTTCCCGGCGTATGCTGGTAGTGAAGGCTGCTCGGGTGCTCCACCGGGTAATCTCCTTCATAGCTGCCGACGTTTCGGTGTACGAGTCGTACTCCATCTTCAGGGCTGAACCCTATCATATTATTCAGCCCTGAGGATGGAGTAGGTACGACTCGTACACCAAAACGTCGGCAGGTATGGAGGAGATTACCCGGTGGAGCACCCGAGCAGCCTTCACTACTAGTGAAATATGTTTTGTATCTTATAAAGAAGTCAATGTCTAAACAGGCACTAAATGAAGTATTTGGAAGACACCGAAGAGGTGAGAAGAATAAGTGCTAGTACGTGCGTGAGTGTTGATGCCATTTATATTTACCTGAATACTGCAACAGAATTATGGATAATTATGAAGCTAATTCTTTTACAAAATATCTCAACTACCCATTGAAAGTTATAAATGGGGTAAAGAAACTTTTGTGATGATTTATACCAACATCCTTAGATAATACGCACGCTCACAAATAATGTTCTGTATTGTGGTACTCGGAAATAAAAGATGCCATCCACTGTAACTGCGTCAACTACGCTATAAATGTGATTTAAAAAATTAATCTTGAAACTAATCTAAAATTTGAGGCTATATTTTATGTAGGTATTAGAATTCCCGTATGTGCTAGTCAGGTGCCATAAGCAGGGAAGGAGCAGGGAAGCGGGTTGGGCGATAGAATAGTGTGAAGGGGGGAAGAGGGAAAAGGGATTGGGTGGTCAGCCGCTTGTACAGTGACATTGAATGAATGATATGCAGCGTGAGTCGATCTTCCGAGACTGGATGTCGACGTTTGATCGCCGAGACGGATCAGCGAGGAGTGAAAAAAATGCGTGCGTCGGGCAGACTGACATCCGCCTTTGCTGCCATCGCTACGTGAACCGCGGCCAGTTTTGACGTGGCCGAGTGGAAAATAAAAACAATTGCGTTTAAGCGAGAGAGAGAGAGAGAGAGTTGGAGGAACGGCTGATTGCGAAACGATTCCGATGTCACATGACTTGTGTGAATGGAGGATTAAGCGTTTCCAAAAGGGGGATCATCGAACCTTGAACAGGAGAGAACGCTTTTTCCCGAAAAGTGAATTTAAAAAAATGTACTGATAGGGAGCCTGTTGTTTTCACATCCACTGAATACAAACGAGGTAGGCACGGTCGGAAATAGTTCACGAAAAGTATATCATCTGTCAAAAAAATAGATCTTCGCTTTGGGGCTGCCTGACAAACTTGTTCTTCCAGTCAATTTTCTGCCGCATACATTTTAATCCTTGTGTCAATAGATACCGCATTGATCTAAGGATATGTCATATGAACAATTTTTCTTTGTAAGGTAATTTGTCATTTAACATTAAAAATGTCGTTTTTTATGTTTAGTTTACAGTACATAGCTCCAACAATAGCCAATTTTTTGGTTGACAGGCAATAGATGAAAAGGTACATCATTATATCTTCACCATGCGTCGGGGAATAACAATTAAATTAACATTAAAATTAAAATAATTAAAACAATTATCTTTAAATAAATAAATATATATATATATATATATATATATATATATATATATATATATATATATATATATATATATATATATATATATATATATATATATATATATATATATATATATATATATATATATATATATATATTTTTCCTAAAATTCTTTGGCTTCATTGATCTTTGAGATGCAATAGTATCGCTCATTTTTCGACCCCTGTTTCTATAGTTATGGGCATTTTCCAAACACATGAAGAGGTAGTATTGAAAAATAAGTAATTAAATTGTATTCACAGAAAAAAACCATAATATTTCTTGAACATGGTGGAGAATCCGATGCATTATTAGACCTTCACAAGATGGATAGAGCTCTAAGACCAACATCGGGATCAGAATATAAATTAGAACAAACATTTTTCAGAGACTTAAAAATCGCTATTTTTTGCACGGATTTTCACATTTACAGCATCTGAAGTTCCTATTTCTCAAGTGCTAACAGGGACCTAATGATTAACACAGCAAAGACCTAGCGGACTCCTATTGGCTGAAGGAATTGATCAATCGGAAAAGAATTGGTTTGAGAGTATTTAAAAAATTGTAAGTATGTGAAGAAGGGACGCATACAATATCTAGGATCAAAGAGAAACAAATTGCAGAACTGTATAATTCAGAGAAATCTGATGAGGATTACTCAAAATATACGACGGAGCTGTATATTAGAGGTAATTGAGCTGTAGTTGGATGCTGAATGATAGGGAGAATCGGGGCCTTAAAATGAAGTTTTGAGTGACGCCAAAGGGGAAGAAGCAGACTCGAAAGGATGATGAGCGTATAGGCTTGTATTGCTCAGAAAAATAATTTCAACGTAAGTCAGCGGTACTTATTTCTTTTCATGAGTAGCATGATCCAAAACTTAACCTCTTCAAGATGAACTAATAGTGAGGATGCAAGGGTTTTCAGTATCGCAATGAAGGTATTTTATACCGAATCAATCTCTACAACTGCATGGCATCCAAGTCTCATGTGGATTTAGAACTAGCTCCTTAAAGTTTTAAGGAGAGTTATATGATGATTTTTTAAGACGTTCACAAAAGTAAACCATTTTAAATAATTGATCAGATCTGAGTTTTGTTACTAAAGGGCGTACAATGCTGTTAACTTTGCATTTGTGTGCCTCATTTAAAATTTTGTTTCTTAGGGCTGCTCAAAGAGAGCGTAGTATGTCTCAGATATTTTTGTTATCCGTAAAGTTCCAAATTTTTAACAAATTTGTCTAGCCTGAAATTTTTCCCTGGCCAAGCGTGATCTAGTGCGGTTATGGGCTGTGACTTGGCACCTATGCACTGGATGCTATGGTGTCTATTTTTAAAACTATTTTTACCCGCTTCAATAAGCTCTAATCTCCTCCCAATTTTAGAAATATGCTTAAATAGGTACAATATTGAATCTAATTCACTTTTGCTGACCGATATAGCATGAAACTTTCAACGAGTAAAATTTGAATGAATTATCTTTACTAATCTCATGGCCGCGATAGACATGCTCTTCATCTTAACTTGGTCGAGAATATTTCCTCTTTTTCTTACAATGTCCAAACTCTGTAACCCTAAACTTCACTTGGTAGTCACGCATCACTTACATTATCCATCTTGAGCGATAAATGAGGTTCTATTGCAAAACATTATACTATGGAGGTATTCATCAAGAGGTGAGACGAGTTCATGGAGAAGCCACCATCCTCGCAGTTGGCAGATAACGGAATAACCGTTTCAAATCAAAAGAAGAAATAGGTCTCTTTTAGACCTGCCTTAGAATGCATCATTCATATCATGAGTTTAGACTACTTCTATTTTTCATTATGGTTCATCAGTTTAAGGAAATTTCGGAGAAATTTGTAAAAATCCCTTTCAAAGGAGTGATTAGAGCAATTGGCTGCTGTAAACGACTTTAGGTGACATCAGTGTATTAATTTCATAAAAAGTTTTTTCACTTAAATATTTTCATTTTATACTGCCTTATAGTATGGTAAATTTTCATATATTCAAGCAATAAATCTATTTTTACAGTATCTAAATTAAACTACTGACTGTGATTAACTTTCTTTCTTACTTTAACATGCATGAACGTTGACTGTGTTAACTCTGTTAACTTCCCCATCATTCATAAAATAGTTTTAAGCTAAAAAATAAATCATATGGGAAGTATTTCAACCCTTCCTCGATCATTCCACAGGTTAGTTTCTCAATCCAGGATTTTTATTCAACAGTTATGGCCCACTTTTAAGAAGTATTCTTAAAAATGCATATAATCTATTTGTCTTAAGTAAGGTCTAAGTACCTAATGCATTCGTACACTTCATATCTGAGAATTGTTTGCCTTCATGACAAAGAAACTTAACGTATTGATAACGGCTTATTATGCTTTCTAGTTGACTACACACATGTGATGTGTTTGCGAAGAGGTTTAACATACATTTCTATCATAAATTTATAGAAAGTAAAATTAACCATTTGTTGGTGAATAACACTCGTCGCTTATATTTTGAATTTGTAATGCGAAGCGTAGATAAACCTAGACATTGCAGTAAATTTTTTAATGCGATGCATTTAAACAGTTCCAATGGATTTTTTTAGCAAAACTATCAATAGATATTAGCCAAGTTGTAATATTTTATAATGCAAGCAGAAGAAGTGAAATACATTTCATAATTGTATTTTAATATCATATATCATTTAGGGCTAGAAAGCACCAATCAGGTGAGATGATAAACTGAGACGTTTTGTTTTCGATTAACATCGTGTCATGTACAATATTGGAGAAACTAAACAGTTCGCTAAACCTTGAGTAACCGCATGATCCCTCGCGTCATTACCACATCAATGCAGGTTTTCCAGGACGAATGAGTGAGTTAGTGAGATGAAAAGGAAAATCAAGTCATTTCGATATAGTCCCCCGATTTTCTGCATTTAAAGGGTATATCTTCGGTGATACCCTTGAAGTTTCTGCCGCAGATTCTTTGGGAGAAGTCTTGGCACAAATAAGGAGTCTCGTTGCTATTCCGGCTGAACGAAGAAACCAAGACCCATCCC
Organism: Pyrrhosoma nymphula; assembly: GCA_963573305.1. NCBI lineage: Eukaryota > Metazoa > Arthropoda > Insecta > Odonata > Coenagrionidae > Pyrrhosoma > Pyrrhosoma nymphula. Next base: position 143,010,794 of record OY754327.1, on the reverse strand, counting down.
CCACACCTTCTGCTGGAAAAAACAGTCATTTTTCATTCACCAACGCCCCCACACCCCTCCCCTTTCCGTCCCCCGCATCCTTCAAATCTCCCTTTAACCCCTCCTCACCCACCCCCCCATTTCCATTTTTGCATCCCCCCCCTCCCCCAAATGCCCTTCTCCCGCCCCACCCACTACCCCACAATGCACGGCGCCACCGCCCCCCAAAACCATGGCAACATATTTCCTCGCTCCCATATTTTGGCGTTAGTTTCTCCTTACTCCTCGTCCGCATCCCTCTCCACCCCCACTCTCGCCCACCGAAAACGTCTTCCATTTCCCTTCTCCCTTACGAATTCATCTTCCCAAACGGCCATCTTTCAAGCGGGCCCACTTTTTCACCGTCCCATTCCGAAAGGAGAAGAAACACCCTCCCCCTAGGCTCGGATACACGGCTCCCCCACCTCCCACCACTTCACTGCACGCTTCCATCCTCCAGTCTTCACGTTCTCTCCCCCCCCGCCACATTTTCCGCACCCCCTTTCTCACTTTCGTTCCCGCGACAACTCCTTCCCCTTCCCTCTCCCCCTTCTCAGTCCTCAACCTCATTCACCCAAGACACGCGCAGAGCCCCACGAAACGCATAGGCCTGGAGCGGCAGACGAGCCGATGTTGAAAATATTGAAAAATATAAATCCAACATAACTTTTTTGGCATTTCGCTTTAAGTTAGAACGGAGTACCTACATTAAAGGTTATCGTCCTTTGTAGTACCTGTGCAAGCAACTGTACGATGCGCATTTTCGGAATATTTTTGTTTCACTCAACGCAAACCAATGTATTTCGTTTGCTTCACTGTGAATTATCATCATCAATTTTGAACGAAACAAGAAGTCTCAGACTTTACTCTGTGGAGCGTATCCATCAAGGGATGACAATTTCCGAATATCATCAATTCTATTTCACATTAATTATTTTCCATAACTTTATTGCAAGATACTTCTCAGACATCAACAACTGACAAGTTAAATATTAAAACTTCTCTTTTGATAATTTTTATGCAACTTACTACTCACCGTTTTTCCATTAACGTCTATTCTCTAGCGTCAAACATATGTGTTTGTTAAATTTCACTCATTGGTAAATATAAAGAATAAGTAGTAAGTTTAAATAGAGTATGCTTGTTTACGAGCCTTAGCAGTACCCACGCCAAGAGCAGCTACGGATCTCTACCGGTCAGTTTTGGTACATTTTTGCGAGTATGCCACAAGAGAAACCAAAGCATAGCTACACCTTAGACCCGCAATAACTATTCTACTCTATAGCTAGGATCCCTTCTGAAAGGACTATCTTTACGGCAAGCATACCTGCATGGGGACAACTGGTACTGATGCGGTGTACTGACATACCGGGAAGCAACTTTTCTAGGTCAAACGCCGAAAACTAAGCTCTTCTGGCTATGCCTACCCCGAAAGAAAACAGCGTGATAGGTATTTATGTAAAAAATATTACCTGCGTGGAAAAAGATGATGGGTGAAAATTCCTCGAGGGGTTTTCGAGGATATGAGTTCCGCGGTGCGGTGTGGCCTGCGGAGTGGGCTGATGCCGTCAGAAAATGTCAGATGCAGTGTATGCTGCATGTGTAGCAAACTGTGATTCATTTTTTTCGGGCATGATTTATCAGAAGGCTCTCTCGCGAATGAAAAATGTAGCTCAATATTAGCTGCTGCCCGTGTGGGAGCGTAGGTGAGAGAGAAGATATTCAAGTAATAGGAAAATAGTCGTCCTCCTCCTCATGTTTTAACGGTGACTTAACTTACTGTCTCGCACTTATAGTGCAAAATCTTGAAAATTAAACACTCATTCCTTTTATTCCGGTTTTTACATTCCTAATAATGGACGAAATAAAAGGTTTAAGCTTTCAAAAGGCACAATAATGTGATAGATTTTAACTAAACTTAATTTTTTCCAAGTTAACTACTTTCCCTTACTCCATGGATTTTTCACCCTCCACGATAAATCTGGAGCAGTTATTTACGATCTTGTTATATATGTGTACATAATTCCCTAGTAATGAGTCTGAGAACTGAGAGAAAGCTTTGTGATGCTCTGAATATTAAGTAAAAAGTCTTATCTATCCAATTATATATTTCCAAAAATGTTGTTTGGAGCCCCTCAATCTTTCGACGATTTCTCCAATCCTTCATCAAAGGATCCTCTTATGCTCGACAGAGCAATGATCTCTCTTAGGAGCGGAAACATTTCTCGCGCAGAAGTTCACTTGCACGAATACACCAGCTGGCAACCTTTCAAAATTTCCTCATTCACTGCGCATACGCGTAACTTGACACGAGATCACAGGAAAGAAAGGCGAAACGGTGGGATTCGCAGAAGCTGCGAAATTGGGCTCGAAGTGTATTGGGGAAGGGCGAGAGAAGACAGGATAAGGTCAAACTGGGAAGTTGAGCTTCAAGGGAAAGTACATTGAAATGTTTTCTAGTGAGGATAGAGTGCGCAGAGAGTTCAATGTTTTAGCACCAGTTCAATTACGACAACATTTAATGCTAAAGTTTGTCATTCAGGATTTATAAAAATTATGGTATAAATTGCAGCATACACATTGCTCTTCATGGTTTCTTAAGCGTTTCAAAACAGTCCTTGTGCTAACAATCTGTCAATTAAAAATTAATTACGCTAAAGATCTACCAAAATATGATGATCAGTGACTCTAAGATGTCACATTTTACTAGCACACCCTTTGTGTACAAAAAATCAAGTTTTCTTGACACTATTGATTATTCATTACAAGAGACTAGATGGAGCTGCTCCACGAGAAAGCATGCTCGATATATGTAGGTGCACTGCAATTTCAGATCACCATGATTCTTTCCCATCCAGAGACATATTCCAAGTAAAATTTGAAGAAGAAAAAATGGAGTTAGTCGTTCACTTGTGGGTAACCGTGAGTCAAAAACTGAAATCAATGTAAAATGCACATAATACACATGGAGTTTGTTAGTATTATAATTTTCCTTTTTAAGGAACATTACTTCAAGGATATGAGAAGAAAACGAAATTTGCCAGGCCCATGAAAATTCATAATTTTAAAATAGGCTGGTACCAAGGAGTTGCGTCTTCCTTAGACTTCAAGTCCGGGGTTTGAATGTGTAATACATATTACTATTGGATTTGGTGTTTACTTCTGCTGTTAATGGCATTTTTCCGCTAGCGGAAATTGTTTAGCGAAATAAATTAACTAAAGACGAAGAAATAAATTCAGAGTTTTTAGAATTCAATATTAAAATATTCGTCCATCTGCTAGGATATCACGATATGTAATGTGCTCGTCTTGTTACACAAATGAACTGCTTAATGACATCTAATTGTCGATTTTTCCCCGCTTCGGAACAAGGGAATTGGAAATATATGTTTGCGGTGACGTCAATTTGAGTGCTATTAAAACTTACGGATATGTTTTTTACATCACCGTAAATGAGTTGGAGCAATTTGTTCTTGAGATTACGATAAAGTGAATAGTTTTGAGGAAATTCCAAGAATCATTGACTTGACGTTGGCATGAGTGATTAATGGCGTCAGTTCGGACATCCATTTCCTAATTCTCACGGTAACAGTCCTTTGCATTCCTAGTAGTGCCCTAACGAGAGTTACTAACCGAGAATACTTCGAAGGAATGCCCCTTTCCTAGCTGCCGAAACCACCAATTTAAGGGGATGTTTTGTTACCCAAAAATACGAGAACGTATACAGTTGCTCTCTCGAGGAATTTAGCATGACTCTTAGTTTTTCTTCCCTTAACTCAAAAGCAACTAATTGACTGCGAAGATCCCAGACAGTGGTCCTTCTGTAGTAGCTGAAACGAGGTCGTTCATGTCAAAGCCAAAGCTCGTCAACGTAGAGATGGCAAAAGCTGCGAAGCATGCATTTTCAATTACCAAAGATAAGTTTTCTGCAGCTTTCTAAACAATTCCTTTGAAAAAATATCTCTTATGATTTTACTAAAATATTTTATAATGCCTAACGCTTTCAAGGTAAGTAATATAGCATATTTTCTAACAAGAAGACATCGCGTGACAGAGGTTAGGGATTCAAACGAGGCAGTTATTTACTGAAACTATAGAGAGAATGCGGGAGCATTTTCACGGCTTTCTTCCACATAGGCCTGGGTTCGAGAGAAAAACGCTATTAAAAATCTTCCTCCGTATAAATCCTTTGCAAGTGCACGCCTCTCTCAGCAGAGGTCGTATGAACGATGGTAACTGTTTCCGAGGTTATGTAAAAAATATTTGGTATGACCTTTTTGCGGAGCAATATTATATTGAAGCGAGGAAAATATTCCACCACAAAAAAATATCACGTAATGATAACACTATTTCTTTTCCCAACTCATGTTTATTTCAATTGAAGGAATTTAACTTTTCATTCATAGCGTGGAATTGCATATTTTCGGATGACAAATGTCATTACTCGAGCGTGGCTCCTGGGAAATTTTAAGTGAATACATCGTTGCTAATTAAAAAGTAATTATCCGTTCATTGTTTACGGCCTTAAGAAAGACCCACGACCAATGAAAGCCCATCCTATTCACGGAATTGTACATCCTATCACTGTATTTTCAAAACCTAAACATATTAGGTCTGCCAGCACGTGTAGTCTCTTTTCGGCCAAACAAGAATCCCGCAATTAGCTTCGAAAGTCACCCAAGGGGATTGATTGAAAATCCAAAATAGGCTGAACATTCAAAATTTTGTTCTACTGCCGTAAATATATGGGAGTGGACAATTTACAGTAATTCCGTAAAATATTCGAAAAAAAAAAGGATTGCCGCAACCTGGGATCAAACCCTTACCACCATATGAGGATAACCGGCTCAGCTCCTCAACCCACTTGGCTACGACGTCTGTTGAGCGAGGCGTGCACTTGCAAAGGATTTATACGGAGGATGATTCTTTAATAACATTTTTCTCTCAAACCCGGGCCTGTGTGGAAGAAAGCCGTGACACTTTTCCCGCATTCTCTCTATAGTTTTAGAAAATAATTGCCTCGTTTGGATCCAGAACATCTGTTACGCGATGTCTCCTTGTAAGTAAAGAGCTTACAAGTAAGTGAAAGCGAATCAGTTTAAATGTTTTCATATTCTCTTTCGGCTAAAATTGCTTTTTTGAAGTTATACTTCTTTGCGCCCGTTGGAGACTTTTAGGATGGGATGTTGGTCAAGAAACCGCGTCACGCTCTTTTCCGCGTCACGCTCTTTTTTGGGTGAGAAAAATCCACAATTGTACTCATTGATACGAATTCCTGGGTATTTTTAATCGAGCTAAAAGGATGAAATTTTCAGGGAAGGGTTCAAATTTGGTGTCAAGTCAGGAAAAAATCGAAAATCCTAATATGTTTCATTGGTTTCGAGTCCAGATAGGATTTTGTTTTTTAATGGTTTAAATGGGAAAAACGAATAATTTACGTGTAGAGTAATTTTCATTCATTCATTAAAATATGAAATAATTTAGATACAAGTTTCATTCTTTGACTGAAATGAGGCCAAAAGATCAATGCATTTAATTCTTGCAACCGATGTTTATCTATCGATCGATAAATTGAAATATTTGAAGTTTAAACGCAAAATTAATGCAAATTTCAATCTTTTTTCATTTTTCGTTGCTAAGCAATTTTTTCATTGTTCCCGAGACTTCCAGTACCTTACACGCGTGCTATAAAGATTAAACTTAAAGGAATATAACATTCTCCGTGCGTATTTAAATCGCTTTTAACGATATTATGCCTTAGAAATATACTTTTTACAATGTTTTATAATTATATACATAAACTGTTTCGTAGCTTTGACACTCCTCCATTTGCTCATGCCTACGAAATCCGTTGGGATCGCTCCAGATTCCTCCATTTTGCTTCTGAAACACTCTTTACACCTTATTACGCGTTTCCCTCTCTCTGTTTTTCCAGGAAACATTAATCCTTGCACCTACTTTCTGAAATGTACCTCGAAACTCCATTCTACAAGTCAAAATCATGTAAAATGATAATGTTCTATGATGCATTATCTCTTGGATTTTGAAATTATAATAGAGAAACAGGCCCCAACATTTCGAAGAGAAAAAAATGACTTTTATTTCATTTATATATCCTGTCTGCCTGTGTGTGTGAGCGGGTGTGTGCGACCGGCCAAAGAAGTATAACTTCCACCGTCTGGTCCGACGCAGACCACGTTTTTATTTTTTAAATGTTGAGTTATTGAGTTTAGTGCATAGGTTTAGGTGTTTTGTTTTTGGTACAGTGAAGAATACGTTTGTTTACAAGCAAATGATATTAAAAATCATGTTTCAGACTGTCGTTTTTACGGAATAAATTCGTTTTATACAACGTAAACAAAAGTTTTGGAGTATGAATAAAATAAAGATTTAAAGGTTCGTGAAATTTAATCATCAAGTACTTGTAATTGTCATCTATCACCAATTTCATTTAGCATCATTAAACCTAATTATTTTCCCTTACTTCAAAACAAGAAATATAATAGAAATCTCAAAAGGTAAAACTAAAATATTTAAATTCAGTTTTTACTTCTTTGATGCTTCTTACTGCTCTTTTCATTCCATTATTCTCTCTTCGCTAACGTCAAATATATAATTTTCATAAATTCTTTCAGTATCAAATATAATTTATTTGTTTTCTGCCTATCCTAAACTTTAACTTAGTAACTGGCTTCTGCACTCGACTCGAGGGCACCATTTTTTTGCTGATGTATTACTGTCCCCGAGCACGCTCGGAAGATTTTCTTCATCCCTTGACTCCTACTATTCTATGATGTATTTCTATTCCCACTGAAATGAAAAATGCCCCGATTCTACTCCCTTCCTCCTCTAGTTGAACTCACGCCCCACGTTAGCCTTTGTCCTTTGTTCATGCGGTGAATATTTTTTTTATCCTTCAATTCAGTGTTCACGCTCCGACGAAAGATTCATTGTAGCTTAAATTTCTCAATTGCGACTTCCCTCCACGTGAGGTTAATTGAATTTTTTCATTAATTTAATTGTTAATTTCCTCATGATGAGAGTCATGTAGATGGCAGTGATACTGTATGAATGAGAATGGGCTCTTTGGGCTTTTTTTAAAGTTGCATTATGATCATATGAGTTGAAGTATTTCCATGCACGCATTTTCTCGAGGAAAATATTTTAACTATGCTATCTTTTCTTGCAGCATAATAGACTCTTTTGAGAGAGCCTTATGAAATAACTACATTACTCAATAAAATGGTTTAAAAGTTGTAATTAGAATTAACCTAGAGTATGAATGTTTATTCTTTACTGTTTTATTCTCGATTATATATCTTACGTGACTCAGATTTTCTCGTTTGATTATTTCTCCTTGTCAATCAACATTAAAGTTTTTCTCGAAAGCGCTAAATCAAAAAAATAGAGCAATAAAAAAATGATAAACTTGGACACCTTGTTGCACATGTTTTGGACATAAAATTTGAACATTTAAGTATGTTGTACCCTTCAGAAAGAAAATTTCAGCATAACTTCACTGAAATTATTTTGATGTAGATATCATGCAGTAATTAATATATTTCAGTATTCTAAATCGGTATCAGTACTCCTAAATCTCGTAAAGATTAGGCTTCATATTTTTAGCCATTGTATTTACTTCTGACTTTCTGAGTTTCTAAGGGCTTCAATACTCTATTACATCAAGATATGCAGCAATACTCCTTTACCTGTCATGAAATTCAAACGTACATTTTTGTCTGGTCTGAATATAGAAAGACAAAAATTTACTACAAATCACGATTGTGTGAAACATATGGAATTATTAATATAAATGCTGTCGTGTATGTAGACTTAAATGTCATTATAAAGCTAAGAGTCAAATTTCATCTTAATTCATTCAATGGCGTTATACCCCAAAAATATTCGACTTTTTCTCTCGGCTTTAGCATAAATCAGCACGAACATAAATGCATAATAACGATGAGTTAACCTTTCCTCAAGGACGCTATCAGATTCCGCACATGACTACGGAAACACATTTTTCACCCCAATTCACGAATTACACATTCTTTCCGTCGCTACACGGGGGGCAAATGAAACGAGCAGGAATTACGACCGAGAGGGCCAAATCAGCAATTTTAAAAACGAATCGACGAGAATTTATGCACGGAGAGCGGGAGAGCGCGCATACTTCGGAACAAAATCGTCCCCTACGGGAGAGATATCATCGGCACAGATGATCACTCCTACTGTGGGCTGTGGGCCGGCACATAAAACTTACACACTTCTACTGACGACAGGAGGCGGGCTACCCACGGGGGGCTCGGCTGATTAATTCCTACGCCGCGGACACCGATGGCTCCGGGGTGGACAAAGGCGACTCAGCCGGGGGAACAAAAGAAAAAATATACATATTTCCTTATTTTTTTACGCTCAAACTCTCCCGATATTTCGCTCTGCATTTTCCCGCCCGAGTGGGTGGCGGAAGTCGAGGCATTGGAGGAACGGTCGCAGAAGGGTTGTGGAGGGCGAGGGGGTAGGACTGGAACCGGTGGAGAGAGGTACGGAGAGACAGATTGGGATACTTCTGCGGAGCGTGGGTGGAGATGAGCGGGTGTCGTCCTGAATAAAAAAGGCACGGCCGCGGATTCGCTTGGATGCACCGCAGTCAATCACATTCGGCACAAGAGATGGCGCGAGGTGGATGGGACGGGAAGGTTATATTAAAAAATAATGGCATAGCATTGTGAGGAGACAAAAGAGTTGGACTACGGCGGCGATAATAGCCGCGCGTAGGAGGAGATGAGAAGACAGGAGAATAGGATGGGTGGGGGTTGTGCATATGGGGGTTGGGGGTGATGAGAGACGAGGGAAGGGGAGTTGGGAAACCAGCAAAATGTGCTACGTGAGCACTTTCGTCGCCGAATGGAAGAAGGTCCCTATGGTTCCCGTGGGCGAGAAGTCGGAGACTAGCACGTGATGGGCCAGGTACGCCAGGCCGGTGTGAGGCCATTAAAAAAGCGACGGATTTGCTCTGGGATCGCAGGCGGTAATACAGAAATGCATCAGTGGATCCCAATCCAATGCAGGTGTTGATTTATATTTAGTTTACATTTGGCGAAAGTTTTTTAAATGGATGCTCCACTGCCTAGAGCTCCAGTTATTTTAACGCTCCGGATCCGTCAGTATTTATTTGTGCAATGTGAGTGTATCGGAATTAATCAGTTTACTTAATTTTTTCACCGTCTATGAAACGTAATAATATTTTCTCTGACCATGGATATTTTAAAAAAATACCTATCGTTCTATGTTAGGATCCCAATAAACATGGAAGACTTTAAACATTTATTGGTAAATTAGAAAAGGAGTAGTACTACCTCCCAATAAAATATTTCGCAAATATTACATTAATATTACATAGTGTAGGTATTTCATTGAGAGTGACTAATTTTTAAAATATCGATGCAGTTGCAATGTCTTACCCAGCAGTATTTTTAATTACTCTCCCAAAATCTCGCAAATAGTGTTATCGTATTACGTTTATATAACGAAAAAAAATATTTTGTGTTTTTTTTGCTGTTTGAACTTTAATACGTTTTGGAAATTTGTTGTTGGATGAACCAAAATGTCGGAATAATGTCTATTAATTTTACTAATACAGATTTGGAATGGTAAATTCTCAACAATTGATTGTATTCTGGTGATTACTGTAGTACCTCATTTCTTGCACTACTGCTGCGTGTTATATTAACAATCACAACTCTATTAGATGGGGAAATAGACACAAGTTTTACCTTTAACATTTTGAGTAATGAGTTACGCCATGTGATACTTAAAAGGCAATTTCAAAGAATGTCTTTAAAGCGTTATTCGGTTTCCTCGGCTTAGAAATCTATTTATTACATCCGACACACAAAGGATCATTCATTCATTCATCTAAGGTCGTACACGACGTAATCTAAATGCATTAACACGGACCCTAGCTCTCACCCCATTGCATGTTCTCTAAGATTGACCAAGGTAGAACTCCTGCAGTGGCATTCCCTCCTTAAAGATCTTCAGCTGCACAGCAATTCGTTTGAACGAGAGTGGAACGCTGACTCACTTAACCCGGCAACGAGATCCGAATTTATATCCCTCGATGGCATCCCTAACACCTTCACGCGACACTCTACTCCTCGATGTTCCCCGTTTGCATTAATTTAAAAGCATGGATATACGCGCTGACTTTGACCCTCCCCCCAATGAACGTTCAAGGGCTGGGGAGATCTGCTTTATCGCGCGAAACCGCAAAGCAGAGAAGAGTTGTGCCGTCAGCTGTCCAAAGGTTGACCTGTCAAGCCAGGAAAAAAAAACAAATAAATAAAAGTTTAGGCGGGATCATCCTCAAAATGAGAGAATTATTCAGGGAGTGCAGTGCATTTTGGTGTCCGGAGGGTGGGAATGGAAAAAAATAAAGAGTGTTTCTGGCAAGCATGAGGAAAAACGGAATAGGGGAAAGGGGAGAGGGTTGAAAGGGAATTGGAATGGTGGCGATTGGAATGCGGTCGTGTGCAGTGTTTATGGGAGAAGCGGAGGGAAGGGTGGAAGATGGAGCTTATGCAGGTAGTTGGTATGCGAGCTATGGGAGGGATTACATGGGGTGCAGAGGCGACGTCGTTGTGTGATGGTCAGTTGACTGCGTGAAACAGAAAGTTGGTTCGATGTTTCGGGGGAAAATAAAAGGAATAGCTCCAACGTACTCGGATGGGAAACGCCGATCGTGTCCGGAAAACAAACAACATTCCGATGGACCAAACGTTTGGAAATCGGGTGGCCCAGGCAGGGGAGGCGGGTGGGGAATGAATGAATGAACGAACGAACGCGGAGAATGCTTGGCGGGAAGTTTTATTGCACGGCCTACCGCCGCCGCATACATCGCCGCGGAGATACACCCTCGCACCGATGACAATGGGGAATGCGCTCCGAAATACAGATGAAAAGATGAAAAACACTGTCAACTTCTGCACTGCACCATGATGAATAGGAGGCAAAGAGATTCCTGCCCGAGAGGTTATGAAAAGAGAACCGCACTCGGTCAGGAAAAGAATTATTTGCTGTCAGGATGGGAGTAAATTATCAATGATGTGAGCCTGAGCGTAGAGATGAAATATGAGTATTCTATTGTTGATGCGTCTAGATTTTAAAAAAGTTTTGGTTTTTTTTTTAATCTTACTGTTACGAATGCAGGTTTCAATGAAGGGTAATATTATTCTTGCACTCTGTTGATTCTATACAGGTAAATATAAAGGCAGACTATATTAGATCTTTCAAAGGGATTACATATGCTATGCTATGAAATGATATTGGGCTAAAATTAAAATTGAATACGATAGATTCTGAAAACATGAAAAATTCTATAGGTCATTCAATGCATTACGAAATTCTAAAATATAATTAAATTGAGAATCATAGAAAGAATTAACTTATTTCAATGCCATGAAGAATGTCAATTAACAGAAAATATTTGTCCTTCCCTCCCGGTTGAATTTTCCTCTCAGTTCGCTATGATCCTCCGATAATGAAACTAATAGCTACGTAGGATCTTATCTTCAATTTATCAGTCTTCCCGGAGTTCTGAACTCCAGAATTGATGGCGTAAACTCTTTCCTTGCCAGTGAAAATGAGGTCTTTTGCAACTTGGAAACATTTTTCTCCATTTTGGAGCTGCAATTTATCAAAATGTCTTCTCCCATCCGGGAACCACGGCGACGCTTGTCTCAGCTCGGCTCAAGGAGTAACCATAGCGCGGCAGAGAATGAGATTTTGATGCGTCTCGTGTCGCCCCGAGACACTATGGGTGAAGACGAGGCAGCCAGCGAGGTGAGAACGGCTAAACTTATTTAAGCGAAGTAATGACGAGGCTCGGAAGATGGAAGAAAGAGGTTTGAGTTGCGCCATAAGGAGAGATTTGGGTGGGGGGAGTCAAAGTAAACAGGGGCGAACGAGGAATAGATGAGAGACAGAGAGGAAGACAGTTGATAAGTGGGGCGCCCTGCTATGTTCAGCGTAAGTGAGTTGCAAGATGACCATGGTCATCTCGAGGGAGTGAGTCTCGGGAACATAAGGGTTCGAAGGAGCTATCGGTGGATGAATGGGGCATGGGAGGGCGGGGGCGGAAAGACAAACGGCAAGTACCTAAGAGGTTGGCGGGGAAAATTTGTCACCGCTTTCTGAAGACGGGATCCGTCGACAAGTGTCGTTGACTAACGTGCTAGTTACACAAGTTGCGAAAATACAGGGGTAACACGGTGGAACTGAAACATGATGAAAAATCATAAACTACGAAGTTGCTGTGAAGGGCTACCGCGGTGTGTTGAATTTGAAGAATCTTCAGGTCGAAGTAATGATGCCAGTAATTGACCACCTTATATAGGCTCGTTTCTAAGCCCTGATTGATGGCATCATTTTTCCACATTGGCGCCAATTTTCCCCTGTTGGCGGGACATGTCCATGCCGACCGTTTCTGCACGGAGAAATGTCTTTCAAGTGCTGTGGAAGTGGTACCCATTCTTCCCAAGAGTGGTAAATAGGTGCCGTTTTTCCAAGGGTAATGAGTCTTTGTCCGAAATGGAATATGCTCTGTCATCCAGGGTAGAGATTAGGGCTGTCTTCTGAGTTGGGTGGTAGTACGAAAATGCATCTAGGCAGCATTCGGAGTGCTTTGCTTTCCTCTAGACTACGTTTCTGTGCTTGCCATTAGGTGTATTCATAACCATGACGTCCAGAATTGGAAGTTGGCCATTCTTTTTCTATTTCCATAGTGAAAAGGATTGGCCGGGGTAGTTTATTGAGATATTGTAAGCAGACTGAGAGCTCTTGCTCTCCATTTGGTCAGACAACTATGGTATCGGAGCCTATTCCGAGCCAGGATACACCATCAACTTGGAGGATTCTACAGTGATCGCCAGGGAATCTCAATGCTTCACGAGAATCATTCGGGAAGCCATCGAGATATCAAACAATTTCAACCGGGAGGACGGGTATCACCTCCACAGCCCTTCGACGAGACTTCTCCGTGCAGAAACGTTCAAAATGGGCAATTCCCACCAGTAGGGGAAAATTGGCGCCAACGTGGAAAATGGCGCCAACAATCAGGACTTAGAAAATAACCTATTTATTCTCGTCAATTACCTGCACATTACTTCTACCTGAAGGTGCCTGCTTAAACGCAGGAGAAACTGTTTTAAAAACAACGACGCGGTGAAACACCAGAAGGAATACATTTTCCCGGGTGGTTTAATTTATTTAATGCGACCTAGGTTTCATGCAATCGGGACAATGAGAGGGCCTCACCCTCAAACTGTCTCCATTCCAATTTAAAAATGGGGTGTTTTAAAAAACAACGTTGCATTTAATTTTCTGCCTTCAGCTTTTTTTATTCACATGCAATGGTTAGTAGCATATGCATCTTCTTAATACCCTTGCAAGCCGCCGTAGGGGCGTGTACTGGGTGTGTTAGGGCATCAGCCATAAAAGGGGAGGGATTTAAAATAGGATGTGGGAGAGAAATATGGTAAATTGCATGTTAACGGTATGTCTTATGCTAGTGTAACGCTCTGTTTTTGTTACAATCACTAATTATGAGTGGTAAGAAGGAGTTTTTGTGACAATCAGTTCGGCAGTCTGTTTCTCTTATTTTGTCGCTTCTATCAATTCTAAAGATCAAGCGCGAGGTCAAAATAATATCCTCGCTATTATCCTGAAACTTGCCTGATCTGAAATTTTAAAAGTAATTTAACCCTAGCGTGTAACCATAGAGTCTCAGGCGACTTCCAACCCAGTAAGTCCATCAACTGTGTGGCATTTAAAATGAATTGCTTATTGTGAATATTCTGCTGAAATTCATTTCAGTGATTCACAGGGAGAAACGTCCGTCTTTCCATCTAATATTGATTGTCATTCGAAGCGTAATTAAAATTAACACGTATATGTACATCCCGGTAGCCTGCGCTGAGTTGCAATGAGAGTGTGGGAAAGTTAATCAGCGGAATCCCAACCCTTCTCAGTGTTCTGTACGGGGTACCCTGTATACAAAGGAGCCGGCAAACCTTTTTTGCAAGAGGACAAATAGTAAATATTTTTCTTTTCTCGGGATAAGGGCCACTCTATATTTATTTCAATAAATCAACTTAAATCACAAGCAGAAAACAATTTTTTAAAAATATTGAAAAATTACCTCTTATTTATTTAAATAGTAGCAGGAACTATAAAGAACTAAAATGAATAACGAAAATAAAATATTAAAATTGTTTGAAATACAATTCTACTTATAGGGTTGATGGAATTTGTTTTTTGGAAACCTACTTCACCAAACTGGAGTTCACAGTTAGTACTCCCTTTCATCAGAATTGACTGCAAATGTTAATCTCTTAAAGCTGACCTATATTGATATTTTAAATATTTCATCATTGAAATTGTTTTTAATTTGACACTAAATTTAAAAAAAATTTAAATTGTAAAAACCATTTTCAGCTCCCGGGCCGTGCAAAAATACGTTCCGTGCCGGACTTGGCCCGCGGGCGGTAGTTTGCCGACCCTAGCTCCATAGAAGTATAACTTCTCCCTTAAAACGGCCGTATACCATGTTTGCACTACTTTGAGTTGAAAGTACTCCGAGATGTTTGCCGGGAGTTTCGCATATTCTGTAAAAATCCTAAAATTTTGCTAAATAAAACGAAATAAATTATCAATTTTGATGATTGTTTCATAAAATATTTATAACTTTTTAATATGTTTACCAATTTGGTAATTACCATACGCAGTAACACTCACTCGTTTATCCATCAACGAAAATTTTGTATTCGAATTTCTACTTTAGCTGGAGAATAGTGTCACATAATATTAAAGTGTCTTCGGACTTTTCCCGTTAAATACAATCTGCGTATTTTTTGGGCTCCCTATCTTTCCGAAAACCACTGTCATGGCAGTACATAATAAAATAACTTCTGAGTGGGAAATCCAACCTTGTTTGGTGGAACTTATACACCATTTGGACTCGTATCATATTTACTCTTCTTTCAGTCATCAAACTGACCTTTAGATTAAATACTGTGGCTTAGCCATGCCCAAAGAAACTGAATATGCCATGAAAGAAGCAGTGTACCAATGGTATCTTCACGCTGCAAGATTTTATATCGTGGACATTTCTAAATATTTTGAAGCGTTTCTCTCATTTTCTGAAGGAAATGGAGGCGCTGGAACTTTCATATTACGTACAGCCTAAAGATAATAATTAAAGCTAATATTGCGACGGTGTATTTTGAGGAGATCTCCATTATTTATTTAAATCTTTTAAAAACCGTGGAGCTCGTATCACCGTGAGCCTCTGCTGGGAATCCTGGGAAATGTTTTCACTCTACTTACGCTGAAGCCCCGAGCAAATATTTAGTTTCTGAGCCAACCTTGCATGTAGCGCCATTTAAAATATACAAATCGAGAAATAGCACTGCCCGAAAAAAACGAAATACCTCGCAAAAACAAACAGAGAGCGAAATGATGACACATGGGAGCGGATCCGTTGATCGTGAGAGGAAGTGGTGAAAGTGAGCTCAAGGGGTCACTGCCTCGAGGTCGCAAGAGATACGCTAATGACAACGTTCACACTACCACCGGTAGGTACCAATGCAACCCTTTTCCAAGCATTCAAACCACTTCTTGAGCTACCATCCCAAATTCGGGCTCTTCAGACGTCGCAACAAATAAGTGCAAAGCAAGCAGCTAGCCTCAAACGATAATGAAATTCCCGCGTCCCTGTGATGTGTTGCGGAACTGAGAATGTTTTTAGAGCAAATGACGTTCTTCTCTGCTTATTCATGGAGATAAAACAGTTCTATTTTTTTCATTTAATGAGAAAATGAAATAGTGTGAGAGTAGTTTGGAATGTTTTTTGATATGTGGGTATGGAGAATAGGGACAATGCGATCGATGAAAAGGGAGATAAGCTTGGTAGAGTACGTTATAGTGAGGAAAATTATTGGTGTGACTGTGGAATATAGTTTGGTGAGTTGGCTAGGATACTGATTCTACATAATGCACTCCAAGGGTAGGACTCCGTCCTTTGGAAGGGATGTTAAACAGTGGACCACTAACCTGATGTCTCTCCATCCTTCCTCCATTACCGAAGTAATCCTTCCCCGACCAACCTACCCACCTGTCCGAAATGGCACCGATGACTTCGATTGTCGGTCTCTTCCTCCAAATAAGCAACCAATTGGGGAAGGTAAAAGACGATAGGTAGGAACATGTAATGAGGGGCAAGAGAATGCTGAGAGACAAGAGAGAGATAATTAGACATACATTTCACCAACTCATCTACCTTAACCAATAGATTGTGCGTAAAACTTTGTACACCGTGCTTCATTTTTTTCCGGTTACTCTCGCGATGATAGCATTTAGTATGATAATCTGAAATCACAAGGAACTTCGAGTTATGACGCTAGCTAAGTACCGTAAACACAGGGTTTTTTGCCGACCATGGTAAGTACGAGGGTTGGTATGTCGATAGAGTTAATTGAGCGTTAAAAAAGCAGCTGATGAGGTGACTAGAAGTCACGTTTCCCATCCAGATGGCCCTGGTTCTGATTCTGGAAGCAAAGGAGAATTTTCCACGGAGTCCCGAGCCTTACTTGTGGTGGTAAGTGGTGTGATCTTCTAGTTCAGTACTCTTTCCGTCGAAAGAAACATCTAACTACTCCCCTTTGTTCCCTATATTAAAGAGTGGGATAATGTCTACGCCGTATGTCTCTCCACCCATCCTCTATTCCCCAATAAATCCTCACCTACCAGCTGGCTTGTTTTTTTGAGGAGGCTACCCATTAAAATAGATAATTTGTGTTGGTAAGCTTTAGCCACATTCAACGTACAAAAAACCACAGCCAGGTCCGGATTTGATGATCGCTGGTTAAATATTTTCTCCTTGTGGAAACCTTAGTCAATATGCTCTCTCATCTATAATTCTCTCTTCAAATAACCGACTGGCTGATGTAAAATATAAAACCCGAAATCTCAGTTAACACTAAGTTAACGAAAAGGATACGTTATCTTGTGGTTGGCATTAATCAGATATTATGTAACCAGGCCTCAAAGTGCTCTCCACTTAGCACCCAGTGAGGGATCCGGTACTCTTTATAAGGATCTACGAAACAACCGGGAATTGAACTCGTCCCATAGGTTAGAAACAATTGTTGGTGACGTAACTTTGTGGAATAGATGCATTTCATATCACGAGGATAAAGAAATAGATACCAAGTGATTTTCTACACTTTTAATTTCTCTGACCTGATCTTTTTTAATGGTTTCACAGCATCATTAGGGGTAGGTTAACTTTGATGATTATAGGCAACCATCTCGTTCAGGTTAGATTAATAAATTATGGAAAATTACGAAGTACTTCATTTGCCTCGCGATAAGTAATCGCCTCATTGGGATGGGAGGCCAGTACTCTAGACACATCACCAACGCAATCACCCTCCCTTACCATTCAACCCACCAGTCCTCAATGGGGCGACTGACCTTAGCTGTCGCCCCCCTCCCCAAACGACCACCCAACTAACTCTGAGTGGATGGGACAAACGGGATTGCTTAGGGGTGGACTGATGAGGGGGAGTTACCGAGAGATAGTGATGAAGGCGGACAGGGAGGATTGGAAGGTTGAAGGAGAGTAATAAGCGAAGGGAGCAGAGGAGGGAAAGGATGTGGGTTTCGGGAGGAAGTTTGGCAGAAAGTGATATGTACAAAGAGAGTTGGGGATGAGGAGAGCGATGGACGGAAGGAGAAATTTGGGCGGAGGGATAGACCGCGTGTGACGAATAATTTATTCTCCCCCCCCCTTAATACGCTTGGAGTTTCCATCTACGTCCCCAGTCATTCCATCCGCCCCGCCACGTACACCCTCTTTGACTGACGGATAGGCCTGCATCACACGACCCGACCTTCGATAACTCAACCCAGGAACCGAATTACGGGGCCTCGCGTCTAAGTGTGTAGTTATATCACGGCCCCTTTATGGGAGGGCAGTAAAGTCAGGAAGAGAGGCAGGGAAGGGTACGGAGGTGGTGAGGCGGGGCGAGGTGAGGCTGAGGGCGGAGTGAGGTGCTCACTGAGGTCGGGCACCGCTTGAGTGGGGCCATTCGTATCGTTTCGCCTTCGGAGTCGTGTGAGGGAGGTGGATCGCGCATTGCATCACGTAGTATATGTTCCTGGCGGGGCTGCGGGGGTAGTACGTTCTCGCTACTCTGCTGACTGGTTCTGTACGCCGGTCGTCCGGGAGGGCGGGCTTTTAATGGCCGGCCCCGTCCTTTTTGCGAGATGTGATGGGTGGCAGAGCGGGCATGTCTCCCTGGAATACAGGCGGGCGAGCGGCTACGGATGGGTATCGGACGCTGATTTGTCTCCAACTTCTCCATCCCTGTGTATACATCGCTGTCTACATAGCCCCCAAAAGGCCTCCAACCATTTGCCTCGCATACTCCCTACAGCCTCTTCATCTTCTCGGATTTTCTCATGCGTCGTAACTCACTGTTGACCCAATCCACCATTAATCTAACTCACCGACTAGAAGTTTTTCAGCATTGTAGATGCTTATGGGTATTTTTGTGAGGTCTATGCGAAAACTTTCAAAACTTGGCATTATTTCTGTCATTTGAACGATTTAGGAATGAAAGAAGAACCAAAGCTTTGAAGTATATTTTCAGGACAATTGTGTCATCATCTTGGATTGTTGCAGCTCTAAACAATCGTACATTCTTTTTCTTGTTAACCGCTAAATTCCTTCATCAGTCTTAGATTTTACGTCATTTATAATTTGCCCTGCGTATTTCATCCTTGATCTTCCTCAGTAGATAACTTCAAATTCATATTTTCATCCATTATTGTTTTCAAGAGATCGTTATGCATTAGGACGTGGGCACTTTTCTTTTTTGCAGTTTTTATTAAATGCTTTTCAGAGATTTTGGGAACATATTATTGGAAAAATTCATCATTTTAGGCTTTAACACCACAAAAGAATATTTACCCTTTGGGTTAGATTTTCTCTTGTTGTCATCATTTCATCAAAATGTGGTTCCTGCGTACATTTCCATTTATATTCACGCGGTAATCCATTGCTGTAATCTCTTTGATGCGTTATAATACCCTTTGCTCCCGTGTTGCCAATCGGTCCTGTGAAACCGAACCTAGCCGGCACTTGGGAGATCGAATCCCTTACGGATCAAAGGGAACTACCACGACAAATCTCCAATCATAGAATTATTAACTTGCATGCATGTTTGAGAGAACCAATGATGTTGTATTGTGCTTTCCCAAAGGATATTTATTTTATTTTGTTAAGCGATACTTCCATTAAAAATGCATTATCTTTATTTAGATCAGCTTCAGGTTAACAGACGACTTACTCTGCATGGTACCTACATACTGATAACGAACCGTTGCTCATGAATAAAACTCTTGGGAAATTTTGTTCATTGAAAATTCGTGCAAAAAGATTACCTTGAGGAGCAAGATGAAAATGCTGGCGCAAGTCTCACATGAATTTGGAAACCATGGATCCGCATTCCATTAGCTGAACATTTAAACCAAAGGCTCTCCTGAGAGCTGATTGTGGTACGCAGGGGAATTGTTTGATAGTTGGAAAAGGCTACATATTATCCACGCAGCAATGGAACAGCATATGATCCGATTCGATATCCATTGGCTACTCCCCGATTAAGTAGCTTCAAATCGGTTAGGGCTATGAAATATTCCCGTAAATTTGCATTGGGCAAACGGAATGTAAGCATAAGATCAGTTGCTTTATTACAGCCTTTTATTATAAATTGATGGGTAAAAATATACATTGTGAAGACTCTGCAAAGTAGAAGACATGAACATAAGGTACACATCCTGTGACATAAAAACCTAATTATTACGGTGACGGTCGGATCGACATATTGGAAATACTGTCGAGGAAGACCTTTGAATGGAATATGTAAGGTATTCGTGCCACTGGTCTTCTTTATTTTTTGGCCACAAGAGGGCAATGTGTTCCTTCAAAGTGACCTCTAAATGGAGCTTTTCTTTTGCTTGTGTTTTCTGTTTTTTTTGCGTTCTGTCACCGTAAGCTGTTAGCTAACTGACGTCAAGGTGATAGAATCAATTTCACGAAGCCAACCCACTGATGGTGGACGCGTAGTTGTAGTAACCCGTGCATTGCACCGACTGCGATCATATTTGTTTAACCGCATCAATACATTCCTCGAGTTTCTTTGTATTGAATTTCTCTCTCTAGTTCTTGAGCCAATTGCTGTGCAAAACGATAGAACAGACAATGAAGCAGAGCATGAGTTATGCTAGCATGACAACTGATAGAAAAATATATATGGTTAGCTGAAAGGAGAATGGACTGGTGAGCTGCTGCTGGCCAAACTTTGGATTAATGAAAAAACAACACCGTTCCAGGCGTTACTTGGTGGAAGTTTTGAATATCCATGATGAAAAAATATAACTTGGTAAACTCCACACTAATTAATTGCATTGAAACCTGGGTCTAAATTAATAAATTAGTGTGGAGTTTTTAGGAATAAATTAGGATGGTTTCGTCATCCACAAGTATTAAAAATGATGAAACTTCCACATGGCCAAAATACTTATTTATTTAACGTGTATTACTTTTCGGCTTAATAAACTATAGTCAGGTACTTTATGCATAACATTCTATACATTGAGGATCCGCTTATGTTACCTAATTTTTTATTTGAAGCATGAATGTGTTTTTCACAGAAAACAAATATTTTTTACAGATCTCCTGACCCTCTCACATTATGCCAGTCTTAATTTTACCCATAGTTCAATGTATTATACCCATATTATTCATATTTTTCTCAGATTTACATTGCTTCTCTTGCAAATAAATGTTTTTTTACCTGCAACAACAATAGGGGTTTAATTCACCTCCAAGCATACTGTCTCATCGTTCCATACATAACCTCCTTTTTATTTTGTTGCTATCTTTATTTGTTTAAAGACGTACCTACTAATCAAACTTCTCCGGTATCCACCATCTCTTTTTCACCGCTTTTTCGACCTCCCTTCCTCTGCTTATGCATCACTCTCTCGATTTTGAGTTAATCAGGGGTTGCAGCTTTCTAAGTTCTTCTCTCACACTCTATTGAAAAACCTCCGAGCGGTCTACTAGTAACCCACTGGCGACTACTTCTACTGCTCTCCTCCGCTCAACCAAACAATCAATTCCCCTCCACCACCAGACCACTAGAGCTAACGTGGTTTCGCCGCAGGATTTAAGCCCCCGACTTACTTACACCCGAGGAAGTGTTATGGCAGGTGCACATTAAATCTGCTCGGAGTAGCCGAGAGTGAGGCCCGATTTAATCAACCACCCTCTGCTTATCTCACCGCCCACTCGGCCCTTTTAATGGAGAAAATATTAATCACCGGCATGAGGAAATGAAGGTCTGCACGTGGCCTCCCTCATATTGCCCGCGGAGTCGCTCGACAGATTGAGTCATCGATGTCGTGAATCTCGACCTTTTGCCCAAAGTGAGCATATTTGCATGGACAAAGTGACAGCAATGGAATAATTAGGTATTCATTTTCATTCCGTGAAGCTTTATGATCTTTGAAAACACTTTCTAAGTTTTTTAAAGGTATTATTTTCCATTTCGGCTGCTGATTGTGTTTTGCTCCCTGCAACTGTGGTACTGCAATTTAAAAAATTATGTTTTTAGCCCATCAATTTCCTATACCAAAAAAATAAGAATCATTATTCACATTTTTCTTCTTTTCACATAATTGAATGAAATCTTCAGCCAGATTGACTCATAGTTGGAAGTGGACAAATTCAGAGATGAAATATTTTACCGGCAAACTCGCTTTATAATGCACCTGTCGTATGCATTTTACATCCGGCTGGGTATTTCACTAACACGGTAGAAGGTAAAAGAGGTGAGAAGTTGGGCAAGATATTTTAGATGCCTTTAAATTCACATCCATACTATTATATCCTTGAAGCTCCTGAAAAACGGCCAAACTCTCTGAAAATTAAGGTTGGAAATTTTATCCAGGAAATGGAAGTGATGATAAAAATGGGTCACGACCGATATCTAGGTGTCCTAAACCGAGAAGCAAACGACAGTGTTTGAACTACTTTTTTGCGCAATTTGATTTAAATTTATAAAAGTTGTTGCACTCCTCTGCGTAATGTGAGTGCAGGCATTGTGATTCATCCGTATATGCGATGAACTCAAAAGCCACCAGAAGGGAGTTTGGCAGCGAGAGTTATTTAGCCAGCCATGAAAAAGAAGGGTGCAGGAAAATGTAATAAGAAGATTAAGGACGAATGGAGAAGTGGCCACAATTATATTTTGAGATTAGAATGAGCCTCAAGGCTAGAAGTTAGAATTAAAACCCTGCGGTTCCTCCAAATGAAATCACGCTTCAATATTCTCATACGGTAACTAGACTACGAGATTAATGCTCCTTACATAAACAATATTTGAATGATCACGACAAAACACGTATGGTTTCTCGATCAGAAAAAATATAAATCAAATATCTCTCGCAGCGGGTAGTTCCCTCTAGCTACAAATTATTTTAGTTATTTCATAACAGGAGAGCTAAACAAAGAGATATAATGAAATTAAACAGGCAGGTCCACATTACTTCCATAATGCTGTCATTTGATAGGTAACCACCACAAAAATACAAATTCATCAATTAGACATTGAAATTATTATTACTTATATTAGAATCTTAAAAAAAATTAATCCGTCAAATGCACTTTCCTTGTTTAACGTAGGCAAGATGTAAATGGAGCTTCTCCTGTATGAAATTATATTGATTGTTTTTGAAGTCTAAAATTGAGGAATTTCATTACTACTCTCTAACATAACACCATTAAAACCATATTATTAACGGAAAGAAAACCTCAAACTGATACGCACCTTTTCTTTTTCGTTTACTTCCTTTCATAACCTTCTATTAATTTTTATTTGCTGAACCTGTTACATGAATTACGATTCATGTATGATTCAAATTCAATACGCTAAAAAGCTGAGAGATTGCGTCATTTTAATTTCTCTTCTAACCTGTTTTCCCTCAATGACCGTGAACGTTAGTGATATCATGCATGGGAATTCGGTATTATTCCGCCATTATCTTTATTGCAAACATAATGGCTCACAGACGAGCAATTTGTAAGTCAAAACTGATGTTTCACGTTTCTCCAAACGTTAAATTTTGAACGATAACCATAAGGGAATTACAACTCACCATGAGGATCGTGAAATTAGGACCCACACACGCATCCATCGTGCAAAATCAACCCGATAAATGGATTTCATTAAATTGAGATGGGAGAGAGAGAGAGAGAGGGCTTGTTGGGTTTTCCCTGGAGGTTTCCCGATGATGAGGAATTCTATTGATTTCCCATTGATTTCGAAATGTATGCAAGCACACCTACCCACTGGCCGAGCACTCACATGAACGCATCATGATATTGTTTCTCTTTCTCTGCGTACATATATCTTGCTTGGGGATCGGGTTTACGTGGTGAATAGAGTTGTCAATTTCTATCCCGAAGGCCCGTGTTTGAATCCCGGAAGTGGAATAGATTATTCAGAGGACTCAATAATGCTGTTTGTGCTCTATGTGGAGAGCCCTTCAAGCTTAGGGCTCCGTCCACCGGATGTGACGTTTACATGTTGACCCCTAGGGGTCTTTCTATAATAGCCCGGCTCTCCTTTATGCTTCCATGTCCTAATTAATCCTCTCAACACTAAATTGCCCACCTATGGTGCTCTTTCTACTCTAAGACTACTTCACTAACTACCCTCCCGTCTTTCAATAGCCATACGACGGAGCAACGCTCCCATCCTTCCATCCAGATGTTGTGGTAACTATAGAACGAGCAACCAATCCCTAGGTCCGGGTTCGAACCCTAACAGTAACTAATACTTCCTATTTGAAATGAAAATTTGGGCGCTGTTCAAAGATTGAAAGAACTAATGTAGTAAAAATAATTTTTTCGGTACGTACTTGGACTAGCCACGGTATTACCTTTACCAAGTCACCCACAAGTGCACACAACTGCAAAAATTCCACAGATGAATAACCATTCACCTTGACCGTGACTCAAAATCGTATCCGTAGGTATTGCGCCGAGTGTTTCAGTGAGTTAAGCTACCGACGCATCTTTCCCCCTGGTGGATTTATTTGAGCTTTATAGGCACTAGAATTTTATGCCTGCCGGACATGTAACAATACAGAATCAGACAAAGCGTTTGCTTGGCTCCGCCGTCCACTAAGTAAAAGCCAAACATTGAACACAATAGGGGGTTCGTTCATTTTGACAAATTTTGAGGATACCGGGAGTAGCCACGGGCCTTTAAAAAGCCTTCTAGTGAACATAAGCATAAGTGCACATAAGCACATAGTGCACATAAGCAAGTGCACATAAGTGCAAAACTAGTGTAGTTCTCTGCCAGTTGAATGAGCTGCTAGATTGTGGACGCCTTGGCACTTTTTGTAATGTGTAGGCTGATGCCAACAATGGGTTTCTCTTCACCCCTTGTCGATATCACGAATAATTCTTCCAAAATAAACATGCCTAATTATTCTTAGTGTTTATAATGACCTCAGTGTCGTTTTACTCGTTTTTTTATTGCAACAACGTATATCTCACTTTCCACCACCCCCATTGAAAATTCTCTCACGAAACAGCCATCCCCTGCCATATTCCCCTCTTCCGTCTCCTCCTCTCCGCCTCAATTCTGGAAACATGAGCGGAGGACGCCATTCTGATTTCCCACGGGGAGTATTAAGCTCCGAGCGACAACCTCCGCGGGTTGGCCGACGACTGTTGAGCGGCCCCCGTCGCATGTCGACTGGCCGCGGCCGCCGGTGCGGTGTGCGCCCCCTGGCAGACACGGGAGAGGGACATTGACGGACACCACGCAGGGGTCGAGAGGGTGGAGGGAGGTGGCGGGGCGAGGGGGAGGTAGGGCGAAGGGGACGGCTTGACCGCGGACTCATGTCCGAGCAGTGACGTCGTGCGGACGAAATATTCGATTTCATAACAGGCCGTGAAGTGGGAGTGACTCGCCATGTGATGCACATTCAATTATGTGCGCTCGAGAAATCGGTGGGGACGAACGTCCGCGCGTGGCACGTAGTACTTATCCCTTCTGTTTCCAAAGCAGGGTTTTCCGACAGCTGACTGACTGACTGACTTGACGTTCTTGAGGATGACGGAACAGTCGCATATATCAAAAAACGTACATACTTCCGTGACCGCTGTGACTCCTAGATGGACTGAATCGGTTTTCGAATCATCAACAACCTGCTCAAATGTTACACTTTGAGCCTCACTCGTGACGAGACCACTCATGCCAAAATTAATCATATTTTAAAAATTGGACATAATGGAGCAAAGAATAACTTTGTTAAAAAAATGTGCTATTTAGAAAAAAAATTCCACTCTCATTGAAAAAATTTTTGATAAACTTATCAAAATTGATATTGATCATTTATTAATTAATTATCAAAACTGATCATTTTTTATAATTAAATGAGATTATCACCTATGAAATAGTTTTACAAAGATTTGGAGAGAAAAGACGTTTAATGTTGCCTCCGCAAAATAGGAGAATGTATAATGAAATAAGTAAACTTTGTATATTCCACACAAATTTTAATGGTATAAACCCCGACCGGTTACAACACTTTCGTGTAAGTATCAAGGGATAATACAAGTTCCACAAAGTTCACTCACGAGCCATGGAAGATATAGAAGAATGTTACTTATTGGGTTCTATCTACGACAAAACAGTCTCTTGAAAAGAGTAGATACTATTAGGAAAATGATATGGAAGCAATTATCCTTGAATATCAAAGGCCTACGTGGATACGTATCAATTATGGAGTAGGTATATGAAGTAAAAAATTAAGGAGAACATAATCATGAGGGATTAAAAGGAAGAAATTGTGATCAAGCCATTGGCTGAGAGGTGAATGGAGTGTCACATCAATTAATTTTCGGATGGATTACTGCCGATAATGGACGAAATAATTACTTGGAGCTATTTATTTATCTTCTATAATATACCTCTTTTAATGATACAGCAATGTGCCAGTTTACTTTGAATTTCCTTGATCGAGCTATACTAAATATTGTATGGAAGTCTCATTGCAAAACTAATGTAGGTAGCTATAATACAGCGAACAAAATACGGGTATGAGAAGACTATTGTGGCAATATTTAGGCAGTACGGTATGATTTGGGCATTCATTTTCCAGGGAAATAAAAACAAGATTCTAACACCTAATAAGGATAAATTTTATAATTATATTCCTGGATCGAATTAAACTCCTAAAAATGCTATAGTTTCATAAAAATATGCATTAAAGAACATATACTCCCTTCTCATTTACTTTTTTTGAGGATTAAAATTTCTCATTGTCAAAGGAGTTATTGATAAGTTTCCGGAAATGAGACTATAAGTCAGCAAAAGTTACCGCTTCAATTAAAAAAGGTTAAAAAAGGACCTCTTTTTGTAAAACTTCATTATGGCATAGAAGTTTC
This sequence comes from Pyrrhosoma nymphula, assembly GCA_963573305.1. Classification (NCBI taxonomy): domain Eukaryota; kingdom Metazoa; phylum Arthropoda; class Insecta; order Odonata; family Coenagrionidae; genus Pyrrhosoma; species Pyrrhosoma nymphula. Next base: position 142,984,180 of record OY754327.1, on the reverse strand, counting down.
AATGGGCATTTATGTTACCACAAAATATACTAAAATAAATTAGCACCGCAAATCATGCCTTCCCTTTCCAGGTTTGTGTGTCCAAATTCTCCTTACGAATTCATAACACTAGTTACCCGAAAACATTCATTATTGCAAAGCTAGAACATTTTAAAAATATCAGTAAAAGTAATATCATAGGCGAACCGGTGTCATAACTGTTACAGATATAAAATAGGTATCTGAGGATTTTAGACAGAAGCTCAAAAGATGGAACGGATAAGTTATTAAATCTTACGCGACGTCACTTTCCATCACACCCCCTTTTTTCCATGAAATTCCAATAAGCTAATGAGACATGGATGGAATGCCGCCGAAGAAAACAAATATCCCAGGATAATTATCCTTAGAGAGTCTGTAATTAATTACTCTCCTCCGCGACTCACTGCACGCCGGAGGCCGCGACTATTTATAACGCCCGTATAAAAGGGAAACGCCCTCTGTCGCCTTGGCTAAGTCAGTCGAGGAGTACACCGTACGGGGCGTGGCTAACGGAACTTGTCTTACAACGGGAAAACTTGGAAATAGTTGAATGATTGATTCAAGTAAGGAGATTTGTTGGGAGTCTTAGCTCAGGCAGGTCGTTCTCGATTTCTTGTTGGGAAAGGCGAGGACAAGCACACTATGGGAGATGGATGGGGTATACTGGTAAGGATAGGGTTCTATTGAGAGGGTGGAGGGTGGAAAGAAACCAGACTCAGTATTAGGCTACTCTTAATGAAAGGCGCCAAAGGGTCCAGTTTAACTCTCCCATCCGACCGTCAAGAGTACTACTCACTTGGAGTGCTTTCCAAGTAGCACCCAACGAGTGATCGGGATTCCGTTGGAAAACCTTCGCCACTGCCGAGATTTAAACCCACCACATCCAAGCTATCCTCATTGTTCTACTTCTTCCTTTCCTCTAACTCTTTCCCAGTAAAATGTATCCTAACCACTCCGAATTTCCTTAAAACAATCCCCTCGGCGACCCAAGGAATTGCTGAAACCCTCCCGCGCGAACCCAACCGAAGTCCCCTCCGCCCCGTGATCCGACCTATCTTCCCCAAACCCTTCGTCGGCACCCTCCCGGCATTTCCACAACCTACTCTCCGTGCCACCCTCCCCACCTCCACCTCGCAATGGTTCCCGGCGCAAGATTTATGGTGCCAAGTCATTCGCTCGAAAGAGACTAAGCTTTGTGAGTTTGGCGTAGCGTGAATGATCCAGGATTACGTAATGGCCGACGCTGCCTGCCTGCCTACCTCCCGCGACATACCTACCTCTCACCCCCCTCCATCCACCTAATCTCCCTCCATCCCCTTCCCCGATCCCATTCCTTTCTTGCAGTTCCCCCCCCCAACCCTCTTCCCTCCCCTCATTGCCTCCCCATATCCCTCGGGCACACCCCTCCCTCCCCACCCATCTGTGTCATTTATTCTCGGATGTGTTCGAGTCAACTTTGGGTCTGAATTCGAATGACTCAGATGAGGCTCATTCCTTCCGAATTAACCCGGATCAATTACGTTCCGGTGGTTTTCCTAGATCCGCGGTTTTATAAACGGATCCTTCTGGAGGCAAATTAATATTAAGGTCATGTATTGAGATGTTCTCGTAACCAGAACAGTACGGCCAGGTGGAGAATACGATTTTCCGGAATATTTTTTTCGTATTGGACAGGTATGTAAAAGGAGCGACGTGACATTTTTTCAAAAAGTGAAGGGCAAATATGAGGGGGGAAAAGAGAGATGAAAAATGTATACGGGATCGTTATCTCTGATCGTGCAAACAATGATGGACGAAAGATACAGTCACAGATATGCTGCCGCTTTATATGCATTGAATGTGTGTTCTTTGATAGGGATTCGATGTTTTACAGCAGTTGTGCGATGAATACATAACCCATGTTTACGCTTTATTCCTGTAAGATAAATTCATCCGTTGATTTAATTTCAATGCAGTGAAGCTCTTTCCATTTTAATGGGAATTTTGTTTACTTTTTTCATTGGAAGCGAAATATTTGATCGCATCACAAAAGAGAGCTTCTGCTCAAAGAGCTTTCCCTTTTCAGCTACAAATTTTTAATGCTATAATGAACAATTAAAGATGATACAGCCCACTTTATCTTCTGCTTTGTGATTGCATATCATGTCAATTTCGGTTAAGTAGAGTTTTGAGCCGATTACGACTTACAGCAACTTCTATTGATCATCAAGGATACACTGAACTTTCTCCTGTTAACCTAGCTCAATGAATTCCGCAAAAACTTCATGCAGCATAAAATGTAATCGCTTTTTCCGTTTCCTAGCTCAGGGATGAATTATTTTTTATTAAATACCCAATTGTTCCCAAAGGAATAGATCGTTCGTGGGTACTATGTTTGAAATCCTTATAAATTTTGAAACGAATTGGTGCGCTTTATTATACATGATGCCATTAGGAAAGCATTCAAAATCTTTAAGCAAGCATCATGAGTACAATAGTAGCATACAATTAAAGAAGCAAGTTAGTAGTTAGTTTTAACATACTTATAATTTTCTTCAATTATTTTAGCGAATGCTATAAAAATATGTTTGGAACCGTTCATATAGAATAATGTTTCATTCATTGATATTCATTGAAAATATTTGATGCCCTGTATTGAGGAATAAATTAAGTTTTTAGCAGCTAATGATGATACCGATTTTATTTCACCAAAGCCATCACCTAAAGCGTTGAAGATAAAACGATAGAGTTGCATTCATTCCTTGATTGAGAGAAAAATTATCTAATACGAATATTAATTTTAACTTTTGAAACAAACAATCAATTTTAACGAACATAATTACATTGCTCCGCAGTGTTTTTCAAAAATGAAAGGTTTTGGTGAAAATTAGTGCAACCGAAAAACTGAGCAATGAATGTCATCTTTCGGCCCAGTCTTCAATTAATCAGTGATAAAATTAAGTATGAAGTGGTTTGAGGTTTGGGGACACTAGGTGGAATTTCGTCATGATAAATAAAAATAAGGGTAAAATTTTCTGGTTCAACTATTATAGTTGTTATTTCCAAAATTAATAAGCTTTTCTGGATCCAAAATTAATAATTGTGGATCCAGAAATGTTTTATCTTATTTTGATTCTTATAAATTAATTATGACGGTAAATTAAATCTTTCGCTGCCGTCAACACTTAAATCATGGATCACGCGATGTTCGATGCGAAGCAGAATTAGATAAGGACTCATTTCAAACCGAATGCTTGGATTTCCGGGTCGCAACCCACTTCGGAGCAAACTTGGTAGTTCCCATAACGCATTTTAAGCGTAGGTAGGCAGAGCGTATTCCGCGTCGCTTTAATTAAGTAAAATGGGGTAGTCATATCAAGAATTTGTGAGATCAAAAGGAAAATCCGTTTAGGAGAATGTTGCCGTAGAATCGGCGGCCCGCTCGCAGTCAAGCCTAAATGCCCGTTGCGAATCTCCCACCCGCTGGTTACCTCATCGGCGGCGTGAGCAGGCATTTGACTCCCTGCCTTCGCGCAGCGGAAGCGTCGAATGCAACGCGGGGTGAACATTCGAAAAATCACCGTCGACGGCGAGGCCGAGGAAGCGAATACGTACGTGGTTCGGAGATGTGTTAACGGCGGGAGTTATAATCATTCTTTTTTTTCTGCTCTCCCATACAGAGCCCCTGTGCCTCACTATCTCTCCCCTTCGGCTTTATGTCAGAGACAATATCTTTCCAGCTTTGCTCTGCTCCCTTCGCCATTGATAAATGGGCGTGGTGGGAGAGTGGAGCAGTGGGAGAAGGAGGAGGTGGAGTTAGAGGGAGAGATGGGTCGGACCGTTGGAATGGGCGATAGGGACCAAAGGGGAATGGGGAAGGTGAGGAAAGAGAGGTGGATGAAGGGTGAGAGGGAGGGTTTGCTGGGTATCTGAAAACCACGCGTCACCCACCGCACAATGCAGCGCGTCGGTTACAAATTTTGATGCAACAAAGGGTTCTGCGAGCTGTTCCAGAAACTGGCTCCATTTCTGTGAGCCGGCAGTTTGGAGGGAGTCGGTGGTGGTGCTTGGGGCAGGGGTGTGGGAATTGGAATTGGGAAAAAGAAAGAAGCGGTGGTGGGTGCGGGACAAAACCCGGTGTGCTTACGCCATCATCGCCCGCGAACCACGAGGGAGAGATTCGGCGAAATCCTACGTGTACCTACCTGCGGACACGCTGGCCGGAATACTGTTGTCAGCCCCACTAATCCACTGAATCTTTCCCTTTCTGTTCAGCAAATAACGGCTTCATCCTCGGCATTTCTCTGCATTTACTCTCCTTCCCTCCTCCAAACTCTCCTTTCCCACTTCAAACCCTCTATATTTAGGATTTCTCTGAGTGAGTCAAGTTCGGTTTTGGGTGCTTCGACTACTCAGGTCATTTTGCACCACGTTAAAACCAATTTATACCTTTTTCTATCCGTCAAAAAAAATTAAACCAGCGAAATATTTTGAACTAGCTGAAGGTACCCGTTGAAATTCAACGGGTGTGAAAAACATTGAACTTATTTTATTAGAAAACCACAAAGCCTGAAGAACACTGTCAGCATGATCATTTGAGGAGTTCGTAACCTATCTCGTATGTTGTGGTCGTTGTAATTCGTTCGTTTTCCAGGTGCACGGAGAGTTGAGTGACTGTTTGTCCTCTTTAATGAACGGGAAACACAAAAAAGGGCCACGCAGACTCATTTCTACTTAAATAACACCCAGGTTGATAGATGGGTACCTCGTCCCTCCGGTTCTGTTTAGCCGTCTTCTGAGTGATTAACAGCTTGATCACTTTCCTTGTGTACATAAATATATTTGGATTCAATGACTTAATTGAGTTCCGCAATTCAACGTTGATATGTTCGTTGAGTTACTTAACCCTTAAGAGGTCGCGCGGTGTACTTGGACGTAAGGGGTCGCGCACGGTCTAAATGACCGTGTTTACAAAAATTTGAAATATTTATATATTTATTGAAAATTAATGTATTTAAAAGTTAACACGTACCAACAGCATATTAAATAAGCAGTAATAAATTTGATACATAATTATTTACGTATTTTATATATATTTGACATGATAAATACATTTTGACTCCAACGTAAATTCACTTTGAATTATATTGTAACCTGTTTTAAATTAAGAAATAGATTATTAGAGGTAAATATGCAAATCTTTTTATGATTTGAATCACATTAGGATTTATTTATCATCGTCAGAGCTATTTTGTTACATCTCATCTTCCTCCTTTCTATTTTCAACTTCCGCGCAACCGACGCAAGTAGTGTCCTCTTTACAAATACATTTTGAGCATATTGCACAGTGTTTGCTGCTATTTTTATTCTATTTCCATGAGCAAAACGCACATCTTCCTGGGCCTACATCCCTCTGCGGCGTTATTTTCTCATTGGGAATACCAAAGAGATTTCTATTTTTTACTTTTAGGCTGGTAGGTAGATTTTCTGAGGCAGCTCTAATTTTTAAGTAATCTATCCAAAGTTATTTACTTCATGTTTTCTGAAACTTTCTCCTGTTCATCTTATTCCAGTGTTACTTTGAAGTATAATATGTGTATCCATTTATTGCATATATGTTTACAAGCGAAAAAGATACAGTCAATGGCCAACGACAACTTTTCCTTGCTACTGAATACGTTCCATTCAGCTGATCAACGGTATCAAAGCCATTTTTGGTTGCAATATAAAATGTAAGTATTTACGACGTTGCTGAATTATTAGTATCTTTATAATTTATCATCGTCATGCATTGAAGACAACAACATAACTTCCTTGTTCTTTTCCGTAACGTAAGACGGAAGTGTACAAGTTTTTTTCAAATTCAAATAGGCTGCCATGCGGTTCACGGTGTTTGGTGTTTACAGACAGGTGGCGTATTTCTCGTTTGTTTTTTCTCAAATTTCCAACAAGTTTCATCTTGTAAATTACAACTTGTTTTGCTAGTGGAACCGAGCAAAACCAATTGTCAAAAGTTACATTGCGACGGGATCCTGAAATTGGACGTATCTATCTTTGCACAATTTTCAGCGGGCTGTTGTCTACCGCAAAATCTCCGTTAGGTTGCTCGCCAGCATAGGTTTCCATATTTAGAGTGGAAAATATGAGGTAATTTGCTAAAGAATAAATCTTGATTCCGTACCTTGCTGGTTTATTTTTCAAGTATTGTCTAAAACCACATCTGCCGCGAAAAGCTTCTTACATCTCATTTATGTTCGCGTATTTCCCAATTGTGTAATGCGCCATGCACCGGTTGACAAAATGAGTGAAAACACTTCGTATTGGAGCTAGTTTGTCACATTTTTTCCTGTCGTTCCTATCATTTATATTATCAAACCGCAATACACGCATCAAAAACTTAAGACATTGCAACGCAAAACTGCTATATTCCTGTTTCATATACTGCCCAGAGGTCCTCAAGATTTTGATGTGATGCCCTCAAAACACCTGCCAAATATACAAGGTCAAACTAGGCTTTAATTTCAATAATATTAGTGTAATTAGCATCTCTCTCGCAAGAATAATTAGGCTAATTCTTAGCAATGCATGTATTAGTGTATTTGACAATTTTGTCAATGGCCATGCCAGGGAAAAATAACGCCCACGACTCAATTGAGGATTTGGCATTTCACCCAATCCCTTTTACTACTGTGGAACCTGTCACTATATTTACTATACTGTTGCGCACTGATCGACTAGTGGGAAGAGCACTCCACTCACTTGTTCCGTCTTTTCCGGTGTAATGCACTGAATCAAATTGTTCCACATTGTCATTATCACACTCTTCAGCAGATTCTTCGCAAAGCGTATCATGGTCTCTTTCCTCTAGTATGTCCTCCTCATCTGTATCACTTGCAATTATTTCCTCTTCACCTGTCTCACTTTGCAGAAGAAACCTGATCCTTTACACTTCCTTGTCCTCTAAATTAGTCATGGCGAGTGTTTGGGGCTCGGAGAAAATAGTATACACAAAGCTTTATGTGCAACACACAAACAACGCAAATGTGGCGTCAATAAGTAAGATAATTAGCGATTTAAAATATTCGCACCTTCCGTTTCTGCTGGAAATATGAACATATTTTGACGCTAGATTTCCATAAATCACAAGAGTAAAGAAAGACAAAATATTTTTGTGATTCATAAAAATCCAACTTACACACGCGATTGAATTGCCACCTAGAATAGATATACAAATATTTGAAATTAGTGTGACTGTAAATTACCAAAATATGTACAATAATGAGACGCGCTGAATACTACAGACTACTACCATCAATTTATTCAAGGATAATAAGAATATGAGAAAGTAAACGTTTGCCCAGTACTTATAAAACGTAAAAACAGTAAATACAAAAAGTTCACTTCATAAGACTACGAGGTCAACTGCTCTCAACCACGAGTAGAGACTGAATGGACAGGCATATCACCAGTATTTCATTATTCGTCAAAGCAAAGACAGCGAGGTGGGTCGGATCCGCGCCACGCGCTCGCAGAAATGCAGACACCACAATGTAAATACATGTAACGCTTGTGATGTGACATCATAATAGCTAGTATGTATATATGTAATTATATGTAAGATAATGAATTAGGGTTAGGCAACGAGATGGATAGGCGGGCACAGCATCGGATTCACATTTCATGCCGTAGGTGGGCTATCCCAGTCAAACATGGGTCGAAAGAAAACAGCATAATAAAAAATAGATTGTACAAATAGTCCTTGCACCTTATCATCTGAAACTATAGAGTTTATAGATGATGTTCTTTAAAGTTTTGGGGTGAAATACTTCTGAAATATATTTACGAAAATTGTTTCAGGCACCCGGTCTTTTAGACCGTGCGCGAACTCTCCCGTTCACATATCGAAATAAATGGTGCACAATGAGGAAAAAGTAATTCTAAAAAATTAGTTGTCGCACAGGGAGAACTCATACATTGCCTTTTGACGCAATATTGACTATTATGAAGGTACTCAAAAGGCCAGAGTTTACAATGAGATAATTATTTTTTAAATTGCAACTTTTAGAGCCGCCCGGTCTTTTAGACCGTGCGCGACCTCTTAAGGGTTAATCAGGATTGGAGAGAAGGGTACAATCCAGAGGTTGGCAATGTCAAAAGAAGCATTTTCAATATGAGCCATGTTTATTTGTCCTATGAATCCTTCAACACCCGCACTATGCGTTTGGCATAAAGGGTAGCTATATTCATTGGTTCCTAAATCATAATCATTGGTTACAAAATTAAAAATCTATGGTGATCAGTCTTAGTGCACTTGCCAATTTTCATGCACCGATGTCATTCATTGCGCAGAATATCCGTTCATCTTTCGGATAAGAAGTATGGAGTGACGTCATTATAATTTCCGCCATCATAAAACTGATTGAAGTTTCGAAACAGATGGGTCAATATATGAACCAGATTTATAGCTGGTTACCCATCAATAGGTTCGGTTAGGATGAAATTTGTGCGGGCCTTAGCGTAATCCGAGAAACACCACGGGGAGATTTTCATGAGATCACTGGTGGGCATGTCTTAGACCATTCAAGTCTAACTTTTGTCGTTTTTCATGCAAGGACTCATTTTCTCGCAAGGAAGACATTCCTCTTGCTTTAGAAAATGCTTTCGAAAGGTTAAACTTTTTTCTATTTGGGATGTTAATGGATATACTTTAAAGTCCAAGGAAGGGAAACATAGCGGCGAGTGAGTGTCTCGAATTGGCAACTCGATGATTGAGTGAATGGAAGTCAACTGCACTTTCACACGTTTAAGTATTTACAAATAATTCGTAACTTTTATGATGTGGGAATCGGTCTAAAAACTGTTCGCAATCGTAATGAAATTCAGCGGGTGTGAAAAATATTGAACGTATTTTATAAGAAAACCACAAAGCCTGAAGAACACTGTCAGCGTAGTCATTTGAGGAGCTCATAACCTATCTTCTATGTTGTAGTCGTTGTAGTGGATACGCTGACCGTTTTCCAGGTGCACGGAGAGATAAGTGATTTTTGGTCCTCTTTCTTGCGCGGGAAACCCAAAAATGGGCCACGAAGACTCATTACTACTTAAATAGAATCTAGGTTGATAGATGGTCACCACATCCCTCCGATTCTCTTGAGCCGTCTTCTGAGTGATTAACAGCTTGATCGCTTCCCTTGTGTACATACATATATTTGCAGACTGAATTTAGTTTCGCAATTTAACGTTGATATGTGCGTTGAGTATCTTAATCAGGATTGGAGAGAAGGGTACAATCCAGAGATTGACAACGTCAAAAGGAGCATTTCTAGCCGCTGCCATGTTTATTTGACCTATGAATCCTACATCACCCGGACTGCGCCTTCGGAATATAGGGTAGCCATAATCATTGGTTTCAGTTGTTAAATAAAACATCTATGGTGATTCTTAGTGCACTCGCCGATTTTCATGCACGGATGTCGTTTATTGCGCAGAATTTCCATTCTTCTATCGGGTAAGGAGCATGTAGTGACGTCATTATAATTTCCGCCCCCTTAATACAGATTGAAGTTTTGGAACAGATGGGTGTATATTTGAAACAGATTTTTAGCTGGTCTTTGAGAATCCAAGTTTAACCTTAGTCATATTTTATGCAAGGACTCATTTTATCGCAAAGATGACATTCCTCTTGCTTTAGAAGATTTATTCGAAATGTTACTAATTTTTCTGTTGGGCATGTTGATGGATATATTTTTAAGCCCTGGAACTCGATGATTGAGTGAATGTAAGTTTACTGCAATTTAACCCTTTTAAACATATATATGTATAAAAAACTCGTAACGTTTATGATGTGAGAATTGGTCTAAAAACAGCTCACAATCGTAATGAGATCTGAGTATTAAACGATAATAAACAACGCCGTGTTCGTTGTAGCAACAGAGGCATTTAGGAGGTTCGGCGGTTTCACCCAACTTAAGAGAATTCAATGAAACTTCCTGAAAGTATTAAAAATATTGTTCTAAAGCTACCTGCAAATTTTCAGAATTATTTACTGCAGATTTTTAAAGATATTTTATCAAGAATTGGGCATGAAATTAAACGTTCTTATGCCTTTTCTTCTGCATCCTGCAAGTTATGCATCCACGTTCAAATTCTTTACCCGTGGCGCCAATTTCACACGATCTGCAACGCGCGCGAGGGATTTATTCAAGCGCTCGGAGTAAAAATCATAACATATACATTTTTCTATCGATGATATAAATTATTATACATTGAATAATTAGAAAAGGTTCTTTCTGATGAATAAAGCCTTGCGTTCCCATAAAAACCCTATGTATTTTCATGCCCACTTCTCGTTCAAATATCTTAAGAAATCTGCAGCAAATAATTCTGAAAAAAATCAGGTAGCTTTAAGACAACCAAATTAATGTTTCCAGCAAGTTTTATCGAATTCTCTTAAGTTGAGTAAAACCACAGAACCTCCTTAATAGTACAATTACTATTCGCTGAACGTAAATACTCTTACACCTTTAATTCCTATATGTGTATCGTTTACTACGTAAGTGTTCTCTCATATACATGCAGTTCCCCAATGAGAGCTACTTTTAGAATTGACATTGAAGAGTATACTTGTTGTAAATATGCATTGAATTTATCTATTACCCCCCGATGCAATCTATCATGGGGCCCTTGAGACTCTGCGCCCTTGTTATACAAATTTTCTTTCTACGTGCTATCATGGGCTGGCAGGAAAACTTAAATGCTAGATGCGTGAATATCCTTTGACATTCAAATCTCTGGTTGTCAAGGAAATATGCTTATGTTGATTTCATAGAAAAATGTGAGATTTTTCAGCTATAAACATGATTTTCAGACAATTTACGAAGCGTAAAAGAAAATCGATTGAAAGAATTAGAAACTTAATTTTTTCAGCCATACATTTAAAAAAATTTCAGCCCTCTATCTTGAGTAAAAGTAATTTTAAAAAGCAAAAAATGAAACCACTGCACCGAACCCAATGCTTAGCATGGACTAACAGGGACCACTAAGGGGGGCCCTGAGGGATTTTTAATATAGCCTATGTTACATCCAGATATATTTTCTTACTTCATACCAAATTTCAGCTCAATCGGTTCAGTAGTTTTTGCGTGATTGAGCAACAGACAGACGGACAGACTGACAGACAGACACCATTCAATTTTTATATATTAGTATGAAGTATGATGATGATGATTTACATAATTAAATATTCACAGTTTAAAAAAAGACCTGTTCCTCTTAAATATTCTGAGACGCGACTGAAATTCTCGGGGTTATCGCCTAAAATGTTTCTTAGGCACCCCATAATGTCCAGTCTCTCGCGTAAAACACAGCATTCATCACATTCAAAAGTCAAGATTTAGACAAGATGTTCCGTCAAGACTGTGTAGGGATAGTCGCGCACCGAGGGGATAGATTTCATCTGCAATGAAGAGATGTGTGTGAGCTTAGGCGCAGTGACCTTTTTCTCATTCGAAAGATGACGACTTCCTCCCTTCGGCAATTTCTGACGGACTTTGGCCACGCTTAAGTCACGGGCTTTATATCGTGCAGTTTATTATTCGTCACCCTTATCTATTCCTCGTTCCACTTTCAAAGGGCTACGTTTTGCAACACAACCCTGAGTTGCTATTCGAAATAATTTCTCCACCTCGAATTATCTTCGCTGCAGTTTTCTCAATATTAAAGAGAGTAATCTTTTCTCGAGGGTAAATCAGAAGTTAAAAACTACCACACCTGGCCAACGTATATTATAATACAGTGATGTCAGTACCTAAGAAAATATTTTAGTATCATTTCTCAGAAGGCGGATGTAGAAAATACACAAGCGTATGACTCTCAACAGTATGTACAGTACACGAAAATTGCGTTTATTGATTGCTTCCCGAGGGCCCGCGATAGAATTCCGACAGTGGCGGAGATTTTTCTGTGGAATCCCAAGCCTTACGTAGATGCTGTGTGGAGAGAACTTCAAGTGTTGTACTCCGTCCTTCGGACAGGACTTTAAACCGCAGACCCATGGCGCCTTTCCCTAAAAGTAAGCTAATTCCGACGCCTGCGCCGGGTTTCTCTCCACCCTTCCTCCAAATAATCCTTCCCTCACCAACCTATCTTCAATGACCCAAATGACCTCAGTTGTCGCTCGCCTCCCCAGCCAATGGTAATATGCCCATCCATGCATGTGTATCAGTGCAATTTAAGTGTAATGTATATACATAGTGTTTCTAGTGATGATATTACGTATTTTCTGCCCCCACCTTCTGAGAAATTGCAGTAAAATATTTGCATATTGACGCAAATGTTTTATAATAATAATTTTTCATCCCGTAAAATGGAATTCATTAAATTCCAAATCGTTGGGTAAGAGTGATAGCTTTTAACTTCTAACTAACTCACGAGAAAACGGTACACTTGGGTCTTTGAGGTCGTTATGAAGAACACCGAATTTTAGCATTGAATGTAAAAGACATTTAAAAAAATATAGCTGTTTAACGGTATTTCAGCTCATGAGAATGTAACAGCTCTCTACCCTCATCTTTAATGATGTCCCTGGTGATTTGACTCCATGATTTGTTAAATATCTTCAATGTTTAATTAACTTAGAGGGATATCGCTGAGCAATCGTCATGGCGTAGGATAATAGTCATCGTATATTGGATTAGACAAAACTTTTTTACGCTGTGAGTTTTCATTCTCAGGTTTATGCTTAAATTTGAGTTGATGGGTGACTTTTCACGAGTAGAAGAAATATATATCAGATACAGTTACATCACGGAAAACAAAATTTCATACATAATTTTGGCCAAAAACTCTTTCATTTTATATCAATAAAAAATAATAGTTCATCTCCCATTATACTCCCATCCCTGAAAGATCTCTACTTTACTTTGCAAAATATTAATAGACCAGAGAAGATAACGTTTTACCCACAACTCCCTTTACCTTTGTCCTCTATCTCGAAATAATACGTTTAATTTAATTATTCTTTCTGACGGAGGCATGATACAATGCAGGTGTTAACCATGTTGCTTTCAATAAATTTGTCGCGTAAAATGAACATTAAGGAGGTGGGGATAACTCATTTTGTTACGCTGTCGTTTTTTAAGCACAGTGTGGGCAACTGGACTAAGGATAATGGAGTAACAAATTGGAAAGATTTCATAAAGTCGCGTTGTCATTTCATTATGTCACCATAAATATTCATCTAAGGTAACTAAAGTAGTTCATTCTGTACATTATTAGCTGACACCAGAAAAGAATTTAATTGCCCATGGAACCAAGATTCTACCTCTTTTCCACCTCTATAATGTGCTCTTTGAATACTCTGAACCTAAATTTACGGGAACGTGAATTTTAGGTAGGTAATGAATATTTTTAAATGACTGTTTATAGGGAAATAAAGCAGCACTTTACCACACCTCAAGTCTGTGCTATTCCAAAAATTTGACTAGCTAAAGGTGGAAGCCAATGGACAAGGAAAAAATTGAAGAAATTATGCTCGCTTTGTGAAAATAACCATAATTACAAATCGTGTCGGCTGTCTCTACAACGTAGAAGGATCCATATTCAATCATTAACATTAGCCATCTTTTTTCCCCAGCTTTAATTGCATCCGTAGTACGTACATGAGTTGGCTCTAGGCAAGGAGAAAATGTTTGCTTCGGTATGGTTTTCACTCAATTAAGAAAAAGAAAGTCAAACGGGATGAAAACTTTTGTCTTCATTACTTGAGCAGAAATCTTACTTTGAGATCACTTTTTAATTCAGGCCCAAAAAAATCTACTGGTATAAACCCTAAAATTTGGCCAAAATTCTAAGGGAAAGGCATATTTCCGTCGAGATAAAATTTTTATCTCCTCTAGTCTAAGCTACTTTCCATTGCACGGAAATAAATTTTCACCATTGGCCCATGTAAAATTAAATGCCGATGTTTCTCTAACCCACTTAACGCAATAATCAGGAATTCATTCAATCTATTTTACTTTAACATATAATCGTGCTTATTCTTAAAGCTTTTGCATAATTTCCCGTCACCCCAGCCATATTCACATAGTGACACTAATTGTGACATTCTGTTTACTCCATTGAACTTTAATAATCACTTGGTATACAATTTTCAATAATTCACGTGGGCAATCCGGAGCTTCTTTACTGCATCTCAAATCATGTGCACATCATCTTCTGTTCCCTATCCCCGCTGTCTAAATTGCAGAGCCTGTGGTCCCTTTAGACGCCACCCCTACCCTTTGAAACATCCGACGTCACATATTCCGCCCCCTCCCTTCCACCACCGCTTCCATTCCCATCCCCCTTACCCCCTCCCGCCCCCCGACAACCCCCCTCGTTGCCTGGTGCCCCCCCACTCCCCTCCCCGCTCACTGCTCCCTTGCCATCCATCTCATCCCATAATTCCATTCCAATCTCACACGTAATTCTCCCTTGACTTCACCGGGAACAGACATTACGTGATCCCGTCAGATGGCGCGATTCGTATTTCAGCAAAAAATAAAAGAAACACTGTTTCTCTTCGGCGCATTAATTAAACAAGCCATTTTTAATTTTGGACATAGGTAGGCGTTTTGTTTTTTATCCCTTCAGAAATGCGAGGGTAGGTATTTCATATTTATTCGTTTCATGAAATGGCTCGGTGTATTTTTCCACTAAATCTTTACCACAAAACAAATGGTGGTTGATTTCGCCGAAAAAGGATTTGAATACGTATTCATAGTTTTATATATGTATTATACTTTTTGCTGTCAATATTTTCTAATGTTGTCTCACAGTATAGTAAAAGACGATGCCATCTGTCGTGCAACAGTAGGCACGTTATTTGTTTCACAATTTCAGATAGTAATTTTAAAAATTATCAATATTATATTCACCCACTGCTTACAGATTTATATTTAAATGGCATAGTTAACAAAGCTAATTGAAAAATGGTCTGAATTTTATGCAACTTAAAGATTAATCAAATGTTAGTGTTCCCTCATCAGTGAGACAACGGTTATATGTAATTTGTACTTTAGCTTCAAAATTAGTAGTTCGTTTTCCTGATGTTCCCTTTTTATAATTATTTTGAAACATTTAGCATCAAGCTTGTCACTTTTTTCGGATAGATTTTTTATTTAATTCACTTTCAATCTCATTCTGTTTTTATGTACACTCACACGCACTCGATGGCCACAGTTGTTCGATCGGCATTCATGACTGTTTAGTCCCGGAACTTTACGCATTGTTACCTGACTACGGTCCGATATTCAATAAGCTTTGTTTTCTCATGAACGGCGATCATCCGCGAAAAATTATCCTGCTCCTATGCGTCACTCAAATGCCACACAAAGCCGATTGCATGAATTCAAGCGCAGAGGCGTTTGCATGAGTGATAATCGTCGTTTTATTTTACATTTACTGCCGCTGACAATGTTTTCCATATAGTATAGTGGAAGGAGCTTATACTAAAGGAGATTATTCATGTTTTATCCTGCAATATGCATTTCCACGGGATTTAGGTCAAATATAAGAGCTCCAATCGACACCATTATTTTTTCGAATTGGGTAAAAATGTAATTTCAAAATACGATTCCTTATCCAGTATGGAGTAGCATATCCAATCCTAAAACCCAGTTAGTCTGCACAAGAATAAACACGTGGATGTGTGAAGTACAGTTTCGAAGTAAACAAAATTCACCTCCCCTACAGTCACATAATGTTTGCCCTTGAGGAGGCTGGAAAAAAAACAGATTACATGAAAACATGCTTAGTACTTTTTCAGGGATCACTTAAGCGTTTCATATTTTTGATGCTTCAATCAAAATTGAGTATTTTACGGTAGATAGCACAACTATATTTTCCTGAAAATGTTTTTCAGGGATGTGACTCCGAGAACATTTAGAAATCGTAGTTGCATGTGGTTGCGTTAGAGGATTATGCTATGAGAGGCTGAACTACTTCTCATTTAATAAAAATTGGGTAAGTACAAGTACTTTGATTTCAACTATGAGAAATAAATGTCACCGACTCACAGATGTAGCAAATGGAGCAATGTTTATTTAATGAGCTTTCTGTAAAGTGGTCAAAATGCGAGCATGTAAAAACCAGATGTGAGTTAGGAACTATCTTGACTCACAAAATCAGCTCAGTGCACTTTTTATGCGTGCACAGTGTATTTTCGAAATTCTTGCAAGAGGTAATTTTTATTCATAAGCATTGCTCAAACTTAAAACTTGAATCCTGAAAAAAATCCAAGTCATAGCTTATATTTAATGGTTGAATAGAAATTGCAAATCCGCCATTTGAGATGCTGCCTCCCTTCACACAGCCCCCAAGTGCCAAAAAAAACTTGCTACGTATGCGTCCGGCTATTTTTGTGGAATCCATGTTTACACAACCCCGGCCCCTTTAACAAAACTTCGGGAACCACTCTCATTGAAAGTCGACGGACGAGACAAAAAATGGGCGATGATCATAGCGTAGAAGAGTGGCAAAATCAAGTTTTCGACGGAGTTCGCACGATTCAGGAGGAGAGATGTTTTGGGTAGGGTATGGGCGACGAGAGAACCCTTTAGGAAATTGGGAGGGACCTTTTTTGAGGGGCAGACGAAAAAGGGACGAGAGGAGAAAGCAGCAGTAGAGATAAAAAAGGTCAGAACTACGGCGTTGTGGTGGAAATCTCGACCCCGTGGATAATGCGCGCCAATCCGTGCTCCTCTGTGAATCACGACAGGACTGCATTAAGCCCTTTGGAGAGTGAGGGACCGACCGACACTAGGGAGGAGGGGGAGAAAGGGGGCGTTGTCGGTGTGACGGGAAGAGATGCCCAGGTCTCGGGTGAGGGGGGCGGGAAGCTCCGGGACCAGGGAGTAGGGTTTTGCGGATTCCCTCAGGTTCCACCCTGCCCCCACTCCTCCCCATGCCCTTTGGTGAGACACACACGGAGGAGTATTCCACGTGATATGGAATGCCGTAGGAGGAGGAACCGCCCGCATTAATTCTCATCCGGTGGGAGGTGCTGGGCCCTGCGTGCGTAGTTATTTGTGCGTGTCTCCTCGGCGAGCTAATGTGAATGGACGTGTGTTTGTTTGCCTGTGTCGCCGTGTGTGTTGGAGGAGCGTAGAAGAGTGTGGTGTGACTCATGGGAGGTTAAGTTTCTAGTAGTGTAAGCTTGAATATTTATTATCTTTATGACAATAAACTACTCTTTGACTATTTTTTGCGTAAGTGCGCTTGCTTTTTTTTAGCGTAAAATGAGATTTGGACGTGCAGGAGGATGGAGAGGGTGCGGTGGACAGGAAAGGAAGACCAACAAAGAAGTGCTTATTATGGTGTGTGATGAAAGGAAACTTCTGGGTGAGATTAGGTGGAGGCAAATTAGTTAGTTTGAAGAGGTAATGAGGGTGAAGGGTTGCATAAGGCAGTGATGGAGGGAAGGGCGTTGGGTAAGGGTGGGAGGGTAAGGAAAAGAGTTAGTTTAACGGACAGGATGGAAAAGGGTAAGGCGAACGCTGATATGAAGAAAGAAATATTATCGGTAGACAGAGCCCTGAACATGTAAACATCTTGAGAATTTTTACTCACTTCCATTTAAGAGTATCTTAACCGGTATATTACCCTTATAATTATAAATGGTAATTTATGTGCTCATGAGTTGATTACACTAACTTAGTTTGTAATAAATCCTGCAATCGGGTGAAAATTATTGCTCCCAAGTGATAAAATTTTCCATTAAAATATTTCACTTAATTGGGATGGATGAAGGATATTCATTCACTGGTGGTCTGTGGATTTTCAATTACGGGTGGTCTCTCACCAGCTACTTGGGATTAGGATACGATTCCTAGACAAGTGCAATAACATTGAAATGGTGAATTTTCACCATTAGTGTTACATAAAGAACGTTCAAATAACTGAATTGGGTAACGGACTGTCACGATGGAAACACCGGTTCCCGATCAGTCACCGAAGTTAAGTATCGTTGGGCTCGGCTAGAGTTTGGAGGGGTGATCCTCCGATTCGTCCGAGTACTGTTGACCCTGTCTGCACGTGGCAGACAGTAAGTGCGAAATGAGCTTAGCCGTTGAAGCACGTTAAACAAAAATACTACTACTGCTAACTGAATTCTGTAAACAAAGTACGTGATTCGAGAACATATCCTTTTTAAATTAATAATTATAAGGATGGTAAGCAGTTTTTTCGTTTTTTTTTACTTTCCCCAACGAAGTATATATTTATGTGATACTAAATTGTACATGTGTCTTCAAGCCGTGTAAAGCAATTTGAAGGCTTAGTCTTGCTTCCCTTGAAATATCTCTAAAATTTAAGAAAAACAATGTTATAAGAAAAATTAGAAGTACAAAGTGGAGCAACAAATCAGCTATATTGTACATTTTTATTATTTAATTCATTCTCATCTGTTCAGAATTGATAGCGACCATGGTAATTGGCTCCCACGAACGTGCTCAATTGGAAATGAATCGTTTCGATAAATTCCACATTCCTGTTGGATACATAAGAGTTCAGATGAGCCACTTTTGATGAAACACGTGGCAGAGGAAAAAAATGGCTTATTTATTTTTTTTAAACCTTTGATTCTTGGAAAAACGGAAAATTTGGAAAGCAGTTAAGATTTTCCATTTGAAAAATGTTTCTGGCTTTCCCGCTTTTCCAAGAATTTTTTAGTATGAAAATATTATTCACCAGCCCATCTACCACGTTCATCATCAGATGTATCCTCGCCAATTTCGCCTAAATTTCGTAGAAAAATACTTTTCGTTGTTTTCAATAGTCAATAGTAACCTGTAAAATATGGGCCAAAATTGTTGCAATTCCCGCAAACCTTTCATGAAGTCCAGATGTGCCTGTGTGGATTAGCGGTTGAGTTCTCGAGATTGAATAGTGTCGGGCGGAGGGAAATGGGATCGCGTATGTTTCATGTCTCGAGTACTGGCTGCACGACTACCCAGGTTCGATGGCAGGAAGTGACGGGGATTTTTCAGAGGAATTCCAATCCTTTCTTGGGTGCAATGTGGAGAATACTTCAAATGAAGGAAGTACAACTTCCGTCGGATGGGATTTAAAACAATGGACCCCTTGGCGCATTTCGTAAAAATGTTCTCTTCTCCATTCTCAGTGTAACTCTATGCTTGCCAAGCTACTATCATTTCAGTACAAATTAAAAAAAGTACGACTATAAATGATTTTGAAGGGATCATAAGGACATGACGTAGGTAGCAGCGGACACATGGTAGAATGGAAGGCTGCAGTCAACCAATCTTAGTATTGAATGACTACTGATGATGGAGATGCAACTGTCAATTCTAATCGATGGTATCAAGATATTTATGCCGAATGGAATGATGGATCAAGACAGAAAGGACGAATGCTGATCTAAGGAAAGAAATTGTGTCAGGAATAAAGAACTATACAATTATAATGTATAGGTTACACTGCAAACAATTGGTGTAGGTTCCTTTACTTCCATCTAAACCTGTCTTCGCTGGCGTATCACTTCTATTAATAATTATAACAATAATCCTAGTGGCAAAAAAACCCACGGTTTTTTTCTCATTCTCAAATATCCAAAGTACCAACTTGGAAATGTTATTCACTGGCCCACCTAAAACGTGCATCAACGTCTGAGTGGATAGGCCTGCTTTTATCTCAAATACCGGAGATTAGTAAAAAAAATCCGTTCTCCATCAATTTACCATGTGTATGGCATACAATGTATTACTGCGGTATTACCTCGTAAAAAAATGGCCAAAAATACCCACACATAAATACCTTGCATCAAGTTCGGATCCGCGTATAAGGGCGGGGGAAAGGGAAGAGTGTAGTTGAGGATGGAGGGAGAAGGTGGGCACAGGGGCCGAGCAAAAAATATTGCAGAAAGGGGGAGGGTGTCCGCGGAGCATTTTTCAGAGGCGTGCGCCTGGAACGAGAGAGAGGGAGAGGAAGGGAGAGAGTGGTCCCCTCCGTGAAAAGTTGCGTACGAAGGACTGTTTGTGTGTGTGTGGCAACGTTGGATGTGCGGCGTCGGGGCGCCGGTGGTGTCGGCGGCGAAGGGAGGAGGGCCGCTCGTACGTACGCCCGCCCTCCCGGAGCAATATAAATCAACGCTAATCAGACGGCTCCCTGCCGGAAAGAGGGGGAGGGGTTAAAGCAGCGGCGGCGGGTGGAGGAGAAGACGGGACACGGGGCGGCGAGGCACAAACACCGAGCCGGCCGCACGCCGCTGCTCAGGGATGAGGCTTTACAAATTTTAATGCATATTTATGGTTTTTAATTCCTTCCACTCCCTATTTTTTTCTTCTTCCCCCCCCCCCCCCCCGCACTTCTCTGGGGAGTGGGAAAGGGAGGGGCGGAAAGAGAGGGGCACAAGGGGGCAGTAAGCCACTGGAAGGGAGTGGGGGAAAAGTTTTGTCGGTCGGTTAGTTGTGAGTAGTTGTTATGAAGAGTCTAGCAGTTGTCGAGGCTGTTGGAAGAACTTGGACGGGAATCGCTATTGTATTTTAAAGTTGAAGAATACCTACCCTTAATCTCCTGAGTGAATTTGAAGGAAGTTACTTCTCTAAATACGCTGAAAGCATTACAAACTCCTTGCTACTATGGTAGGTCAGTTTAAATGCTAAAATTTGATAAAAATATTGCAGGACGGACAGGTATTTTTCCGCGTACGATTTGTGACACCTAACGTTATGATAAATTGCATTTTTTAATTTTTTTAATTTCTGCACGGCATGCTAAATTTTAGGTATGTATGAAATGTTTGTAACTTAATAGGTAGGTTTGTAATGGAAATATTATAGGTAGTCAGATGGTTTTATTACAAGATGTGAGGTTGAGACACAAGAACACCTCACCTCTTCCACCTAACCACTTATCACATAAGAGATCAAGGTAAAAACGTCAAATTAAACCATGAAGTAATGATGTAATATGTCAACACAAGAGAAACGAATGTTAAGAAATTCACAGAAAATGAATTTCAGCAGCTTAAAGTTTGTCAGTTGAAATATTTACCGCCAGTAAAGATTTTAATGAACATAACCAACAGTTTTATACGTCATTAAGTTTACAAAATTTAAACTATATACATGTTATATAAAAAATTATGTACTACTACATAAATTATATACGAAATAAAAAACATGAAAAACTTTGTGGGAAATAAATAGTGGATTTAGCTTAAAAACTCACTGCAGGAATACACCCGCGCAATAAAATGGGGAATTAAGGATTGGTGCAAGAAAGCCGACGTCTGCGTCTGCCTGCTCCTAGCACAAGATGTCGATGAATTCATAGTTGATTAAAATAAATACTGAATTCACTTATTTCACTAGTATTGTTTGAAAAATATTGCTTTCACTGATTGCATTCCATAATTATAAAAAACAAAACTAATGGTCAATATATGCAGATTAGTCAATGAATACATTTATCCACCTAAAGTTCCTTTTATTCACACCGGAAAATAGATAACTCCCATCCGACTGACGGAGTACTGCACAATTGTTGTCCACAACCCAAGTAAGGACCGGGATCCTAGTTGTAAAAATCCCCATTGCTGCCAATTTACAAACCCGGGGCCCCGAGGTGGGGAGGATGTACTTAAGCCACCAGGCAGACCCAATCCCCGGGAATGGTGAAGAGGAAGAGGGTGCGGATTGGTGTAGTCTCGACCGCGGTGGTGTGGTATGAGTGGTAATAGGCTGTGCGGAGACTGGTGTTGGGAAGTGAGCCCTTGTGACGTCTCCATTCTCGCTTCACATCCTCCGTCACCAGGGCCATGTTTATATGCATGCGGGCTCGGAACGTTTTAAAAGTGAAGCAGGGGTTCGGGTAGGGTATGAATCCTTTGTGACGGGAATCCGGAAGGGATGGGTAGGTGGCTCCAAGGTGGAGATTAGCGGCACTCGCTAATATTGAAACCCTTATAAATGAGGAAGAGCCTGGGCGGGTGGCTTTTAAGGGTCGGCTCGTCAAGGAAGGGGGTGGAAGTGGAATAAGGAGGGGAAGGGGGGGGAGCTGGGAGAAGAGGGTGGAGTGGGTTACGAGCAGGGTCGCCAACTCATGAAGAATTTATTCCATGAGTAGTCCATTCCTAGAATCGGGAATTCCGTGAGATAAATTTGAAAAATCATTTTGACAACTACCATTGAATTTGTATTCGTTAATTAACAGCTGAGATGAGCATTTAGATCATAATTGAACTAAATCCTCCCAGAGATATAAATTTAAATGGTTTAGCGTGGTTTTCTCAACAGGGTCATGGAAAATTACATAAATTATTTCAAAGTATATTTCGGCATAGGTACAAATATTTCGGGAGAACTATGACACAATAATACGTAAATTATCCTGCGGGGTATATGAAATAGGGCATAAACATTCTTTTTTTTTCAATGATAATTGATTGATCTAGAATGTTCAATACAGGCTGTAACACCATGCTTAATATTATTAACTAGAACTTCAAGCATGTCTTTAACATTTTGTATCGTTTGCATGAAAATTTTATCTTTGATACTAGTTTTACAACTATGAATAAAAAAGAATGTAACATCAAAGCATTTTAAAAAATACCTAACGTTAGCTAATTTTCGTATGAAAAATCAAAAATAAATACTTTGCAAGGAAATTCAATTGTAATGTAACCATATAAAAAGTATTAAAGATAATTGATACGGCATATGAAAAATTTCTGTTCCAATTACTTCTGCTGACTTGAAGCTGCAACATAATATAGACGCTTTGTAGATATTGCGTGATCATACAAATGTATTTCGATTAATTGATGAAGTAGATGCTTATTTTTAAAAAAGTGTAGTTGATGTCCAGTTGAAAGGACTAATCTAGATGAAATGATTATGATCCTACGACAGTTTTGATACAAATAGCAATCATTGAATAAAAAATATTAATCTGAGCAAGCGTAAATTGTGATAAGTATTGATTATTCCTTTAGTTAAAGGTGGAGGAAAACTTTTAATTCCCAATGTGGAATAATTTAAAAATCATTTTCCAATTCATGATGTCTTTCTGAGGATCCGGGAGAGTTGGCACCCCTGAACTTGAGAGACGGGGCACATGCCCGCGGAAATGAACACCGAAGGAGAGGTTTGAAGGGGGGGGAGGGGTCAGTGACGTTATACCGCGGTCATGAATGAGAAATTAAGACTTCACCTCTCTCCTCACGGAAGTATCTCGTGAGCCGAGAGTTGGAGCGTTCTCATTGAGGTCTGTGTGTAAAGAACGAAGGCCATTTGTATTAATGAGGACATTAAAAATGGGAAAGAGTCGTTTTACTTTGGCAATGAAATTCTTTCTTATTCCATCCGTCAAACCTGCAAGAGGAGACGATAGTTCGTGAAAATTCACGATGGGCGACCGGAATTAAAAGGTAGTCGTAAAAGATTTATATTCTTTATCAGTATACTTAATGTCTATAATATTTTCTCTATAGAAAAAAAGGAAACTAAAATCTGGTTTATAGTGCTTAAAATGTCTTGATATACTCGATGTAAATTTGAAAAAGTAGATAACTTTCACGCTGCATAAGGTGGCATATATTATTTGGTGAATTACGCAAGTTTCGGGACGCATAATTTTCGAGAAATTTGTAGATATAGTCGCGCATAATTCGAAAGAGCATTTTTGATGAAATGGACGCACAAAGCAGCTTTGAGATGACTACAATGCTGACAAGTAAGCAGTGGACATAAAGCCGGGTGAACAAAATAGCGTGAATGTCACTCACGTCAAAAATTTATTTACCCATATGTCACTTCTTTTCTACGTTTTAATTACGTAAAACAGGAAGTGATCGAAAATTTGAACCTCTAGCCGTCATTTTGTCCCAAAGGTCCTTTATTCAACGTGGTCGAGTTTTGGAAATCAAATGAGGATTGCCGGCGCATTATTAGTCGGTGATTATAAGTCATCCCACCCTTTCCCCTCATTAAATTTATCATTAAAATATGAGTTCAGCTCCAACGTAGTAATACCAGAAGTCCTCCTTGGGGTTTAGAACTTAGGTATTATTGAAAATGCTAGCTTCTTACATCAAACTATAAAGATTGAAGTTTAAAATTTAAATGCCTTGTAAAAAAAGTGGAAAAGTAACTATGATTAGTAATATTTGCATTTAAATTAGGCCCGATATGTTTTTTAGAAACTTATTCTTTGGATAGACGACGTGATACAAAAGATGAATGCTTCACTGAGTTAAATAGTATTAAAAATTAATTTTCGGTGGTCACATCAAAATGAAGAAAATTAGTGAATAGTGTACAACAATGCGGAACAATGACGCTACAGAACGATTTTTTTCACTCTCTTTTATTGATTTACAGCGGTAAAAGTATGTATTTAATACCATATCTTAAAATCTTGAGCTATTCATAGCCTTAGGGTCATTATTTCAAGGCAATGCTAATCACCTGTTAAAACATGCCAAAGTCTTTTAGGAGTGCGGTCAGGGGCTCTAAAGACAATTATTTTTTTCTAAAAACTTTAGAATAACTCTTTGAAAATAAGTCATGTATATTTTATGTTTTTAGGTATTTTATTATAAAGGATGCACACTTCTTCACTTCTCATATTAAATAGTATAGGCTACAATACAACGGGGAATGATATGTAGTCAATTATTTCCAAAATATTTTTTGGTATCTTCGAGCAAGTTATTGGAAAGAGAAAATGAATGACGCAAATGAACTTTACATTATTTGGTCGTAAATTATGATTTATGGATTGGTTAGGGAATATGGAACCTGGATAAATTTTTCCATTATCTTTAATCGTTATCAATTCCCATTATTTAGAGTCATTGGGTTAAAGTTCGTTAATCAATTACAAGCTGACATTTTTAAGCTAACTGAACAAATATGAATACCTGGTTGAGGGCTTTTGAATATGTTTTACAAATATAAATAATAAATATTTCCAGATGGATATGATTTTGGACTTATTTACTGCTGAGTATCCGCTTCAACAATGTGCAAGGAGAACGAAGTGTTTGCGATTTGGTTATTTTAATGAATGTACTGAAAAATGTTATTGTTTTTAACTTTACATTGTTAGGAAAAATGTACGTGATATGGTTATTGATTTATGGTTATGGACAATGCTATTCTTTATTCTAGGCATTTTTAAAGGTAAATGGAGATTGGATATCAAATCACCATCTACAAACAGCTTGAACCAAGGGCGTTGATGAATGCAGAGTAAGGCTTTTTGTGAGTATTCCTATGTTCATCATGTTACATTTGAATTAATCTTGAAACTCATCATGGTAATGTGATGTAAGACCATGGTATTAAATCCCAGAAAATTGCGTTTCAGTGTTGTAAACTCGAGCTTTTTCAGCGTATTTGGTAATGAGCTATTACAGCCTTTGTGAGAAAGCGGAAAAATTAATATTTATGTGAAAAAAACGACTACTCTCATGTTTTCCTCGTTGCACATTTTCATTTTGTATTACACGAATTTGATGGCCGTGCTTAATGGAGTACTATTATTCATATACCTAAGTAAACATATGTTTTCTCCATTTGTTTCAATTTACTCGCCCTAATTTACTGAGAAGTAACAACAGAGTAATGATTTAACGCACCAGATCCACAGCAATATTTCATTTTCTAGTTAGCCGCGTTATATCTATCTTGTGATTTCCATGGACCGGTTTCTTTATGGTACCTATTCCCCAGATGCAAGTAATTGGAATTAGGCATTCTATGGTGAGTTATGTTAACAGCTGATATTCATTTCCATCTAAAGAAATGTGTTGAATATTATTTGGGCTACTCTGTCACCCATTTTCAAAGTTATAAGTAATGCCAACGACAAAGTTGGGACAGCGTATCAGGACATAATTTCGTGTTCTTCAAATATGTTTGTGCGTATCTATGTGTAAAAATTTCTAACCGTGCTTTATAAATAGGATTTAGTAAATTTAGTACTGCCCTTTTACCGAATCTTATTACTCATTGACGCCCAGTATTAGCAGAAATATTTCAATTAATTCGTATTTCAAAAAGTCACCGCGAGAAGAAAATTAAAATATTCCAGTTGGAATTTAACTGAATGATTCGAGCACATGTTTATTTTCTATAAATGTCGGCTACATAATCGTCAAAGTTCTTTCATTTTGCAAACGATATTATTTTGTGGCTACACTCATCGTCTCGCTTTATTCACTTGGCAGCAAATGATAACTAAAATTCCTAATTCTACCATACCGTGTGTTTTTCGGCTAAAGCAAGTGAAACTTGCTGGTGGCTTTTCGGCAAGAGTATTTGCTTCAGAGCAAAAATAATCTTAAAAGCATATGAAATTAAAAAGTTGTCATAAGTTATTTTTAGCCTATATTATTGAAACTACAGATCGATAACTAATTATAGTCTCTTGGAACATGGGTATCTACATCTACGATGTAACGTGCAAGCCACCAGTAGGGTGTGTGGCACGGGGTGATTCCACACCAGGCATGCAGCACTCGTCCCATAACAAATCAGAACCTCGCACGCTCCCCCTGGCGCTAGGCGCAGACCAAAAGCAGTCAGGATAACAGTGCGTAGTCCAACCGGAAACTAGGAGAGAGATACGTAAATGAACATACAAACATGCAGAGCAATGCTATAGATTCATCTAGTGGTTAATATTACTGATACTGTTAATTTATGAATACTACGAGATGCTACTTCATGCAAAGAACAAAATAAAATAATACCGGACAAATCGACCGGTGTGAGTTAGTAATGATGTGGGGTTATTAAGCGCAAGTGAAAATTCTACTCTACCTATTGAGGGTGGGAGTTTCATAGATTGATTTATCGCAACTATTATGATCCCTTATTGTGCGTGGGAAAGTGACATTTTGAATATATCGGTTCGGCAGCCAATTTCCTTTATTTTATTCCTGTGATCACTTCTACCGTAGTACGTTGGCTCTAGCAGTATATGTTGAACGTCCGGAAAAAAACTGTCTGCTCCAAATTTGGGCAAAAGATTTAACCTGTATTTCTCACTTCGATCAGTTAGAGATTCCCACCCTAATTCCTTCAACAATTCGGTAACACTGCAACGTTTATCGTAACAACTTTTCACAAATGACTGAGTACAGAGGAAAAACTGTTGAATAACAGGAAGACAAACAAAAAAAAATTTGACATATTTGAGGAGGGGACGAATTTTCTAGCAGAGATTATTTATGAATGAAGCAGATAATCATAGGTATGTTAAAGCCTTTGATTGGAAAAATGTAAATGTGGTACCTATACTCAATAAAATTTAACTACTTCATAAATGCGCCACTCCAAATTACTCATGTTTAAAATATTTTAAAATATAAACAATGCCCATTACCTTGAAGATCTAATTTTATATTAAGAATTGAATCGCATCTTGAATCTCTCTGACATATGAGTTGAAACACCGTTAGTACTCGTATAAAGTGAATCAAGTTACTGAAATGTGGATGAGTGGTTTTAAAAAACTTATTCTATCATTTTAATGCGAAGAACATAAGAAAACCCAATAATCATCCGAAGGAAACTGGAGCTATGTATAGTATGGGGTAGGGGGCACAAGCCATAAGATACGACATGTTAGGGTTGCATGACCCGGCATGAATTCTTCACACCAGTAAACCGAGCCGGGGCTCGTCTGTAGAGGTTGGTTGGGTCTCGTGGATAAAACACGGGGGAAAGTTTTAAGTCGTCCCGGGAGGGACGCGGAAGTAAAGAAGAGAGGTGAAAGGTTATGCGAGAGATATGCAGATGAGGGTAAGTGGAGAGGAGGAGGAGATGGATGGATGGAGGTAAATGGCTTGAAGACTTGAAACGGGGATAAGGCGGAAGAGTACGAGACGACGGGGTGTTAGGGAGGTTGTTGGGGAATGGGGAGGGGGGCTAGGGTATCCTCGGGATTAGCCGCGGCTTGTGTGTCGGGGAGGACAAGGGGAGGAAGAAGGAGAGGCGTGGCTGTGAGCGCTTGTATGGTCCGATAGCGCGTGCGATAAGGATGAGGCTCGCTAATTAGGGTCACCGGGTCACCTCGGAGCGGAGCGAGGCACATTGAGGCAAGAAAGGAAGGGTCTGTAAGGGCGACAGTGTGCCTTGGGAGGAGGAAAATGTGTAGGTGTGGAAAAGGAGTGAGAAGGAGGACAAGAGGCTCAAGATTAGGGTAGAGTGGACGAGTCACGAGAGGACGACTACTCGTTGAGAAGATGAGAGGAAGGGAGAGGACGGAGAGATCCAGCTGCTTAGGAAGAGTACTGCTACGGATGCCAGGGAGTCTGAGGAAAAAACTGACGTCTCTGATGTCCTCTTTAAAGGGAAAGAGTGAGTTAGACTACTACGAGCAAAGGAATTGAAGTTTTCCGACGTTTCTTTGGCGGCTGCGTTCATGAATTAAGGAAATCCCAGCCCTTTTCCTCAGATCAAGTGGTGTTTTCCACCAGCCGGTGGTATGATATTATTATTGGTAAATTTATTTGGATTCACATTCCCTAAATGCAATTGATGCATATTTTATTTAATGGAAATATTATTTTAAAACATTTTTTGTTTTTAAAACGGACTTAATATCATCAAAGTTAAATAACTACCGCTGTAGGATTGTTGTGCTTAAATGTACGCCTGCGATAGCTGTTGATTTTAAATTTCCATTAAACATTGATAGTAAATTTTATAATAAATTACTTAATTATTTAATAGAACAAAAGTAATTTATTAAGCAGCCAAATTACTGATATTCAGCATAATTTCTCATCTGCAAAATATCAGCGTTCATAATTTTCGTGAAAGAGTGATCTAAGGATCACAATATCTTATTATCCTGAGGACATGCTTACCTCACATGCTTAGAAAAACGTGTGTAGCCCCTTTTCCAATCATATTCCTTCAGAATAGTGTAATCGAGAAAAATATGAATTATAATTTAATATTATCCACTTGATAAGAAACTAATTGCAAGCTCTGCGAAGGATTTGAATTCACCTAGTGGACAGAGCTGTCATAGCTCCAAAAATAAGTGAGCTACTATAACTCCATCAAATCATATCCCTTCTGCATAGTAGGTACCATATATTATGAAATGGAATTGGATTATGCCACAGAGTAAACCCATTACCCTCCCCGCTGTGCCTCTCATAAAGTATAAACGATTAATTATCCTTTACTATGTCCGTCCATGATGCTCAGAGCCTCTTTAAATTGAAATTGTTAACCAACTGATATTTTTTGTTGTAATTGAATTCCATTGCGTTTTTAATGCTTAATTTGTGTGTATCTGTGTGCCTTCTGTAAATTCAAGACGCAAGAAAATTTAACCCAGTTCCTGAGACACTGAAACTTAGAAAAATAAAAATTTTTGCGATAGTCTTGCTTGAACAATCAAAAAGAGTATTTAGGTATTGATGCCTTCAATTCCAATTAAGACGGCTTTAAAGATTTCAAAAATTCACCAATGCTTACATTTTTATCGACAAAAGCCACTAATCCTAAATAGCATTGGAGGCTATAAGAATGAGAAAGTTTCAGGTATCCTCCAAATTGTACGTAGACGTAAAGTTTCCTTAAATCTTCTCCATCTTTTCATTCCATAAAGATTGAGCCATGCCAATGACTATGAAATCTGAACGGCTGACTTGCCACCATCCGCACTCAAAGATCCATTTTCGATGAAAGACCGTAGGCTTTCCCACTGGATTATATGGATGAAGTCTTTCCGGGTGTGGCCCCTGGTTAGGCTTTTCATAGCCGACGTTTCGACGAGCAACTCTTGTATCGTCCTCAGGACAAAACTGTTAGCAGAGTTTGGTTTTGGCCAGGTTTTTACACTTTAGTTTATCAATAAATCATGCACAAACTATGGTGATAGAATTTTAAGTGTAATTATACCTAAACTTCTTAATTATGTAAATATTAAAATGCCAAATATAAGTACTATCTCACAACTGAAAAGAGACTGTAAGAATTTATTGTTGGAAAACCAATGAAGAAATTGATTGTCATTCTTCATAATACATGTAAAAGTGTAAAGTGTACAATTTATTATATCTCCACCAATGCTCTGTAATATTGTTTGTATTCACAAGCACCTCCTGACGAGCCAGGGGCTCAGGAGGACTTATATTGTAATTATGCTGTATCTCTGATTGAGAATCATTAAGAAAAGTTTCTGTAAATTGTAAATTAATATAAATAATAATAATTCAGGTGACTCTCTTCATGCAGAAAATTGATAAAGTATAAAAATCTGGCCAAAACAAACTCGGCACTCAGTTTTGCTTTGTGGCAGATGAGCGAGTTGCTCGTCGAAACGTCGGCTGCGGGAAGTGTAACCCGGGGTCACACCCGAGAAGAATTCATCCAAATCATTTTCGGCAATGATAAAGAACATGAAGAGGACCACCGCGGGAAATAATTGAGCGGGATATCTTGTGATAATGCTTTGGGAAGCAAAAACAGCAGGAAATGAGCCACGAGAGGGAGACGAAGGGTTGACGAGGAAGGAAATGGGAACGCGAATGTGAGAGAGTCAGCTGGGGGTTGGGCGATGATGCGCTAAGGTGACGGCAATGGCGGCGGGAGAGCCGAGTGACGGTGCAAGAGAGGTCACCTTTGACAATTCCTTCCCGTATCCGGATGGGGGCTCGCGGGGCGTGGGAAAGGAGGAACGGGGGAGGCAATTCCGGCAATCGGAAAGGTAAGAGGGAGAGCAGGGAGGGCGGACAGGGTGGTATACCGACGTGAGTGCGCTCTACTGTCGCACTTAATAATCTTAAAACGACATTTAGTATCGCAAAATCGGCGATTAATCTCGAAACGATATCGCAACCGATCCATATGGTTTGACGGTACATTCTTCGTCAAAACCTCATTTGTGTCTAATTATATTTGGCCGGTAACAATGCAACGCATAGGCCTCACTTATGAATTCAATTGAAAATCATTTATTCCCCTAAATGACTCGTTTGCTTCACTTCGTCACTTGAACTAATAACCAGAATTTATTGAAATCCGAGATTTGTAAAGTGAAAATAACGGAATGGCAATTTTAGAATTTCATTGCACGAGGCATGTTTGGAAAAAAATATTTAGTGTCTCATGTCATCGCCAAAAATTCTCTCAATAAAAATCACATGCGCATTGCAAAATGTCCCATAACGTATTAAAATCAGTTTTATGTACATTTTAATATTTTTGACGTAGGATACAACAGTTAAAGTAGTGGTAGAGTTAGTATAAGCTGTGTTGAAGCGTACTGTAATTTTCATCTCGCATTAGCAAATGATGTAAAAAAAAGAGGTTTTATGGAAAGCTAGATTTAAATGAAATAACAAATGAAAAATGTAGGGTAATGAAAAATACTTGGAAAAAGGCGCTTTTTCTAATAAATTACAATTTTTTGGTTAATTTATCATTTTAATGAGAGAGTATTTCAGCCACTTTATGAGTGATATTCAGTCCGCAACGAGGGTAATGCACGAACTTTGATATCGTACATCGTGTCAATTCACGAAACGACATATCGCACCACCTAGGAGCTCAATACCGTAAAGCTATATCTTTTGAAAACTGAATAACGCAATCTACACGTCGCAGTATCGCACAGATCGAGATGTGGAGGGAATACTAAGGGGGAGGAGTTGGCCTCCAGAGGTCGACGAATGGAGAGGAATTGGGTGCTGGGGATTTGGTTGGAAAAAGGGGGGTGGGGTGAAGCAGTCGGTGCCGTGATGGGGTGATGCTGGTAAGGGAAAAGGGGAAGAGGGGGCGGAGGAAAATCTTCTCTGGAGAAGACCACGGGGGAGTGAGGAATCCTGATTCGGGAGAGTCAGAATTAGAATTATGCAAATGTTGAATCTTCGCAGGCGGCAAAAAGGACGCCATCCGTGATGATTGGATTGTGTGTTCTCCGGAAAATTGACGATTGTTTCGGGCGCTCGGCTTGAAAATGGGTATCGTGGAAGGAGGCTGGGCTGGGAAGAGGCTGGGCTGCCGACGGAAGAGAGGAGGGAATGGATATAGGACTGGGTGTGCGAGAGTGTGTCTTCCCGGCATTTTCTTTTCTTTCCTGCCTTTTTTCCTCTCTTGCCGTCATGACCTCTCATGGAAATTTTATTTGTGACGAGGGCATTTGATGCTATATCCATCCATTAATTGGCAGTACCTGCTGATGGATTCGGGAAATGTGGGAGGAAACTTGATTACACGTGTAATGCATTCATGTCCCATTATTTCCCCAGATGTTTTGACCCAAAGTAATTAAATAAGAAGGTTTTGAAGTATGTAAACGCATTTGAATGGCTAAAGACAGGCCGCACCTTCATAATTTATTATTAAATCATGAACAAAATATCGTTAGTTAAAATAATTGTCCATGGATCGTGAAAATCAAGCAATAAAATTCCACTTGAATTTCTGCCATTAATTTCTGATCAAATTCCGTAGGAAAGAATTTCAAAGATGTCATTATCCGTCTCATATTCGAAATAACCTACTCATATGATGTATTTGCTTTGATATTATCAACAGATGTTAGGCTTCGTGTACATTTTTGGAAAAAAGAATTTTTTAAACTAACAATTCCTTATGAAATATTTCGCCTGTAGAAACTTGTCAAGCCTTAGCGTAAGGAGACTGGTATAACGTAAGTGTGTGAAGTTGAGAACTGTCGAAGACTGTTAAACTAACAAGGAAGTGAAGAGACTTGAGTTGACTAACAGCATTTTACTCCCGAAGAGCATAATAGAGCTGAATGCTTCGCAGCAATTCAATCGCCTATGCTGTCAAAGTGTCGGGTGAAGTTTCGAACGCCGAACAGACTTCGGCGCCCGGCGTGTGGGGTGAGGTTTGAGCTGTCCCAAGCACTGAAACAGAAAGCCGGCAATAAATACTAGTGAATAGTTCGTAGACCAATTGATTACATACGGGTGAATCTCAAAAAAAGTTTGGCGTTAATTGCTTGCTACTTTTGAAATATTCTCTTCTTGCGCATTCACTTGAAGTATTCAATTATGTCTTCGAGTGTACAATGCTGCTGAAAACATCATGCCATCTAATAGAGCGTACGTGTATGACAGGGCAACATTTCTGCTCCCAAAAGCGTGTCTATTTAAATGATGCCAGATTGACGCTGAAGTCATGTCAATGAAAGGCCTTTTCAGCATTTACAAATATTTGTATTCTAAACCTTTTTTTAATTTGTCATTTTGTTTTGAGTCCATTGCTATAGTTAGTTCCATTGCTATGGATATGTTCGTATATTTTTTGTTGAGTCATGGGATGTTAAAAAAATTCAAGTCACTGTGAGAAGTTTTTTTATTTATTTATTTTTATTTATTTAACAACACTCCCGAAAACAGCCACTTTTGGCCTTTACATCGGGTGTATTAACAATTAATAACGGGCAATCACAACCACCCATGCCCTGGATGGAAATAACCTACCCAGGTGGGACTCGAACCCACGACCATCGGCTTGGCAGGACCGCCACCGAGGCCGGCGTGCAAATTTTAGTTTTCAAAGTTTCAAAAGTTTTCAATAAATACGGTTTATTATTTTTGATGGAAAAGAAATTTGCCCCATACCGTGAGAACAAAATACTTTTAAAAGTAGAAATTGAGTCTTGTATATAAAACTATATATTTTAAGAGGTCACAACTTTTAGGGTCCCCAATTAATATAAATAATAACATATTATTACTCCATTGTCCATATTGCAATGTTTTTGGCTTCACAATTCCCTTAACATACCAAACATTTTCGCCGATTGGGACTTTGCGTTATATTTTCCACCTCAAGTGATAATAGAATCGGCCAGTTGTCGGATCAAATTCGCGTGTAAGGCGGCAAACGTGCTAGAAAGAAAGTCTATGTTCCAAAATAACATTTAATTTGTTTGAGCCTTCAACCCGATTGATTTTCTGAGTCCAATGACAACTGCTCACTTACAAATAGACCGTGAAATAAAGTGAATGTGGAAATGCTTTTAAAGATAGAATATGTTTCACCATAGAATTAAAAATATAGCATTTTTTTCTTTTCTATAGCGTAATATTTTCCTGGAAACTTCTGCTATGTTAGAATTTCCTTTGCTGTGATGATGCCCATTATGTCTCCAAACCAGCATTTGGATTCACTTTGCACGCAAATTCTTACTGCTTTAAAATAATGATAAACATATTGAAACTCCCGGATAACCTATTTATGGTTTATTATTGAAGATTTTTAAATACAAAAAAATTATTTACCGTTAAACCCAAGGGAAAACGAATTATGACTCGGTAACAGGTCTATTAATTTAGGACTACGGAGAAGAAATTAATGCAATCCATTATTAATTGATCTTTCTTTGAATAAAAAAGAGTTCACAAATGCCCACTTAAATCGATTTGAACTAGATTAATTAACAGGACATGCGATTAAAATGTAAATGAACTCTCCTAACATTTTATTTTTATAATGTATCCTCAAACTAAAATGTTGTTGCTCTCAGAATTTTCATTTCCATGGAGAACTCCATTGAAGGACAATTTAAAATCTGGTAATTGCAAATTGTTGGTTGAAGCCTGAAAGCAAATAATTGGAAAAACTCTGGTAATATAGTCACTGTCGCGGACATGACATTTTTTCCCGATATAGTATCTATTGGTTACGCGATAAGTAAGTAACTATAATGAATTTCATCTACTCTTTTCTTCCAGACTTAATGCATAAAGTATGCATGTTTTTACTGGGGATTAATACTTACCGTTACGGTGAAACAAGTGGTGTTCAGTTGTCGTGACACAAGGTTTGAGTTTTTTATAGCCTTGTATTAGATTGAACGCCGTTGATATGACCCGACATAAAAAAGCAAAGTCCCGCAAACAAGTTACCCGCGAGTAAATCCACGGAGTGCGATGCAGTTCAAGAGTTTGAATAGGTCCTGAGTGGCCGGACCTCGTCATTTTTCTCGACAGCCCTAATAAAGTATTCATAAATATTTCCTCGAGCGCTCAAAAATTCATGGGATGGGAGTGGATGTGGAGAAGCGGTTTGCGGGGTATGGAAGGCTATGACTTTTTTTGACATTTTTTCCCCAAAGCGACAGCACTGACGACCTAAATAACCCACTCACTCACTGTATCTGTTGATGATGAAAAACACAGCGAGGGGGGGGGTCTGTGGATCGAGGAGGGAGATATTGGGACGGTATTTTTGAGAGTGAGAGACTGAGGACAACGAGGGGGTTGAGGAGGGGAGGGTTGTTGCCCTGTTTGTGTGTGTGTGTGTACACGTCAAAGTGGAAACAAAACGAATTACGAGGCCGCCTCGAGCAAGGAGATGGCACCACTTTCCCAACACACTCACCCCCTGCCGGCTCTCTTTTTCCTTTCATCCCCATACCATTCTCCCCTTTCTCCTTCACCATATTCCACTCCCATCATGATTCCTTACTATGCCAGCCATCCTCAAGCATGTGCACCGTATCCCACCCCCATTTAGGTCCAATCCTCTCTCGTACTCCGCGACAACCAACGGCTTTTATTACACCCAAATAACAGGGTGTTAAATATATTGCCATTCGATCTTGTTCCACTTCCTGATTAAATGTATATTTTAATAAATCTTGATTTTAATATGTACAAGTATAAGTGTCATAAATTGGCTGAAACTTCCCGTAAACTTTTTTGTTACCGATTCTAAGTAATGGAGGATCTGTTAAAACTTGGAAACTCTAATAAAATCCACAGTATTATTTGCAAACCTAAAATAATTATTTTTTTTAATTTTTCACAATTGGCTGTGATGTGATTTTTTGTATGCTCTATATTCATTCCTAAGTGGTATGCCACAGAAAAATAAATGTAAATCTCAAAAATTACTTTGAAATTCCACAGTTTTACTATAAACATACTACCGGTTTCGAAACAGAGTCACATCTTCCGGTAAAGATGTAACTCTGTTACGAAACCTGTCATTTTTCTGTTAGAAAACAGTGGAATTGCAAAGTGTTGTTTAATTGTAACATCATGAAAGAATTCCACTAAGTAGAGCCTGAGACGGTGTCTTACATCTTAAAGCAATAAACAATTATTACTGTTATTTCTATCCCTACCAACTCTCTCTGCCCCTCTTCCTCCAACCTTCAATCATTTATCCTCCACCGCGCCTCTCTCCTTCAGCAATCATCCCTTTCCCACTCCACCATCCCCACGTCATTGCACGCAAGCCCCACACTCATGTCCTCCCTCCAACTCGCGACAGCCGGCGGCATTGTGACCCTCTCCTCTTTCACTTTCAGCAACTCCAGTTCTCTCCCACCACCATCGGCCGGAGACAACGAGAGAAACACACACGCCGTCTGACCGGCCAATTAATTACCCCGAAGGGACTGGAGGAAGGGAGGGAAGGCGTGAGACACACAGGTATAGGAGGGAGGGGAAAGAGTTCGGAAAAAAGGGTTTGAGCAAGGGAGGACGAAGAACTGCGGGGGTGGAGGAGGACGAGAGAAAAATTAACGGTTGGAGAATGGGAGAGTGATAAAGGAGGAGAGTTGAAGGAACGGACGGAGTAGGAAAGAGAGGAGAGTGATTGATTCGGGGATGGGAGCAGGAATAAAAAACGGTTCTTTTTCCGATCATGGGAAGAGAGGATGTTGACCAGAACGGATTGGTTTTTTGAACGTATGGAGAGGCTACCAAAAACTGAGGTCATTTGCACCATTTGGGATAGGTTGGAGAGGATTCTCAATTTTGTTCCGATTCAAAATCATTAAGTTTATTAACTACTCACTGTCGAACTAAGTGACTAAACTCAGCAAGTTAGAGGTAGGATGTGCGAAGACTTTCAGGGCTATATTTGTGTAACAATTACGTTCTAGTATTGGAAATTGTAAAATTCATTGCATCTGTATATTCTAAGAAGTTTAATATTTTAATGGAAATGTACATTTAGCAATTGAGTTGTGAAAAATAATTATTAAATATTGCATTTAAAAGATAAATATACTTAATAATTTATTACTATTCGCAAAAAACTGTCGTGAAGAAAGACAGCAGGAGGGTTGTTGAGGGAAGGATTAAAGGGTAAATCGAAGAAGCGTGGAGGGAAGCCTAGTTTTGGGAGTTGCCAATTCTTTACAAAAGACGCCAAGTTGACAACAGTCCCATCCTAAAGGACGGAGTACTTTTATGTACATTTTTTCCATATATCTCCCAATTAGGGATCAGGTTTCTTTGAAAATCTCTACCAATGTTGGGGCTTGGACCCGGGCCATCTGGATCAAAACCCAGTCTCTCTACCACATCAACTGCATTCTCAAAATTTTTATGGCGATTGATAAAGAATCACAAGTTGACCTGCACAAACAGTGACAAAACGGTCATTACCGACAAACATGTAAATGATACTTACGAATAAATTTTATAGACCGTAACATCGTTTGCAATAGCTTTGGATTGTTGCCTTTCGAATACAATTCGCATTACCACTCCACCGCCCTGAGGCCTCACGTGAAATTGAGTGGGGGGCACTATCTGGTCCCTCCGGATCCCTTTGCCCAAAAAAAAACTTCGGGCCAGAGTGTGGGTCCGGGAAAAAAGGAGCCCGGGTCGAATGGTGCTTTTAAGTGAAGGGAGGACGGTCAGATGGACCCGACGCGCGACAGGTCACGGGGTCGCTCGGAACTAAAACTCAGGGTAAATTGAGAATCAATCAATACACAAGGGTTGTCGGGGTGGCCAACTCCTCCTCCTGGGGGCATGGAGCCCAGGGTTCGAGAGAGAGAGTGAGTGAGTGAGATGGCAAAAGGGAGAAGCAGCAAGCAGTGTGCCTTGATGGAGAGGAGAGGAGGAGTGGGCAACACATACCAGTGAAGGAGGGCGGGAAAAATTGGGAGGGATCCGAATTTGATGAGTTAGTTTGCACGTTGGACCGTACGCGTCACCGCGCACTTTTCTACGTGAAGGGGGAAATGCGGACGAGAGGCGTTCGTTTTGATAGGCCGGGCATACATGCATATATCGGCGGCGAACTGCTAAATAAACAAATTTCTCGTTACCCCCGTTGATTGGTTAAATAAGCAGACAGTTAGGGAGGTATAGGAAAAATATTTCTTTATTTTTCTGCCAAAACCTGTCGCGTTGTGAATTTTTTTAACGGCAAAGGCGAGGATTTTTTTATCGAGTTATCGTGGGGTTATTGTTGGTGTAAAAATTACCTCCAGCATAAAACTGTATGTTTTTCTTTCGCGAAATTGCCTGCCAATGTGCTGGCAACCGTTAGAGGGCCTTCTCATGCATAATATTGGTTTTTTGAATTATTTTCAGGCTTAATTCTTTTTCTTGGCCCTGATGAACCCATCTAACAGTATGGTGACCATGTAACTTCATTTATTAGCTCGCCTTATGGCACATGGAGGCCATGATGAGTGAACAATTACCATGAAGTTTGCCATTGTGCTTTTTTTACAAAATACGGTACCTAAATAGTTTTTTTCTGAAAATTGTTAATATTAGTGTTAATCTTTGCAAAGAGATAGTAAGCGATGCAACGCTTGATTTATCATGAATTTTACTTTCTCAAATCTGAGTTATTTTGCGGCCCGTCAGTAATTTTTAACTGTAACCTGACAGCGACACCATGGGTACAAGTTAGAAGGAGTGAAAATTTTAAGGGATAAAATAATTAAAATTATTACTGCAACTCTAGAAAACTTTTTCTCAAGCATAATTATGAATTGAGATGATGGGTTTTCGACATAAAAATCCCGGTCCAAATTTTTTGATCTTACAATAACAATTAGAACATATATTTAAGAATTTCTTTTGTATACTATTGAACATTGAAAATAAGAAAGAGTATAACTTATTAGATTATAACTATTAGACCTGAGAAATGTTTATGCATAGCTATTAAAGCTCAAAACATTTAATCAATCAACGGATAACTGTAACTCTCTTCGATAAGAGAATCAGAGTGAACGTAACTTCGAAACCGACTCCAAAATAAATTAATTCATCGACATTTTTACGAAGCATCCTGTGTTATAAAGCATTTATTGTATAGTGAAGGAAATATGCAGATAGAATTATATATAATAAAACCTATTTTTAATCATACGAAGGCAGTATTTTGGTTTGTACAATAACTTACACACAGAAGAAAGGTTAGAAGTCACAATAAGGTGACTGCTGCCAACTTAGCCCGGCAACACGTTAAAAACGTTATCATGATTGTTATCATCGCTGTTATATCATCACTGTTTGACTTAACTTCATCGGCCTACTCATGAGGTTTGTCTAAATTTTCCGTTGCTTCTCTTCCCTGCTGAATTCCTAAAGGAATAGACACCGTCATAGCCATGGCATAATTATTGTCATTGGAGTATTGGATATGTTACCTCGTCTCGGATTTGTGAGCGACTCGGCCTTCACCATTTCCCAATCCTATCACGTGATTACACCTGGTCCAAATCTAAGAGTGCCTTCTTCTCAAAGCCTCCTACGTCCAAAAAGGCCTAGTTTCATCCTTCCTCTTTCTGTAACGTCCTCTTATTTTCTCGATCAACACCCACACCCTCATTTCCTCCCTCATCACCTTCCTTTCCGCCCTCAGTAATTATCCTCAAACCACTCCCCCCTGCGCCCCCTCTGCTACTTACCCCACCCCAGAGCACATTTTTCTTTTGTTATTTCCTCTCATTCCACGATTTTCCATTATTCTTCCCTTTCATGCCTCGCATAACACACAAAACCTAAGACACATCCCTCTTCGAGTGATGGGGGCTGGAAGCACAAACATTCCCTTCGCATTCCTCTTACCTTCCTTTTTCTCTCTCTCATCTTAACCCCCCCTCCCAGCAGTCCATCCTCCCCCTTTTTCCACCCCCTGGTAATTTAATTTATTCATCCACCCAACTCCCCAAAAAAACCTCCACTCTCTCCTCCATCCCCCTCGCACTCCCTACCTCCATCATCCCTTCCTTTTCCTTCCCTTCGCCCCGTGGCCCCTTTAGACCACACACCCCAACTACAAATTTCGTCTCCTTCTTTTCCTCCACTCTCCCAAATTCTCATACTTTTCTGTTTGTTCCTTTCCGCTCCGTTTGCGGTCCGACCTGCTCTCCTTCCTCCACTTCCCCTCTTCTTTACATCGTCCTGACAGACTTTCAGGGCATTCACAGCCTCTAAATGAGCCACCCTCTCTCCTCCCCTCCCCAGCAATCCTTTCCTCCCGCTTCAGCTTCTCAAAGCAATTCGTAATTAGGTTTCCTCTCCTCATCAATCTTCCCATCCTCATATTTGTATTAAAGATGCGGCTTCTTCATGAAAAATGTATTTCTTTCCTCCACCGTCGTCGCCGCGATTATTTTCGGAGTTAGTGCCACTATTGCATGCGTGGTGTGGAATAGATAAAAATTTCACAGAATAGAATACAGTTCACCGATAGCCAACTGAAGAATTACTTAGGTATGCATGTAACACATTCCATTAGTTGCGTGAAAAGATATTAAAACATTTTCACTGAGATATAGTATACCTACAAACCCTAGGATGCAAGCTAAAGAAAGTAAACGCTGGATACAGCCATAAGAGAACAGTATGAGAAAGGTAGAATGCCCATAACTCCTTTGGACAGTTTATTTGGGACCAGTCTACTTCCAAAGAAAATGCACACCGAATTTACAATTCCATCATCATGAGCAATATGACGTGTGAGCACAAAAAGATGAATCCGAAAGGCTAATATTAACCATCGAAATAGATATTTGGAGAAGGGTAGCAGGAAAATAAAAGAGGAAGAAATAAGGAAAGAAAACATTACAGAAATTATGAATGTAAATGACACAAACGTAGGTTATATTAAAACACAGAAAGTAATATGATATGGCTACGGATAGCGGATGGGATACGAGAGCCACCCAAAACAAATTTTGGTTTGGCACCAAAAGGGAAGACGAAGGGTGGTTATGCCTAGGAAAAGTTGGCTAAAATGAATGCAGAAGGACATGAGAGACCGAGGTTTGAAGGAAGGACTCTGCAAGGACCGTAAGGCAAGGAAATCGAGAATTGCAAGTCGTCCTAGAACATCGGAAACCTTCTCCATATACCTACACTATATATATTTATAGAAATAATATAGGTGAAGTGGTCTAAGAAATTAGCTAGACGAAAATCTAAATTTCTATTAAATGTTAACGTTTTAAGAATATTTACTGTGTAAAATATTTTATATGAAAGAATTAGTATAGAGAGAGAGCCACTAAAAATAAGCATTTTACATTGTAGCATCCGTATATTTCGGGAAGGGGAGCTGGGAAGAAAATAAGGCGAAGATTTTCGTTCATTCAAAAGAAGAAAAAATATAAGTTAAACGGAAGCTTTGGTAAGGAATGGAGGTGGTAGTAAGTAAACTTTTGACCTTGAATAAAGCCCCTTGATGGAAATGAGAGTGTCATATGCAAGCCATAAAGAGAGAGGAAAGCAATGCGAAGGTTAGGTGGTGAATTACAGAGCATTTAGCAGCAACGGATTTGAAGAATGCACTTTTATAAAAAAATAGGTTCATATAACCCATTTAAAGATCATCCACGCAAAACCCACCATCAGTCGACAGAACACTATTATAAAGATATTTATTGGGAAGACCACATTTAATGTTTATTCTGAAATTTGTTTGTGGAAACTCTTAAACAA
The DNA here is from genome assembly GCA_963573305.1 of Pyrrhosoma nymphula. Lineage (NCBI taxonomy): Eukaryota > Metazoa > Arthropoda > Insecta > Odonata > Coenagrionidae > Pyrrhosoma > Pyrrhosoma nymphula. The sequence continues at coordinate 142,942,458 of OY754327.1, read as the reverse complement.
AAGCATGCATTTTTTTAAGAACATTTACGTTCTGCGATGCTCGCGGAAAATTGTTTACCTGTGAAGGTAAAATGTTTTGCTGCCTCTTTTATTTCTCACAGTTGCAAGTGATTTGGAAGAATATGTTATCTCATATTCTTACAATCACTTAAGGAATGAATGAAACATATACATGCATAAATTAGAAAATACATTACCCAGAAGTGAACAAAAAATATGAAAAGTTGGGTTCGCGTCCACGTCTGTAGCGTCAGACGACGTTCATAAATGATTAACACCTATTCAACACACTTCTGCTTTCTTTATTCTTAAATTCATCAGAGCAGCTTCCAGTCCTGCTGTCTCCCTCTCCCTTAACAACCCATCTCCCCTCTTCAAAACAAAACCTTCGCAACCAAACATTTTAACAATTAAACATTTGTAAACTAAAATAAATTAAAACATTCAAACTTTAACTATTCCAAATTAAACAAATTAAAAACAAATACTGCAGTACGGTTCAAACGCTACAGTCTTCCTCCACCCTTTGAAGAATTTTGTTCAGGGATTTTACAAAAATTACATCCCTGGACAAAATATGGCTGCGAACTTTTGGGAGTACCTCCTGCCGAACGGCGCTACACCCCGAACACCGCTCTTGACCCCCAAACTACTTGTCGCGGTCGAGTCAACATTTTTTTTCTTGACTTACTCTCAAGTATTTTTCCTTCCTTTAGTTCATCTGCTACTTCCTACCCGTCACTGTCTTGTTCCTGCTTTCTAACATTGTCAACTTTTTCTTTCTTACCTTTCCTAAATTTTCTTCATCTTTTCTATCACTTTTTGTGTAACGAATTCTCTCTTGCCTCCTACCTGACCTTCCTTCCTTGCTTTGTGCCTCCACTACTTCACCTTCTTTCAGTTGCAAAGTGACTTTGCAATCCAGAAAAACTTGGTCTTTCTCCAGAGGTACAGAGCCCTCTGGTCTCTCAAGCTCTTCTTTATTTGCATCCTTAACTTCTTCATTAATGTCCCTTTTCTCTATTCCTTTCCCCAATTTATCATCCCTTTTATGTCTATTTTCTTTGTACTCGGTCCATTCCATCTCTCGACTCCTTTCTTTGCTTACTGCCATCGCCTTCTCATCAAGCCTCATGTCTTCCCTGTCTCTAGGTTCAGCATCTATATCAGATGTTTTCCTGTCTGAAATCTCAGCTTGAAGCTGTCGATACATTTCTTCCAGTGTTTTTATCTTATCTTCTTGTTCTTGGATTGTATTCTCCTGCTCTTCATATTCCTTCGAAATTTTAGGCAATCTTTCTTCATCTTGCTCTCTGCTTCTTTCAATAAATGACAGCCTTTGCTGAAGTCCATTAATTCTTTCATTAAGTGTGGAAAAGATAATCAGCTGATCACACTGATCTCTGAAAAAACATTTATCCTTAGTTCTCTTTGCTGCTTCGGTCTGTACCACATTTCTCCAATGCCTCTTTAATTGCTTTTCTCTACATATTTCGATTAGACCTGCGGTTGCATTTCCCAAAATGTATATACCCCGATCCAATTCATTTGGCACAACCACAGCTTTCCCAAATACTCTGCCAAATTCGCCAGTTACTTCTACTTCTGCAATGGGAAAATATCGATCGTGTACCTCTAGAGCTTGTTGTATCCACACTGTTTCTCCCGTATACATGTGTGGGGAAACATATTTCTGTGCCACGATATCAATTGTCGCACCCGTATCACGCAATATCTTCATTTGATTGCCATTGATCATTCCAACACTCAGATATTTCCCAAATATATTTTCACTATTCCCATATTTTATGAAATTTACAAATTCTTTTCCTTCACTACCCTTTTCCATTTTCTTTGGACAAACCGCAATCAAGTGTTGAGTAGAGCCACATCCATAACACCGGGGTTGAAAACTTTTCTCAAAATAAAGACCTGAAGGTGCAGGTCTAGCCTTCCATTCCGGATAAAAGTCTCGTTTCTCTTCAGCGAGATTTACCGCATCAAGCTTTTGCTTGGTGGACTGCATTTTCTTATTTTGTTGATCACTGATATAATGATCTGTTGTTTTCCGTCCCATGCTTTCTCTAATAGAGTCAAAACTATCCAGTTTCTCAGCCAACACGTACGGATCCTTGAAGTTTGGCCATTCATCTATTAAGTGATCTCGCACTTCTATGGGCACCTTTCTTTTCATTTGATCAGTCACTATCAGTTTCTTTAACTCTTCAAAAGAATTCACGTGCATACCGTCAATCCACCCTTGAAAATAATTGGTCAGTTTATATACTACATCACTCCATGCCATGCCACTTCCTTTAGACTGCTTGTAAAACCACTGTCTGAGGACTTCTTCGCTGAATTTATATTTCTTGAGTAGTAAATCCTTGACAACTTCATAACTATCAGCTCTTTCACGGGGCTCCCTAGAAATTATATCGTTAATCTCGTTTGGTAGTAACCCAGTCAAATAAAATACCAGTTGATGTTCTGGAATACCGGCCCTATCAGCCTGTCTCTCAAACCGTTCGAGATACAAACTAATATTTTCACTTCTAGGGTCAAATTTATCCATATGCCTCGTCAGATCTATCTTCGGCGTTACCCTTTGAGTAGTGTCCACTTCCGATCCGTCGAATTTATGGTTTAAATTGTTCTGAAAAATCTTGAGCCTTTCAATTTCTAATTGAAACCTTCTTTCTTCTGCCAACCGTTCCAATCTTTTCTCTTCTGCCTCCCGTTCCCGTTCCAATCTTTTCTCTTCTGCCTCCCGTTCCCGTTCCAATCTTTTCTCTTCTGCCTCCCGTTCCAATCTTTTCTCTTCCGAAAAAAACTTCAGCATTTCCTTCACAAATTCATCATCATAATTTTCACTATCTAATATCGCTTTCTTATACTCCACGACTCTAGCATTCTCTCCTACATCAGCGCCGACTTCATACGCGATCTTCCTCAAAATGTCTTTAGTGGCTCTAGCCAAATACGCCATTATGAAACCTTAGAGTTTTTTTTTCACAAATTACTAGAAAACTGCGTTCATACACGTGGAAGTCAAGAGCAGTACCAAAAATGCGCTAACCATTCGGCAATCGGTACTCACCTTTTTAACAGCACAGCATCACACCAACGTGTCCGATCGCAAATCCTTTTCTCCAGTCGCCGATAGAAGAATCCAATCCACTGCCCGTAGTTCCTCGGTTATGGCTCCCACTCGATGTCACTCTTTCCCGCAACACCTCGTACAGCACATGCAGCCTCGTGACTCCTTCCCCGTCTCGGCAATCACAGACACAAATGATCCATCCCCAAAAGGATGCTGATCTCCAAATCCGTTCAACGAACGGCCTATCCTTGACTCGCGAGTCTTCTCACTATTCCTGGGCTGTTCCCGTAACAAATATCCCACCGCTGCCACCAGAAAAGTTGGGTTCGCGTCCACGTCTGTAGCGTCAGACGACGTTCATAAATGATTAACACCTATTCAACACACTTCTGCTTTCTTTATTCTTAAATTCATCAAAGCAGCTTCCAGTCCTGCTGTCTCCCTCTCCCTTAACAACCCATCTCCCCTTTTCAAAACAAAACCTTCGCAACCAAACATTTTAACAATTAAACATTTGTAAACTAAAATAAATTAAAACATTCAAACTTTAACTATTCCAAATTAAACAAATTAAAAACAAATACTGCAGTACGGTTCAAACGCTACAGTGTACTTATTATTTTTTTAAATAGAGCTGCTTTTTTAAAACATATGAAAATTTTTATTTCTTAACTATTTGTATAACCTTTTGCGAGATATTAATGCTCCTGAGTAAATATTTCCACATCTATAAAACGTGTTTATGTAATCTGGATAGTGGGACTCAAAAACTATATTAGTTTCTCGTTACTTTTAATTAGAAAGTAAATTTTTAAAAAGCTTGTTGAGAAGGAAATGGAGATATTACCTGGGAAAGCTTGTGAAATAAAAATCATTGTAAAAATAACTCAGAATGATGATAAAAACCTGTGAGCCATGAATTAAGTGGGTGAATTATTCACAGGCTAGTTTTCATGTAATAGGAGTTCACCCTGTGTTTTTTTTACCATGAATTGAAGATATATATATTAATTTCGTAAAGAGGTACTTTGGCAAAAAATACTAGTCTTAATAATTAAGTTACTCCTTTATTTCTGAACAACTCTCTGGGAAGTTGATTAATTTCATACAGAATTATAGTCAAAAGAATTTTTTATGTCTCTGGACGCCTAATAAAGCCAAAGCATTTCTGATATAAGTATGCATATGTAGTATCTATCTCGTCACTGCTATAAAAGTATTGCCTCAAACGGAAAATGGGCTATTTTTGGATTCTCACAATTTTTAAGCCAGGCTTGAACGAGCGATAAAAATGTAATTGGCATCGTCAACACACAAAACTTTACTGAAACAACGTTCGTTCACCTGTATTTAACAACCGACTATAAAATGCCTTTATTCAAAAGAAAGAACATTTAAGAATAAGCTATCTTATTTTCTAATTGATAAAATACCTGATTTCAGTATTTAATTATGGCTTAATGTTATTGTGGCGATGGCCAGACGACTTTGTGTTTTATCATTACGTAAATCTCTTAATATTCGAATTAATTCTCGAATATATTCTGTATTAGGAAACTTATTGACCTTTAAGCGTATTCACATTTTGAGTGTTTGTATTAGCTATTTTGTCACCAATTACTTTCTCTGTATGATTTCTGCTGTGATGCATCGTGCAGTGATAAATTTCTCATTTCACTATAATATAGTCAAGGAAATGTATATAACTTTGTGAATTGCTGCCACTTCAAAGAATACTTATTATTTTACAAACATTTTTTCTGATGTTAAATGTTTGTTTTAAGACCCCTTTATCACTTTTACTCCATATTTTATTAATAACTCTCGTAGGATCAGAATTAATGGAATTTAAAAACTTTGTGATGAATTTAATCTTTAACCATTCCTGAAATATGGATCTTAATATATTATTCAAAGGTAGCACAATGTTGTTGAACTCAATCTGGCAACAGCTTTTATAAAGTCAGAAAATTTATATCTTAATAATATTTATTAATAAATGGATAGTAATTAATTTAGATAATATTACGAAATTGAGGGTACTGAATAAAATAGATAAAATATTTTTTTCTGATTTTTAGCATCTATTAACGTAGGGAAGATTTTAAATTCATAGACGTAGATAAAAATATTTGAACAGTGACATGAATCCCAATTAAATTTTATACTCATTGTCCACTTTGAATTCGTCCATCTTTTTCCCTCCCCGATTTACAGAACTTCCGAGATAAAATTTAAACAATCCCTCTTCCCCGACTCCCCGTCTAACGAAATAACTATCATCTGTAAGATTCACAGGGTTTCAACCTGTGAATCTTACTGAAGAATACTGCTGCCTAACAGAATAAGTCTTTTCACCCGTGGTAAAGAAAAGTGCTATATCAGTGTGTGAACGTGGTTACTTTTGCGACCGAAACCAGAAGACACTCAGCATTCAATCAAATAATAATGCAACGTTATAGGGATAGCTGTCCCCGACACCCAATTGCGCGGACTTTATGTCATCCTTGAAGGTATGTTTTATTTGATACTCTAATAATATTATTACCATATTTTGGCACAGTGAAATTACCATGGCGTCCTGCTATTTCAACCATTTCTATCAAGTGGACCATCAGTATTTTGTAAAACCGATGATTAAATAATTTTATCACTGATATGAGCATCTTAGCCTCTATATATTTTGTTAGCGCTTATCTTTATACTATGCATATTTTTCCAATGTGTTGCTAATTTTAATTCCGTCGTCAAAATGTTTTGCGATTGGCAGCTGAAAACAAACCAGTTTTCTGTTTTACCGCGCATTCCAATTTTAAGCGATGTTAAACTCAAGGTGACGTTGCATTCATGATGGTACTCATTGCTTGTACTCGTACATGATGGTACTCATGGTTGTAGTAGCTGCCCAATAAAATACGATCTCATGTGCAAGAGAAATTGAGAATGCCTTCAATACATTCTCATTTTTAAATTTATTTACAAAGAATTAAATTTTCATTGAGATTCTTTCTTATAGTAATTTACATCTAGTTTGATTGCCGGGTTCCTCTCTAACTACTTGTGGGTATAAACGGTATTTTTTTGAGTTCATATAGTATTTTTTAATCAATGTAGCACCATGTGGGGATATATGTACTAAATAAATTCACTTTTTGTAGTAAAGTAAAATACATAAAATGATTCCTTACAAGATTTATCATTCATAATTGTATCCAAGTTTATTATATTCTCATCAGTTCTGCAAGCAACGTTTGTTACGGACCACTATTCAACCCTTTCACTGTCATTGTACTTATCATATGAATTGAGTCTGAGGATTCAGTTCACTGTGACAAGTGATTTAGTGAGCTTTCACGACGAGAGGCCAACTTGTGGGATAATATCATTTGTTGTCCGGAAGAGAAAATCTCACGCTCTTCACACTTCCTGTTAAATGGATGGGATGGGAATGTAAACTGTGATTAAGGCCCGCCGCCCATGGGTCTTCTCTTGCATGGGGCGGAGAAGGTATCCGTTTCTCCTAGACCTTGTCCTTGTTATTCAGCAGTGACAAATGGAGCAAGTACCCAGACGGGCAACTGGTGCCTCCCAAAATAATTACTTACCATAAAGAATATCTTCTAAGACTGGTAGGGGCCGCATTAACTCCTTTGTTGATTTCTGCTTTTATTCAAATTGATGATAATAGTTTAGGGAATTTAGGAATTATAATAATTTTATTTAATTATCCAAAAGCATTTTCTACATTGTTATAGTGTACAAACGTGAACTTAAGGAATTAAATAGACTTACTTTCTTGTTATGAAACCAAATGGAAACCCAAACCATTTCGAAGAAAGAATTTGGCTGCTAGTGCCTTGGGGTTTATGGGCTTTTGTCGTAACGGAAATGCTGCTCGGATTATGGTCGGTACAGAAGTTCCATCCGCACATCCCGAGAGAAAAAGAGATTGCAGACGTAGCATATCCTTATTTCCTAGTGCAAAGAAAGCAGGAGGAAAAATTTTATTGAAGGTGTCCCAAAGAGTCATAAAGTTACTCACATTCTCATGCTAAGCATTCCGAGGGATAGGGACCATAGTACATATTAGTATTCAAATGCCGCAATATTGTAATTGATAAAGTTGTTTCGACCAATGCGTACTTAGTATCGTTTATTCAGTTTGTCTATCAATGACGAAATGAAGTATTAGGAAGAAAATATACTGTTACTGGCTTCAGTGCGTAGAAGGTATGAACGTCTAAGGTATTAGGAAGCTCTAAATGTTGTAACATATTACCGCCGCCTCTACCGTTGAATCCGAACTTTTTTCACCCATATTTTTGTTATATAAATGCATTATTATAAAATACCATTGTTATTAGGTGTGAGCGAAATGTACACGATGAATTATTAAGAGTCCTCTGCGCAGAATTTATGAGGTATCCGCTGTGAAATAAATGACACGGCCCTTTTATGGATTATCTTGACAATGAGCGCCTTAATTCCCGCGAGTTTAGCATTATAATACCAAAAAAAAATGCCTGTGGCCTCAGGCCGCCCTTTTCCCATGAACTGGTTGGATCGGCCACCGCACGGGGAAAACTTTCTAACAATGAACAACCGCGGCAGCTTTTTTTAAACGAATTCAAAATGAATGCTTCTACCTTTCATGGAAATCTGTTCAGCAAAAAAATAATAAAAAAATGTTACTTATCCCAAAGGATTTTAATTTTTGCGTGACAAAACATATTCTGCGTTGGGAACGACACGGTGCATGAAGGAGAGGTAAGGGAGGGGGATATTTCAGGTGAGAAGGAAATTGGGAGTATCAAAAATGTATAAACAGCGGCGCAACGGACTTACATTCATTGCAAATGCAGCTGATGTTGGCGTAACAGCCGAAACCGGTCGTCTTGAGTAAAATAAATATGTGAGAAAAAAGCTGTGTTCTTCTTTTAATAAAGAGGTTGGTTGTGGATAAACCTATTCGACTTTTTCGATTCATCGACTACAATATTCCGGAGATATATCATTGATAATATTTTACACAGGATCTATACTACAACGTGGATTGTTAATTCAATGCGGTTTACGATGTAATACACTGCAATTCGATAGGTGATATTATACAAGTTTTTTCAGATATTACGAAATGCGCTTCGTCGTACCACTCAGTCTTTCATACGTTACGTGTTTTACGTAGAAAAATTCATATCGTTATGCGATACTGAGATTTCAACATCACACAGCACAGTTTTGGAGGGAATACTTGCGGAATGCTCGAATTCCATTCGATGTTATACCTACCATGCGATCGGAGATGTTACAACAATTCGATGTTCAATTTCTACATGGGATACTAATTAACTTTGTGGTTCTAATTGAAAAAAAAAATTCAGCTTAACATTATTGACTCAAAAGGTCCCCGTCATCTATGAGTGCAGTGTCTATCCCGCTTGAGTAGGATGATGGTTGGAAGATGTATTGTATGTGGAAGCTGTATTGTAACTCCCACCTACGTTTCACAATAGGACATAAAGTGTGTTTATAACAACAATAAATGCAGGTAGTACGATGTTTAAGACAGTGTGTTTGACGGTCAGTCCATGGAATTGGATTGGAGTGCACAGTCATTTGGAACCACCCCCTGCCACAAACCATTGAGGTGGCTTTCCGAGAACCGCGTGGACGTAGACCATGTGCTATGTAATTCGACACCGTACGATACACAATGCAATGTTGTCTACCATGATATCGGGACTCTTGGAGGGAACACTTGTGAGAATTCGGGAAAGGTCGGAAAATAATTCCGTATTAATGAGTTGGGAGGGCTTTGTGAGTAGGATAGGATTACTTTGAGAATGGCGCACGGTGCACGAGCATTAGCTTAGCCCTCGCGAAAGACGGTGCTCTCTTTTCAGACGTCGTGACGCCGGATCGTGTACTGCGGTGGGTGCGGTATCAAGAAGTACCTCTTTCCGTCATCTTTCCGTCAACTTCCTCTTTCTATCTCATCTTGCAGTACTGCGCCATCGAAACGGGAATTGCCGACGGTAACGATAGTATCGAAAATACGCCCTTTCGGTTCTCTTGGCGATTGCCAACGGTAGAAGTACCAAGCGTGGCCGCTAAGGTCTTGCATTGTGGCGTTCCATTTTTGTTCAAACGAAATCATGTCAATATAATTATCCATATTGAGCAATCGTGGAAAATTGCAGGTGGCCCAGGTTCAAGGATCTGACACCCCTACCCTGATTGTGTGAATTTCACACGCCAATGACTAAGTAGGGGGTGAGCTCTACTCTCACCTATCAAAAACCAACCTTCAGGTTGAAAAACTGAGTGATTGAACATTGTTGCCAATTAAATGATTTAAACATTACTGGGATAACAATCTAAGACCAAGAGCAACTATTTGTGTATTCGTGTGGTTGTTTACGAAACGCATACAACCACTGCTATTCAATGTAGCAGAAAAACAAACGATAACTTCAGGAACATTTATATATTTTAGTTGATTAACATGCGAGTTAACTCTTATCATTAATTTTTGAGCTATTATAAAGTCTCCTGAATTATTATTAACGAAGCGGGAGCAAGCGGAAAAGGATCTGTGACTAGAAACCATACCAAAAACAATTTTTTAATAAAAACAAATTTAGCACTGTCTTGGGCATTGTAGACAGTATAACCAATCAATGTCACCTATTTTACACATTACAATACCGTTTCGGTTCATACCGCTCGAAACTCAACACTTTAGTCTCTTGCCCTATTTTAGTCTTACTCCCTCCCTCTCCAAGGGATGTAAGAGTGGGATACTTGATGAGAGGGGGAAGGGAGGGAGGGATCATTCAGGGTAAGGGTCAACCCGAGGGTAGGAGGAGGCAAGCCCTCTCCTCCGTGCGTAATCTGATTACCGCTGTTCGCGGGAAAGAAGAAATAAAAAATAATGCCACGAAAGATTGTGGTGGCTCCGGAAACAGTAACGCCAAAAACTCCACGTTCTCACTGCTCTCTCCCGTGGCCTCTGTAATCCTCCGCAGTCGCTTCTTGTGAAGAAACGATCGGAAAATTTGATGGGAGTTATTATCCCATCAATTTTCCATTATGAGGGGATTTTTCCCGTATCATGAATTCCCTTCGGGAAAAATAATTGAAAGACCTCAAGAGTGCTTTATTTTTTTCTCCCCCAGAGCCTCTAAATATAACGAACGAGCTGGAATGAGGAAAATGTGCAGCTCAGTTGGCTTCATAATAACTTTTAAAATTCAGCACCTAAGACTTTAAGTTGTTTCTTCGATCCCCTGAGAGATATTTTGTCATGTATATTATCATTAAAAACGAGTGCTACGAGCATCAGATACTGTTAGTCCACATAAGTGGTTGAATTTCGCGTTTTAAATTAATTTTTGATGTGATGTTTATTTAAGAGACTATTTGCATGAAGGTGGGATAGCCATAAAGTTATCCTACATTATTTATATAATGTTATTTTATTGACTTACGTTTGCTCAGTCTTCGGAGAGCAAAACTGAAAAGAGTTGTTATGTCATGTACAAAATTTACCCCACATCTGTCCAAAAACAATATTATCAATTCGGAGAATAACCTAATGGTTTTGCTTCAAATAAAATCACGAATGTTAACGCATATTTTACTCAATATTAGGTACATTTCATTTTCCTTTCCCATGTAAATATGTTGGGATGGGTGCAGTAGCGTTTTAATGACAATTTGACCTTCTAGTGACTTTGCAAGTTAATTTTACATACTAACCTTTATTTATATACAAACCTTTCGTTTTGCGTTCATGACCTCAAGTCAAATGAAATACGAATTTACTCTGGCATTTTATTGCCACATTCATATACACGAAAATGGAAACGATAACGGCAGAGCAGTGCGCAAGGTATCTAATGGAACAGGAAGTACCAATTTCGTAAGTTCAAGCTTTGGAGAAATATCGCTATCATCCTCATAATTATCTTGAGTTTCCTCAACCCACCACTCGGCGGTCTACTTCGTATGAACTACCATTTTCCCAGACTGCAACGCACTACCAATTCGAGGGAACTCGTACTACCTCCCATCCAGCCTACATTTTCTTAGTTTCTGCCCTAATTCTCCAGTTCTCTGATGTAGCAGAAGTTTTCAACTCGGCGGACAATGGGCCCAGGAGACTCCTTAGCAACGTACACTCGCCAACAGCCTTGGTTTTATCCCTCAAAAACCCTTATTGCCCTCTTTGCCCCTACAGTCCTCCGTCTTTAACTTACGTCTCTCTCCCCTTGACAGGGCCGCTAGCCTCCTTACTACCTCACCGCCGTCCACTTCACGCCGAAAGCCATGTCCCCCAGTGGTACGGCACATACCAATCCACCGAGCCGCCGAGCAAAGTCAAGTCCAAGCAAATGAACCGTGTCTCATTGGCCTCCCGCCGTACGCGCAATTAAAATTTCTCCGAATCGTCCGCTCCGCTTTTATTCCGCTCCTGAAATTCTCACTCTCCTGGTGGACGTTTTGAAATGTTAGTGGAGGAGGGCCTCTAATAGGACCCTGCTTTACTCCATACATAACTGACTCTCGCAGGTAACTGAGCGTTGTGAGTCCCAAGGGAATTCAGAAAATGCGGAGACGTTTTTAGCATAATGTGCGTCAGGAGGGAATCGATTTAGTTCTCGCATCCTTCAGAGGAATTTACTCGGGTGGTAGACATTGGAGCATTACAAAATCATTTTTCACCTTTCCTGTATGGGGTGTTCCTATTTATGTTCTTTGAGATGAATATTTACTTTTTGAAATTTGCGCTGGAATGTGTTGCATTGAATAGAGGACAGGAATATTGGGAACTGTTGATAAACAGCCTAATATTCATCTTATACTCTGTGCATTCCATGACTGACAGTGAAGGAGAGTTATGAAAATTTATAAACAAATGCCAGATGAGAAGTTTAGCCTCAAGGCAAGCCTTAATACTCAAAAATCAATATTAATAATTTCAAATCTTGTGAGAGCTTCATGGTATCATCTTATTAGGAAATGGTTCACTTAAATACATGAAGAATTTTTCCACTATTTTATTAATCCACCCCTGGTTTCAACAGACAACTGTCATTTTTTGCGTCAGTTATCCAATATATACGTTAGGTCTACGCTAACTCGGACGCTGATCTGTGGAAATGATTCTGACTAGGGGTATACACTATAACGTCAATAAAGCCCTTTAAACAAAATCCTTCCTTCAGCTTAAGAAGGTTCTTGGGAAGACATATTCCTTCTTTCTCTCCCAATCCGGCACGCCAAAAAAAATGATAAATTAAAGTCAGCTCAATTTTAAAAAACAAATAATATTTAGGAAAGAGACATTACTTAAGCGAAGAAATATAGTTTTGCCAGAGGCACAGCAAACGTCTTTGCCCCTAAATAATTTTTAAATTATTCGGTATCATTAATTAGAGTAGCATTTTGTCAAGGCGTTATTATTTTATGCTGTAGTTCACCACCATTTAGTTACTAAGTTATAAAAAAGTGATTTCACCGACCCAGAAACGTAAAATTAGTACTAAAGTTGAGTTACATATTTAATACTCATTTATTTATAAACTTTATAAGTTCACACTGCGTGCCATTGAAAAAGAGCTCCATTCGGAGAAATGCGCGAGAAAACTAAATGAGGGAGTATATTAGATCATAGCATCACGAATGAGAATAAAGTCGTTCCTTTGTGAGAAGTCATGAGAAAAGAGTTGCGTTTTAGCTAACTATTCTCCTTTTAGGCGTAAAATAATAATTTAAAATATGAAAAATTGTCAACTGTACCTTGGCTCTACTTGGGCATTTATTACTCGATAAAAAACTTGGTGCAAGTAGGGAAAACTCGAATTCCCTGTTTTTTTTCAGGCAAGAATATACGGAATATTTTCATACCTATTTTAATTAGCCATCGCTGTCCACAACCCCAGACTTAGTGCAGTTGTATTAAATTGATTTTTATAGACATCCAAAATTTAATAAATAATTGATAACCAGTCTTGTACCCTTGCAGCGCAGGACACAGATATCAACAAAATTCAGCTTGATTGCTGAAAACTTGGAGGAAAACATTCGGTGCAACAGCGCGGAATGCAAAATCACGAGTAAATTACCAAGCAAATATTTTTTACCAAATTTCGGTTTGCAATGTAATTTCAGCGCTGGCAAACACTCTAGTTAACTCTTAGTTATAAGTAATAATAGCTAATATATTAACTCATTGTTCTACACGCATTCAACATCCTTTCATGATACATCCTAGTTAAAGAACATTTCCTAAAATTTATACACTTTCGTGACGAAGGTGTGATATGTTTCCATTTATTTAAACTTCTAACTTTAACTGAAACGGTGATTTCAAGAACAACCCAAGTCCATTGAATCTGTACACCTATTTACAGCTACACGATAGACTTTCAGGATCCATTTTTTGTAAACATATCAACTGAATAAATGATTAACGTAAGGGATTTAAAAAATTTGGTTTCAGCAAGTGGTTTTACTACAGTTTAGTTTTATGTCTCTCCTGAAAAAATTTGTTCTGTGGACTGGGGATGTTTTTGAAATCACCGTTTCAATTGCATGTTCTATTGAATATCCTTGAGAAAGGTCATGCATAATATGAATTTCACGATTTTAATGCACATTTAGGTCAGAGTAGAGATCATTGACGTTCTCGGTAGGCCTTCAGTAAGAATGGAAGCTGAGGTTGGAAGGAGCAAAATTGAGAAAAATAGAAAACCTAGGATAGGTATGACTTAAAATGGGCGAGTACATTTGAAAGAGGCAATGCATTTGTTTTCTAGAGATCACTTGTTCCTTGACGCAGAAGAATAGGGCAATTATGGAGCATTAGCTACAAATAGCCTTCTACTGTTACTGGCATTTATGATCTCTTTTTTGGCTTTTCCTGTTTGAAATCGTACTCTGATAATTGGATGACTGTGTCTCAAATTTTGTGCTACCCTTTCTTATTAAAGACATTTTAACGATTTAATTATATCGAAGCAGCACGTATGGGACAATTTCATATGGAATGTTAATCGTAATAATCATTAAAATGCATCGAATGTTGTTTTCAACTTATTCATCTAAACTACATAACAATTTAACAAAAGGCTTGACCTTAAAATGCAAAAATTAATTTATACTTGCAGTGCATATTGCAATATCGATTTTTTCTCAATCAAAGTTTTAAAGTTAAAAAAAAAGAAAATAGCATAGTTTTCAAAAGTTTGCTAATGAAATGATTCGTTTTTTGCGGAATGTATAATGATTTAGAAGTTAAAATTTTTGTCCCTCTGTGCACTAGTTAAGTCCTTAAAAGCGTATCCCAAAGAGTGAAAAAAATCCAAGGACGAGGATTTTACGAGGCTGGAGTCAATGCTCAAAAGTTTTCACCAGGTTTTGCAAGATTTATACGCCTCGGTATCGCCCGTGAAACTTTGACCTTCGGCATTCAAAGAACGTCTAGCAGGACACCTTGCAGTGAAACGACAAGGAATAAGGCCGTTGAAGTGGAAATGCTGCCAACTCGAAAAGTGTGGGGGATTGGGTGAGATAGAGAGAGAGGCTAGCCAATTATACGAGATGGGGATAAAGAGAAAAATGCTGTGTGGACGTATTGGATGGTCATTCGAATATCAGAATTTTTCATCTGAGGAGGGAGAAATTTATAATTATGTCGTGCATCGTAAGTTTACCGCATTTTCCGTGACTCAAGGGGAAAAGTAAGTACGAATATTTCCTATTATAGCATGTAAACTAAACATAAAAGATATATATACAAATTTTGTACAAAAATATATTTTATTATAGTTTAAAAACAGAAGCATTCGCTACACCTTTGCATCAAAGTTAGTAGATGAGAGAAGTTAAGACAGTGAAGGATACAACTTTATATAATAAAGAGTACAGAAACATAGGATTCTATCAACTTAATTACTTTAAATAAATTGAGTTGAGAACCCATCTAAATTAGTCACTTAAGCTCTTAAATACATAAATAATTTTTTGTTGTTTAAACATTATTGATGTTGAATAGTTGTGTTGATTTCTTTTTAGAATCAAGTCTGTGGGAAACGTATGAAAGCGTTTTTTAGGTAATCTTGTCATTTAAAGAAGGATAAACATGTTATTTATACTTTACTCTCTAGAATAATAATTAATTATATGAAATTTACTTTAACCATTCACGTTTAAAGTACAAGAAGTTGTTGGATATATTCGGTCAGATTTCAACTCCTGCAAATTACTTTCGCCTTAAAGTTTCAGCGAAATTGAAAAAAGGAAAATCCACTAAGGAGGGGAGCAGTAGAGAACACAGCCGTTGCAAAAATACCAAGGGTGAGAGAGATGAGAGATCAGTGAGAATAAAACACATTCCTGGGGTCGTCCTTTTTTTTCTTTTTTTTTGGGCAGTTTAATGGGAGGAGTAAGTGGAGTAAGTGTACCCGTCCTAATGAGTGGAAATGGTGAGAGGGTTGATAGGAGATAATTGCGATGGGTCCTTCACAGGGATCCCAAACGGAAATTCCTCCTTTGAGCAAGTCGGATAGAGATAGAGAGAGATTGAGGAAAAGTGGGGCTGGAATAATGCGATAGATAAGCTGGAGGGCTCGCCTTGGATGTGGAGTGTTAGAAAGAAGAGATATATATTTGCGGAGACCCAGTCAGGACTCCGAAGGCTTTGATGGTCGCCCGGGGAAAAGATAGAGATCTCCTTCAGGCGAGGGTAGTGATAGTGGGTGAAGGTGAGTGAGTGAGTCAGTGGCTTTCGATGTGGTCTCATTCAACTCCGGGCAATGACAAAAGTGGTCGCTAGAGGTCGCTCGAGGCCGTTGGGGAATAAATGAAGTGGTTAAAGTGTCTTCATAATCATTAAAGAAATTCTATTAAATTATTTGTTTGCCCACGTACAATGCTGCCTATAGTTTCCTTGACACAACGAAGTTTTCCTTAACTTATAACGTAAAACTACCAACATTTCAAGATTAAATCCCTTTTAAACACATCATATCTTTGATCCTATCATATCCTTAACCCATGTAATATTCCTATAAATTCCCTCTTCAGCGGTTGCTCAACATTTTACCCTCCATCACCCTACACACTATCAGAAGTGTCAAAATTATTGTTTCATGTCAAGAAAATGTGTCAATAGTAGAGAAAAAAGAGGAAAGCTTTTCATGGACACCTTTAGGGCTTTTCCTCCTAACTCCGTGAACCCATTTAATCTCTTCTGCTTATACATCTTCTTTGGGTAGTCGTCTTCCCTTGGGATCTTTAATTTAATTCATGCCCTTTTTCACAGTGTTTGAGAAGGTATGTACAGTATATTTTGTCATTTTAAATTTTTAGAGTGGAAAAACCCTCAGTAAAGTCATAGTGTGCGATATATCACAGCAGCTAATTTCAGAGGACGTCTGCTTATTCAGGTTATTGTTCTATATCCATGAATGTCATTTCCAACCGTTCATATATTATCAAGTAAACTGCTGTGATAAATTATATGCTATTTTTTTCTGTTTATTTGTTCATGTCCCTATCAAATGATTAAGGTATACCTTGGTGAATAAACGAAAAGCTGCTTCGAAGTAGATGGAAAATGGGTTCTGATTTTTCTTTTAAATTTCTATTAAATTATATTTTCCCATTGCTTTACGTTGAGCCTCTGTTTATGTCCTCATCTAGAGGTTATGCTTTTATCTTAATAAATTTATTCCGCATGTTGCATATCCGTGGCGAATTTTCAGTTCCTCTTATATGTAAATACACCACGAGAGGCAAGGAAATTCTAAAATGGTGGATGTCATCATGTGACCCGTTTTCAGCCAATCACGACACTCCATATTCGGCACTTGCCTTGGGAGAACGAAATCAGTTCTTTCTCTTAAGACCTGTTTACACAAGTCATGTACTTGCGCCAGCTACAACAGCCGTCCTCTCAAAATAGAATCGCGTATACACGTCAAATTCAGCAAAATGTGCTCACTCATATCCATAAAGTAGCTCATTCTAATTCAGTGAACGTGTTTTAGAAAGTAAGGACTCACGCATTAATTCGGGCGAGTAATTGTGTCGTGTGGACACGCCTTAACATACACACACGACTTTACTGGGGAGGTGTGGTGACCGCCAAGTGAAAGAAGAGCGAGATAAGGGTTCGGTCAGTGGCGAGGCGAAGGTCGGAATGGATTACCAATTGCGCGCCTTCGGATACTTTAAGGGTTTTCTCCACTCGGACCAGTCGTTCCCAGGGACTGGAATTCAATTTTCTCCTTTTCATCTCTTTCTTTCCCCTCCACTCCTTTTCAGGATTTCTCCGTGAGATGACGTAACGGCACCTCGCCCCTCGCACCTGACTTCGTACACAGAGTGTGGAGGGGGGTGGCGCAGGAGGCGGGAGGGGTGTGGGGGGTTAAGACTTTTGTTTTGGGTGTGAATGCATGGCGCTCTCGTTAAATCCCCCCCGCGTCGTCACCCTCCGTCGAACCGTAGTTCCCCCTCGCTCTCTCGCGTTCAGCTCAAGAGTGCCGAGTGCTTGTATAAAAAAAGAGAGCTCCCAAGAAATGCATTGTTTTCGACCTCGCCAAATGCCTAATTATTAATTTAGAGAGATTTCTCGAGGAAGCTTTTTGAACTATGCGAAATTTTCTGTCGAAATTATTATTATTGCAAAAACTTGCATATTTTTCGGACTCACTGAATATTTAAACCCGTAGACGATTTGCGATGGCATTTCTATGGAGAGTCTTTTCGGGATAAAATTTAGATTTTCAACGCTAGTGAACTATATTCAAGCGTATAGTCTTCTAAATTTCGTACTGTGTTTTAATTTCCTCTAATAGGTATCGTATAAAATTTTTTTCGCGGTCATTACATCAGTACATTTCAAGATTAATTAACTGTCAAATCTACCTCATTTTGTTATGGATTATAAAAATTGTACGCTGAAAAAAAGTGCAGTGATTCCAGTGCATAGGAGCATGTAATAAGTTAAGAGATCAAATATTTTAGAAAAGAAAAGAAAAGTGTGTCACCAAAGTAATTTACGTGATTGAGCATTTGGCTCAAGACAGAGGGTATGGTTTCAAAACAGGGCAAATTTTAAATAGTCTCAACCATTTTCCTATTTTTCTAACATGCCTTTTATTAAATTTGAGGATTTTACGCTGCTGAAATCTGGATTTATAACTAAAGAAATCCTCACGATCACCTTTTAGGCTGGCCACTGGTTACGTACTGCACTTCGTCACTTTTTTTTTAATCTCCCTGAAGTATTCAAAGAACTTCTTTATTTATATTCTAGCAGAGTTCTCATCCCCGAATATTTTCCTTTTTACTACTGACCGTAATGCAAATTATTTTCCTGTGCCTTCCCTCATCGTCTCACATCATACTTTCCATCATGTTACTCTTTTGAAATTGTCAAAGCCCACAATGAAGCCCTATATTATCATAGCCTAATGTATTTCTTTGTAGGTATCTAAAAGTTTTCCTTGGGCTTTTTCTCACATATATCACATTTCTAATTCATATATACAAAACTGTCCACACTTCATCTTATACATCAGTGTGCACCTATTACATATCCTTAGTTCCTTTCCCGAAAATGTGTTTTTAGTTAACAAATAATCATGTTTTTATCTGCCAATAATATGTAATGTAGCGCATTTTATTAGAGTATTTATGCTTTACTTCATTTTTCATTTTAATTGTCCGAGATTAACTCCATTTTATAGTTGGAGTTACGCATTAAAGCTGAATTTTATATAGCGCGGATGAATTTGAATGAGGATAATCAACCAGACCAGAGCAGATGTTATAAAGCCTTTTGCGGCTATGTATTTGGTTTTCAGTGATTGCATTTCCTCCATTGTGTATGTAATAAACTACTTCTGCTCTTGATTATATTTTTATTACACTCTGCTAACGGAAACCATTCTTCGGGGAGTGTACCCTCCCTGTGAAGAAAATACATTAGACGATGCTTTAAATATTTAAAAAACATTCGTAGTTTACCAGAAGAAAGTTTTATATTAATTTTAAATTCGCCATAATTAATGTTGTTACGGTATATTCCATATACCTAAGCTCAGCGTTGTGCTCTACTCTGCAATTGATTATAAAATCGGACCTGTCGAACGACCTTTCGTCCAGAAACCTTTGCAAAATGTAGGTGATTTAGTGAGCAATTTAAAAACTCATCAGAGAGTTAAATTATTCATTCCATCCCAATCGACGCTTGGGTTTGTTTTTGTCGACTTGGAATAAAATTCTCGCTGGAAACTGCGCCATAAACTTTCCCCTCGAGGTGCTCAAAACACTTCGGCGAAAACAGTCAACAGAAATTGGAGTTCATCAGAGAGACTGAATGAGGAGAGTGATTGGGGAAAGAGTGGGTGAGATGGACTGAGCCGGTATATTCCTCTATGATCCCTACGGATTTGAGAAATAACTACCTTGAAGAGTAAGACTTAAGAGTGGTACTAGAACAGTGGATGGAGATGTTTAAGTGATGGGAATGTTTAAGTGATACTGCATGCCCGGCCGCATAAATGTGTGCGTTCGTAAAATTTATCATCATGACTAATTTTTGTAGCCGTTTCTTCAATGTGGCGATATAACAAGGCTATAGTGATTTGAATATAATAACGTTTGGAGTTTCCTATCCAAATGACGAGAAATGATTGAAGTAATTAGACTTTGACCGAAATCATTAGTCGTATTTAAAAATTATAATTATTTCTTTTAAGGAGAGAAACAAAAAACTTGCAGTCTTCCACTAATAATAGATTTAATATCGTCTAGTTTTGATATAACTAAATCATCTTCAAGGATTAAACTACGATTATTTTGTGTCTGCCATTATGGAATCGTTCTACCACATCACGCCTGAATCTGTACTTTGTTTTTTGAATACTTCTTCTCCCTTCAGATGCCATTGCACACCTCTCGTTACATTTTACACCAAAGTAGCTCATTCCGTCTCTTAAAGAAGTCGAAAAAAGTGATCGAAGACAAGAATTTCGAATGCTAAATGGATGAAGTGCTCGTAATAAAAAGAGTAATCCGATATTTCATAGCCATTTTGAAAGGAAGTAATTTTTTAAGGCACGGTGCAATTCCATGCTATACCCAAAAATGTTCAATTATAAAAATTGGCTGGCATTAAAAAATCTGAGAGCCATTCAGGCGTCATATCTCGAATAAAAATGCCATACGAAAAGTATTTTTGATGCAACCCAGAGCCCAAGTCACTCCAGTAACGTCTGGATACTTACCATTTTCAGATACTAAAATAGAACAGTAGTACTACTGAGAATTGTCATTTCGGAAAAAAACTCAATTTAATCTGTGAATAATCTATTAAATGTTGCATATTTTTTAATAGTAGCTATAGTTAATTCAAATTTCGTCAAACTGTTTTCATGGCACCGCATACCACACACGAAGTCGGCAAACTCCCCCACTAATATTGCAGTTACATTGACGCAACCCAAAATGCTTCCCTGAAAGCCTTACCTTCGGCCTCATATCCGGCCTCTGGTAGAGCGCAAACCACTAGAATGGAGCCGGAGTCCCCCCTGCGGCATTTTTTCTCATCCACGCGAAGGGCGTCCATCATGGATTTCCACTCTTTCGAGAGGAGCGGAAGGGGGGGAAGTCGAACGCCTCCCAACCGAATTCCTTTCCACAACCTTTCGCACTTCGAATCAGGACCCCGTTCTCTCCCCCTCCAACGAACACCTTACCCTTCCTGGTTGCCAATTTGCGATCCGAACGAAAATGATACAAAGGGAAAGATGAGAGAAGACGAGGGACAGGAGGTGTGGAAAGCGGGGGAGGGAATACATAATGCACATCGTCCTTCACATGTGCTACTCCCTTGCAACAGCGATCGTTATTGTGTTCCCTATTTCCCGCCTCCCCCGCATCGCTCCCGTGAACCGCGAGGGCTCATTACGCGTATCCCAAATTTGTAAGAGGGAAGGAAAGGAGGGGGGGGGGTCGAGGTGGGATGAGACGAAACCCCCGACGTTGAGTATAGAGGTCTGAACAATTTGGAATCAGGCTGGTTTGGTTGTTAGCTTCGTATTCCGAGGGTCTGGTTTTGAATCCCGATGGTGGGGAATATTTTAGGGAGGAATGTATGCCACTATTTGGCTGCTGTACGGTGGTACTCCTCGAAGCACAGTACTCCGAGTGTAGGATGTGAGGAGAAAGTGTGAACTCCTTGGTGTCTTATCATTTAGAGTAGGTTTATGTCGACGCCAGGTTTCTCTCTGTCTTCCTCAGTGAAAGAGACTTTCCAAAGCAATCATACCTTAACCAGCCAACTCAACTCTCCTAAATGAATTATTTCTTCAAATCTCGGTCAAAATCCGTAATTACCCACAACTACTTGTATCAATACTTTCTCCTAGACCAGTATTGCTGATAGCTACGTTTTCTCTGATCGCAGGCTGAAATTTGAATAAAATACTTTCGTGAATTCGGAGTTGATTATTTTTCTGAAAATAGAAATATTTTGCAAACATGTTCACAAAAAGAACCAGCCGTAAGAGCTCACCGCTTCCTTCGTCAGAATTTAAACATTACGGTTGATGTTACCATACATGTTAGACTGCTGAAGGGGCAGTTTAAAATATCATATCTCCCAAAAAAATTAAGTATCGTATTTTCCGTTCCTAAAAAAGGATAAAATGACGGCAGCCTTAGTAAATGAGGCGTATACATAAAAATTATTTTACCATGTTATCCACTGATAACATTAAACTTTGAATGCCTGTTCCTCTTCAAAATTTAATGTTTTATCTATGTCCTAATGTGTGCTTTAGTCCTTGAACAGAAGTTATCAATAGTATATTTCCAAAGACCATGAAATGCAAGTTATCTAGGGCATAATTATTGACAATTCTCCTGTACCACAAAAGCCTCAAGCTTGTGGAGTACTACGTAGGTGCACTTATTTTTATTCTCATAAACGTGGTCGGGCTTCTTATGCCTAATTGGGTAACGTTAGAGTTCGGCAAATATCGAATGTGAAACGTGGGAAGGGCCCTGGGGGAGGTGCCCTGGTTTGAGGGTCCCTCCAGAGGGGAAGAAGGATGTCGAGTCGATGCGGGTGGGACGTGTTAGCGGACCGCACGAGAATAAACCCCCAGGAGGAGAGCCCTCGCCTTCTCGTCCCTCAAATCCTGGATCCTCCTCCTTCAACCACGGCACGGCCACCGAATCGAATCGACAACACTACTCACCCCCGCCCCCACCCATCCCATGCCACATTCCATCATCCCTTCACGCTCCGACCCCGTCTTTTGTTTCCTAGGAATCCCTTCCCACCCTCCCGGTGCCCTCCCGCGGAAGACCCGCAAACCCCCGCTGACGGCCCTCCCCCCCCACCCCTTTAATTCCTCCCGAAATTCTCCTCGTATTCCGCACCCGCTTTCCTCTCTCTCTCACCAACACATCCGCGCGGTCCTCCCCATACCTCCCTCTCTCTCCCTTTTCTCTCTCCTGGCAGGAATCCCTCGCACCCAGAGACCCCTTAAACCCAAACCATCTCCGACGCCCTCTGCCGGAAAAATCCCGATGGATCTCGATTCGTATTCAAGGAGGATCCTTCCTTCCTTTCCGAGGCGGAGCCGTTCCTCGCAAGGGCTGAAGGAGGGGGACGAAGGAAAAGGGGGAAGGCGGGTGGAGAGAGATAATGGTTTGAGGGACTGCATGGGAGGGCCAGGGTATTTTTTTATTTTCTCTTTAGCGGGGGAGTTGGGGGTAAAAGGGTATGAGAGGAAAGGGAAAAGGGGCCAAGTAGAGGTGAGGACTAGGGGGAGGGGTGCACACGCCCCCCCCTCCCCGACACCCCTTGGGAAATCAGCCTCCCCCAACATTTACTTCATCCCTCCCACCTCCGTGGTGGTGCCCCTCCACAGTCCTGAACCACACCCCTGGTGACTAACCCTGGCCGCCATTTGCTTCTTTCCCCTTCCAACTCCTCCTATACCTTTTCCACCACCCTCGCTACGTCTTTTATGATTCACACCCTTCTCCCTTTACAATTTTTCCCTCCCCAACCCATTCCTAACGGCAGCCGCTGCCGGCCGCTCCAAAGCCATTCTTGCCGGGCCATCGGGCTAAAGGGAAACGTTGGAACTATTATTCGGAATCACTCGGCAAATCTTGGAATAACGTGAGCGAAAAGTTGAGTGAGATGGGAAGGAGGAGGAAGGTTTTGAGGGATTTCTGCGCCCACGTAGGTATATATGAAAAGCCGTGGTTCTGGGGATTCCTCTCCCTGTAACATTTCCCGGTGACCTACGATATGACTCGGACGTGTTGGGAGATAACATTTAGGTGTGCATGTATACATATAACCCGTGGCGGGAAGTCACAGTAACGAGCGTGTGAAATGATTTTATGTGCGTTGTATAATCAAATCAGGCGACGTGTTTTTCCGCCACCGGGTTGTGCTCTCTGCTCACAGGGACCGTAAAGAAAAATTTGCGATGATGTTTTATTTATTTCTTCCCATTACAGCTTGGGTGGCACGGAGGTAGTATTTTATTAGGTGTTTTTATTTTACTTCTGTGAGGTGAATATTTTGGCTCTTTAATAGGAACATACAAAAGTAGGAGCCAAGTTCGTTAAGGGTCCGCGTACGTTCATGTTTCCAGCTTCATGAATACGCTCGAGAAGTCGGAATGATAGCACAATTAATTCTGAGAAAGCACCTTCAAACCGTAATTAACTATCTCTTGAAATAATAGCTTGCGGTAAAAAAACTAAAATCCGATTATTTGTTTATTTTACTAGGGTGATTCACCAAAAAGCGGCAGCAAGAATTGGTGAGCGAATCATAAGTCGTTTATTTAAGTCAAATTCAATATTTAAGCCAAGCTAGCGGCTCGTAAACAGGTTTTTAGACTGTAGTAGGAAAGGGCTTTACTCCAAGTCGCCAGTTTTAGGCTTTAAACGCCTTCCACCGAGCGTGAAGCACGGAATTTGGAGGCAGTAAATGGAATGATTCAGTTCACTGGATATTTCCCTTAAGCTCTCATTCTTTGTTGTGTGTGTTGGTCGGGTTGTGTGTGGATGTGCGGTGAAAATGCCGCAGTGTAAAAAAATAGCACCGATTCGACCGTATAACTCATGGCCGCTTTTTATGAGCATATAAACGCTTTTACTGGCGGGTAAGCGCAAAGAAAAGATGGCTTTTGGTCTGAAAGGATCCAATTTAGCAGGTCGAAGGAAGAAGCAGGAGTACATTTTAAACGAGAGGGAGTTGCCCATGTGTGCGCTTAGATTTACGGGTCATTCGGCACCCTTTCTTTCCCAGTCCATCGCCTCTCCGAACCCCCCCACCCCCTTCATTCGCCTACTTTCCTCCTCACCTCAGCCACTTTCGTTCCTCGATCTTTGTGACGCACCTGAGTCATCCTTCATTCAAACTTTCGATCTCATGACGACTACTCCTCGCTCGTTGTACTGCTTTCGTCTTGGTTGTCATTGTCGCTGAGGGCTCAAATATAAATCTTAGTACTGCACGTAAATGCACCAAATTTTATTTTAAATCGCATCAATGTCACATCTGTAACATCAGGGAATATAAATAAGAGGACTGAATGTTGTCAAAGTCTAGCATTGCATGAATTTCAGGGATATCGTGAGGAAAACACAATGAAAACGTTAGTGAATCTGTAATTAAGAGACCGGTGTTGGATTTGACTAGCAAGAGTATGATCTCCGGGCGGGACGGTGAGAGTCTGTTTTACTACTTAAGAGTAAAGAGATCGAAACTACTAATCTTAATTTACATCAAACAGCGGTAAGTTAATTGGACTTTGTGAGTCCTCATTTGGGTAATCTTCCAGCATTTTCAACCTTGATTAAAGAGATTTATTTAATTTGCCAACTAAAATAATTACAAAGGCTATCTGAGTGTTTTTAAACCCATTACAAGCATACAGAAAGCGTGTGTTGGAAGAACTTGGTTTGGAATTACTTGATATTTGGAAGAAAAGCACGAGCCATTGATTTATAGGCGAATTTAGACAATACGAGGTTATATTTGACACGGAGGTTATTATTTTAGAACAGACAAGAGCGATATAATATGCGAGACAAACTGTAAAACAGGTAAACATAAGAATTATTTTTTCCTGAGCCACTCTCTCCACTAAAAAGTTACAGAGCGGTATATTTATCCACCGAAAAACATTTAACTTGCCATCTCTTCCTTCTTCTTACTCTTTTTCCAGCTTTCGTCCTTTTTAAATGGTTTTATTCACAGCTAGTGAGGCAAATTCCCGCTACCACAAATCCTCGTGGTGGCTCTCAGGGTAGTAAGTAGATGTAGTAAACGCTCTTCCCCACCATGAAGCCGTTTTTTTACTCGCACCCTTGCATCCAAGAACCCAACAAATATTGCTCCAATTCGTCTTTTATTACCTCCAAGTACCTATATAAATATTAATAGAATTTTATATTTCACACTCGCCGAGGGGAGGAATGCGTCTCTCGTCCCATTATATTCCATTATTTTTTTACGGTGTGGAACTTAATGCATCATAGTACGTGCCCCATAAATATTTCACTCATCTGGCTGTTTCACTGCCACGGCGTCGTTTCTTCCTTTGCGCAGAGAATTTTGAAGGAAAAACTCGAAACTTTTCTTCTCTTCCGTCTTATTTTCAGGCTCTCAATTCTATACACCCATTTCTTCACGTGAATTAAGGAGGACAATAGTCAGGACAGAAACCATTCGCTGGTGGTTTGATTCCCTACCAGGGAAAACAATATCGCCACCAGTCCTACCTATCAGCCTACTCGATTGGTGGAGCGGGTAGTGAAGTTAACGGTGCGCTTTTCCATGTACGTGCTCAAGACCTTAGAATATTAGTATGGCTCAAGATTTGCAACCACTGGGTACTTCAGGACACTCGTGGTTCCCGAAAGAATGGAGAGGTATCCGATGGTGGTCGGGTGTATATGGGAGCTTGAGTAAGAGTTCCTTGCATTCCGTAGCATCTGCAGCGATGTTTAAAAGTGAATTTCTCATAGTGCATACTTCAAACGTGGTTCTTGGATTTGTCAAACCATGAGTTTCCAAATAAAGAATATTTACTCAGACGATTTTAAGTCCTTAATAGCTCTAAGTAATTGTCTTTATCTGAGAAATTATCCCTTGATTCACCATTTCTTTATTCCCCAGGGGTTGTCAAAATTATTGCTCAGGTTTCCCAAGAGTTTTGCCAAAAGCTTTAATTAACGAAGAATGAGCATTTGCTATGAGATTTTTGATGGCAATGATAAAGTAGGAGGGCTCACACATCCTGAAATAATATGCGACTCAAAGAAGCGATGGAAGAAAGCAACACGATTAATAAAGGCGTGAAAAATAGACGTCCCGCACCACGTAAGGAATCTGGTAACATACGGGAGGGAGCATTAGCAAACGACTGATGATAAAAGTGACACTGTGAAGTACTGTGGTTGTGAGATTCGGAAACTCGGAAGTTACCATATGATTCGAAATAAATTTATTGTGGAGAATGAAACCGAATCCCATACGAAAACATTGTATACGGTAGAAAAAAGGATGAACGTAACAGATACGGGCATGATAATAATGATAATAAAAGGTCTTTATTAGGCGATATTGAGACAAAACTGTCCCTTCTGGCATCTAAAGTCGGCGTGGAGAAGTAACTGGGCCTGTATCACGTACGGGTATGTACTCAAAAGTGTTCAGGTATAGCAAAACTATTTTTCCTTAGTGATTTGGAAAAAAAAGTCATGGAACTCGCCAAGAGCCAAAAGGGCTTCAAGATATTTTAGTTAATGAAGAGAGTATCCAACACTAACACTCTGGCATTAATGCTTGGCATTCCTTCATGAAATTCAGACGAAGTGTATGCTCATTGTTTGCCTGGCGAGTCTCAAATACAAGAAATATTCATTTCATTGTTAGAAATTTGATAATTATTGTTTTACTTTGGCTGATTTATTTAAAAACTTAATCCTTGAAAACTGACAATTTATATTAGACATTTAAAAGATTATTCATATATAATTGACATATTCTGAGCACGGAAACATTTTATCTCGCGTTATTTTGCCATATTTTATTGCATTGTGGAAAATAATGGCTTTCGAAACGCTGCTGAGTTTCCGATGCTTTTTTGTTAATATTTATACCAAGGGGATGTATTTCGTCATGAAACATTCATTGGACATGACTAGGATTCGAACCCTGGTACCTGAAATGCTGGTCAGGTGAGTTTACCGTTAATTGGGAGATCCGGGTTCGAATCGTTATCAAGTCAAATGATTTTTCCATGGTGAGTTTCATCCCAATGGGGTATATCTTTGCATCCATGCCCGTGACTGTATACCATATCATAATTGCAACTGCTATTATTGGAATTTTTTTAAATATTTACTTCTTCACTTTTGTAGTACGGGTGATACTCCAGCGTTTCTTACAAAGGTTATATTACATTTTATCCCAATTTATTGCCTATTAAATGTATCAATTACTATAAATAAGCAGCTATGAATAAGTGCATATACCATGTGCAATATCTGTTTGGTAATAAATTTTGAGGAAGAATCTTAGAGGATCATATGATATGATGTTAACGGCTCGTAAAGAGGACAGCAACACAGGTTTTTTTTCTAGTACTAAAATTACCTCATAATTACAGCTGATTATTAATTATATGGCATGATTTTTTGAGTCATAATTTATTTGAAATTACAGGCCTTACTGGTGTGTGTGTTATATCTTGAAAATGTGCGATATTGACAGTGAAGTAGAACACATCAAGTTGAATTATGATCGGAATTCTGCAGGTTTTTGTGAGGAATTTTTCTTCCTGGATAATTAACAGACTTAGCAGTCGGCGCGAAGATCCTGTCCTTAGTGTGGGGAAAATAGCTGCATTTTCTTCTGAAAGAATTGACAAAGGCTTGAATGTTAACTGCAGGTACGAAGAAAGTTTTTATGTTTAACCTACAGAATGTTCTAAAAGTGAGGGGAATGTATCTATCCACGAATATTAAATTACTAGTTTTTGAAAACTTCGTTTAGGTTTAATAGTGGTTTAGGTATATATGTTAACCAAATTTTCTTATACTTTCAATGAAAATTTTATGTTAATTCATGGATAAGTATTTTTATCAAGGAACATCCCATTTTTTTGTTGTACAACGATGTAATTTTTTGGTCATAGTCCCCAGTTTTCTTGTCCATCATTACTGTTTTCTTATGTATGTACCGGAGTGCTATTCAGAGTATTTCTTTTTAGAAAGACTCTCCGTTTCCATTCATCTATGCCCTTTTTCGTCAGCGTGCTTCTCTCTCTCTCTCCATCCCCGACCCCAATATCATCCTCCTCCTTTTTATTTTCCATCTTCTGCTTCCGTTTCGCGTCTTTTGACGCTCCCCTTCACTCCATTATTCACTCCCTCTTCCCTCCCTTCATCTCTCCCGCCTCGAAGCGTACTCCACCACCCCCCCCCCATTCAAATGCTCCTGGCGGTAAAAGCAATAATAATAGGACTCTCCTCGGAATGAAAATAAAAAAAAGGGACGGAAGCACTTTGATAAGAGCGTAATATCCAAAAACGTGTAGAAAAAAGAAGCTTCCGTTTGCGCCGAAGGGGAAGATTACGACCGTTCCCAAGCATTTTTACGTGCACTTATTCTATGCTCATAGTCATGGTGCATGTTTTTTTCTGGGTAGGGCATCGTTGACTGACAGCTGTTTCC
The DNA here is from genome assembly GCA_963573305.1 of Pyrrhosoma nymphula. Lineage (NCBI taxonomy): Eukaryota > Metazoa > Arthropoda > Insecta > Odonata > Coenagrionidae > Pyrrhosoma > Pyrrhosoma nymphula. The sequence continues at coordinate 142,913,560 of OY754327.1, read as the reverse complement.
CGCTTTCATTTCAACCATATTGCGCTCGAACATTGGCGTGCATGTTGCATGGTTCTTCTGATAAATTTCCGGCACGCGTTACCTGACAATGGGTGAGCGTGTGTAATATTTTCTATGCTAAATTTCTACCGCGTGTATGCAACAAACACCATTGCTACTGCACTCCCTGCACTAGGGCGTTAAAGGAAGGGACGGTTCAATCTTTCCATTTCACTGTCCCAGGTTGTAAATGTATCCCCACCGTCACGTGTACCCGTGGAGAGGGTGAAGAAGATCAGAGAAGGGCAGGAAGTGAGGGGGGAGGGGGGCAGAAAGCGCTTCTGCGTATCCCTTTAGTCCTTTTCTCCTCCCCTTGTTGGAAAATGCATAAACCGGCGTGACCTTCTGTAAGAAAAGAAGGCTTGTGTGTGTGTGTTTCTTGCGGGGCAAGAGGCATAGATAGGGAAAAGGTGGTTTATTTCGGGAATAACCTCGGGCTGCCTTCCTCATTCACCACCTTCTCGTCTTCTCGCACACAAACACAACTCATCCTTGCCTCACACAAATACACACACACATAGAGACTCGCGGTGCAAACTGGGATACGTGTTCCTTGAGATCGTACACTACTTAACCCCCTTTTGTTCGAATTTCTCAGCCGCCCGGCTCCTCCCATATCTCTCTCTCTCTCTATTCCTCTCTTTCTCTCTATATATCTCTCCGGAGAGGAACCCATTACACAAACAGGCGATGTTGAAGACGGGCGAGAGATGGGTGGGGTGCGGGGACGACCCGACCGGGGAGGAGATCCGTGGAGATGTGCCCGGGAGCAAGCATTTGACCCTCTTCTCCGCTCTCTCTCCCTCTCTCTTTGACGATTCCTCTCCGCGATTCCTCTCCGCCCCTGCATCGAAGTCGGCTCCCATCCACGAACTCCTGAATACTCATCACATTGTAACATAACTTAAGAATATACTACAAAAGTATGCAATTCGCCGTGAAAAAATCATTTGACCTTGTTAAATGTTAATAAATTTAAAAAGAGGATAAAAAATAACTCAAAACTTAATGAAGGTGCGAAATTCACTATGAAAAAATCATTTGTTTGGACTGAGGTTTGAACCCAGATCCCCCGATGTTGCGATGAGTGCTTTAAGCAATTAATCTTCCCAGGGACCCTGTTCCACTGTCAATATGCAATTATTCTCCACTCCTGCTTTGCCGTATTCTTCATGCATCTCCGCAATGAACTTAAGAAATTACACAACTTATGAAATTGTTACATTCATTTTTACATTAAGGTTACACAACTTAAGAAATTAATTTCTTTTCATGCCCACTTTCATCCTTAGTTCGCGACTGTTTCTTTTGGTTATTCCTTAGATAATTCCTTCCCTACATTGTCCCATCGTCTTTTCCTCGGTTTTCCTACACATCCTCTTCCACCTGGAAACTTATCCCTGGCAATCTTGACTATCCCTCCGTCTTCCATTCCATGTGGCCATTCTATTCCCGCTTTACCTATTTTTTATTTTCTCTTCATGGCAGTCCTTTCTAAAATTTTCACCTCTCATTCTATCCAATAAGACATCTAAAATTGAACAACTTATGAATACTGCAGAAATTAAAAGCCTTCGGAAAGTATCTAGGAGAGAACTTCACGAATTTGGGAAATTCCCAATGGAAAATTTATTCGTCTGAACTGGGATCGAAAACCAGATCTCTTGATTTCGCGCCTAAGTGCTTTAACTAATTGAGTACCCCAGGGGTCCTCTTCCACTGCCAATTTCAGAGAGGCTTTAGAAATCTAGATGTTTACATTAGTAAAGGGCATGCAGTGCTACAATAGATGCAATTATACCGCTTTAAATTGAGAACTTAAGACGAGGCTCACCGGTTTTCTTGGCGTTCTTCCTCGTCAAGATGTTCGTTGTTGACGACAGTTTCTCTAGCCATCCTAATGATTTCTTCTAGTTGGAAGTCCCCTTGCCGTATCGTGAAGAGTCTTCTGCGATGCTAATTTGACGTCTTTGTGGGGTGGGGAATTGACTAAAACCTTCCACCCACATATCCCCTGCCCACGTAACCCATACGAGCAGAAAGTGACTACGAAACACAAAATCCTCTCAAAAAGCAATACTTCCCTTCCCCCCTCCCCCTCACAACCCCTCTAACACTTTACCTTCCTTAGTCAACCCACGTGCCTATATTATTACTTTATTATTTTCTGATTACAGTGCAAGTGGGAAATAAGTCGGTTGGAAATGACAAAACTAAAATTTTATAATCAAGTTTGTTAACATACAGTTTATGATATATCAGTTACATTTTTTTTAAATAAATGAATACGTTCACACCTCTAATCACAAATATAATCTCGTAAAATGCTAAAGTACTTCATTGTAATAAGTATTAACAAGGTCCGCCAAAACAGTGAAATGATCAAAAAATATTAAAAAACTAAAAAAATATGATGAATTACTCTCAATCATTTTCGGGTTAACTGATGCGTGGATAAAGTTTTGGCTCAACGTTTCATTACTATTCTGGGAACGTCGTCAGGAGATTCCCACCATGAGGAATGAAGCGTAGAGCTAAAAACTTCTCCACGCAGCAGTTAACCCGAAAGTTATTGAGAGTGTAAATTATGTATGTAAAAATTATGATGAAAATACAAGAAGTAAAATACAATAAAATTGTATCCTAAATATATTTTACACCTCTTTCTTATAAAAGTAGACTTTTGGGAAAGGGCAAAGTTCCTTGGGTAGGTTGTTATACTCTTTGATTCCCCTGTTTAAAAATGAAAAATAAGTAGAGTTTTTAATTTGCGACCCATTTCATGGTCCTTTTTGATCTATTGTGTATACAAGGATATATTTAAGGATGGTCTAAAAAATACATTGTCATCTGAATATGGTCGTTTGCGAATAACTATTTTAGTGTTATTGCTGTATTTCCATTACCCTTAACTTTCTCATTAGCCTCATTTATTCCTTACTAGTGTCTATCCTTCTCCCTTCAATTGATCCTAAATGGCCTCGAAAATTATGACACATCCATAGCAGGCAGCCCCCCATTTATAGACAAACTTTTCTTCGCTCTCGTCTTCCCCTTGTTCCTCTCTTCCTCGCTACCTCCAACCCGTCACGGCTATAACAGTTTCACTGGTTTGTAAAGAATCGGGCAGTTGCGACCGAAATCAGATATTTAGCGTGGTGGCTAGTCTGCTAGAGTACAGGCATCCCATCTGGAAGGGCCGACTTCGAAATCTGGCGGCAGTGGCGATTTTTCAATAATTCCAATCCCTACTATTGCACCATGTGAAAACCACGTGGAACTGTTGCACTCCATCCGTCGGGTGGGATGTTAAACAATAGACTCCTCGAAAGATCTAAGGCTTTCCCGGCGTGTAGCGATATTGGTGGTTTTTCGGGTTTCCAACCGGGTCGAACTCTCCAATTCTCATTTGGTCTCAACTCTCCAATTCTCATTTGAACGTCGGCAGAAATGGACAGTTCAACCCGGTCGGAAACCCGAAGAACCACCAATAGACTCCTTGTGATGTAGAATTATCGGGTTTCCATCCGGGTGATATTGGTGTGTTGCACCGACGTTTCCACGGCGTAGTCACATGACTATTCCAGGTAGTCGCAAAAATTGATCAATTTGATGATGCTTTTGTTCAGCCGAGATGGAGCGCTTAACCATGACCACCGAGATATACTTGTATATCTCGGTGGTAATAGATTAACCCGGTGGAACACCCGTGTAAACATTCCTTCACTATATTCATCGCGAAAACATTATTCAAATGCAGCATGATTTTAACTTTTCCAGGTGTCCATTGCTGCGCTAGCAGCTATTTTCGGAGATTTCCCGGCCTCGGATTTTCGTCGGCTTTTACTCTGTAGCTTGTCTTTTTTTAGGTATCCCATTTTGGCTTTGCCCTGCCAGTTACAATTTTAACACATCTATTGGTCTTTTGCCAATATCACAAGCTGTATATCGGTTCTCACCTATTTTCCTTATAATTTCAGAATTGCTATAATTCCAAGTTCCTAGAGCAAATAAAGCTTATATTATCTTACCATTAAGGTTTTTATAGTACGTTGACTACTGCTGGTTTATAATGCTTTTAATTCCCGTTATATTGGTATATTTGTATAAAAGTTCATGTTTTGTTCCCCACCTTATTTTAAAAATTGATTTGAGGCATCGACTTTCTGTTGTTAGAATCTTCTCCATGGTGGTTTTGTAAGCTAGTCCAGCCCTCGCTGGTGTGGCGTATATCATCGCTGCTCTTATGTAGGTTTCGTATATTCTTCTCTTTACTGTATTGGGCGTGGCGTTATTTTTTAAAATCGGCGATAACGTTGTTCTCATCCCTATGGTCTTTGTTACAATGGCCTTAGTGTGCTCTTTAAAAATTAGTCTTTGGTCCAGTTTTACCCCGAGTTTTTTGGCAGATTCTGACGAGTCGATTGGTTGTTCTTTTATATGTAGGTATGGGCACCCAGAAGCTTCCACCTGTAGTCGAGTAAAAATAACTGCCTATGTCTTCTTTGTATTGATATTGATCCTCCATTTATTATACCATTTAACGACTTCGTCAATAGTGTCTTTGGCATAGCCTGCTCGTAAGTGCGCCTTCGTACTCCTTGTCAAAATCGTCACGTCGTCAGCATAGACGGCTATTTATGTATGCCAGTCGTCATTGTCTTTAGGGAAGTCCAAAGTATTGTTGTTAAAAAGAAGCGGTCCATAGATGGATCCTTGTGATACCCCTGCTGTGATAGGGATATAATCGCTATTTTCATGTGCCCATTTTTTAACTGATTTTAACTGAAGCTTTTGTTCTCAAGTTATGTAGTTGCGTTCGACATGACCCGGCCCTTACTCGCTCCACCCCCTACTACGGGGGAGAGAATCGGGCAGGCCAGCGAGGGTAGCGGCAGAAGTAGCGACGCCGCCGTCTCACATCGCCGCGGGGTGGAGCGAGGGAAACAAAAGCCTCTTTGGGCACGTCGATGTGCCCGGCCTCCTTCTACACTTCGCTCGCGTCCCCGATACCATCTTTCCTCGCTTGGGCGGAAGCCAAAGAAACAATTTGGAGTTCCTCCTCCTTCTGGAGCGGGTAGGAGGGCGGGGATGCAGAATAGCAGCTCAGACGGGGATGGGATACGTGGAGGGGTGAACCATTTTCGCAGCCTCGTATGAAAGCTCCTGTTCTAACAATCAGGGTGATAATCATTGAATGAGGGACTTATCTTTTCCCTCGGGCGCCACCACACCGAAGCGGCTCTTGAATTGTTTCAATCGGAATTATTACATACACACGTTACGTTTTAAACATTAAAGACTACCCGATACCAATTAATGATGTTTTCATTAATAGTGTCACTTGGCACACCTTACCCTGAGCTTCCTTTGAAAGTTAGGCACATAATAAAATACGTTCATGTATTAATATTATATTTCTTCTTCAGGGTAAATCAAAAAAATATTGTAGCAATAATTGTTCGAAAGTCAGGAGATAAAAGTCAGAATGGAGAAATTCAATTAAAGAGATTAAAGCAATGATGTTGAATTATGAATCCTCTCACAATGTTGATGGCAGAATTGAAGCTCCTTAAATAAAGTATTTATTTAAGAGATCAATTCTGTTCTTATACTGATTTTTATATTTTTTGTGACTCCTAACCGTATTATGATTAGCTTAAGAGTAAATCATTATTTATTCCATGGAAATTTCTACACTGTGGAATAATGCATCCTTTGATTTTAAGCAAATTACATCCAGTATTACAGATTTCATTAATTTCAGCTACCTTTTATAAGTGTATTATTTCTAACAGTATGAAATTGATATCAAGAGTTTTTAGAATGTCAGGGAAAGTGGCTTTATGGGTGAGCATTAGCAATGTTGTATCAAACTTGCACTTTTTAGATCTAATAAAAAGATGTTATAAAGTTCATATGCATCCATTTTCTGTTACTCCTATAGAAAACATTAATTTATATCTTCCCTAAACAAAATTTAGTGGCTAAACTGTGCTTTTTGTACTTGTGACCAATAATATTTAGTACTTACTTGCTTAGAATCTGCAGTTACTGTCGATGAGAATTGAAAATATTCTAATGCCTACTCATTTTATGGTAAAACTAGGAAACATTAATTTACAATCAATATTATTAGTACTGTAATATTGTAGCATTTTATTTCTGACAGGAGAGTTGTAATAAATAATCTGAAACTCATATATATGATCATCGATTATCATATAACACTTTTGAAGCGGAATTATTTAAGAAGTACTAATAAAGTTAACTAAGGAAAATATTTACGAAGAAAACTTGACATTACTTAAGTTATAATGTAATATTATCCCAAACTAATTAGTTTGAGAAAAAATATATGCATTTTTAAATTTTACTTACAATTATTAATTGTTGTAGAAATTTATAACGAAAAGCATTTACACAAATTAATTGGAACACACAAAAATGTAGATTTAACCAGATTATCACTAGGTTCAGACTTTAAAAACCGCCAATTATAACAATAAAACATGAAAATGTTCAATAAAAGTCGAAATAAGACCTATTTCCGCTAGTTTAAACACGTTCAAAGGTACTGCTGCCATAAGGTTGTCCTGTTTACGACGGTAACAAAAGTTTGAGCTAAGATATTAAGAATATGCGAGTAACTTTGAAAAGCTTCAGAGCGAGGAGCGAGCGAGTTTTTCCGCGAGCCCTACTATCCTCTTCAAAGCGAAATAAGGAATTATGGAAGAAAAAGTGGTTCCCTGTGGAGCGCTCACAAACGTTCGCAAGAGTGAGTAATTATTGGTGAAAAAATAAAAATGGGCATCTTATAAGGCATTAATATTCCGCGAACTTTACTACAAGTGTTTCACGCACACATATATACCAATTTTTTTTCTAGAAGGGTCGACTCGTCATCATCGCACTTGACTGCCTCCGTATTGAAATAAAATATAAGCCTACGAAGGAAATTAAAACCTTGGTGTTAGCCGTCTTTTATTGAAATACCGTGTTTTCTGCTCCACTACGCAGTTACTCGCTGCTTCTCCCGGTGGCTTTTAAAAATTAGACGGCGAGAAGTGTGCCGTGAACCTAAATAAGTTTTTAGAAATTATTTTCATTCTGGATTATGAAGGGCCTAAACTTCCGCCTTTTTCCTTCCTCCTCAATCCTCTCCTCCTTTACCCTCAGAACCTCTTGTAATTCATCCGGAGAACGCTTAGAAATGGATGGGTTTCTTGTCCTTCGCCGCTTTCCACTCGCGGGAGGGAGGACGGGCTCGAAGGCAATGCGAGGCAAGACCGCGGGAGCAGCGGCCGTGACGAAGGGAAGTCACTTGGCCTTTCAACGTCATTTCACCTCAAAACTGAAGAAGTTAGACAGAGGAAATGAAAACACCAACAAACCTGGGGACGCAGGAAGAAGGGATGATTCAAAGGGAGGATGATAATAAGATGTGTTAACTTATCAGGTTTGCTAAAGGTCTTGTACAGGGTGATTCCGGAATATTTAAATCTACAAAATATCGCGAAAACCTCCTCCAGGGTGTGTGGAATGGGGTGGTTTAACACCAGGCATGAAATACTCGACCCAGTTCAAATCAGAACCTCTCACGCTCTCCCACCTGCCAGAAGAGGACCAGAAAGCAGTCCGGTGAACCATGCAAGACCAAAGCAGATACCAAAGGAGTGCTACGTTGACACACGTGCTAACATGCAGTACACGTGTTATAATACTACTCCTGATTAGTATTTCTAATACTTTTAATTCGTGGATACATACAGCGGGGTATTAATTTGCGCAGAAAGTAAAATGTTGCGAGAACTTTCAAGCGAGATGAGGCGATAGTGATAGTGGTAAGCTATTAAACACAAGTACAAAATCTAGCCTTCCAACAAACATTCAGTCTCGTCTTCATACCTCGGCAGCCATGCTGACATACAGATATAATTATAAATTTAGTATCTCGTAAAACCTTGGCCTCCAAAAAAATAGACTTGGGAATGGAGACATTATGGTTAACAGAATTCAATAAGGAGGGTAGCAAAGATAAAAACTTACCACAGAAAATTAGGAAGAAGTTGACATAGCAAGTAGGAGGAGTAGGTAGGTAATACGAGAAACACATATGCGGAAGACTTTCACAGAAGAGCAGGTGTTAGGCAAACTGAGGAAGAGAAAAAATGGCAATCATCCTACGTAGGACAAGTATGTGTAGGAAAAACTGCCAGAAGGCTTGAGAAGTGCCGAGGAGAAAAGAGTATTTGTAGTTTGAAAATGGCGTACTGTAAGTCAATCAAAACCTGCCTTTAATCAACAGAATTCCCTTAATATAAGCTAAGTTTGAGAAAGGAGAGAGTGTGGAAAAGTGGTATAAGGATTCTGGTTTAAGCAAGAGCAAGTAGCAAAGTAGTTGGTGGGAAGACGTTGAAAGGTTGACGGAGAATGAAGATACGTGTGAGGTTGTGACCTATAGGGTTTTCCCGTTGATAGCTGCGAGCGAGACTCACGTGGAAAGTCTAGATTCAATATTTTCCTTCGCAGCATGTTTTCTCCAGGTGTGTCGTGAAAGTTTAGAGGCAACTATTGAGAGCAGTGCATTTTCAGATAATGGAGAACATTATTTTGCTGCAATGGTTCAGCGTAATCTCACAGTGGATCAATGTCATCGCGGTATTCGTAACCTCGCTATTGACCAGAATCATTCAATTGGAAAGTTCATGGAAGGCTCTTGGTAGGTACATATTTTCTCAGTTTGCAAGAGGCACCTTCATGACGCATTACTATGTACTCTCTGCCTCATTAACATAGTAGTAATACGAAATAGCCTGAAATTTTACATTCAATATCTTGAAACATACTAGAGCCGCAGTTGGGCGGGATGTGAACCAATGAAATTAAATTTTCCTTGAAAAAAAAATATTTTTCCTGTTAATTAATCACATCCCGATTTGCTGATGGAAAGGTTTATGCACATTTTGTGGTGAAATATGTAAGGACAATCCTGGAACATCAAGATCAACTGAAAAATGAAGGTGCCTCTTTCGCTTAACTCTTTAAGAGAAACCAATACTCATTCTCAAGACAAGCTCCGATGAACTATCTTTGTATTCTCAGTATAATGAATCTAGGTCCAATGCCAATTCTGCTGAAAGAAGAAATAAAATCAATGAATTTAACCATCGGCACGGTAGATATTTAACTCTGTCATATACAAAATAGATAGTCAAGTCGAATTGATTATATATTTCAGAAATAGCATTCAAATTTTTCAGGTAGAGTTCAATTACTGATTATGTGGGGAAAATAAATCACCAAAAAACTCGACTAATTGAGTCAAGTTTTTCGGTGCTTTTAGCTTTATTGCTAAAAGTGCTTTATATAAGTGCATCTGAACGTGATTTATAATTTATCCTATTATGCTATTACCTACTTAAAGAAAGACATGAGCCATTGAACGATCATTCTTAGGCCAATTTTTCTCGATCCTTCTATAATCTTGGCTGCTACGAAATCATAAGTTTAGAGATATAGTTGCGGCTTCAAGTGTGGCATTAAGATTCCTTAGGGTAGTTTTAATTATCGGTAATCGAATTAAAATTTTCTTAGCACTTTATAATAAAAGGATAATAAACACAAAGGTTAGATTTTATTAATTACATTTAATTTTTAGCGACGTATTTTTATTCGTAGTCATCGGTAAGATAATTCAAGGAACACGAATCTTTGGGCAGTGAACGTACTGATAAAAAATCTCTGCGCGAAAATACGTACCTCGTTGAGAATATAAATCGTTCTCAGTTCAAAGTTCAAGGAGGAATTAAATGAAAAAATAAACATGACGTTGCATTTTTTATTCGTGTCACAGTAATTATGTCGTTTATTGTTAAGATACCGAGGCCTTAAGCGGCCTTTCGCGGAAAGTGTCCTCCCGAAGCAGAAAATGTAGGTAAATTCTGTTGACTCAATGAGACAGATGCGAATAACAAGAGATCAGAGGATGGTAATGGGAGGCGTTGTCGGATTCGTGGAAGGATTAAAAAGGAGGACAAAAAGAGGCGACGCAGAGAGGGGAGGCGTGGTGGGGAGGAGGAAGGGGTGGCGAGGATAGCGAGGACAAGGCGGAGAAAGAATGGCGAGCAAGTTTTATTTGGGCGTGGTGCCGCTGGAAATTCATGCGGGATTAGCGTGCTAGGAATATTTTGGCGCGGAAAATGCGTGACCATCGATGGGCGTGGTTGTTGTTTAAATCCCTGAAAAGGAAACAATGCAAGTCAAGGAAATTCAATCAAGTTCAAATTAAATGTCTCGCATTCATCGCCGTAATCCTGCTTCAGGACCTTTGTGGAATTTATTTTCGAATGGACTGAAATTGATAGAAAGAAATTTTCATTTTTCAAAACAAATATGCCAGGCACAATGCTTGCGTGTTTTATTTCATTAATTTCATGTGTAATGCATGAAAGGTGTTTGGTTACTCGATTGGGAAATTTTCAGTTAATTTCCCGCTCGGCTCGAATTATAGACTTAAATTCATAAATTTTACTCGTTTCAAGCATGGTACTAATGAATGTTCTAATATGACCGGACAATAATATATCTCGTTTTACTCCAAGTACTATATTTTCAAAATACGAGACTATTGAAGGTATTTGGATACAGGTAAGTTAAATTTTAGTGAGAAATGGGATTAATGAACAAGACAGCGTTTGAGATGCTACAAAACTGTCGGAGTCCTGAGGAAATTTCCTCTTGAGATAGGACTGTAGGTCGCAGTTGTTCTTGATGTGGAGCCATGCGTATATTACTACTCCGATGTTATTGCAGTGTGGTCACGGATGGTGTAAAGTAAATGAATCCCTCAAGGTTTTGAATTAATAACAATACTTTACGTGAATAGAGCAATCTACTCGGTTTGGTTCATACACTGCTGTTCCACTTCTCAACACATTGATTACTCGTTTGCTCAAAATATTGATTGATGTGAAAAATTTTTACTGCGGTTTAACATTTTTTCTTTCAGCTTTCTTTACAATTTAGACGTCTACTATATACTTCACTACTGTTTAATATACTATTTATAGCATTTCGAAGAAGGCCTTTTGTTAAATGGGCCCATGCTAAGCGGTAGTGTAGTATAAAAAAAAAGAAATAAGTATGTGGCTCATTCTCCACAAAATCATCACACAATCGGTAACGTCACATCCCGCCATGTAGTTATTAAGGAGAATATGTCATGTTACATGACTGATTGCTAGTATCTTCGGAGAGATTTCGTGTCGCTTTCTAAGCTGCGGAAATCAAAATGGTCTCTCGGTATTAATTAAAAAATTAATCGATACAGGTAAGAATAATTTTTCTGTCTTACCCGGCATCAGGTTCTGCTTTATATCTTAAAGTCTGAGTGAATACCCTGATCTAACCATCGGCTCCTTACAGTTGTGCTACGGATACTAGGTTTTTTCAAGAAGATACCATTAGCGAAAATATCATTAGAGACCGGATTCCATCGAACAGTTTGAGTTCCCATACGAAAATACTCACTGGTTCTTAGAAACTCAAGGGAATTCAAAATAAAAAACTCATTGCGCAATTTATTTATTGGCATATTTAAACGAAAGCCGATTTATAAAATCAGGAGCTAAAAAAAATGTTCCTATATTTCACAGCTTAATTCAAAGCTCGATTATATTTGGTATCCTCAAGAAGACTATAAAATAGTGCTTTGGAATGATTTTCATCGTAGCGAAGTTGGTTATATTAATAAACCATATAGTTAATTATTTTATAGCATTAAAAGAAAATTGAAAATACATGTAACTCCTCAGCTTTGAGATGAAAGAAGAAAGTTGTCTAAAATGCTCTCCATAACTTACCTTCAAAAGGAACAAAAAAAGAACAGGGAATAATAATGAGTCAGATGCTAAACTTATGCATCTGTAAGTCTCTTAGAAATTGAATTAAATTTTATCGCTTTGCATTTCTTACATTTCCAAACAAAAATGAATCTGCAAAGGAAAAAAGGCGTACATTACCAAGGTAAAACAAAAAAATTAAATGAAAAGCGATTTTACTTCTAAATTGTCGAGTCTCCGATTTGTTCCAGAGTGCCAGACCGGTATTTCCGTTGTAACCTAGCTCTACCGCTCACAGATATTCTAGAGGATGATAAAACATGAAAAATGGCTGTCCAAAAATATTATATCATTGGACCAAGCTCATCTCACGGAACTGCACCCGGTCTTCAGAAGGGACGAGTAATGTTGCTGTCTCCCGTGTTAGCAAACGCTATCTCGCGTGCTCACGTCCCGCTTACACCTGTCAGAGCTCGTGACTAGTCCGTTGTTTTGTCGGAAGGGCGTGCCCGGTTGACCGGCCGAGGCGTCGCTTACGAGCGGCGAGCGACGTTGGGGAGGCCACCGCAAAAAGCTTGGCTGAGGGCGATTGGGGCGAGATGGTCATACCCTGTGCACGCTACTACTGTTGAATATTACTTCATATGGTGGCTTGCAGGAGATCAGAAGAGAATCCATTTGGAAGAAAGGTCTTTTTGGAATACTTTAGGAGAAGGAATGACGAGGTGGATTGGACACGCCGTCTGATGAAGCGGACTGCTCAGAAATATAATTGAGGGAGGAGTAGTAGGAATGATCCTAAAATGAGGTTCTAAGGAAGAGTATCTACGTACATGAAATAAAAAATCGACAGAAGGAAGAAAAATAACTTAAGAGTGATAAAAATAGCTATGAGGAAAGAAGAATGCGATGATTGTAATTAACTAATTCTTGGCACTCATAATGATTATGATTTTTCTGTTTTGCTATGGTTCTAGACTCTGCTTGTTGTTGTGAAAAATCTGGTAATATCTCTTACAGAGAAATAATAGCAAGCATTTCAGATTATACTTGTTTTTAGGTGCTACAATTTTATTTTAATCACAGGACATCCCCAATGACGTAAGCATCCAGGAGAGCGGCAGTCTATTCTTGTGTTTTTGTCAACGTTTTTGAAATGCACTTTCCCCTTTTTCATTATTTTAACAAGCGCCTACATCTACTACATCATCAGAACTACTTAGCAGATTAAGGAACAAGAGTTAGGGAGCAAATAAACTAATTTGCTTCACTACCTATCGACAAACATATTCATAAAGTGTCAGTGGCAGCTATTTTGGTCGCAATGGTCACAAAATCAACCAAAATTTGCTCGCGCATATCACGGGAAATAGAAAACAGAGCCAGTGGTGGTAACACAACCGTTGTTAACCTGGTTGCATTGCTCAGTACCAACCAGTGTCCGCACCGAAAATTTCCTGCCATTATATGCAAGTGTAGTGAACGAGGCACGGGAGAGTATCTCTCTGCACGAATTAGCCCGCCAAGAAACCCAACTCTCCATCTCCGTCCCAGCAAGATCCCTCCTCGGAGATGCTAGGATGGGCAGGAGGGGAGAAAGCATGGAATTGAAGCAGGGTAATCACTATGCAAAGAAGGAAGACGAAAGCATGGAGGAGGAGAGAGGCTGGGTTTGGGGAAAAATGAGAGAGTGGGGTGCATACGTATATGCGGGAGAAATGTTGGAAGGTGGGGTCCGGGTTTAATGATCGGGTGGGAAGTTGTTTTTATATGCGGCGCGAAGGGTGGAAAGGTTAGGGCGGAGAGATGGGGAGAGGCGAGGCTTATGGGAGAGAATGAGGGAAGTAAAAGCCCTTGGATGAGCACTTAAAATAAAAAAAAGACCGCGAGGTCGGAATGCGTGCGTTACCGGGGCGGATTCGTGGGGGGAGGTGGGGAGGGTTAGAAGGGGTTGGGGTGGAGAGAGGGTGGTGGGGCTGAGGAAGGGGAAAGGGTAGCGGAGAGAGAGAGAGAGGGACTTGGGGTTAGGGGAGGGTTCAGTGCTTCGGCTGTAACCTGGAGCCTTTATTTTATGCACGAGGTGCCGTGAATTGTGCCACTGGTGGTGAGGTTTTTAATAAGAGATTTAAGGGTTTCGGGGTGGTTGGTGAACTGCTCTGCATACTGACCGCCCATGTTGATGTTTTTGGTTCAATCCTTTTCAGGCTGAATTGGGAATACCACTGGTGATTACGGAATGTGCCTACGTGGTATTTATCTTCTTCTTAAATATTGAGCACTTTCGTTAAGTTTCATGCAGACATATTTACGAGCAATTTCGTACGTAGCAAACAACGTGAAATTTAATAAGATATTCACATTGAAAATAAGTGGTTAGGGATAAAATTTTAAGTATAATTTTTGGTCATTATCACCACTAGTTGACACAAGACTCTTTGTCCGCTAAAAGTAATCTCAATTAAATTTAAAAATTATTTAATTGTACTTGATTAATGTTAAAAGTAATAGGATAGCTCTGTAGGAAGTGTTAGTTCATTACATTAACCATAAGGTTAATCTTTTAATCGCAGAGTATTGATATATTGTGTAAAAACAAAAGTATTATGGAGTGTCAAAGGATAACATTTTCATTTATAACAAAAGGGGAGCATTATTTGTATTCGAATATGCCAATTTCGGGGAATATTTATACAAAATATGTAAGAAATACAGGTAATGAGATCGAATAGAGGCAAGTTGGCGAGGAGAGGTTGAGTAAGCAGAAAGCAGTAGTTAAATAAAATTGAGCAGGCCACAGTGTAGAAAAATATTAATAAAGATAAAAAAATGTTTGGAGCATACTCATGAATTTACATGCTCTGTTAAATCCTCATCCAGTCATTTTTCTCTGCTACTTGAAGCTGGCATTAGCTTTGAGAACTTTTTAAATTACGAGTCACAGCAATTTAGCTTCAAATAAGGTCAAATGGATTGCGGGATTAAACTGAATGCTTCAATGGGACATCACCATATGTTGTCCTCATTATTAATTCAAATCGGATTTTCACGATAAGTAATTAGATAACGAACTTAAACAACAGCATTTAGATGTGTAGAATAGTAGTGCTTAAATAATATTTTCATCGTTAAAAATATTTGTATACATGCTGGTACCTTTTCCCAAAAAAATCAAATGAGTGGTGTAGAGTTCATTAATGGAAAATTGCTATTTATTTTATTCAATTCAGTATCCTCTCTCCAAATAAAATAAATGCCTAGTGGAGAGTTTATCAATGGGAGATTAATATTTTGTGTATTTAATTCAATTATTCCCATACGGTTGAAATCATTCGTTTTCGCCGAATATACACCTACGAGGGATAATATCTGAACTAATTTCTTACAAACCTTATGAGATCAGCTTTAGTCCATTTTCGTGTAGGTTTGCTGAGATTTATCCATTTGCGCCATGATTAACATCAAAAGCTTGCGTCAGTTATTGATAATGTGTGGTACCCCAGAAAGTCATGTAATGAGCGAAACTATATGCGAAAATAAGTATTAATTCATGGTGCTAGATTCATGTGCGAAAAGTAGAATTGATTCATTGAGAGATAATTATTTTTCCACTAAACTTCGCCTTGCCATATACAAATATCAATGAAGCATCGAAATTTCTCATACCATGATCCCAATAGAAACTTTTTTTTAGGAATTTGAACACCTTGAGGAATTTTTCCCAACTCTAGTTTTATATTTCATTGCCATATAATTGCTTAAACTTCGTCGCCCTTTTAATTTAATAACAGCGGACAGATATAACCTCCAAGTGCGAGAAATGTAACTTTTGAACTTTTAATGAGTGCCTGACACCTGCCAGCATTGAGAGATTATTTGACAAAACTTGATGAAATTATGCATTTAAATATACTCAAATGAACAATTTCCAGCGAGTGAACTTTGTTTGCCGCGAACAATTAATAATAGTTCAGCTTTCGTGAGGGTGGGAAAACAAGCTGAGCGAAATCCGACGAACATGAAACTTGTTATTTTCTAATTTCTGAGAAATCTGTTTCCCCGGAGTGAAAAACAACCTCACCACGCGTCGACCGTTTTCATCATCTGCGCCGACACTAAATCGCTTATTAGTTTACGCGTCTCGCACCACCGCGTCATGCGAGGGAGACGGAGAAAGAGCGAGTGTGTGCGTATGTGATAGCGAGAGAGATAGAGCGAGAAAATTCCATTCAAATATGCTTAGATTACGCTTTTTGAATCTTCGTGGGCCAAAAACACGCGAAGGGATGACGAGAGTGAGCGCAAGCAGGAAGGAGAATAAGTAGAAAAGAGAGTGTGGAGAGGCGGAGAGAGTTGGCGAGACAAATCTCTTTTCCTTCCCTGCGTATACATTGACATTTATGTATGGGAACAGTTGCATAATCACCCGCGGTGTTTGCTTGGAAAATTTGGAGACGGTGACAAGAACAAATATTAATCCAGTTGAGGGATGAAGATGGAGAGAGGTGGGTGGTGGTGGTATGGGTGTGTGTGAAAGGGGTGAATCTGGCGGCGAGAGAGGGCGGGGAGGGTTGAAAGATTGAGGGAGTGGACGTGGAAGTTTGTGCTTGGAGGGATTGGAGGAGGAAGCGGTCGTGGCAGGAGTAGTGGGGGTTGGAAAGATTGATTGGGGGGAAAGTGTCGCACTCTAATGAAGGCCTGGGTGCGTAAACAAGGGATGGTCGGACCAAAATTTGGGTGAAAGGAGGATTGAGATGGGAGGGGGAGGCATCGGGATGAGAGAGAGAGATACGGTGGGTTTCGAGGGAGATGGGAGGCAGGAAGCGCCGAACTTCGGGAAGTGAGTAGATTGTTCCCGTCCATGTGGGCGGACAGCGGAGGCTAGTGGGGGTAAATAGCGTCTGATACATAAGGAAAATCATGGAGATAGGGATAATCGATAAGATCAGTCAACATAATTTTCTTTCAATATTTTTAATTAAAATGTTTTAACACCATAAAAATCTTAAATTTTACTTGGGGAATTAGGAGCATTGTAATCGACCATCAATATGTTGATGCGACCAATTAGATTGAAAAAATATTGATGGATGAGCAAAAGATCGATTGATTGATTAGGGTTATTTACCATTCAAATGAGGTTCAAATGGAAGGGAGCAAAAATTATCAAGGATATCACAGGCGAAGGCCCCAAACTCCTTGCACACTGTCTTTCTTTATCTCATCACACGTCATGCCTCTCCTCACATCGTTCAAAGACTATCCTTTTTCTTCTCCTTCTCCGCCGACCCAGCATCCTCCCCTCTATCTTGGGCCTTCAGCATCCCAGCACTCATTATCACATGCTCAAACCTACTCTGCCTTCTCCTAATCTCCTCCAGAAGTTTCCTTTCCTCACCCGCCATACCAATTACTTTCTCGTTAGTCTTACTTTCCGTCCACCAATAAAAACATTGCAAGAGTTTAATGTCATTCATCTGTTGGACGGAGAATAGAGTTTTCCAGATAAATAAATTTCTATTGAGAGTAATTAATGATACAGAGGTTTGATTCCGAGTTAATGAGTACTTATGAGTACTAGCTGACGAACTGTGATTTTAGTTCACTCAAAAAAATAGAAAAAGAGAGCTGTTCGCCAGACTTGCATAACGAGACATCCATTTTCGTTTATTACTCGGGAAGCTTGAATTCCCCTGGTTTTAATTCTGCTTGATACTATACTTGAGAGGCCCTCCTTCATTGTATTGAAATTGTTTGGATTCACGAAATAACAGGAAAAGAAATCAAGCAAGGCTTTCAGACTGAACTTCTACGTGGTAAATCTTGGCCTGAGATGTCATTCCTTCCCTATCGTATTGCACGCGCTCAATTTGCAATGAGAGTCATCACAGTGGGTAGCAATCCTAAAAAGAGGCATTGAATGGATACGTTGGTTGAAACTCTTTACCTATCTCAGGTGAATTACATTCATTTTCATGCAAGATACTAACTCGGTGATGATGAAAATCGATGCATGGACAACGGACTAATAAAATCAAATCCCCAGTTTGAGATAACCCAAATATAATATGGTGGGATGAACATTCCGGAATTTGAAGTAGTGGGATAAGGGGAATAATTTTCTGAAAAAATATTTTGATCAACAAAAAGAGTCTGGGGTAAAGCAATCAGGCGGCTCCCGAGTAGCCAGCGGGTTGGAACGGGAGGTGGAGGGATGTGGCCTGAGAGCAGAGAGATTATAACTTGTTTTTTGTGCAGAGATGTGGGGAAGAAGGCAAAGGATAATGAGCGATTTGAGGATGAGAGGAAAGAGGAAGGGCGAGGAATATAACAGGAGAGGATGAAAGAGGGGAAAGGGAAGCGTGAGGGAGAAGAAGAGCGAGGAAGAATACGAAATGGGAGCAAATATGGAATTCTGCGGATGGGTTGGGTGCTGTGGTTGGAGGGGAGAGATGCTCTTCGAGGGTGGTGGCGGATGGAAAGAACCCGTGGGGCACATGGAGTATGCATGGGTCGAGGGAGGAGATGAGGGCAGGCGGGGGCAGAAGGGGAGACGGTTCAAGCGGCGGTGGGAGGTTGAGGAGACCTCACGGGGGTCGGGGGCGGAAGCAGGGGTCGGGGGCGGAAGCTTGCCAGCGAGCTTCGATTTGAGGCATTAGGTCAGGGGGTTTCGTGCGCGACTTGGTGGAGTGGTGGTTGGGAGAGAGGAGGAGAAGGGAGTGTGAGGGAGTGAAAGGCGAAGGCGGGGGAGAGACTTGAGGGCAACCTACATCTGCAACAAGCCTTGTTCAGGTAACCGCGAGATCGTGCTGGGTGGCCATCCAATATGCAACGCCGAGATGCAGCATTGAAGGTTCACAAGAAGATATTAGCGTGGGATAAAATCGTCGCAAATGGGTCGTTGCATGTTCACTACCACTCGTTGGAACGGTTCTCCAGGGAGAGTAGCAAGCACGATTAATTCATAGCCCATCCAGCTCTGTGATTACATGGTTGCTTCCATCAAGGATATGTTTTAATTTGTTAGGCTATTTACATCGATTCCTTGTGCTTGTTAATTATTCTGGAGATACTTCGACTTTCGTTTTCTTGTTTATGTATGATTTTGGGATTAATTCGTAATATCTTTTTCACGTTTCTGCAATCATATGGTAGTCTCGAGGTCACCATGTGGATCAGTTTGATCTGTCTTTTGCAATTAACGTTGTTTCTCAGGAAATGGTGATGATGATGGAGATTGGAGATTTTGTCTTATTTTTTGAGTCGTGTGTCAAGTGAGAATAATTTAGGCTCGTTATTGTTTTCAGTGGTAAAAAAATGTCTAAGGAAAAAAATGAACTCACCATAGTGTTGCAGATCAATAGCCGACACTTATTCCCGAAACTCCTCCAAAATTATTCCACCGACTTTTTAAGTATGGCATCCTCTGATTTTGAGCAAGTGAATAGGTTGGAAAATAGGTTGAATTATGGCTGAAAGGAAGAAATTAAAACTCTCATTGTTCGGATATCTTCAAGAGATTGTAACAAATTGGAATCCCAGCCTTGTTGAATATTTCGACATTAAATATTTTAAGAAGCAACCACGTACGTGCAGTGAGTTCTATTTTTAGACTCCGCACTGTTACAGGTGTGAGTTAGCAACAATTACGCTACAGTGACCACGACCTGAGCGCGTGTTCAAACTGAAACCAAACAATAGCTGATAACCGCAAAAAGACTATTGTTTAAAGTTATGAACACCTGCACACGAAGGGAAACGAGGGGAAATCCATTCGAGAACATTCTAATAGAAGGAGGGAGAAAATGAATATATGTACAGGCGAGTTACTCTATAGAGAGCTTGCAGTTTAAACAATCAACCAAGATAAAGGTCGAATCCACGCCACTCGCTGCGGTGAAATTACGTCTTAGAGACCATAGAAAACTGAAGAAGTATTTATAAAGTAGTGGTTTCCGGTACGAGGGAAGTATTAGCCGTACTGTAGAAGGAAGTCAGCCGAGATCAGATGGAAAATACCCGAGACATAACCAGGTAGCAGTCAACCTTGCGGCCGAGTGCCTGTAGCGAGACAGCGGTGGACGTTTACTACGTGATTTCCTTAGCCAGTCGAGGGATCAGCG
The DNA here is from genome assembly GCA_963573305.1 of Pyrrhosoma nymphula. Taxonomy (NCBI): domain Eukaryota; kingdom Metazoa; phylum Arthropoda; class Insecta; order Odonata; family Coenagrionidae; genus Pyrrhosoma; species Pyrrhosoma nymphula. The sequence continues at coordinate 142,893,558 of OY754327.1, read as the reverse complement.
CAAAGCATGTATTTCATAATGAAAACATGAAATAAGTCACTATATATGTATGTATGTAATCATAATTAATTGGTAAAGGGTATTTATTTGTGCAAGTGAATACATTTGTGTGCAAAAAGTGAAGTGAGCCGTGAAGGCAAATAGAAATTCCCAAAGGGAATTATCGCTGTGGCCCAAAGGGCTAAGAAAACAATGTGATACACTGACAAAGGTAACAAATACACCTGATATTGTGATTCATGTATAATATGTTTTTATTGAGTGACGTGTTGCATTTCATATAAGTTAGTACGGGCAAATATCTAACCTTTGATGAGGAGGGAAATACAACTGTGAATAAACGGAGTTCATAAGTTATAAAGAAAGAAAAAAGTGATATTTATTTTATTGGTAGAATATAAAGGATTATAGTTATGATCTCTAACTTTAAAATGTTACAAGATGATAGGCAATAGTACTGGAAGGGACGTTGCGTCTTTTCTGGATGTAGAAACTGATTTTATCGGGTTCCTTAGCTGTGGGGTGCGGGCTTGCAGGGGGAGCGGAGTCGGGAGGGCGGGTGTGGCGCCGGAGCAGGGATTAAGACGAAGTGGGTGTGGAGGGGGAGCTAGACGTATATCTCGACATTAACCTGCACTCTCCTCGCACATTTCACGGCTTCCGGATTCCTTTGCAAATCCCTTCTCGGCGTTCCATGAGTGCCTGAAACACTCCTCTATTTTCCTTTTCCCTCCAACCACTCCAAATACGGGACCCAAAAAAATATGTTTTATAAGTCTTCCACGACATATAAAGGGCCACTACACTAAGAGGAATTTTTTTTCACCTTACATTGAAATTTAAATAGGTTTTAATTGAAATTTAAGTATTTTTACTGGTCTTATACTATTAACTCCCTTCGTAAGTTTAATCGCATATATCTATTACCCAATTTTTGAACTCCTTTCCGTTTTTCAATCTTTCCCAAATTTTGCATACCTGTTTAATATCAAAAGCATTACATGAATCTATCATTATGTTTACTAATTACAAAGTTAATCTACTAATTACTGGTCTTATATGTATTAACTCGCTTCGTGAGTTTAATCGCATATCTATTACCCAAGTTTTGAACCCATTTCCGTTGTTTGATCTTTACAAAATTTTGCATACATGTTTAATCTTGATGACAGTACATGAATCAAGCATTATATTCTCTAATTACCAAGTTGATCTACTAAAATTATATGATTTCAATTTTATATTTCGTTATCCTAGCATTACGCAACCCGCATTACATTGTCTACTCGCAGTCTCACACCCAACCATCATTTTAACATTTGTATTGAGAAGAAATGCTAATAATTTAAATTTCAAAGAACAATTAATATGAAGACGAGTTTTCAACTGGCTTCATTGGTTAATCGCATATCTATTACCCAATTTTTGAACCCCTTCCCATGGAACCGTTAGAAAGTTTACGTAATATATTTAATCAATAAAAGTCTGAAGCCTAAAAAGTAGAAAATATATTTGTAACATACTTTTTAAAAACTGGTCCTATTTCAAAATTCACTAAAAAGTAAGAAATAAAAATGCACTAAAAAGGAGAAAATAAATTTGAGATTGAAATTTACAAAGTTAAGAGACCTTCTTTTCCAAGTTTATAAATATATTAATATTGAAAGTGAACATGAATATTTGTTTACTTTATCTGTGAAATTCGTCGATGATTATGAGGCAAGAACATATAATCGTACGTCTAATTGATCATCTAGTTGATCATCATGATTATAAGACCAGGGTGCAAAGGAATTTACTAAGTTGAATTTGAGAACCCTGGTCTTATAATCATGATGATCAACTAGATGATCAATTAGTCGTACGATTATACGTTCTTGCCTCATAATTATCGATGAATTACACAGATAAAGTACCTAAACAAATATTCATGTTTACCTTCAACTTTAATATATTTATTAATTTGGAATAGAAGGTCTCTAAGCTTTGTAAATTTTAATCGAAAATTTATTTTCTACTTTTAAGTGCATTTTTATTTTTTACTTTGTAGTGCATTTTAAAATAAGATCAGTTATAAATAAAAATTAAAAAATGTTTTTTACATATTTTTATTAGATGTATCTTGGGTGTGAGGTTGATAACGATCCATATTATATTTGCATAAAATTACAGTTATGAAATTATTTGAAAACATAGCGAGGAAAGTTGAACCTTCACGGAGGCAACATTTAACATAATTTCATTCTTCAGTTGCAACTCTGTAAGAATTAGTTGATAATCTTTTGAGTGTATCGATATCATCATCAGCAGTAATCAGTCCGAAGATAAGTTTGCTGCAGCTCTCCACTCGAATTCTCTTTTCGGCTAAACGCTAAGAACCATTATTTTAACTACTACAACTTACATAACTAATCATGTTGGCATGATTTTTTCCGATTTTTATTTTTTCGTCACCCCTACATTATTATATTCTTGCGGAGATGCCCTCAGGATTGTTAAAATTTAATATTAACTTGACCAAAATCATCTTAATTTTTGCGAAATCAGTCTGTAAATACTTAATTGAGGTAAATATCTTTTGGCCAAGGGCCAGTATTTAATCAATTAGAACAATAAGCCACACATTGTAAAAACTAGAATGAAAATCTGGACGAAGCATTGAAAAAGATGAATCCAAGATAGGTGCATTCTGGGAGCCAGAACTTTCCGGAAAACATTAGGTACTAAGACAAAGAAACACCCCTCCCTGGCGTGAATTTTTGAATTTCCTGCTCGATTTGGAATGGAGTTAGTTTTAATCCGGACTAAACGATGAAACAAACCTTAGACTAGGGACCTAAGCTTTAGTTTCACCCTAGACAGTGGTCTTTTTCAATATCAATATTTTATGGTATGTACTTCAACTTTAAAGAGAAAATCTTCGAGGATTTTTTACGAAGACATATTTTTTCTTCCTAAGGGAAAGAACTCGAGAAGATCCTCGGCGGTGGCAAACTTTTCTAGGATTTTGAATGCCTTAAGGGAGTTTAAGACTTACACAAAATGAGGACAAGGAGGGAGTTGTCCAAGAAAATCGTACAAGAAAAATATCAACCGAGATAAATAGAAATTGTGCACGGAGTGCAAAAATGCTTTGGAACGTACCTCACCCTCCTATCCTCGGCTCCAGGAGCTTCAACTTCCTCGCCTTCAATCTCCAAACCCATTTCCTCAGAGCAAGCACTCTCCCTCCCCATCTTATTCTATTCATTCGATGCCCTCAGATTCCTTAGAAATGCCCGAATTTGCGCTTCCTTAGTCCGCTCGCGAACACCTCGTCTTTTTAATCTCTCCCGACAGGAATAAACTTGTACGGTTTCCATCACGAATCCATTTGCGGAGGGAATTCATTTGCATCAGAAATCTCTTCTCCATTTGCAGCGTGAGCGAGGGTTCGAAATGAAAAGCGGAACTGTGTTACTCTCGCATTGAAGGATACACACACACACACATAGATTTGATTCTGATGGTTCATGGCGTTGTGGATAAAATTTTCATCCCCGGAAAACTCGAAAAAGTTGAGGGATTGGTTTGCTGCGTTTGGAGGATTTTTAGGGATAATTCACCTTTTCTCTTCCGGAAGACAATGGCCATCTCTGGATGGTAGTGGTTTAAACCAGGCGGGATACAATTTCTTTACCTCAGGTAAATAAAAAATATCGTATCACAGCGCAAAAGATAAGTACGACTGTGCTGTAATTCGTAATGTTATTTTCAAACTAGTATACAATGAATTGGAGATATATAAGATGCCAGAAATGTTTGGTTTAGAGTTATCCCTGAGAATAGAGCTTCATATTTCATGCAAGGTTTATTGATCATTTCAATTTTGATTTCATGTACTTGAAAGGCCTTAATGGATTTCATTCATAACTTATTCATTTGTAAGATATTTCCTCGGTGCGTATCCCTGAAAAAAATGGATTGGCTACTGAAATATAAATTAGTATCTTAAATCATCATAAAAATGGTGGGTAAAAAAAGAAAAAGCCAATTTGGCAGCTGCCCACATGTTTTAGCACTATACCTGTTAATATAATAGTAATTAAAAGAAATTTCGGGATGATAATGAAATTAAATTGCTGAACTAGATTGTTTTATGCATAAATATGCGTAGACTTTAATACTTTGTCACCATTGTAGTCTCCATGTTCTGCAATGGTGGAAAGACGGAAGTTTCTCTTTTCCGTAGCCCTCTGGTGTTCCTTAGCTCTGCATTTTATTGCCATTCCTGTAGAGCCAATGTAATTTCGAACACATAATTTTCAAACGTTGTCAAATAAGCAAACAAACACGATGGACAGCGAAAATAATCAAATGAAATTCATAAAAAATCGCGGAAACCATAAGAATAGTCTGTTTATTTAAATTCCTTTTGTGCTGTAAGAAGGTTCCTGTGGTAGATTTTCTTCTTTGCTACGATTTTCGAGAAACGTTTCCAAGCTGTGTCCTCAACTTATTCCATCGCAGGTGGCCCTGTTCCCCAAATAGAAAAGCTCTCCTCACTCTCCTGATTTTATCACTCTCCTTATTTCATATTTATATATCCTCCCGTATTTTTTCTGCTGGCCATTTTACTGTCTTGTGTTTGTATTTATATTGACCATTTTCATATTCTTCTCATAACTATTTATTCTCTTTAATCCTCTCTTTACCAAGCTTGCAGTATTTCCTTTGATTTTATTAATTAATTTCTCTGTGTTACTGCTGAGAATGATGGAGAAAGGTGCACAGCCTTGACTTAAGTCCTTATACCCTCTAAAAATACTTATCACATAGGCCAAAGAGAGGTTTCATAGGTATGACTGGTAGTAAGAAGTATGATGACCTCAAGGTGTTAAAATTTTACGCGGTCAGGTTTGAAGGCATAATAATTTTATCCGGTACACCTGTGGTTTCCTGAAATATTAAGGTAATAACCAAATCACGAGATTTGAATAGTATGCGGAAGAATTTAAGAGACGTCAGGCTTGGAATCTTACCTGGCCTTACGCTGAAACAAGTGTTAACTATGGCCAATAATTTTTTCTACTTGTTAGTGGTCTTGACAGCAGGTTATTAGTTTCAAAACGGTATCATAATATCCATCTCTTACAACCTAGTGGCTATTTTTGTCATAAGGTTTAACGCCGGTGGATATATAATCAAATTTTGTAACTTACTAACGCAGATAACACGCCGGAAAGCTCCTGATTTTATTGTTTCAACAAGGGAACTGAATTCAAGACCCTCCTTAAATTAACTAGTAACTGTTACTCTGATTACCCACAGCATTACTTAAAATCACTTTTCTTAAATTAAAAGTTCTAATTTTATCTCAGAAGACTCTCATTTCCTCAGTTTGTTGATCATCTTTCTTGCATTGAAGACACTATCGTGATCTGAAGAATCCAAAAAATTCTGTTGTAAGGAAGAAATAAGCGTATTTTATTATATTTGTATTGCCATCCCGGTCAGAAACCATAGATCTTCAACTATCCTACGTCGTAGTTTTATTTCATGAGATATTTCGCTGAAAATTGATTCTATAACTTCCACCTTCCATTTACTGGGTTAACAGGCTTATAATTTCCTTCTACTCTAATATATCAATTTAATAGCCAATGGTGAACATACCATCAGGTATATACATATTAATATCTAAGTATCTGAAAATATTTTGTTAATATATTTCGGGAAAGGCACCTTAATTTTCACTTGAATTGGAAATGTTCTGATGTTACATGAAAATTTCATGAGATATAAATAATTGATGTATTATTTAATGCAGGTTGTATACTTAATTATAGTAAATATAAGTAAATAACTATTCCTTTGCTTGAAATATCTATGCACAAGATTTTCTCTTAAATAGTAACACCTTATTAACGGAATATAAAAGATGTAACATCCCATCTGGACATGCATGCTCTCCTAGATACCGGCCGCTTGAGGAATCAATCAACACTTTTGGTACAATAGATTAATTTATCGATAAAAAGGGCCTGAAAGCCATATTTATAGCTTTTTCTTCGGTGAACTATTTTTTTACCTATTTATGATTCGTTTATCTCCATATTCTGTATTTGGTCATAGACTAATCATATAGAATCTCACATTATTATTTTCTGCGATATATTATACATAAAACTTTCTGACGCTCTCTTCAAACTTATGTCTCATTGGTATCTATAGATTATTAACACATATCCGTTGGATTAAGTCTCAATATTTACTCTTTGTTTTAGGGTAAACTGCACCACGGTGATAACGCATGGCCACTCTCAATATGGCTAGCAAAGTAGATTTTCTATAAGAAACCAATAAGTTCAATTTATTGACAGCGTCTTTTGCATTTCAACTGGAAGAAACATGCGAACAATTGCCACATAGGAATAACCATTACCTACTGATTTTGATAAAGCTGTAAAATGTTGTATAACTGCCTCAAAGTTCTTGAACTGAAAATATATTAATTAAAAAGATAAAATATCAGAGAATCGGTTGGAAAAATGATTTTTAAAAACTAAAAGCCAAAAAAATGTTTTTTTTATTGGGTTGAATTTATTGTTTTCTTCATTGCGCAACCAATTAGTCGAATATCACCGTCGAATGTCAAATTTAAATCAATATACATAGCTAATGTGAAAGTAATGATATATAATGAGTTATGGAAAATTTGAACAAAAAGATCAATAGTTAGTAGTAATTCTGTCACAAAGTTAGTTTAACAGATTATAGGATATATTTTAAAAATCTTTGGATATTCTCACATTTATCATGCATCACAGAATCATGCATTCTTCGGTTTTTCACTCTGTGATTTAAAGTTCAAGGTCTGAAATATTGCCATTTATTAGCATTTTTTCTAATTGGCAAGACTAATTTGACTCGCGCTGTTTTCTTGGCAAGGCACATGGATGTATGTACATAACAGTTGGAAAATGTTATAAAATGGTCCAATGGTTGAATGGTCATACCTCGCGTCGTTATGCATGCACAATACCATCTCCAGAAGACATTAATTCCATGAAGAGAATTCCCGCGACCCCTCCGTTCAACGGTTGACTCCTCCCTCTCGAGTCACTCCCCAAGTCGCTCATTATTCCACCGGGGCCTTCCTTCGACGCCTCACACTCTCGCCCTCCTACCGCCCTCTCCCTTCACTTTTTCCCCCTTCACAAGTCTTCACCTGAAGATGACGTTGTAGTACGTCGAAACCCGGGTCGTGCAAATAAAATTATCACTGTGGAACCACAAAGTTTAAGTTTTTCATTTATACAATGAATAAGTTCCACCAAGTAACGCCTAAAACTACGTTATCCATGAAGAGAAGCCAATCACTGGAGATGATGAAAGCTTTAATGAATATATGCCGTAATTAGAGCTCAATGATGAGCATAACTTTCAGCTACATTCCTCAATCAAAGTTATTTTTCTTTCTATTTTGATTTTAGTCTTAATTTGATGATTGATACCATTTCTTAGCAATCATGTGCCTGGCTGTCGTTTCGGCCCTGTTTCCGGGAAAAAACGATGTTTTGCAAATTTTGTTTTAGTCTAAAAGCTACTTCATTTTTCGATAGAAGATATATAATACCTATAATTCATTTAACCAATTCTGATAACTACGATAAAATTGAAATATGGGTGTTTTTTTATTTCTCCACTTTGTTATGATTTATTACACTATTACTCTATAAATGTGAAGAGTAAGTACCGAGGTGTCAATTTCAGCTGAATATGTCATTTTTAGCTCGCGGAAAATTTTGGACATATATTTAATGCACGGAAATTCCAATCACGCTAGTATTTAAAATTTAAAGGACATTTAAGCCAGAGACCAGGGAAATTTACAAGTATCTTGACCCAATAATGAGCACTACTAATTACGGAAAGTCTTATCGATACCGAATTTCAGAAAGAAATTTGACATAAATTCCTTCCTTTTTGAAATCTAATATCGGGTTTCCTTTTTAAAAAAAAAGAGATGAGACGAGGAGGAAGGAAGGAAAAAGCTAGTTCGAGTTGGATGGGAAAAAAATTTCAATTTCTAACCCTCCGCCCCGAGTCTTTTACCCCTGCCCTCGTCCTTTCCGCCGGCTACCATTCCCTCCCTCCCTCCGCCCTTCCTCAGGATCCCACGCTTTCCCATCTGTCCTTTACTCCGTCCCTTCCTCTGCCCCTTAAACTCTCCCTTCACCTTACTCTTACTCCTCTCATGGCTTGCGCATCCCTCTTGGAATCTTCTTATCGTTCAAAATTGCCACGGGGTGAGTGGGAAATGGCCAACCTAGTGGATCCATCATCGTAATTTTAATTCCATCACTCACTGTGGACGGGATTTTCGTCATTCCACCGTCTACGTTTTGCCAAAAACCCCAACCAACTACCCTCCGTCTGATATGAACCTAATCCTCCCGTCTTAAACGGTCCCCTTAACTCAATTTGACCCTCAGGGGGGATGGAGAGTGTGCCCATCTAAATATTCTACCCATAAATCGGAAACGAGAACAGATGGAGCTGCATGACACGATAGCATTAGGTAATTGTGAAATGATACAAATTCAAAATAGGGCATATTGAATGGATCATAATTATACAGTTTTAAAAACCGGAAAGGGAGTTATTCCGTGGGTGTAATCCATCGTCCTTATGGTGATTGCGAACACACTCTCAGTGTGCAACATCTTATGATGGAAGGCTTTCGCAGCTTTTTTTATCTATGTAGGATGTTGTTTTCGGGCAATCCTGCGTTTTGTTCATTTTGAAAACTCAACGTTTTGCTTCTCTTACTGGGAGCGTTATCAGGAGTTTCCCCTGATGACGCTTCCAGTAAGAGAAGCGAAACGTTGAGTTTTCAAAATGAACAAAATGCAGCATTGCCCGAAAACAACATCCTACATCTTATGATGGAGTGTGATATTGTGGGGTACGACGGAGGGTCACCATTTGGAGAGAGATTGGAAATGCTCAAGGTAACGACCAAAAAGATGTTGATAAATACTTGAGGTTTTACGTTTGTCAGATCTTAATGAGAAATCGTAAGGGTCAACTGCAAAAATGAAATTTAATCTTGAAAATGTAGGCTAATAAAAACATCATTTATCATAATGTTAATTAATGGAATATTGAGTGATACATAATGGACATTTCAGTTGAGTCACCCTGAAAAATAAATACTTCCTTTAACGGCCAAGTAGTTAGGTGAACGTTTTCCCCGTAAAACTGATAAGACCAGAATAAACACGTAAAACGTAAATATTTCACCATGATTATATCATTATAGTTTTCAAAAATTGACTTATTTCACGCGATAGTGAAGTTGGAACAGGCTTCAATTTCCTATCCCAATACCCCTTCCGTTATCTCATTGAGTCTGTGATGCAACCCTAACTTTGAAATCTCTCTTGACCATCATCCACAACTTCACTCTCGATACCTCCACCCAAGTCCACGATTATTTTGGTATATTTTCCCTTCGTTGATCTCCGCTCTCAAATGCAACGTTACCTATTTCAATGGAATTGATGGGATCGGTGAGAATCATGGGCGTGGTTGGGGGAAGACCTAACCGGGATGAAAAGGCTTTAATGCGATACGCTAAGCGTGCGGAATCCGGGATGGTATCGAATTACGTCGAGGAAGCTCCCATTTCTAGCGGTTTCAAGTGCATGCCTTCTGCTCCGTAATGGTCGGAAATTGATTCTGCCATTCGATCGAGAGCCTCGTCTACTTTTATTCTCTCCCGCTGCATACGTTTTATTCGGGAATACTATCCTCCGTTTTGCGCGAAGTGCGAGCACTATGGAGGTCTCAGCGGAGAAGAGCGCACGCTGGGGATTTCGGAGATTTCGAACCGTTCGAGACCTTTTGTGTATTTTTGTCGGGAGCGAGCTAATGACGTCGCTCGGCTGGAAGCACCGACTGACTCCCTTCCCTCCTCTCGCCTAGTCCCGCAGTCCTCTTTATATATACCATACCCACCTTGACTCACATCTTCGGGGAACTGCCTTTACCGGTGACATCAATAACTTCGCCGTCGAAAGGCTTTTACGGGAACCCGATTCAGCGAATGGCTTCTGATTTTCCGAAAACGAGCCGGAGTGATGAGATTGATAAAAAAATAAAGAAAAATGATGTAAAGAGAGCTGAGCTTTTTGCAGAGAGAGAGAGAGAGGGGGAGAGGGGTTATGGGGGGTTATGAGTGGGAATGGGTGGGAATTATAGGTCGGGTCTCGGTGACGAAGCCCGGGTAAATAAGAATAATAAAGTAATGATCGTTCCTTCTCTTTTGCTTTTTCATTCTCTGATCTTTTGCCGTTTTCGGAGTCATTTTAATGCGCTTGCACTCTCTGGAGAGAGTTTTGTGTGTGGGGAGAGATGAAAACGCGGGAACAATCAACCGCTGTGTTTTTTGCGTGACGAGGATTCTCCCGGGAGGAAACGGTGGTGCGCCCATGACTGACTCCAATATCCACTACCCCTCACCTCTTCCGACATCCCTCCCTGCTTTTCTCATTGCTTCCTTTCCATTTCTCCCTCTTTTCCTCTCGATTTCTTCATTTCCCTTCTCAATCAGGCTTGTCTTGTGTGATTTTCAAATTTCCATATCGTATTTCAATGTAAATTTTACATCGCTTCCCGGATGGTGTAAAATTGCATCGCGTATCGCATGGCATCAAATTACAACTAATCGTGATAAAAATCAGTAAAGGTATTGTTTTCACGATTTTTTCATGTATAGGAACTCGTCCGACAAATATTTTTCTTCTGTTTGACTAATATTTAATGAAGGTTCTTGTCTGCTCCGCTTTTTGTAACAATTGATTAAAGCAAATTTTCTAATAAAAATTAAATCTTCATCATTAATTTTTTTCACCACATTTCCATTGCTTTAAATCCTTTTTTGTATAGTGGCTGCCCTCGTCCCAGCTTTTACACCATATATTGGCACGTTATTTATTTTGAAAATAAGCAAAACTTTGTATTTACACACGGTAGTTGGAACAAGTCGACCGCGGTTTCCACGTAAGAGCGTAATTTTCAATAATACTCACTCATTATACGCAAGACTAAAATTAAGCTCTTGCATTGAGCCGTGGGTGACTTATCATTCAATTATTTTTAATATGTTGAAATTCCGCAAATTAGAGCCGGATACCTTTAAATGTACCTATGTAAAACAAATTTCAATTACACCCCATGTGTCATGATATTACTTCGCATTGCATGATTTCCAATGCGATTCAACGCACAACTCGAGCTTTCAATATCGTGCACAATATCTGCGGCATAGCGCCTCTTTCAGTCGATGCATCCAAATATCCCACAGCACCCTACACCCCCCGCGGGGATGCTCATTTCCTGCCTCGACTCCCGTTATCAGCCTTTTCCATTTATCTCCCTCCCCTCCCGCACCCGTCTCCCTCTCCAGGGGGAGTGGGATAACCATTTTACTTCCCCCCTCCATATACACCCCCTTTACCAGACCAACCGACTGGCTTACACCCCCCTATCCTCCCTTTTCCCCCGCCCACACCGATTCCTTCTCCATTCCACATTTCATTCACCAAGCTTCCTCCCTTTCTCTCTCCTCCCACTACCCCCGTCTCTCACTCCGCACACATTCCACTCTACCACTCCCTACTCCCTACACTACCACCCTAATTCATTTTACCTCTCATCTCAGATTTTTTCCTTCCGATTCCCGCGGGCAACCACTAGCACTTTCCCGCTCCCCCTCCTGGCGAACGCACGGTTCTCCATTTCCATCTTCCACTCACACGCTTCTCCTTTCCCACTCTAAAGTCGGCATCGCACGGGACGTTTTTTCTTGCTCCCTTACTTGCTTTCAGCGGCAATTAATCCTCAATGTGCTCCTTTTGGAGTTAGAGGCGTTGGACGATACTTTCCTGCTCAGTAAAATGTGATTTATGTCTTTAAATATACAGTATTATCTAATACTTATAATGAGAACACGACTCCTGTATATAGCTATATTTAACTGGGGTTTTCATAAAGTAGCTTTTTAGTTAAGGATTAGATTATGTTTTCCCTCAATGGTTATTCTTATTTTGATATTTCTTATTTGGATTACCAGTACTTATCGTGCCAATTTATAGCGTGCCAATTTTATGACCCGTAAAACTAGTTGCTTTGTTAATCATGCCTCTCCTGGTTGTAAACGATAAAGTTTTAGCTGATGAACTTCTTTCTCTGTGAACTTTTTGACATTCTCTTATTTTGATTTACATTTCAAGTCTGTACTTTATGGCTTGATTGAATATTTTGTCTTGATCTACCATGCAGCAAGGGATTGCGCGGAAGAGAGACTACTAAAGTCTCAATCTTGCACAAGTCATTTCACTTTATCTCTATCTACCTAAATATATCAGACACTGCATTTAAACTTTGTTCCAACTGATGCGATTACATGTAACCATAATCTTGGTCCTTTTAGTCACTTCGTAGTAACATTTTAATATCTAGTTTGGTCAATTTTTAACGGTGAGTGGTAAAAATACGCCAAAAATACGTCATCTTCAGCGTGGGATACCATAATCACGGGACGATAATAGGGACTCCTGGTTGAATCACGCCTCTTCGGACGCACAGAAAAAATCGCATGGATTATATCTCGGAAGAACGTGGAAATTTCTCGCGAGAAAACGCGCAACACATCCCAAGGTGGAACAGGAGGAGCAATGCGAGGAGGAGCACAAGGGAAAATGGCTCCTGTCGGCTCAAGTTACACTTCCCCGTTCCGTCTCTCCCGTCCCCTCGTTATTCCATCCACAATTTTCAACCATCGAAAATTTTCCATCCACTCTCTCTCTCTCCCCCCCCTCTTACCCCTATTTTTAGATATTCCTGCCGGTCATTGCCAGGGCCGTCCCTTTTCTCACTCCCTACAAATGCACACCCATCCTGTACCCTCTTGCGCTCTCCTCTTCACGCTTAACGCCAACGATTGGTTGGTAATTAGGAAGACGACGCCGACAGTCGAGGTAATTTCTGCCATCAAGTGTGATGAGTGGGGTTATATTCCTAAGAGGGTTATTTGGTTAATAATGGAATGGTGGAGAGAAACTCAGCATCGAAATTACTCTCCTTTTATCAAAAGGGAACACAGATTGACCTCCCATTCGATGGAAGGATTATACAAATAAAAAGTTCTCAGAACATAGCATCCACCTTGGTGTGGGGATTGTGCAGCATAATCTCTGCAACAGCCGGGATTCGAATCCGAGACGTAGGGATAGGAAGGCAAGGGTGGGATAATGGTTCCTTCATTCACGTTGCCACTATTGTTATCCAAAGCGCAAACCTCCCTAGAATGGCAATGAGGAAGTGTTACTGTCCTAAGAACCCAACCCATCAATTAAAACTAGTAATTTTAAGCACCTGAAAATTGAAGAATAGCGATTACGTTTGTGCTCTCCTGAGCGTCATTGAAAAATAACGATATCGCATGTGCACGTTTTATGGAGAACCATGATCGTTCCCCAGTAGTCTAGCATTCATTCCAACCCTTTTTCCTTTCCTGGGAGCCCCGTACCCTCCCTTCCCGTCATTCCATCCACTTTTTTACATCACTAAAAATATTTTCTCCCGCCCTCTCTACTTCCCCCTTTTTGGAAATTTCCTTCCGTTTTTTTTTGCTGAGCCCATTCCCTTCCCACCCCAATGGAAATACACACCCATACGGTCACATCCCTATCCACACACTCATCGCCCTACGTCCCACCGAAGCCACTCACCTCCCCTACCCTGGCATTCCTCCCTGCCCCACCCTTCCGTACTTCCGCCCTACACACCCCTCTCCCAAACGAGCCCTTTTTCCCTCCACGTGCTGCTGGATTCCATTAATCCGGAGCGAAATTTCATTAGGAGGCAAATGAACCCGGACTCCTCTTATGCGGGGTGACCGAAACGTCGTTTTCGGGGAGACTTCTACGGGTGGGGGAGGGTTGGGCAAGGGTGTGGGTGGGACTACTCTATAGTAGGGGTTAAAGGGTGGACCGCTGGGTGGAGCTGTTCGAGTGCCGGGCCCGGGATGAGAGTATGGGGACCCTTTTGGGTGCGCCATACAAGGGGTACGGGAAAGGTCTCAAGGGGTCAGCTTTGGGGGAGAGCTGAACGCGATGGTGTATGGCAGCATTTCCAGGGTTGTGGGGAAGAGTTGGATATATTTTTTTTAGTAGTGGGGAAAAGGGCTGGGAAACGGGTGCTGGGAGGGAAAAAATGTTGAGTAGGGGTGTGCGGAGGGTTGCGGATGGCCCTGGGGTGGACTCATGTGCTCGAGTACCGGTCCATGATGAAGCAGGAGGTGAGTTGGCGAGGGATGTGAGTCAGCGATGGTGGGATAGGATGGGGGAGGGTCGTTGGGGGTGGGTGGGTGGTTAAAGGATACCGAAGCCAGAATGCCCGAGGGTCGCAGGGGATGATTATTTTTTTCTTGGTATGGTGCCGGAGGACATTCCCGGGAGGCAATAAAAAATATTTCGATGACATCGGGATGCGACGAGTGTTTTGCGCGCGAGGGGATTCACGCGTTCTAGAGAGCTTGTTGCCCTCTCCTCTCCTCTGCGTGTTTTTTGCGCGTGGGGTCGTGATGAAGGGATGTGGGATTACGATGGTAGCTCAAAGATGGCTGCGGAAGCGGATTCGGGATGCATTGCTTCCACATGGCTATCCCGATCACCTCAGTGCCCTCTCTGCGAGGCTTGCATAATCTGGAAAGTTTGCCGACATCACTAAAGGACCCATCCACGCTTATGTTAATCCAAGGATGGGAGTTAATTCTTGACATTAAGCATATTTTAGGTGATAACTATTTATGCTGCACCAATTGTGAATGTGGTATTAACTGTAATTTTGACTTACGACTGACAACTAATATAGTTTGCACCTTTATGTGAGATATGCACGCATAAAAGGGTAGGATTACGCGGAGAGTTGCGTAAGGTATTAAATGTTGCAAAAAGTTGTAACAAATATATTTTGGTATTATTATTTATTAATCATTGGCCCCGCGTTGAAAAACCAAAATATAACAAAAATAAATCCGTCATATTATTCTATCCTCACTCTATTTTGTTACTAATGTCTAATATTTGAAAAATATCATAACACATTTAAAACTCATTATTAAACTTTGGAAACCTATGCTATCACTCACTACATTAAATATTTTGCCCGTAGTAACTAATAAAATGAGTCACTTATCAATACAACATCACATATGAAATGAAAATAGAAGGCGTATTTGTTTTACCCTTTCTCAAGTGTATCACTTTGTTTCTTCGCCCTCTGGGCCACAACACTATTTTCCGCCTGGGAATTACTAGGTGCCTTCACGGCTGGTGATTCATTTCAACTCTTCACAAGGTCACACACAAATGTATTCACTGGTGCACAAATAAATACCTTTAGCATATATATAACTACATACATACAATTAAATAGGCTTCAGATGCGACAAACATGCCATTGGATGACCCCCTTATCTGTATCTTGGGTTGAATACTGCTAACCCGCTAATCGTATTCGTCCGATCACCTGTTCCTCCTTCTCGGATTCCCGTGATAGCTGACCTTGGCTCAATTCTGGTTACAGCATCGACTAATGCCTTTGTCGTACTGGATAAGCACTATCAAATAATACTCCTTCTTGTTTCTAAATTTTATGGAGTATTTTTCCGTGGCGAGTAGCGTGGATTGGGAATCTCTGTTCGGTGATTGTTAAAATAGAAGCCTCTGTTGGATTAACTCCCCACTATTTGTACTCTTCTCTTCCTAACGATAGTTCCCCTCATCTGGAAGGTTCTCGATGCTTCTGGAAGGAATTTCCTCTCCTTTCCTTTCGTGAGTAGGTGTGCGGAGTTTAAACAATACTATTATGTCGCTAGTTACCATTGGTGAAAATTTGTTGCTATCATAGTGTGATAGGTTCACGCTACTCCACGTGGAGTAAATCACGCGCACAGCTCGTGGTTACAACAGCGTAATTGTTACTCCAACTCTACTCAAACAATGAGGAATTAGAAAATAGAAATTCCCAAAAACACGTGGTTGCCTTTAAAGATTAAATATTGAAAAACGAAAATGAAAAGGATTTCAATATGTTACAAAAAGGGTTTTCGCAAGATTTACCACATCGTCGCCGTTTAACGTCCCTTCCTAAGGATGAAGTGTTTTTCTTATATGTTTGCTGCATAGAACCCAGGTGCTTTCACTAAAAGATTTCCACCACTACCGGTACATGAACCAAGGCGATTGGTGATGGAAAGCGAATACTTCAGCCCCAGTATAAACCAGATTTTCGTGGCGAATGGAAGCAATTTTTAACTGTCAGTATGAAATTAGGTGTTCTTTTACCACTAATATCAGAAAAGGGAGTACACTGGTCATTTTAATTTTGAAGTATGGAAGCTCATAATTTCCATAGATTCGGGCGATATTGCGCCGAGTTATATACATAATTTTCAGGTTTTATATCATCTTCATCTAAATATGAAGTGAAACAGTGAAACCCGGGTCGTGTAATAAAGTGTACCTATGTATGGAAAATTACTCATAATGCAAGTCATTCATTCTCTTAAGAGCATTTATTGCACTTTACCTCCATTGACTCATTATTTGCAATTGCTTACCTTGAATTAGTCCTTGCGCATCTCACCTACTAGATCTTATTCCTTCTTCCAAATGAGCACAATTTCCATTTAAGGTTTCATTTCTATGCAAAAAATAACCGCATGCATTCTTCCGAAAACGCATCTCTCTTTCCAAGGTATCCTTTCCGCTGTGCTCCGGTATTTCATTTTTTTCGCTCCCAAAGAGATTCACGCCTAGATTCACCTTTATGATCTCATAAAAACGATGCACTCATAAAATGCTGCTGAAGAGCTTGACGGAAGGCACCTCCGAAAAGATGCCGTGGAGTCAATAGATGGAATCTTAAAGGATACTGCTGTATTGCTGAGTGCTGCAGAAGCTTTCAAGCCCCAATGGGAATGCCCCACTTTCATATCTGTTATGGGTATAATGCGGGTGCAATATCGTTTCCAAACCAAAAGAGTCCATAAACGCCTTCTCTATCGGTAAAATCCATATTCTTCACACTTCCTTAAGAGCAGTCAGATATTTTCCAGCTCTTAGTGATTTTTTACCGACGTTCGTCATAAAGAAGCATTCTTCGCAGGTGAATCTAAAGTAAGCTGAGCGAGCTTCCTTTGAAAACCAGTTTTTACGATATTATAAATTGTTATTTAAAATAAGCATTGTATTATTTGCAATAATTTTTAGAAATATACTTAATGTATAATTCCTCTTGATGCTTTCAATGAACTCTAGTGGTTGAGAAAATATAGAAATATTGTAGTTATCGATGGGATGCAATCCAAGTTTTTGACCAAAGGAAAGTTTTTAAGAGCGTGTTACCGTCCAAAAAGATAGTAATAGCTTGAAAAATACGTTTTAAAAAAATCGTTGATAATTGGTCAGTATGGATGTATGGTTTAGACGTGAAGTTCATTATGATTTTTCAGCTTCTGCAGTCGATTTTTCCGGATCCGAGCACTGTCAAGCATGTTACATACAGTGTCAACCACTGCGTGTTCTCATTTTTGTCACTCGGTATCTTTTGACTTGAATGTATTTAACCGTAAAATGATGACTGACTAAACTCCATGGAAGGGGCGCTTGTTTGTTTTCCAGACTATTCTGCCATTCTGATAACGGTGTATATTCATCAGATAAATTCAAAGGGGAACCAAACTGAAAAGAACGAGCCTGGTAATAGTGATAGCGAATAGGTAATAGCGAATAGAAACTTGATAACTTGATAGAAATATCCTCTTATCCTCCTATCCTAGAAATTTATACTTACTATTAATGTAGGGGAATGGAAAACCTTGTTAAAGATCTTTATTTGGCTTAATGATATCTATTTTTATGACAATATCAAGTTATAGCTATTAATGGGAAATTTAGCCCGGGCCTTTTATGACTTACATTCTATTGAATAAATAATTAAAACAAATTTCAGTGAGATTTCACGTTCGGTATTTTTTACCCCAACCAATGTGCATTTAACGGCTCTTATAGAGCATCTGCATTTAGCACATCGCATTGAATCTTATAATTAGAGCAAATCAGTATGCGTAGTATATCGCTTACTACGTAGAATGTTGCACATTGCTAGATACTAACGTATTACACCTATTAAACCTTAATACAGTCCTAGAGCTCAAGTGGGATGGTTTGAGTTCCAATCGGCACTAAGTCCCCAAATCACTGCTTTCTATATATACTGGGAATGAATGAAGTAATGAGCCGTTAATGTTTTAATTTTTAGCGTACGTACATGATATTTACTTAAAATAAATATTCAAATATATTATGGCATTGGGAAAATAAATCTCACACAAACTCACGGGAAAATAAGATCGAAGTTTATGACTATCTTCCCCACGACGCCTCTTGCGAAACTGGAGTAGGTAGGACCCTAAGTTTTAATTGTAACCTCTTTTAATAATAAACAATGTCAGTAAAATTGCATAATGCTATGCATTTTTAAGCGACATAACGGGAAATTTCCACTTAGTAAAAGTAACTAAGATGATAAATGAGAAGTCAGTTTCTCTACTGTTTGAATAGAACTACTATATTATTCTTACTTTTATCTCTGCCATTGAGAATCAACTGGGATTTCTGCTAGTATAAAATAATTTCACTACCGTTAAAGTATTGGTTAAAATTTAAAAATATGCAATGTATTTCCTCTCGTACATGTTAATCCAGTCAGATGGTTAAGTTGTCTAACCCCTTCACCTAATTTTCAATTCGATGAGCCACATCAGCTCTTCTTCTTTACTCCTTGTATAGTATTTCATTGACTTCATGTATTGATGAGTATTATTCACCGTCGTTTTTATGAGCATCTATGTGTAAAATAATTTTTGACAACTCTTCGTTTTTTTTTATCGCTCTTTTTTTCTCAATTATTGACGTCGGCAAAACCATTCGGCAGCGTTCTGGGAACATAAATTTCGGGTTGTCCGTGATAACAGTAGCCAAATTATTTTTAGGGCGCGATACTTTTTTTACAAGATACTCCTGTTTTAATGTATAGGTACGCTAGTCTCTAAGAGAAACCCTTAGAAGCTCAGCAGTAAAAGAAATGGTAAACTTCATACACCTTGCTTACGCCTCTCGAGCAAAAATAAAAAAAATGTGGAATTTATTGCATTTCAAGAAAGTGACTTTTGAGTGAGCTTGTTTCATATAATTTTAAGAAGACTTTTGGACTTGAAAGGCAGAGGCAGAGCAGTGAATGTCTTCCTCGTGACTCTTTTTTGCAAAATGAGTGATTTTTATTTCATCGAAGTTTTTTATTTTGTCGCTTTCATATTGTCCCTAGGTATTTTGTTGTGCAAAAGGTTTGCAAAAAATCGGAAAGGGTGAGGTTCTTCAGAATGTGAATTTACACTGACTCATCTATGTGCATTGAAACCTGACGCGCATGTTACCAGTCACACGCTGAAGCAGTAACTTTTTTTTAATTATACCACCTGTGTTTACCCCAAGAAGAATTTACTTTATCTTAAAATTATCTTTTTTTTTAAGAGTAACTATTCTTATGCTGCTATTTTAATGACTGCTTTTTCTCCTCTAAAAAAATACGAAGAATACAATTTAACTCATATTCAACCTATGCTTTTTATACTTGAGTTGTTATCACAGTGCAATTTCCTTTAAAATTCCTCAAATGGAGCTTACCATTTTTTCTTCGAATGTTTGCATACCGTAAATTCCTTTGCTAATTTGCTAAGCATTGTAAGCATGCTAGGTATTACCTCACATCATCTTTAGATAGAGGTTATCACTCTCTTTTGCCCACATTCCACAGCAGCAGCTAATTAACGAATAGACCCTCATATCCGTTCTAAATGAATATCCATCTTTCAGCAATCAGCTCGAGAACCGATCTTTGTGAAATCTAAAAATTGGACCGCACCTCTCCTCTTGCCAGTGACTTCAGATCTGCTCTCGATGGCCACCCACATAACCACATATCATAACCACAAGTCTAGGTAAAGCCAAGCTCATATTTGTCTCTCTCGCTTTTCAATTTGTAATCTCTCCCGTTGCTGAATTTCCTTTATCCTGCTCCCTCAATCCACCGCTATATCGTTATTCCATCATCTTTCCATCGGTTGTTCTTCAGACTATTTCATTGCTCAAACTTTTCATCATCACTCCACGAACTCAAAGTTTTCACTCCCTATAATCCTCCCTGTTTTATTATCACCATTCCATTGATAAAACTTCATCACCATGTATTTGGATTAACTTTAACCGTTAATGAAATCTCTCTTTTCCTTCTCCATCCAATCTGCCGTGACCACACCTTGACTTTTCTACTGCTTCTCTCTTGCTCATGGTTCCACCCTGGTTAAACTTTCCACACAATCACATTTCCATCTCTCTTGTTACCTTACTGTTCTCCTGCTGACCATGTCCTCTTCCGAACTCCACCCACTTTAGCGTCTTATCTTTGCTTTCAGTCTTCTCTTATTTTACGAAGGCAGTTTTTTCCGACTCCCATTCACATTCTTCACTCACTCAGTTCTTTCCCTCTCGGTTCTATTTGTCTCTTGGCTCAAAATCCCTTTTCTTCCTCCGGATCCCCAATAGCCTATTGTATCGTGAACTATATCACCCCCTCTCTCATCCATTGTCTTCGTCCCTACTTCGTCTTTCGTCCTTTATGACATTCGAATCTTTTATTCCTCCACCCTTCTGCTCTGTTCCGAACTTGATTATTCTTTCTCTTCCACATCCAGCGTGGCGTCCTTAGGATCCCTTTCCTTCGCAAAGTCTGAATGTGAGGCTTAGCGAAATTAGGAATGGAGATTTGGAGGATCGAATTGATTATCGCTTTAATCCTGAATTTTTCTAACTCCAGGGCAGATTTTTCAATTCCACGATACGTTGTCCTCAAAGTTGAAAACCGTGATCGGCTGTACTTCACCTGAGACATTTCATGCCGTATATAATGACGTCGATGATTAGGTATATATTGTCTATAATCTCTACAGGATCTGCCAAGTTTCACTCTTCATAACCTGGTAATTCGATCTCTACCATGTACAATTTAATATAATTTCTATTCATTTTCTCAATCCAATTTTGAACGTGTGGCCTATAAAAATCAACAGTGGAAATTAATTTGATAATGTCATCATAACTTTCCTTCTTCTTCGTCTTTCGTCTGACTTTAAGTCAGGTTTCTCTTTTTTGAGATGAGATTCCTTCAAAATTGGATGTTGTGCCTTGGTGTACACTTCTGTAAACGTTAACGCGGTAAAGTATTGCGCGATTGATTCTGTAGTGACTTCTGGAAGCAAAATCTAAGCCTCCGCTCCTCGCCAAATGCTTAATGTCTTTCAGTTTCTAGAATTTGGTTAATCCACATAATAAACATTATTCATTTTCTTCAAAATAAAAAAATTAAAGCTCAAGGTGTTAAATTTGAAGCACAAAATATTTGTATATATTTTTACTTCAGCGTAGTCTGACCTATAGGCCCATAAAAACCAGCTCCAGATTTAATTATCCTGATATTTTAAAACTCCGAAGCATACTTTTCTCTTCTATGATGCTTTTCTCTCGGGACTGAATAATGTCGACTTGGTGTACGTCACATACGACAATTTACGCGGTACAACTTTGTGTCACATATATTTGGGGAAGGGGCTGTGTATAAATGTACGTCTATAAAAATAACTCTGCTCCTCTCCGGATAATATCCAACTTCCAGAAAAGTACCTATCTGAACCAATTAAAATCGGAAGACCTTGATATTCGTGGCGCGGACACGAGCTAATTTCCGGGACGCTGTGACGAAGTTAACTGTCAGACCGGATGTTTCATCCGGTCTGACAGTTAACTTCGGCCGGCACTCAGCTCATCTGGCTTCGCTCAACCAATCCCTTTTGCTCCTTACTCCCAGAGATCCCCCAGCTCGACCCCCTAGGGTCCCTCAGCCACCTTCCATACTTTTTGCCCGTCGCTTACTCACCCCACTCGTGCTCACCTTCCACCCTTAGCCACCTACCCCCTCCTTATGTTGTGAAACTTCACCACTCCACCCTTCTTCCCCCCAGTATCACCCCCGATGCGACGCCACTCCCAAAATATCATCAACATCCCCTTCTTCCTTGCAACCCTCGTTCTTCCATCCCCTCTTCCCCAGGAAGACTATCAAACCACTCTCCCCCCACTAAACGCACCCCTGGAAATCTTCACGGCGTCAAACGTCTATGTTCACACGTAATACTGGGTACTTCTCCGAGTTCCTCCCGGGTGCGTTTTGCTGTGTTGTTGGTTGCAGACGAGGGGCTGCTCCGAATCTCTGAATAATGAACGCCTTCCCGCAACACACGTTTGCGGAGCGAGAGGGGAACTCGCCGTAGATTTCTCATCCGGGGGCAACTGAAAACAGAGTTCAGATTAGTGTGGTGGCTGGAGTACAGGATTCCCACGTTAAGGTCATGGGTTCGAGTTCCGAATATGGTGAGAAACGTTCATCGATTATCCAATCTCCGCTTAGAAAACTCTGAGTACTTCAAGTAGCATTACGTAAGTACTCTGTCCATCAGATAGAACGTTAAACCATGGTGCCTGAAAAAATCGGTCGGAATTAGGGATTGGAAAATCGATTTCAATTTTAATCGAAAATCGATTATCACACTCCAATTGTCGATTTAATCGAAGTCGACTTTTTGTTTGGAAAAATCGATCAAAATCGATTCTAGCCGATCGATTTTCGATTTCTGGGTTGCCACAGCATTTCAATTTTTCCGCCTCGCTTTTCTCAGCGCTGCGCCGTTTCATTCTGCATCGCTGGTGGGGGAACCTTGCAGGGGAGGCAAAGTGCTTCGGACACCGGCAGGTTGGAGATTGCAGCGGATTTGATTCTAGTATTCTAGTATTCCCGGCGGGGACTCGCGCTCGTAGGTAAAACATTGCAGACCATGAGACTAAAATTCGAAATGATAATATACCTACGTTGATATTTTTCCTTTTTTGTAGACGTTTTCTCAATGAACCGCTTCAGAGCAATCGCCTTCTTCAAAAGAGATTCGTCCAGTCCGAATATCGTCTTCTGCGCTTGGGCTTCAAAGTTTCTATCGCCTTGTACTGTAGGCTGCTTGCGTTGGCCAGTGTGCGTTGTGTTTGCTTCGTCACCGTGCTACTTGTTTGTTTCGTGCGTTCGTTTCGTACCGATCGGAGAGTGGTTTGCCGCCCTTTGCATCAGCCATGGCTCCTCCAAGTGCTGTTTGGCAGTATTTTAGCAAGCAAACAACTAATAATCAAACTCTCACTAAGAGCTCAAAGTGTCACATGAGCTTGACTTGCTGTGGCTCGACTAGTACTTTGATCAGTCATCTGAGGAAGGTGCATAAGATTGAGGTTTATTTGTTACCATCCAGCAGCTGCGTGCCACAAATGTTTTCATTAGAAGTTCTGATTTACAGAGCTATTGGTTTCTCGTAAGATTACTACCACACGGGCCGAAGACCGAGCTGCATTTGAGAGGGCTAAGGAGGAGCAGAAGAGCAGTGACGACCAACCCGATTCAGACGACGATATTTGGGCCTCTCTCGACGATCGAGTGCGTCGCTCCAACGCTAACGCTGATCAGGATCGGATTGGTGGCGTGCCAATCGAGCTGTGCCAGTTTGTAAACCACCCTCCAGTCGACCGCAAGACCAACCCCAATCCACTACTAGTCTGGAAGGACGTTAAGGGAGAATATCCCCACGTATACAAAGTAGCCAGCAGGATTTTACCTATAGTTGCCTCTTCCGTGCAGTGTGAGCGACTATTTTCTCACGCCGGGTTAATTGCAACTCAGGTGCAAAATCGATTATTCGGAAAACATTTAAGTATGCTACTTTTTTTAAGGTCCATCCCCGAGGAACACTTGTTCCACGGCTTTGAAAATAAGAAATAAATTCTGTTTTTCATTTTATGGTATACCCACTTTTCAACATTCAATTTTTATTGCTACAAAATTACATGTAATTTGCATCTTATATTACCTATATGTATATAAGCATATGGTATGGATTATTACTTTCCTGCATACCTTATTAATATCTTTAAAATAATGTGTTGTAATAACAAATTTAACCGTATTCAGTTCTTATCCCTAGTTCTTCCATTAACCCATGTTTTGCATTTCGTTACAACTGCACATCCGTATTTCAGCTGACAATTACTTTGTTAAAATATCGATTTCAATTTCGATTTTTCGATTATTTTGGCAAAAAATCTAATTTTTAGAAAACCGATTTTTCAATCCAAAATCGAAAGTTGATAAATCGAAAATCGATTCTGGATAAAAATTACCAATCCCTAGTCGGAATAGTGTGGCTTCTGTCGTAAGTCAAAGGCTGTGAACGAGCAGCTTGGTATTATGTAGCGAGTATTACTATAATTTATTATCATTGCTCAATACTATTTTGTTATATTGTTGCAGGCGTAAATAGCCATACGTAAACTTCAGTCAGGGGTTTGTTTGTGAATTAAGTGGGAGGTTGGTAACTGTTGGTTGTTCCGTGTGTGGAAATCGGATTAAATACGAAAGATAGAGGTTAATACTCTATCTTCTAATTCCATCCTAATACCTTTCCTACCGGAATGAAGCGCCAATTCGGGTGCTTGGTTGGTAATTTTCGGAAGCAACCAACAACTTAGATCTTTTGTGACATTGAGAGGTGGGCGACTTGGTAAGGGTGGGTACGTGGATGAAAAGAAACCCAGCGTCGGTATCAGCCTACTCTTAGCGAAAGACATAAAGGGGCTTAACCCCAAGGGCACCAATTTTAACTGCCCCAACCTACTGACGGAATACTACAAATGAAGTTTTTCTATGTGTTACGAAACTAGGAATGGGGGATTATCATTCGAATGCTTTTTCGATATTACCGTTGAAGTCAAATTTGCAAATTTTTTAATATAGATTTACGGAGTTGCTTCGAAACATTAAGGCTTAATAACCAAATAACTAATCGTAGAGAGTTAAATTTTTATCTATTTCCGAAAAACGACTTCTGACGTTATTTCACCATAGATCGAGCCCGTGGTTCATTTCCCGGTGAAGACGGATATTTTTCAAAATATTTTTTAAATATTTATACTTTTGAATTTCCGGTAGAAATGGACATCTTCAAAAAAGCTTTTTTAAAGGCATCTCCTAGAATAGATCGGGAAGGACGATGGTTGAAATGACTTCACAGCCATTGGGAAGGTTGCCCGTCCATTCAACTTTAGACACCTATATCTCTGGAAATTTTTGGAATCTTTAAGAGATGATTTGCAAATGATCATTTGTCATGGTCCCCTGCACGATAAAGTAAAAAGCCATAATCATGATAAGCCCCCATTAGACTTCCATTGAAGAATCTCTACCACTGTTGAGATATGACCCTGGAGGTGGGTATCGGAGGTGGGTAACGGAGGTGGAGCGACCCTGGAGGTGGGTTGGCCCTCTGGATGGGGAGCCAGGACTAGAGCCGTCACATCAATCCAATCCCCTCGCCGATTCGTATGGAAGGGTCTTGAAATACATTGATGATCCCTCTATGAAAACGAAAGGATGAACGTTCCTACTCCCTATGGTGCTGAAGGCAGAACCCACTCACCATTATTGCGACATCCCACCCCATTCCAGATTCTCCTTGTCCGCGACACATCGTTATGTGGAAGGTTTTGAAGATGGGATTGAGAGAGCGAATGAGCGTTTGTTTTTTATAATCACCAACGAGGAATGCCCGCAAGGGTTTGAGATGGATAACACGAATTGTTTCGTCGTTTCCCGGATATTATGCTCGAACGTGATGCCATCGAACCGGAACAGTCATCGCGTTTAAGTCGGATGTGACGTAGCAGCTCAGAACCTAATTATTTAGCCTTGCCCTTGCCAATCGATCCTCTTCTCCCTGTGTCTCGCTTGGTTGCTGCCTCTTCTCGATCTTCTCCCCTCCGGCTTGCCCTTAAGCCCCACCCACTGTCTTCGCTTTCCTAACCCTTCTCCTCCCCCATAAGACGACTCCCTTCGATGTCACACCCATTAACCAACCCCGTTCTCCCTCGCTCTTCCCCCGGGGGCTACCTCACATCTCTTCTCCCCGCAATTCCCCTGCTCCATCCCACCAACCCTCACGTTCCCTGCGCCAGTCCCATCTCCTCCGACATCCCATTGCCTTCCCCTGCCTCCCTAATATGATTTTCCAGGACTGACTCCAGTCGTTCGAGTCACTGCCTCCCCTGATCCGTACGCCCACACCGCGAGTCGTAGCTTTTCCGCCGTCCTCAAACATATATATAGATAAGATCAGGTGGAAGCTTCTCGTATGTACATGGATCAGTGTACATATATGTTATAGTTCTTCCGCGACTTCCTCTTTTAGATACAGCCTCCAACCGCTCCATATTCCATCATTTCCTGCCCTCTACATCCACGCCTGATAGATCTTGTCGACGACTATTCCCACGTGGATTAAATCCCCGTCTTCCCAACCACGGCACTCACTCACTTTACCTCTCTCTCTCACTCTCTCTTTCTCTCTCTCCTTCTTCGTCTCTTTCGTTCGTTCCGAATGGAATAACGAGGAGACTTATGCCACCAAAAACTACCTCGACGACGATCCCCACTTCTGTGGACTATTTTTCCTTCGTTCTTTACTCCACCCAACCATAAGGGAGAAGCGAACGTTTTGGTTTCCAACTGTTTGGTTGGAGGGGAACTTCATGGATGTTGTAATGATTATGTGTGCCGATTGTAGATTTTCTATTATGAAGTGAGATATAATTGAGACCACGGTAGAATGGAAATACTTAATTCGTTCATCAGTCATCATCCTCATACTCCGGTAAATAAGCACTAACATATTCCACCTTATCATTAAAAGTTTTGGTGTACCAAATGTGCTTGATATTTTTGCAGTCAAGGGAAAAATACTCTTGGCTTCAATATGTTCATTTTTTCAATGTTTTACTATATTGAAGTATTATATCTGTAAAAACGCACATCGTTATCAGCAGGCATCAATGAGCCGATTCATTTGCTCTAGCTTTCATCTCCATCCCTTTTTTAAGCCAACTCCAATATTCCTACACAATTCCTTGTTTGGACATATTTCATAATTTACTTTGTATTCCATCTTTGATCTTCCTCGGCAATTCCTCTCATCCGTTGCTCTTTCCACTTTATTTTGCCGGAGGCTGTTATGCCTCGGAATGTATCATTTAACAATTATTAGCGCAACAAAATCACTCCACTAAGAAACAAAACACTAGCAAGTAGCATGTAATAGACGACTGAGAATAAGAGTAGAACTTCATTAAAAAAGCGACCGCGGCACTAACCGAAACTCTCTCCTATTTCCTTTTCGTTCTGATTCGAATAATGAGGGGGCCAATGCTACCGAAGACGTTCCCCGCCGGCGTCAGTTCTTTTCCATCGTCCCCCACTTCTTCGCACCGCCTGCCTCTCCCCACAAGCCGCCTCCACATTCTCCCCTCCTCTTCCTTAAACGGAAAGCGAATCCTTTCGCTCATAATGTCTCCGGAAACGAGAATGCGAGTGGTGGAGGGGAGGCAAAAGGGGATGGGGGGAGCGTCATGTGGACGGGCAGCGAATGACGCGGAAATGGCCCGGAATGGGGACCGGGATGGGATGCGACTGGGTGGGGAGGGGGCGCCTCGAATGTGGGGACGGGGGAACGGGAGGGAGAAGCAACGGAGGGAAAACGGAATGGGAGCGTCGAGGGTGGGCGAGAGTCGGGATTAGGGGAATGGGATTTCGGGAGAGCGGGGAAAAATGTTGCTGGTTGATCGACGAGATGGCCACAGGGATGGCGACGGTACGTAAACAACATTGAAAAGTAAGTCTAATGACTTCCGAATCACTGCGAATGGACAGATGATAACGGTGTGCAGTCACGCGCACGGGTACGACGTTACACACTGACACACAACGACACACACACACACACAAAGTGATGAAATTTATTAATATGGCTAAGAGGTATAGCCTGCTGACACACATGGGGCGCGATCAAGGTTCTCCATTTCGCATGTTTTTGCGTTATCGTTCTTTATAAATTGCGCTCATGAGAGGCGAAACGAGAACGTAATTCTACAAATTTTGTCATCTTGTGCTTTGCATTTCATGTTTTAGTTGGTGGAATGCTTCCTTTGGGTATTAACTGAGAACTTCGCGCTCATAGAGCAATTTGCGTTCTGTATAACGATGGATGACGACAGCGCGAATTAAGGACCTGTGAATCTACCGATGATCAGCAATTGATAGAACTTGGGTTTAAATTCCGGTAATATGATTTTTGCCCTTGCAATTTTCATCCCTTGTGATGAATTTTGCTGCACTCGTGCGCGTGGCTGCTTCCCATACGTTTGCACATTCGCAGTGACTGATACATAATCAGAAATTGTTCATTTTAAAGGGACACAGGGATTTTTCCTCCGCTTACTGTGGGCTAGTAAGCACGACCACCTATCCTGAGCAGCGAGATGGACTTAGAAAGAGAATATCAAGTTCATTTAAACCCCCACCGTAATTTGAACGAAGATGACTTCACGGTGTAACTGAG
This sequence comes from Pyrrhosoma nymphula, assembly GCA_963573305.1. Taxonomy (NCBI): domain Eukaryota; kingdom Metazoa; phylum Arthropoda; class Insecta; order Odonata; family Coenagrionidae; genus Pyrrhosoma; species Pyrrhosoma nymphula. The sequence goes on along the minus strand of OY754327.1, from coordinate 142,864,850 downwards.
TAACATGTCTTTTTGGAAACCAGAAGATTCGAGTTTGAATCCCAGTCAATTCAAATGTATTTTAAGGCTATTTTCATTCTCTTAGTTATTACTAATAACTAAGGGAACAAACAAAACAAATAATTCTCAGTTATTACTTGCGATAGTTAGCTATCGGATACTGAGAATGTTCTTTTTTCTTTCCGGTTCATCCTGCTTCGTTTGTGCGTGCATTGTTTATTCGTTGCTTTCCAGCTAATTCATGCGGTAAAACAATTATTTATACTTGAGCTTCACCTCGTGGCAGAAGAAATCATCTGCCGAGCTCGTCACTTTTATTTATCTTGATAGCTCGTGACTAATTGCTGCATACTGCGCAGATATTCTACTAATGATAAATGTGAGCGCATACTAATCGCATCACCTTTGTAAACATTTATGAATTATTCACGAAAGCTCACGTACCCGTAATTAATTCTGTCGTGTGTGCAGTTAAAATGATTTAGTTGTGCCGAGGAAAGAATCAGCTTCCTGGCGCAGTAATTAATGCTCATCAATAAAGTATCAGTCAGCATTGACGGAAAAACGCTTGATGCTAAATTATTGCTGGATGCATATCGTTAGCAATCAATGGGATAAAAATGATGACGACATATATGTTGTGAATATATGTTTTAGTTATCCTCTGGTGAGTTTGTTAGAGTTGGTTGTTCTTTTTGTGTAATGATGAATGTTTTAAACAATTGTGCAGAGAAACTAAAGAGTTCTGATTTATAATAAATATGGAAGCTTTAGATAAGTAAAAAGTTATGAAATACAGCCGCCAAGTAATTTAATTAATATGAATTTCAAATGAAACATGGAAGCTTTAGATAAGTATGACGTTATGATATGCGTCAGTCAGTAATTTTCTTTCCTGATGAAGACAATTTATTGTTCTTTTCGTACTATCTTCCTATATTTTGTTAGGAATAACATTATAATCTGATATGTTACTGGAGAACAGGAAGACGGAGTATGAGGTAAGTAAATTATCTAGAGACGATATCAAATTTCGGACATATTTTTCTGATTCTGAGAAAACTTCAAGATAGGTAGTCATAACGTGAGGGCCACATAATATACCTACTGGAACTGAGGGACTTATTGCATGAACATTTTTTTGAACCACACACGATTCACGCTTTTTTCAGATGAACGTTCGACGCGCAAGAACATAGATTATCATGCTCACTCAATTATGCAGTTGAAAAATATAACTTAATTATTTTCCGTCGGGTTTTCTTGAGGGTATCTGTGAAATATTGTTCATCCGATGAATGACTCCCCTCCCTTTTCCTTTGCACTCCCCCGACACCTTTCTGGCACCTTTCTCATTCCAGCCTCATTCGCCATTCCCCTCTCGTCCGCAATTGTGCCCTTTGTGCGTTCTCTGATTTCGCTTCAGGATTTCCACACCGCCAACTCATGTCTCGTTCCCTCCGCATCGCTCACTCGTCCCCCAAGACATGTTCGCTGCTCGTTCGTGGATCAGCGCACCATTCATTTCACGAACAACCGTCCCAACTTTTCAACGGTGTTTTCGACATTATATGAGTCCTTTAATGTTAAGGCTCGATTTTAAACCAACAGATTATTGAAGTTTTTTTATCCAATTGAACTTAAATGACGTATATATTCATTAAATAAAACAAAGTTAATTCCGGAATGGTTTCATACATTGACATGTTATAAATATTTACAGGAGCAGCTCGAGATATATTTATACGGGCTCAAATGGCCCTCCCTTCGTCAGTTTAATATTATACTTCTGCATTAGCAAACATTTAGGGCAATCCACAGGGAATCAACGAGATGTAGACTCTCTGTTCATCATAATACATTTCGTGAGTGAAATTCTTAGAAATGACAAATTTCGTCCCTTGGGAAACGTACTGCTAAAACTTTCCTCAGCCATTTTTAAGGTGAAACGGAAATCCGAACAAAGCTGAATGTAAAAAACCTTGAGAAAAACTTTAATAGAAAGATTTATCAAAGTTTTGGTTAAAATAATCTGGAGCTCTTATACGGAAAACTATGCCATGAATAGCTTCTGAAACATGGTTATTTTTATCATCGTTATTAATCCATCAAAATGTTTCCAACTTGTCTTTAAATGAGGTACCTTTCTATGTTACTTGGTGGAAGTGATATGCGACTGAATGATATTTTCTATGAAGAAATATAATATGCATATTTAATTGAATTTGCTTTCAAAAACTCTTAATTACCTCCGAAACAAGTTTTCATATTTCAGAGAGTGGTTCGTCTAACTTTTACGATCAAAACTATCATCTCTGTGAGTATTTACTCACTTGAGCCTATGTTTTAACATATTGCATAATTTTTTATAAATAATGTCACCCTGGAGTTTGAAGAACTAAGTATTATTAATAACTTTTCTTACTTACGCATTATCAATTCATAAACGGGGTAATAATTTTCAGTTACTTATTCTATCCTTGAACTCATGCTTTCGGAAACTCTTAAGCAGCTAATTTTAATGGGTCCAAACCTTTCCTGTCCCCAATCCACAATCATCATTTTACGCCATCTCCCCTGTTTACCTCAGCACGCGTGGGTTCTTCCTCCTCCGCGTTCCTTAAACCTAATTCCAGATCCACGCTAAGCCCCTCCTCCTGTTCCTCGCTCTCATTTGTCAAGCGCTAGTAGTTTTCCATACCATTCCTTCACCACAATCACCTCCTCATAATTTTCTACTTTCGATACTCTTACATTCATAATTAGTTATCCTCGTTTTGATTCTCACTAGACAAATGGAATCATTAATTATTTGATGCACTGAATAATTGATTGCTGCTGATGAATTGATTAATGCTTTGTATATATAGCATAAAATATAAGATAAATTATGTAAAAGTTGTAATTATTTCTAAATTTACGTAACTGTGCTTTTATTGGGACCTACCAGCTCCAATATAAAGGAGTTCTATTCCCTAATATGTAGTTTTCTTTTGACATCAGGTTCACAAAAATGCTTTTATTCGTCAAATAAGCAAAATTGCTAGTGCTAGAAGTTCAACAGTGAAATTTCAAAAAATAAATACAGGAACAGCTAGTAATAATGTATTTTTCTTGCAATTATGTCACCAAACGCAAAATCTCCAAAAGTTAATGCAAAAAACTGCAATGATAAAAAAATGGAAATTTCCTTATTTCCAAGTATTTATCCACCTTCTTAAGCTATTAGTCGCTAAAATCTTCATTTGAAGCACGCATTCAGCACATTTGTATTGAATTAAAAATGAAATAGTGCTAGAACGGATGAGTTCACTTCTGAAGACACTCGGACTATAACTATGAGTTTACAACAGTTGAAAAGTTGTCATTATGAGACTTTGTTGCCTCCTTCAATCTCCCTTCTATAAAGTTAGACTCGTTAAGTGCACACTAAATTATTCACGATCCGCCGTCTCGATCCTCAGATTTTGAAAGGGAGTTTCATTCCATCTTGTAACACTCAGGCGACAGTAGACAACCACTCGTAGAAATTCACATCGATGATATCCAAGGCCTTTGAAGGAGACGGCATAATTGAGGGGAACATTCTCTCTCATCTGCCTTCACAATATGAAATCTCAAGAATTTCGCAAGTAAGCAGCAAATGAGACTTGTCGAAAGCAGAGCATTGTAGATGCATTGAGAGTTCGTAAGAGGAGCAGGACTCCATTCGTCTGAGAATGCGCCATTATTTCTCACTGTCGACGAATAAGTCTCTCAAGGAAGACTTTCACAATAGTTCATAGTGAGTAATTTCAATGTCTTGGGCACAATCAGTTAGAATTTATATCACTTGAATCACTGCTAGATACTCTTAAATTTAAATATACTAATATATTCGCCTCTTGGATCTGTTAAATAATAAAAATTTATAACAAATATGTAATCAATGGAGATGCGCAATTTTGAGGAAAGCCAATTCACATAATGAGCCAACATAAGAGTTTTGATTGATATTGGAAGTTTTCCTAAAATGTTAATGCCGTAGTCGTATTGTCGTGGTCTGTGTTACTAAAGGATACGCCACCTCTTCTAGAGACATTTTAAATCCAGCGGAATTTTTTTCACCTCCTTTCAATTCAACTGATATTTTGATAAAAATAGTTCTATGCATATTTTAAATTTATTTATTTTTAAAGAGTTTAACTTAAAAATACAAGACATCTTTTGATTACCTGATCTAAGGAACCAAAATTCGCTTCAACTATACTAACTGCAGCGTGAGTGTTCTAAATTAAGTGAACTGACAGGAAGAAAGCCTCGAGAGAAGGAATATATATAATGACATAAACCATTGTGTAATTTCAAAGTTTATAAAATTAAGTTATGCCAAACATGATGAATGCTATCATGTTTTGAAAATGTTCATATGTAGTCGTCCTGATGTATTTGATGACGTCAAAATGTCCTATGATTTCATAAAAAAGATACTCTTAAGTTTGAATCGGTATGGTTCTTACATTTACCTTAATTGCCGCAATGGTACGGTCTTACTTCTAACGAGCTGATTTATGTGTTTCGAATGTTGCTCAAGGAAAGTACTATTCTTCGCTTAGCTATGACAGCAACACAAGTCTCTGCTTTGTGAGCTCCAGAGTTCTACCGTCACCTCTGAAACACATCAAACATACAACAATAATTTTAACATTCTTGGACCAAAGTCTTCATAATAGTGTGCTATCAGCAAAAACCAACTGTTTTGGAATAGGAACATACATAAAGCTACAAAACTGACTGACTGACTGACTCACTCATTGATACGAATTCCTGGGCATTTCTAATCGAGCTAAAAGGTTGAAATTTACAGGGAAGGGTTTGCATTTGGTGTCGAGTCTGGAAAAATCGAAAATCCCAATATTTTTCATTATTTTCGAATCCAGGTAGGATTTTGTTTTTTAATGGGTTTAAATGGGAAAAACTAATAATTTACGTGTAGAGTAATTTTCTTTCATTCATTAACATATGAAATAATTAAGATACAAGTTTCATTTTTTAACCGAGATTAGGCCAATGCATCAAAGAATGTAATTTTTGCAACCAATTTTTGTCTATTGATCGATAAACTGAATTATATGAAGTTAAAACGCTAAATTAATGCAAATTTCGATCTTTTTTCATTTTTGTTGCTAAGCAATTTTTCCATTGTTTCCGAGACTTGCAGTACCTTATAACTGGCTATAAAGGATGGATTTAAAGGAATGTAACATTCTCGGTGCGTATTTCAATCGCTTTTAACGATATTATACCTTCGAACTACACGATTTACAATGTTTTATGATGATATACATAACTTATAGTCGTTTATAACCCTGTATTCTTGCAACCTATCGTAGCTTTGATACTCTCCTCCACTCGCTCATGCCTACGGCATTCGTTGGGATTGCACATCATTCATCCGTTGTATTTCTGAAACAAACCCTTCCACCTTATCCTGGGTTTCCATCTCTCTGTTTTTCCGGGGAACTTATATCCATGCTCCTCCTTTCCCAGTGGGCAATTTATTGTCCAAAATATGGTCAAAGAACGTTCAGTGAACACTTTTAAAACAATCAAAGGTTATTATCGAAAGACATTTAATGAACGTTCAAATGGAACTCATAGATCGTACAAAGAATATTCAATGGAATTTTTCATGGATTGTTCGAAGAATGTTCAGCGTAAATGATTTTCTAAATGTAAAAAATAGTTTCACCTCCGTAGGCTACTATCATAGAACCACAATGTATACTTATACCTTAGAATCATCATGTCTCCTCATAACTATCAGAATAATACTGTTAACACATGCCTACCTATGATATGCCAATACATACCCATACTCGCAAATGGTATGAATTACGAAACTAGAAGTAGGTGTTATATACCTGGCCACTCCCGTGCGTCAATGTAACTATGAGAAGTAATTTTTAAATGTAAATAACGTGATAGTATGAGAAAATACCATCCATTCATGATAATAGTTCTCTGACGTTAATTAATTGAAACCTATGTTGCCACAAAGGATGAATATAAAGTCAATATGGCACTCGAAACCATGCAATACGTAAATATGGAAATAAGACCACTGGACCAAAAGCAACACGCCGCACACACCATGCTTATTTCAGGATCACATACAATACAACTGACTCCAGAAGTCAAAGGCAAGCAATACAAGTCAAAATAAACCTACGAAAATATTTCGTCAGTACCATTTGAGTTTTGTGTAAACTAAACACTACGATTATTCCAATAATTTAGAATAAACATTGTCGTTAGACAATTCAAATATACCTGGATTAAAGATTCTCTTTAAATGTTCATTCGGGGAGCATTATTGAATAAAACTTTGTGGACAGAAAACGAACGATTAATGAACAGTCTCAAATGAATAATTCACACTTGAACACACAATGAACGTTCTGTGGTTGCATGCTCAGGATAAGTCAGTCCTGGACGATATATGAATTAGTTCATCAATATCTTCTGCATGCACAGAAAAACAAAGCATATATATATACATATCATGAACCCATTCCTTTAATGCTAGATTCTCAATATTATATTCTTAGGTCACCAATGCGCCTCAATAATTTAAGTTCCATGAGTAGTAAGACCAAACTGCTTTCGTATTTATTGACTTACAGTGTACTATCACACGCTTTACGCCTTCCACTTGCAAACTGCAAGCACCCATTTACTAGTATATATATATATATATACATGTTTTCAAAAAACGTCTCCCAAACTTCTGATTATATATTATTTCATGTCTGCTTTACTGTTTCTTATCACTCTCCATACCTGTTTTTACGTTCCGTAGAAATCACTTTCTAAAGATTTTGAAAATATTTCCTAATATTTTTTTTTATATTGAGTTTGTTATTTATCTTATTTCGTACTTTATAATACTCTATTCGAGCTTCTGTTGATTTAGAATTGAAAAAACTATTTATAGTACATTGAGCCTTAATATTTGACAAAGTGGGTACTTAGAGAAATCTAACTATGATGATAATATGATAAAAGAATGAAAAGAAGCAGTTACTGGCACTTTCACCTTTGACACCACAATATAATCGTAATCATGGGGATGGGAGTATAATGGGGAAGAGAGTATCCCGGAAGAGAGATTTCTATCATTCCCTGAGACTTGAGACCACTTAGTCAAATACCATTAAAGACCAGAGAGTAGGTGAGTTTTAAATAATGGGGACCTCCTTTTAAAGAGTAAGAGGAGGGGATAAGAAGTAGGATTTTAAGTAGTAGGCTGGTTAATTAGCGGCACAAATGGCGATGAGCGAGATGCAAAGAGACTGAATGGAGATGGAAATCCGAGTGCATCCACCGTGTCTCCAATAGCATCCACCTGAAAACTTGCCAACTCGGGTATTCCTTCCTGCCGGAAAAAAAACAGACGAGGAGCATCCATTCTTTCAACCGTTGCGAGTACTAACCGCAGTGAAGGTACCAACGACTCCTACAAACACAGCCGGATCTCACCGTTGCATTTCGAAGGCAAGCTTCTCCACTCGATTACCCGGATCGTGCTTATGTGGCGGCGTACATAAGCGCCGGGGAGGCTTAAGACGGGAGTCTTGGGGGGGGGGGGGGGGGGGTGGGAAGCGGGAGGGGGAGGGAGGAAGACTCCCATCTTATCACATTACCATCCATTTCTCTTACTCCCTCCTCCCCCGCCTTTAAGGCGGCCTCATATCTCTCCTCTGAGACTCTCCCGTCTAAATCCACCCACCCTCCTTTGCTCCTTATCCAAAGAAGCATTTGGCCCAGGGCCCATCGACACCCGGCTTTACTTTCCCCGAGTCAGCCGTTCCGCCAACCTCTCCGAACCTCTCTTCCCTTCACCCCCCTCCCTCCCCACGACCCCCGTATCACGCTACCGCACCCAAACGAATCCCCACGACTTCTCTGCACCCACCCAAACAGTGAGTCTTCCCCAACGGAGGATGAGAAAAACGTAGAAGGTACCTCAATCTCAGACGGTGACGGCAGGGGCAAATTGTATATCACTTGAAGTCCAACGGGAATTATGAGCAAAATATGGAATTATGATTATGGGCACTTTTCATTCACTTAGGTGAACTGCTCACTTTGCAATACTACAACGTAGTTGATTTTTATTCGTTTCAGAATATGAGAACTAGTCGAAGCACTTCAAGATAGATTGGGAGCAACGTTGATGTGCGCCGGGGTGTATTTAAGAAGTAACCAACTCTGATGATCGCATCCATTATTGTTGTGTATGACCATATTTCACAGTAGAGGCGTCAAACGTGGATAATGAGAAGTTGTTTATTACTTTACGAAGCCTTCCTTCTAAAGTATGTAGTTTGAACGAACATTTAAAATATTTACAAAATAATCGGCCGTGGTTATCGTGTATAATATATTGATACCTTCCGGGTGTTTATCGAACGTTTCATCTGTGCACATCATTCCATTCTTCATTGTTTTTTTTTCGCTGAAGAGGGCTGATGTGTTCCGTTCTGCGTTCATTTCAACACCTTGACTGAAGAGATCCCAAATTCAACAGCATTGCAAGATGAAATATGAGAAAGCAAACGGATATTGGTCTTTGCAAAGGATAAAGAAGGTGGGCGTTTTGGACATATTTAACCTAACTAATTGAAAAAAAGCTTACAGATATAGGAAAATGGTTTTATCTTTCCTTTATTATGATGTAGTGAGGCACTGAGTATACCGCGGCTAGGCCGCGGTATTACTTTTTCGGCGTCATCCTCTAAATATGTGCAAACAATCCGCAGAGAAATACATGATCCACCTCGACCGAGACTGATCCCTCAATATCGCGCCGAGCGCTTTAGCCAAGTTAAGCTACGGTTCAAAACAAAATTCATTTCACCGAATCATCACACGTTATATATTGAAACGTTTTTAAGCAAGTATAAGAATTTAGTTATTAGTAGCAATCAAATGACAACAGGTATTTAGGATTGAATAAAAGAGAGGATTTCATTCCTTTTACCCTATGAATGTTGTGTGTTTACTTGCTGACGTATCGGAGCATAATAATTTACATCTTCAGGAGTACAAGCAATTAGACTGATCAAACAAAGACTGATCACTAATCTAGTAAAATTGTGTGTGATGCTCTTTTGTTCTGAAGTGAATGAGTATATATAGTTTAATTTTTCTATGCACATGTAGAGTTCTCTGTTACACCAACTTGAGTGTAACTATTATGAAGACTATATAAATGTTTATATTTGAAGTACTCATGGTAACTGTTTAGGAAATGCATCTAGTAAAAGCGGAGACGAGAACATAAACCAATTGAGGTGTATTTTTTAAAAAATATTCTTAGGTTATACTGATGGTAGACACATAGATAACCTATATTTTACTTGCATAGGTGTTGGTGGTTGATGTTTTTTTGTCTAATTACTTTCTGTATCGTGTTTGTAGCCCTGAAGATGAAAATTATTTATATTCCAAATGTCGGCAATGAATATCTTTTTGAATCTATTAAATATTCCCCAGTTCGGTCGACCCACCACATACCTATGCTGCCCTCTCCCTAATGTCACGCATTAACCAGTACGTTGTCCAAAAGTAACTCTAAACATGTATCCTTTTCCGTTATTTCTGGGCGCTTTCCACCCAAGGCGTTGAAGCATAGAGTTTGAATGAATGCAATAAGTTAAAGTTTGCGCAGATCGGAAAACATCAGCAAGAACGGACGACTATGAACGGAAGGATGTGGGTAGACCAAGTGTTTGATAAGCTTTCGATAAGTGCAGGTGCATCTGTAAGGTCACGGCCGTGTTCAAACAACATGCTTAAAAAAGTATTGATTCATACACCCATCATCCATATTGGACGCCTTTTCTGAGCATTAACACAAGAACAGCAATTGTGTATGCGATTATCGAAGATCTTTCCTTCTCAAATACACTCCAGCGAGTATCAACTCTGCTCCCGATCAGTTTTGAAGTGCACTGCCTAATGCGCAAGGTCTGAAACAGATGGGAAGCAACTGTGCTGTTGGATTGTTAAGTGAGTAGTGCAATAGAGCGAATAGAAAGCTTCCTATTTCTCTTATTTTGATGAATATTCCTTTGACAACTTCAATACGCACTATTATGAGGCCCTATTAAGGAGGTAATCCGAAAGGCTGTCCCTTATTGCATTCCCTAAATTTCATCCAAACCACCCTCTGCAACCTTCCCAGCTCCTCTCTTACGCCCCCATCCCCCACCCCATTCCCGCATCCTGACTCCTCATTTATCCACCACCCTCCCCTCCTCCCCCTAATCTCCTTTATCTTCCTAAGAACGGCCTCGCTACTAAAACCCTCCCCCTATAAGAAAGACCTCTCACCTGCTTGCAATCTCAAATCCTTGTCCACAAAAAAGCAACGCTATCCTCCTCAACCTAATGACTACTTCTGCGCAGCAGGGACGACGAGAGAGAGAGAGTAATGTTTCCCTTTAAATTAGTGATATATTGATCACGCGAGGCCATCAAGCCGTATCCAAAATTTACCAATATTGATGGGGTGAGACCACCATCGGGTTGAACCTCTGTGACGCAAAGGAGACGGACAACCCCATGATGAAGCAGCCACCGCCAGATATCTCTAAACTCACGTTTCAAATCCAAGAGAATGCTCGGTGCTGCGGAGTCGTAATAACATCTCCTCAGTGCGAGGGGAATATAAACGACCGCGTTCCCGTTACCACGATCTTAATATCTGAAGGATCCTAGAGAATAAAACCCAATATTATGGCTCTAATAACGTAGGCTTATTAAGTTTAATCAATTATGATCACTCCTATTTTATTCAATAACAGTAATTAGTCTGAACATCATAAAGTGTTTCCAAATTTTTTGGGCATTTATATACATTTTTATTCAGTTTTTCTCGAGCAGTTCGCTAAAAACCTTATAATTCATCATATTTGTTTATATTAGTACTTTCGTGGGCTACAAGTTTAATAATGTGTAGTTTTCCAAGAATTTCAATAATTTACATTAAACATTACTTGGTAGGATGATGCAAAAAAACTTAATTTGATTTATTCAATTGTTTCAGGCGTAACAGTATGGAAAAGCTTCATGATTAAAATGAAAATCTTTGTGAATTCTACATCAATGGACTTTTAATACGATATAGGTGTCGTCGCTAAGCAACATCATCAGGTGTATTCACAAAGTCTTTCATTTTAATTCATTTGATTTGATAATTTTACTTGAAATACTGATAAGAAGTGATTACTTTTTATTCTCTAAAAGAATGTTTCCATTATTTATCCAATAACTGCTGAACTAAGACACGAAATCTCAATGCAAAGCATAAATTTTATCTATGAATAAAACGTTGTAATGAACATTGTCTAGCATTTTTCAGTATTTACATGAAAGTTTCATCAATCTTTTGTCATTACTAACTAGTAAAAGGTGCTTACATTTAGAAAGCAAAGAAAATTATTCTTTTAATCATGTAAATAATGTAAATCATTCGATGGAGCTGTAAAATCGTCTTTAAAGACCATATTATGAAAATCTATCTAAAAATGATAAGAAATTTGTCTTTTAGTAATTTTTGAGTCCAAGTTTCACTACTGTACGAGTAATTTTTCATATTTTAAAGTCTTAAAATTAAATGCCTTTCATTATATTTCCCTTGACTCCCATACCGTTCCAGTTTTGGACCGTTTTTATTTTTGTACACCAGCTTGGTAATCTTTTCTAGAAATTTCAATTTTCCTTGGTTATATTAGAGCAAAAACATTCCACCTGCCCCTAGAATTTCCAAGTCCCTAGGCCAACAAGAAATCCACAAACATTTATAGCAGAGAGAGAGAGAAATAGCTAAGCCAGAGTGCCAGAAGTAGCATTAAATTCAGAAGAATGCAGAATACAATTAGAAACCTGTTTTTATAAGCGTATTTTATAGCTGTGGATGATTTGACGAATGAACCGTTATTATCTAAGTTAACATGATTGTATTAGAGGGTTCCTCTGGACCAAAAATACTCTAATTATAGTTATAAAAGGAAGAATCGCTGCGATTGCCAGTCGATTGCATTTTCATTAAAATTCGTCTCTGAATGGTGAGAGGTGCCTTCAAGTTGCATGTTTTTTTTATTATTTTACAGTTCATATCCGTATCTGTTGAATTGCATTGCACGAGATGCTCAAAATGTGCCTTAATTTGAATGCCGTGGTGGAACTGGAACGCGGTGGTTTGTGGTCTATCATGAAGGAGGCTTCCAAAGAGTCAACCGTGTTTGGAGTTTATGGGGTTCACGATCCCTTCGGTTGATATTTCAAGCACGTCGCAAGCATTTGCCATGTAAGTGAAACTGCAATGACAATCCAAAATAATGAATCATAGCAGAAATCTTTATCTCGTCTCATTCCTTTCGTATTCCTCCTTCATAGTGCTACCGACTGCAATTTGGATGCAAAGGAACCATGCGATCACGTTCACAAATGAAGGCCAATGATGAATTAATGGTATTAGTCCAAGATATGATATCATTGATAACACTCTTACATTTTTGTTACGAGATAATATTTATTGCAAGCGTTCTTTTGGCTGTTTTAGCTACACATTCTTAAAGAATACTACGAAATGATATATTTTAATCAAGGAAAGTTTACCTGCTTAAGGAAACTAATAACATAATTTGAGGAAGAATGAGTGAAATATAATTCATTGAGTATATGCATATACATTTTGTTCATTATGAAAATTTGAGATTTATAACTGTAGGTTTTATGAGCGATATCACTATATCTGCGACTATACTTAATATCTTGAGTAAATATATGCAAACAAGAGTGATTATAATTGAAGAGACATAGAGGAAACTGAAATTATGAATTAAGGTCATGCTTTGAATGTAAGAGTTGAAAGCCATTTGCATATAACGAAAAATATTTCGTCCACTAATAGAATTTCACGGTTTTCTTCGGTTGTTAAAATCAAAATATCTGTTGATCGAAGTATCTACCGCTTTCGAACGACACATATATATAAATCAATGAATGAAAACTCTTTAGCAGATAACATAAGATATAAAACTTCCAAATCTATTTGAATTGATTTTAATGGAATTCGGGAACGATTCGTGAAATAAAAGGGTGAATTTCTTGCATCACGGCTCCTAATCTCAGTGATCTCAATTTATTTTACAGCTAAAACTTTTTTTAGCTCGTAGATATAATGGCTTCATCTTCCTTGATATATTGGGAAACATTCTGTGGATGAGGATAATATCAGGGTATTTCGTGATAGTAATACTTATTTTTCTCATGGATCGGGATGAATTTTATCCCATCCCAAACCCTGAACTACTCATAGCCTTAATCAAGGAATACCATTCTAAATGGATGCAGAGCAAAATTGCAATGCATCCGCATGTGTGGTGCAATCGCATTAGAACCTCAGGTGCTGGAGGTGAGTGGGGAAGAGAGCATCGGAGCCAACTGCCGAGCCGACTGAGGAGGCACCGCTTCCTTGAGACAGCGGCCGGGGTCACGTGAGCAATGCATCTCTCTGCCCACCCACCCCCGTCCCTTTCATCGTAATTGGGTCTTTGGCGATGCCCCCGCCGGAATCTCCGGAGGCTGCGTCTCGAAAGAGCGTGCGAGGAGAGATAAGACATCGTGGCGCGGGCGGAGGAGGAGGACGAGGGATATTCGCCAACTCCATTCGCTCTCGCGACAACTACTAGGAGGGCCGGGTGAGACGGGTAATGTACGAGCTCACGGGAATCGCTCGCCTGCGGAGAATCGCCAAGATAGAGATTGGATCAGGGAAAAGAGAAGGGGGGGAGAGAGATATGGTGGTCGAGATAGAGAGAGAGGGCTGGGAGTGTCGGATGCATTACGTTGGTCCCCTCACACGTGAAATATAACTCTCCGTAAATAATCTCCGGGCCGAATTTCCTCTTTTTTCCCCTGTCTCTCCAGGTGGGGTAACACACACAGATGACGCCAGAGACATTTCGGGAAATGTGCGTCGTTGGTCACTATCTTACCATCTACACGAGTAAAAAGGAGCGACGGTTGATTTATCCAATTCTTCACGAAGTATTTGGAACGGCAGAGTGCCCATTCTATCACACGTTCAGGAATTATTACGGAACATGACCGGCAAATTAGGTCATCTACGACATAAAGGAAAGGTGGTTTAGGTGGGTAGGGTTGGAGCACATGGGCATTGGAGGAAGGATGGAGAGAAATCCGACGTACGCATTTGTCTAATCGTAACGAGTTAAAGGCGTCAAGGAGGTCACAGTTTGAAGTCCATTTGGACAGATGGATTGCTATTTTTTAAGTGCTCTCCACCAAGCACGCAAGAGGAGATCAGGGTACCTCCCAAAAATCACCACCGCTCCCGGTAATTGAACCTGACCCCTCGCAATCAGAAGGCAAAGCTCTTACCTCTATACCAATCACATTTCCAAAGGAGACGGCATTAGTCTGCTTTTAAGAAATGACACCAAGGGGTTCATAGTTTTCAGTCCCATCCTAAGGAAAGAGAATTTCTCTTGAAGTCTTTTCTACATAAGTATGGTTTGAAATTCCCCAAAAAATCTTTGCTAATTCCCAATTTTTGAAGCTGGGACCACCGGAAGGAAAGTCAGTAATCTAATACCGCACCAGCTCCATTGGATATACTGCGATTGTTTAATAGATGACGCAACTAAGCATTCGAAGGAAAAAGTTCGTGCTTTTGTTTGATGGGAAAATGGCAAGCCACACCAACTTTTCGCCGGAGTCTTTGAATGAATGAATGATTCAATGAATATTGATTGATTCAATATTGGTGCTACAAGGATAATTTAAACCGTGTCACAATTTTACTACTGATAAAACAAATGTGATGCATGGTACATTGGACCACATAATACTAGCATAATTAAAAGAACCTGGATCTTCATGTTCCTGCAAGCCTAAAGTTGGGGCACCATCATTTAACAAGACATTGACTCCACACTTGAACTTTCATCCGATAGACACGGTACTATAAATGACCCCACTCTCCAAATTACACCCTATTGTGAGTTGAAACATCTCCACTATATTAAATATGTATAGAGATCCGGACCCTCGAGGTTAGAAGCCAGTGATATATGTCAAAGAAACTCGATCATTTACACAATAATCTTCATACCATAATAGAGGATGTTCACCACCATCCTCGGCATGAGTAAGAGTCACAGGCAGAGCAGTCCTATCCATTTCCCACGTATACATCTTTGAGATGCTAAACGTGGTTCCAAGTCCCCGGGAAACCCATCACAGCTGCCGGGGAAGAGATCTAGCATCAGACGTTATGTTGCACCAATGTCGGAGGGCCGAGTGATTATCCTTCGTGCTGTTCATTCCCGATTTTTTCCACCTTCTGGGGTAACATATAAGGATTCGGGGCATGGAAGCTGAGCACTCAGAGAACAATGTTCTCTTGGTGGAAGAGCGAAGGGAAATTTGTTTCAACGTTCGCGTGCAACTATGTTTGTGCGAGGGTCTTAGTGGCTGTCCTGTCTCGAAACAGCGTTTTTATAAGATGACTGGTTGCGGGAAAGGTTTGGCAGAGGAAATTTGTCGTCCCTCGGGAAATGTTTTGGATCAGGGGGTTGTTGCTTTTTCTACCAGGCATCTTATAGGTGAGAGTGCCTAAAGATGAGGAGAGCGAGAGAAAGTATTGAAGGGGTAAAGGTGGGTCGAGTTGGAGAGGAGAAGGCTTCGGGATAAAGACGGAGATGGAGGGAGACATCTA
This sequence comes from Pyrrhosoma nymphula, assembly GCA_963573305.1. NCBI lineage: Eukaryota > Metazoa > Arthropoda > Insecta > Odonata > Coenagrionidae > Pyrrhosoma > Pyrrhosoma nymphula. Next base: position 142,849,054 of record OY754327.1, on the reverse strand, counting down.
ACGGGAGGATAGAGCAATTTTCCAGTGGCTCCTTTGGGAACGAGTCTGAAGTATTCTCCGTGTCCCGGTGCCTGCAACGGCGTGTGTATCCACAAGTGCGAAAATACACATCTAAACGCACACCAACTTGCACATAGACACTCACTCCTCACCTCTCTCTTACTCTCATCGCACGTCCACGAATGCAGGCACAGAGTGTGCCGTGCATGGAACACGTATGGCTGACGGGTTTGCCGGGATCTCTCCCTTGAGCGCACCACGCACATTTTATGCCTCTGATGCCTTGGCGAGGTAATAATCCTTTGCCAAATTACTCATAAAATGGAATTTGTCACAGTGAAATCCAAGTAAGCTTTCCCAGATATTCGTCTTCGGAGATGGAGTTGTTTGAATTGTCCAGCCACGTTTAAGAAATCCGGGGAAGCTGATTCAATTTTCAATACGTTCCATATTTTGTTACTGTTGCTTATCTTCGTCCATTACTAGTTTACTCTGAATGGTGAAAAGTCATGAGGAAGGAATAGTATATTCGCATTACCTTGTCAAAAAGAAAGTTAAGTTTCTACACTGAGTAATCATTAATAGATACCTAATCAGTGTCAGCTTTTACAGAGTTCCTATATCGATTGAACGATGAGCTGAAAGAGAATCCAGAATGGTTAGAGGTAACAGATAATTAGGTTTCTTTCAATAGCGGTTTAATACTTATTAGTTTCAGCAGTTGCAGAATAATATTACTTATTTCATATTGAAACATTCTTATGGTTTAAATAATCTGAGAGATAAAGTATCTTTCTGTCAGCATCATTATGATAACTAGAACTGGTCACCTCCCGAAAACTCCCCCATGAAATGACAATACTCAGTTCCAATTTAAAATAACTTATGGGTAGCTTGCAGAAAAATCTACATTTAATTATACCTTATATATACACAGTTGTAGATTCAAATGTATGTAAGTTTTTCGAGGTAATTTTTCACACAAATTTATAAAGAGTTCGGAACTTTCAACTTCATATCGAGCAACTCCATGTAGAACAACCTATTTGTGATTTTGACATGTCATGGAACTTTCCGAAAATATTAGCAAAAATAAAACTTCAAATACTTTATAATATATCTCTAATGCCCAAATTCAATAATTATCCAACTAGAAACTGTGAAGAAATATTGTTAAATGATGGGCTTTGGTTGAGAACTGTAAATTACTTTTTCCGCAAAATAGTAATTATTATATCATGAAATTCACTCGACTTACATTAAAATGGGACCTAAAAGTTTTAAAATAATGCTTCGCCGTAAAATTTTACTTTCATTTTTTTATGAATTTTTATACCTGCAAATGATTAGTAATTAAAAAGAGAGTTCAATCGTCGCAAAACAGTGAAAATATATTATAAAGATAAAGAATTACAGTAATAACTTCAATTCAAATTTGGAATGAGTGTACTCCAGATCAATTCGAGGACCGTTGAAAATTAATTTACGCATTTAGGACGCAGTCGTATTTCGGATTTGGCTTAGGTATGTATCGACTTAATTACTACGCCTTTGAGGGATTTTGACTGCAGTTATCCATCGAAACGGGAGATTCTGACGACTCTGTAAAAGTCTTTTTTAGTGCTGAGAAAAGTCTGTGCAAAGAATTTGGACATCGTCAAAATGCTTTTATACTCTTCCCGGAAATGCAATGCAAACGTTCACATTCGTAAATATTTTTTTCACGTATTTATTCCCAATTTTATGAACTTAAATTTCGGAAACCACTAATTAATTAAGGATAATGCTGTGGTGACATGAACAAAATTTAATCATAAAACATCGATGGGGATATGATTTTTTTAAATACATTTTTTTTTACTAAAATAATTTTTTTGGACCAACTTTTATCATCATCAAGAGAATACGCAAAAAATAATTTTCATAACTTTGCTCTCCTCATACCACCGTTAAATCTCATAATTGACAAATTTTCGGCCTTAAACTCGCGTCGGCTTTAAAATCACGTTGTTTAGCATGAGAAGTAAAAATGAGGAAAGGTAATTTTTTACCGTCTAAACCGAGAGTACGGGAGCAGACTTGTACCAAATGCTCATGTGCTACACGAACACGTATCCAGGTCTCCCAAGATGTCGAGTACGTGCGACATGCAGGAACCAGAGGGAGGGGGGTCGCGGTGGCCAAAATCGAGGATTTAGAAGGAAATGCGAGAAGTGAGGTGAGGGAAGGGGCGGTAGGGAGGAGGGGGAGTTAAAGATAGCGGGAATGTGAGGGAAATAAATAATGTCTCCGTCCCGGTTGGATTATTTTGGTAGGGTATCGGCCAAGCCAAGAAGAAAACTTTTTTCCTGCCCGTTCTCGCACGGGCCAATACACCACCCCCACCAGTGTTGCCAAGATAGTGACTTTTGCAGTGTCTTTGGATTCAAAATATAAATTACAGTCCCCCTAAATACATATAACTGCTCTTCAAGAAAATTTTTATTTTGACGACGGAACTAGTGAGCCTTTTATTTGTTTAAAATCTGTTTGTAGCATTATTGTATCGTTAATTTTGTAATAAGACTGATTTTTAGTTCTCCTGTTGAGTCTTTGCTATCATGACGTAATGAAGGAATCCCCGATTTTTTCTGCATTTCTGACAGAGCCATGGGAAATGGAAGGGCCTTTTTTTGGCACTCTATGCTGGTTTTGTAATTTACAGTTATCTAGAACCCTACATTTTTTCTAAGCATTTGCACAAATTTCTGAAAACATGCGCTTAAATATGTTTTGGGTGATAGAAACAAATAAGTGTTGAAAAGATAGTTAAAAATCAATAAAAAGATTACATCCTTGGCATACTTCTTTTTTTTCCTACGATTTTCTATGGCTCACTGCTGGTGAGTCAAAGAGAAAATTACTCATTGATGTATAAAATATGTATTGAGTGCATTTGCAGTTGGTGACGAAACTAGTTACCTCAATTATTTTTCACCTCGCTGTAAACTAGCGACTTTTTCCCCAGAAGTAAGCGACTGAATGCTATCATGAGATGGCAACATTGCCTTCCCCCCAAAACCTCACTCTCCTACTCTTACTCTTTCCTAGCATCCCTCTACATCTCCGTCATTCCTGGGGGGGACTCGATGTCATGAGGCATAAGAGAAAGGAGGGAGATACAGAGAGGGAGGAAAAGAAGGGAGGCAGGATGAGAGAGATGGGAAGGAAGGAAATAAAAAGAGGAGGAAGAAGAAGATAGTGATAGGGGCAGGAAACGATCTCACCCCACTCTATCTATAAAGGGCGGAAGAGTTTCCTCGAACGATTGCTCATCGATGTGCTGAGAGGGAGAAAGATCGGTCAGTGGAGAGGGGTCGAAAGAGGCGGAAGGGGAGAGGAATGCAGGGGGAGGCGGAGGGTTCGGGTGGGTGGCATGATAAAAGGAAGGAAGGGTGGGTGAAATAGCACAAGGGTCGAGATGAAGGGTGGATCGGCGTGCCATCATTATCTTTCGGAATGGAGGGATTTCGGTCACTTAATTTATGCCGTTTTGAGAGGATAGTAGAGAAAGAGAGGAAACACATGTATAACGGCTCCTTAGATGCAAATGTTTATCCTAGGAATAAATAATATATACATGTTACAGCTTATACGATCCTGAGCGGTTATTGTCTTCTTTTTCCTCGTGTATCTTCATGACCTATAATTACAGGAAACTTTTCTCTCCGAGGAGTTAGGTATAACCAAGAATGACAATGGAAAAAACCAGCATTTCATTTAATTTAGGAGGGTATCGAGGCTCGTATTCGGCCCAACTTGAGGATGGTATATAATTCTTCGAGTAATACGTAGACCATGTATTAAATGTACAAAATAACATTTTCTACTGTATTGGATATTTAATTTACCATAGTAATTACATAAATTGGTGAGTAAAAGCCGCGGATTGAACCAGGGAGAGTGCTTAAAAGAAACTGGTGACTCTTAGTGCCAAGAGGATTCGTTTTTGTAGCTTTTTAAATGCATACCTAATCTAATAAACACATATTTAGGAAAATTTTCTGATTGTTTTGATCATTAAATGAAAACTAGGACAACCTAGAGTACGGAGATGATGAATATTCACTCACGAGAATAAATGTAAAATTCACACGAGGTTAGAACGCATTTAAATAGTAATGAGACGTAATTTGATCAGCACTACAAGCCAACAAAGCTGGCTCCTGCCCAGAAGGCACTTATCCCTAACGGCCCCCAATATCGGGGAGGACAAAGGGCAGTGAAGCAGTGCAATGGGGCAGCGGTGGCTCTCTCGAAGCGAACTTGAGGACTTGGGAGATAAGAAGGAGGGAGCAGTGGATGGGCAATATCACTTGGGATGAAGGCGCATTGAATGCGGCGTGCTGCGAGGCGAAGTAGATGGGTAAAAAAAATAGAATTAAAATGAAAGTCCAGGAGGAGGATCCTTCGTGGTGCAGGAGGCAGTTTGCGTAAGCGCAAGAGTGCTGTTGAATGAAGGACGCATGGTTTTTTGGACGGGTTGAAGGGCCCGAGCGAATGGGTCGTGTCGGTCAAAAACTACAGCAGAGGGGGAGAAAGTGAGTCGAGGAGTGAAGATGAAAGGGAGAAAATGTGGTGGGATGACAGCGTCCGAAGGGGGCGAAGGCCGGTTGGTGCAAGGTGGGGGGGAAGGATAAGGACCATTCTAGGGTAGGGGACGGGAGCGGAAGGAGGAGGGGCAAAATGGGGCTTTCCGAGGGATTAAGAACGGGGTATGTGGGAGAGTGAGGAGCTGGAGAGAGGGAGGGGTAGGGGGATCTTACCGTCCTCGGATCCGTCCGTGGATTGCGACGATATCACGAGGCAAACGACCCGTGCCACCGATGAGGAGACCACGGAGAGTGAGGCCGTGGTTACGAGGGCGGAAGACGATCCCGGAAGGAGGAGGCAGAGGCTGGAGAGGAGGTGGAGGAGTGGGTGGCGGTGGGGTGGACTTGGGGGAGGGAGGAAGAAAACTCTCTGAGGAGGAATGAGATGGTCAGCAATGGAGGCGAGAGGGCGGAAATGGGAGCGATCGAGGCACTGCTACTGTGTGAGTAGGTCTGTGTGGGTGGAGGGAGGCAATCGCTCAGAGGAGAGAGGTAGTCAAGAGGCGAGGTACATATAATATCAGGGAAACCTATTCGCTATTTGATTTTGAAAATCGAATTGCACGCAAGTTAAAGTTTCAGATTTTACTTTGTGGAACTGACTCAAATGAAATAATTTCTCTCCAAATAGAATATGTTTCTTGATAATGACATTATAGGGTCGAAAACATGGTCTGAAGGGATTAAAAAATTGTTGAACATAAAAAGTGAGAAACATTTTCATCGCATTACATACATTTAATTGATTCAGATACTGGGTGAGTTGAAAATCTTCCTAGAGACAATGAAGAACACATCAATTCCCAGCTTAGAAATTTTCCATTTAAAAGATTTGTATGAGACGTCATGGCTAACCAGATAATGATTTTAGTTGTTTGGCTGTTTAGGGAGGCCACCGATTTGAGGAGAAGTATGAATGTTGGATTGGGAAGGGCTACAGGAATGGAGTGGAGAGAAACCCGGCGTCGACAATAGATAGCCGATACCTTCTTCGAAACGAAAGCTTTACCGTCCCATCCGACGGACGTAGATCTTCACTTAACAAACTATCTATACACATGGCAATCATGAGGGGAACAGTATTCCTCTGAAAACCAATAAACTGTGAATGTACTAAGTAAAAAAAGTATGTGTGGGAAATCCGTGTTGTTTTATTCCTAATGAGGTTATGCATGTTTAAAAAACATCGCATATGAATTACATTTATTTCTTACTGCTGTCGGCTAGGGCTCGCCAACCGTGGTCGTCAGAATACCAGTCTGACCACCCTATGGTTGCGAGTTTGAATCGCACCTTGTTCAAGCATACTGTTTATCTGAGGATTGAGGCTTGAGGTTAGACGCTGTAATAAAACCAGAGCAGTTAGATCGCCTTAAAGCAACGACTCTTGTTGACACATGTTTGCGGGCTCAATTGTGAATCTGTGAGCGTCCATTTTTTTCGTATATAGCTTTTGCTATAGCATTATCTTACGTTAGGTGGTGTGGCATAACCGAAGCAGTCAGAGAGCATATGACCAAATGAGTCCTCTATTTCCTGAATCAGTATCGCAGTCATCCGATCGTCATATCGTATTGAGATGATAAATGACATTCATATAGCATATCCCATTAGCCATCATGATACTCTGGTGGCATGAGCTTGCAATTCGTATTATGTATGCATTAGATCCTTCGCATTGAGCGTTCATAAAACCTATTAGATGATCAGGCGGTTGTCACTACCAAGTAGTCACACTATAAGGGCCCGGTTTTATAATGACTGGTTAATATTAACCGTGAGATTTGAGCTTTTGAACGTTTACTTGATGCTAAACCAATGGTTTGCATCTTGTGTATTACATCTGACTGTGTGTTAGTTAACGTAAGCGTGATCGATGGGTAAACTTAATTGCATCGATTTTCATACCGAGAAAATAATTAACCAGAGGTTATTAAACTAAGCCACGGCGGTGCTTTTTGCTAAAAAAAGAAAATGATTCTTTGTATTTCCACACGATAAATTATTGTCGCACTCAATTAATTATTATGTGGAAAAACACAGCACTATCTTTTTTTATCAAAAATGCCAAAATCCCGCCGTGTCACCTAAAACTTTTGAATTCACTTTGGTGTTACTTGGGAAGCAAGCATCGATCCTATGCGGATCGATATCACAAGGAGTTATTACTTCGAAGTCGTGTAATCCTGTCAGTCCACCACTATATCGCACCAGGAAATACATTGTTGCGTGTGCGTACGTGAGGGATGTGATAAACCTAGAGGAAAGGCGAGAAGGGCAGGGAGAAAGGGCGTGAGCCCTTACTAGGAGAGAGAGAGAGTGGCAAAAGGAAGGTGGTGGAGGAGAAGACCGGAAACGAAGGTGATCGAGAGGGCGGCTTAAGAGGGGATTACCATCGTGGAACGAAGAAAGGGGAGAAGGAGGAGGGGGGGGGGTGGCCTCTCGTTCGCCAAGTTCTCTCCTAGAGGTTCCGCATGGACTGTGGGGAGGGGATCGCTTTATAGAACTGGGGAAATGGACGATCAAAGCTGCGAGGCCAATTAGAGATGGCGTTAACGATACGTGTTCTGTTTGGGAGTTTTGGTGGGAAAGAGGAAGGAAGGGAAGTGATAAGTTGGTGGGCAAGCCGGGCTGAAGGACTAATATCGAAGGCGTGGGAAATGAGGAGGGGGAAGGGGCGTTTAGGAAAAGGAAGTTGTTGCCCTGAGATGTAGAGATGGAAAAGGGTCTTGGTGGTTGTGCGCATGGGCGTTTTCTGGGCCTTAGAAGAGTTGAATGGGGCTACACTCTACCGAGGTCCAATATTAAACCTCTCCTGAAGGGGAAAGAGGTCCGGCTGATTGGAAAGGGGAGGGAGAGAGAGAAAATGGGGAACTTTAATTTTTAGAGAGATTTCCGATAGACGGGACTGGCGTCGGTGAGGCCTGCTAACGACTTTTTCCTGAAAAAGTACCACGCGCTATGAGGCGTGAGGGAAGGTTTTTGAGGTCGGAATGGGATGGAGAGGGGATGGGCAATGAGATTGCGAGAGAGTGAGTACCGTAGTGGCTGATGGGAAGGGAAGCTGAAACTGAGGGAACAGGGGGAAGCGGAAGGTAAAATGGCGCTGGGGGTGGGTAGATGGGTGAGCGTTGGCGGTCGACGTTGAATGGGGCGGGTGGCCGTTTTTGACCATTCGCACACACACGTAGGGAGAGAGAGGGAGAAACCAAAGAATTCTTTTCATTAATCAAACTTTTTGAAGGTAATTCCATCTGCAATGCTCCGCGGAAAGCGTTTCCAGCGGGTCCCAGCAAACGCGTTCATCTGTCACTTTGATAAGTGACCGGGTTGAAATATGGCGTGAGGAGCTATTAAACATCAAGATATATTACCCCAAATCTTTCTGTATGTTGGAAAGCGTTTTGCTTTGTGACCAATGAGCAAAACTGTCGAAACGAGAGTTGCATTTGCAACTCGATACATTTATCCGACATTAATTACATTTTGAAGTTTTACTCTTTGTCCATGGACGTCAGAAGTGAAAGTCTGTTCGATCTATCGTAGCATTTTGGGGTTCAATTATTGATGGTGTATCTTCCTTTGTCGAAAAAAAACAGGCTGGGAATGCTCATTATTTAGCTCGAAATACTTTAAATGGTTCATTTGTTTTGGAATTATTATTTTTTAAATCTAATAATTGCATTAGCTCTTAATTGATTTTTTTGACAAAGTTTGTGTTACCAGGATATAAAATTGATGGATTATTTTTAATTATACCTTTTCTTTTGAATTGGCTGATTCTATTTGTAAATATCAACATATGGCAATCAAAGGATTACAACACTGTCAATGAGCATCTTTTTATAATTCAAGCATACCTCTCATAATCAATATACGCATTGTTTAAATTCTCTTTGGTTGGGTCTGCAAATTAAACTTGGTGTTCAATTATTGAATTTCATTTATAAGTAATGAAGTTCTTCGCTTTGTGACAATTATCTATTTCTTTCCGCAGTTTGGAGACGGGCTAAAAAATCTTGAACTCGCTCTGAGTTGGAGCTGACTTATGGCTCGAAGGTTTTGCAGCTAATTTTCAGCCTTTTTACGGAAATATTTTGAAATATTATTTTCTAAGATTGTATAAAAGCAAATCCTTGCTGCTTAGTTAATTCAGAATTTTTGTGAATAGAATTATCGATTCTTCTATCGTTTCTTTTGTAAGGTCAAGTTAATTTTAGCTTTCAGTTAAGGTCCATTTAAGGGTAAGGAACCATTACATTTTCAAGTGCTTTTTCACGACCCGTAGAAATTAGCTATAGTTCCAGTAAGCCGGAGATATTCCGGCTATTTCCTCTTCTTGAGAGTCTGGAAGTTTATGGGTGCTAAATCCATTAATGTCTTGCAAAAAAATCACCATCTGTATATCCTGTTCCTCAACGAGCTGAGGCATGTTAACTGTTAACAGTTTCTAATCTAGATGACTAAAACATGTGACTGCAAGAATTTCTGCAATGAACTGCACGTAATATCCTAATATTCCCTAATTCAATATAAATCAAACTACTTATTGCCCCCTTCCATGGGGTAACTCTTACCCTATTCTAATCCAGAATGACAATTTCTGAACGCTATTCGAAAAGTCATTAGCTCATTTTACCATGAGATTCTTGTATTGTATTCAAGTTAAACGTTTTCAACCTTTTGCTGATATTGATTCATCGTATCATTAAGTTAATTAAGTCACTTTATGCACAGTTCATCATCCATAAAATGTTTCAACTATTTATTCTAATTTTTCTCTGGAAAATTTACTTCAAATCTCCCAGAATTCGGTTTAAATGGATATGGATACAAAAGCCAGTCTTTTAGGAGCTCAGACAAATAACGTGGCTCAATAATGAAGTTATCTGGGGTAAATACCTTATAACTTAAGGATATTGCGCCATTGGGTGAAGAGCCCCCGATATGCGTGTGGAGAATGAGGAAAACTGTTTGTCCGTGAAAAGTTGGTCGATAGATAAACGTCAAAGTTTCACTGTGATTCGAGGAGACGAGCTGTCGGAAGAGTTGCAGAAGAATTCATTCCATTCCATCCACTTATCCTGCCGGGGAAGGCAAGAATAATAGAATCGAAGAGATATTGAGAGCAGATAAGATGCTGAAGGCTGTGATAGACGGAGATAGATGGGAAGAAGGAATTTTTGATAACTTAGAGTGAGGGGAGGGAGCAAAATAATGGATTCTCTCTCCGGCACCATGAAGGGAATGCAGAGCGGAGTTGAAACCAGTCCGAAGAGGGAGACAGCTCATGGGGAAAGAGATGGAAATGCATACGGTGCAAGTTTTACGGAGTTCCTTACTAAAGTGTCTAGTAGCGGCAAGGGATTACGTAAACTCGCTCTTGGTAGCTTTAATACCGACAATAATTACTTAACTAATCTACTAATGATATCAGGGGTTAGGTGATGATCTGCATTTCAAGAGTAGAGATGGAGGAAGGAAAATCTTAAGGACGTGAGGAAGTTTGATAGGTCTTCTAGAAAGTGCTGAAAACAAGCGTGGCGTAACCTAAGACCATTACGCATTAATTTGCAAGACCCTTGGGCATATTCCTCGCATGAAGCGGTCAGAGAATGGCTCAAGTTTGCGAAGTCTGCTTCTGTAAGGTTTCAGGCTCGTCTCGTCGGCATAGAGAGAAATAAGTAGGGTTTTACGTGGAAATTAACTTTTAAAACCGTTTACAAGTTGAAAACTTCGTGATAATGAAGAGTATGCAGTCAGGGTATGTTTGCACGGAACCTGGCTTTTCAAATAACAGTCTGTCACCGAAGGTACTTACCCATTTCATATGCTATTAAAAGTAGGTATGTGTCTTGAGGAATGTAGATATATCTGAGCAAAACTAAAGCAAAAATAAAATTCCTGAGAAGCCAAGAGACCAGAGTCAGCCTTTGGCCCTCTACAATATTAAATCGCAATACTAAATGACTATTAGTGAGAAATACAATAACCAAACTCATTGAGCACTTTTTGCGGCATAATTACAAGTCAAAAATAATAATGGAAGGAAAAATAAATGGGAGGAACCACTGAGTAAGACCACGAATGAATGCACCAGGAAAATTATGGACGTCGAAGTGAAGGATGGTGTAGGAATGAAGCTGTTGGCTGTTAGGAGGGTTAGGAGAGAGCTGCAAGAAAGAGTGAGGTATAGAATTTGCAGCAAACCAATCTTCGGATTTATGACTACTGATGATGATGCTGAATTATTATAAACTAGCTGAACCCGGCAGACTTTGTCCTGCCAGTGTATATTTATTTCATCTTTATACAGTCATCGAAAACGTTGTTGGTGATTTCATTTGTCAATTACTCGAGAAATAATTATTATCGAGGCATCAATATGAAATGAATGCGTGATTGAGCAGCACCTGTCCGAGAATTGATGTCAGTGTTGATGTTGAAGTCACTTCAGCATATCAGCCAGCATCTTTACAGAAAATTCAACAAATGTAGGCCTATCCGTTGGTTTGATTTCATGCCTCAGTTGAATATTGTAAGCATGCAATTTAAGACTTCATAGATAATTTTGAATAGTTATTTTAGCATTGCCAAGTTCCATACTGCGTCGAGAAATGGACATCTTAGGACTTCGTATACATGACTTTCTCAATCGCTCAACATTCTCTTCCGACTCGACATGGGTGGATTCTATATAAATCTAGCGAAAATGCCAGGCTTCGCTAGTAGTAGTAGTATTTTAAAGCCGGCGACCGACAACTAAGGTCATTTGCGCAAAGGGAAACTGTACAGAGAAGGATGGAGGGACACCTGGCGTCGGCATTAGCCTACTCTTGCGAACGGCGCCAAGGGGTCCACAGTTTAACGTCTCATCCGACAGACGGTGTACTGTACTTGAAATGCCCCCAGCTTCGCTCGAGATCATTTCAAAATATATACACTTGACGTGGATAGTTACTCAATCAGCATAATAATAACAGTTATGCATAGTTATTTATCATGGGTAAATGTTTAAATTGAAGGTTTTCTTAATTTCCAATGCACTATTTTTAAATTTCCCATTGCAAATTGATATATATTTTTAATAGCTGTACCTGTCCACGCGTTTCGGTGGCACAGTCTGATTAAATGGAAAATTAAGAAAAGGGAAATCACTCGTTTTTAATTTGTTAAGATAGATATAAATATAAAAAAGTCAGAATTTAATGTCAAACAAATGTCTTATTTTCTCCCATTAAATTTGAAATCACACGAATCTCAAGGTGTTATATGTGCATTTCTATTTCGATTGCAAGATCGATTTTTAAGTATAATCAAAGAAAAGAAATGCCTTGTTCCCATTTCTTTGCTGTGGCATCTACATTTTTTGTTAATGCTACGCTGTATGATACAGGATATTTTTTGTTGTTGTTTGGCGCGTAAAAAAACAAAGCTAATGATTTTCCGACACGGGAACAGGCGACATACAATTGACCAAGCGAGAAGCATGGATTTTCAAGGTTAATGCCGCAAATACTCAATGACTGCCCTTGCGATTTGTTTATTGTCATTGCGAATGCAAGCCACACTGGAAACTGCAAGCGTTTGAAGTCGAATGGCATGTCGGTTGGAATCATTGGGATGCGTGGTATCAAAACGTCTTCTCGTCCCGTGCACTTTTTGAAATCTCCAAATTATTGGTTGCTACAACAATAATAAAAGAATAATTATTTATAGCCCTCTAGCACAAAATACGGTGTTTGTTTACATCAGAAATGGATCGGAGACAACAATGAAAGACCCATTTAAAGAGCTGCAGAAATCGTTTAAATTGCGTAATTAATCGTTAACTGGATAACTTATCATAAAAACATCGAGAGAATAAGATAGTTAGGAGTTTCGACATTCCGATGAAGGAAAAATAAAAGTGATCGGTAAAAATTCAAGTATTTTAATGAACGAAATATGAAAGCACTGCACCGTGAAAAAACTCAGTGTAATCTTATGGGAAAAATTGTAAATGTAATTTAAAACTCATGTATTATTCCTACACTATATATTATAAACCGTTTACCGTCCTGGAACGGGGATGAAAATATTTGAAGATTTCAGCGAAATTGGTCCAGCCATTATCCAAGTTAACCGCTTACCAACAAAATGCGCAATCCATTTTTATTTATAAGAAGATAATATTGAGTCATGAATTTCTTTCAACGTGGCAATATCCACATTTGGCTATGAAAAGCCATAAACATTTTCGCAGTTTTTTTAAAACGAACTAGTTACACTACTACACTATGTCCACATTAAGGCAAATATTATTGGAAAGCTATTAGTTTTAAACATAATCACCATCTTGGATATCTCACTTCTGGCTGAGATATCGACCTGGTAACAAAAACATTTTTGTTGTAGCGGGTTAAAAAATCAGGTAACCATATTTTACTCGCTTATTTCATTGCTGAACTTTCTTTTGACAATCTGTCCTAGACCAACATTTGAACTAAGCATAATGCAAGTACCCTCGTTAAAAAGCATCGTGACCCATTCAAACATTTCCCTACAGTCAAATTGATATGTTTAAATTTTCACTCTGAGTCGCAAACTTAAGTCCAAATGGATATTAGAGATTTCCATAAAGTAACGTTAAGGATGCCACTTAAACATTTCTTCAATATATTTCCAGTATAAAAGACATCAATCGTTTACTTTACTTAAGTCCGTTGATATTATTCTTATGCTATGCTTCAATACATGTATCACAGTCATTCTACCTTATTGCCGTAGATTTGGTTAAGAGAGTGAATACATATTTGGAAACTGATATGCAGTGGCACTCATTTATCGAAATATCGGGAGTGGCATTGTGCTTCTTCCACAATTTGAGAGCATGTCCTCAACGTTTCCTCCTTTCTCGAACCAAAGCTCTGCAATAAAAAAAAACGGACTGCCGCCCCTGGGAGAGTGCACTGAAGGAGTTGTGAGGGGTATCTCTTACGGTTCGCTCAAGGTAGGAAGGAGTCATGTGTTTGTGTGTGGAAGCTTGTTTGGCTGGCGTTCTCTCTCACCAGAGGGCGGGCAATGCGCCGACGAAGAAGGTGGCCGAGAGAGGAGTAAGGAAAGGCTCTGAAGGTGGCGGAAATAATTGAGAGGTGTGCGTCCAGTGTGAAGGAGGAGCTGGGTGGAGAAGGCATCTTGGGGTGAGAGTTTGTGCGGAAGAGGCAACGGAGTTTGGAAACGGAATCTGTCTCTCGGAGAGGGGAGGAGGAACGCGTAAAGAACGGCGGAGATGTGGAACGGAGTCCACCAAGGGAGAAGTAGGATGGGGAGGAGGAGGAGAAGGGTAAAGAAAGGGTTTTGTAAAAGGGTGCGCCGCCGGAGAGGAGGGTTTTAAGGGAGCAGGTTCGATAGGCCGCGCCCTGAGGAAGGGTTCGCACCCGATCCTTGCTCTTGGTAGGCGGGGTCGGGGGAGGGTGGGGGAGTCTTTCCTTGGGCAGCAACTTTCGTCCAAGGGATACTTTACCGAAGGCACCCCCCTCCCCCGTTCTCCCTCTATTCCTTTCCTTTCTTCCTCCCCTCTTTATTTCGGCGAGTAAATTTGTCTTTCTGTCCGCAAGATACACTGCCTTCCGAGGTCGATCCAAAGATCGGGTCCCGGTAGAAGTCATTTATTCTCCTCTTCCCCTGCGTACGTATTTTCCGGGTTCCCTATCTTTTACATTCCTTTGGGTGCGTCGATTTTGGGACGTAGATATGCCATCCGAAAAATGGGAGGAATGCTGACCCAAGTGTAAAGGCGAAGTTACAAAGAAATGAGAATGCATGAAATACCAATGCCAGAAAAAATCTAGATTCTGTAAAACAGTTAAAGGAAATAAATGTTACTGCCACGCCGCGTCGATTTCACCGCTTGCATGGGAGTAAGCGTCATATGTCCTAAATTTTTTCCTCGCCAAATCACGTTTATCTTCAGAGCCTTATGATAATTATGAGTTTTTACTGTACCTTATGACACTAGAATTTATTTTCACGGCAATACTTGGGGTTTCCATTTAATTTTCGCACTTCTTAGTGTTTCCTTTCTTTATCATTTGCTGATCTTATGACGTATCCTATTAGTAATTTTTATACGGATTTCATATCATTTTTATGGGCTTTGAAAATACATTTTCACCGTCTAAATTTTACCACTAAGTACTATGCTGACTATCACGAGAGTGTTTCGAAGGTTATTAAGCCACCAACCATGAAAAGGGAAAAGAATTGGGAGAAGGAAGAGTCGGAAAGGAAGAAGCATTCCATTGATGTTATGAGGGAAGAATTCTCAATTAAACACTTCAAATGTATGTACGTGATACCCTGCAAACCACCTCAAGGCTGTGTGACAGGAGGTGATTCCTCTCAGGCTTGCATTAACTATTGCACACACTATTATAATGTTATACGCTATGTCACTAATAGGGTTGTTTCATGTTTTTAAACTATCATTATCGAAAGTTTATAACCCTTGGATTACCTTTTTGAAGCCGTTTGATTTAAAAATATCGTAAAGTATTTTTCCTATTTAATTAAAAAAATGAAAATTGTCAACGGCACCAAAACGCGACGGCAAACTATAGACTGCCGGTAAAAATTCCGTGCGACGTTTGACGTTACCTCTCCCTGCCGCTAGGTGGTGCTGCAAACGCCACTATACTTCAGACGATGAACTCCGTGAAAGCACATAAAAGTATCGGAGGAACGCTCTTCAAATGAAATATGGCTATGATTTCGTTATGGCGCATGCATTAGCAATAGTATTTAAATGTATGAAAAACTTTATGCTGCAAGGCTTCCATTTTTATAAATGAAATTGGTATGAAATGACCGAAGATAAACCATGCCCACATTAAATTTGAAATATTTCCCAAACTTTAAATCCCATTCTGTATTATGATGAGTCTTATTTTCGCTATATTTTTCTGCTTAGAATACGAGGAGTGTACACCTAGATAATACGAATAAATCTTTAAATGAGTCTACTTTACTTGATAGCTTTACTCCTCTGATTTCACTTTTGGCTAACCGCACATCTTCTGATAAGAACTTCACCACCATTACCACAACCACTTCCGGTAGATTTTTCGAACTTCCTCTTACAAAACCAGTTTCTAAAGTCAATGCATTCCGAAAATCTTCCTGTCTCGTAAAACAATGGTAGGGTCGGCAAAGGCTCACGGCGATGACAATGAAACGGAACTGATAGAACATTCCAGGTATGAATGATAGGAATGAAATGGATGACGAATGAAAGGAATGAAAAATGAAATAAATGAGATGTTAGTAAAAGCAGTCACGAAGTCACGGGCACAAGTACACTTTCGCGGTTGCGCAGAAGCAAAAGACTTGAGCAGGGAGCGTATGAGGTTAAAAAACGACTATTAATACCATGGTCAACGGAGGAGAATTTCCGAAATATGAGAATTTTCATAAGCCATTAATAATACATGTTTACCAGAGTTAACGGACTGAAATAAAATTTTAAGTTGAGGAGATGAATATTCCCTATGCCTCGCAATGTAAAACATGACTGCCGCTGTCCCGCTGGTTTCGGGCTTTTTCAAATGAACTTTTTAAAAATTAAATTTCATGTAAACTGCGATTTCTTAATCCGAATTGTTTGGCTTTAATGAATTTATGGTGGATCACGAATTGTAATTAATGAATTCTGTATTCTTTGATGGAGGAAACTACCGTATTATTAGGTTAATTAACGAATGTACAAGGAGAGTTTACATGCATTTATAAATGAGGGATGAACACTGTATTCATAAATCATGGGGATCAATAATGAGTCTTTTTAACATGCAAGACGATTATAAAATTTTAATTATGTTTATTTCATTCATTTTAAATTGCAAAAATTAGTAAAAAAACGTTGTTACTTGTAACTATCTGTCCAGCAATAGTACTCCGGAATCTGAATTAACCTATTCTCAATGTTCGGCGCCAAATGAGATGTGTTTAAACGTCCCATTCATCGGACGGAGCAACATACAGTAAGGGCTTTCCACATAGCACCCAAATAGGTACCAGGATTCCATTGAAAAATCTCCTTCAATGTTGCAGTACGGACTCAAATCTTCAGGATGGAAAGAAGAGGTTCATCTACCACATCACTCGGAAACGAAGTGTATTCTCGTGATTTTGTGAATATGAAGAAGTGAGATGCATATTTGTGTCTAAATGAGCCCTTTCGGCTCAAAGGGAGATGGTTCAAACGAGTAAAGATTAGATATTGTAAGCTGCCTCTGGGAACTTATTTGCCATAAGCAAAACAATTAATGCAGACATTTATGAGGAAGTACTTATTCGGCATTTGTCTCAGTAAACCATTATATTTCACCCGTCGGATTTGTCTGATTATTATAGTACTAATTTCCCGTTCCGAGGGCTCGCCTCCGAATGTCAGCAGTGGTGGAGGTTTTTCATCAGGATCCTGATCCTTACTTAGGAGTTTTGTGAAGTATTCCGTCTGTCGGATGTAATATGGTCCTATTTCTGGTCCCTTTTTGCCTTTGGTTGAGCGTAGGCTAACGCCGACGCCTATTTTCTCTCAACTTTTCCTCACTTTTCCAAACCATCCTTCCTTTACCAATCTACTGGACCTATCCCTCTCGGCTCAAATGACCTTAAGCTGTCGTTTTTCACCCAACCCCAAAAAATAATCAAACCAAATCCATAAAAATTGAAATATCTGGAAGCCGATCTTCAATTGGAAAGTACATTTACTTCAGGTGAACTAATAAAGAAATCACACAATTGCTCAGAAAAATTAGTTTTTGAAACGTCGTTGAAAAATGATGTCGCAAGTCCATAAATCGCTCACTTCTTCGGCTACGGCGTGTGCTACTATTTTTCGTAAATGGGAAAATGCGTAATCACGTAAGTTAGATCTCATCAACAGCCGTAAAAATTATGCTAATTTTGAAAAGGAAGATAAATAACACCTAAATACTGTGTTTTATCTTAA
This sequence comes from Pyrrhosoma nymphula, assembly GCA_963573305.1. Taxonomy (NCBI): domain Eukaryota; kingdom Metazoa; phylum Arthropoda; class Insecta; order Odonata; family Coenagrionidae; genus Pyrrhosoma; species Pyrrhosoma nymphula. Next base: position 142,831,429 of record OY754327.1, on the reverse strand, counting down.
ATATCTTAATTTTTAGATCAGTATGGTTAAAGTGGGTGCTAGAAATGTATACTTATAACTTTCCCACGCAATTTAGTCTAAGTTTCAATGTAGTTCTCAAGTTTTATCTCATAAAATTTATTTGTCTTAATATAAAAAAATCTACCGTAAATATTTCCGGATTTGGCCCGGAAATATAAACACGGTCCTTTTTTTAAATATCCCGAAGATCAGACCCAGCCTAATGCATTTTTCGTACATTAACCCCTGTACACGTGATATCTCATCAAAATTGTTTGAGACATTTTTTGAGAATACATTTTACATGTATACTCGTTTAACAGTACAAGTACATGAAGACGTATGTCTTCCGAGTTTCTTTCCGCATGGGTCCATTCCGCTGGGAATAAATTTTTTACAATATAAGTATAGTTTTATATCAATAACTCAATAAGTAAATATCTTTACATTGTTATATGTTTGTAATAAAATTCAGTTTTTCGAGATGAATTTGGGAAATACAGTCCATATCTTCGCCCCACCATGCACATTGCACATAGAGGAGACCAGGGCACGCCACTATACGGGTGCTCCGCTCTCGCGGGGTGATTGCGACTGGTAGCTGCGAGGGATGAGGAGGCAGATGGGAGGGGGAGTGGAGAGAGAGGAAGGGAGGGGAACGGGGGGTGAGTTCCATAAACCTCCGCCCGCTCACCCTCAATGTTTGCGGCGCACCCAACTCACTCACTCTCCGAGCCCTCCTCCCCCCATCCCCCCCCCCCTCCGCTCCCCCAAAACACTAAACTCCGCGGGGAACGCCGTTCGGGTGGAGAGGAAAGCGGCCGACGAAGGCAGAGGAGACGACGGGGAGCGACGACTTTGGGAACTTCCTCGGGATCCAAGAGCTGGGAGGAGGAAGAGGGTAAGAAGGGTTGTCGGCCACCGGGGGCGGTCTTGTGCCGAAGGGGGTGTGAGCAACACGGCGGCGGGGAGAGGGTGCGGATAGACCGCGCGTTGACGAAGGGGGCCAATTGGGAGGAATCCGAAGGCGTTGTGGAGGAGGAGAGAGATACGCGTGGGTTGTTGAGTTTGAGATGGAAGGAAGGAGGAGCGGGTGTGTGCTGGGGAATGGAGGAAAAATGCGGAAACAAACTTGGCCCTCCTTCTTGCTCCACTTGCATGTCACTTTGAAAAAGGGAAGCCAAACCAATTAGGCGAGCGGATAAATCAAGGGGGGGCCACGTGTGAGGAAAAGGCCAAGAAGGCCCGGGGGGGCGGGCGGGGGGAGGGGGGTTGAGTTGGGTGAGTATGAAGGGGGAGGTAAAGGAACATGTGTACAGATCGGGGAGTGACGGAGAAGTGGGAAGGGGGTGTAGTTGAGGCAACGGGGTGGAACTGGTGCGTTTGTCAAAACTTTGCTCAGTACTTTTCGGACAGTTACGGATATGAGACTACTTTATGGCGGTTATGACATGGATATAAAGTTCCGCGTGCCAAAATATTATTTTAATGCATTATTCTGCACTATTGAGTATCCTAACCTTAATTAAATAATGTATAAATACGCTATGAGCAGGATTATCATATACATTGATCAGCTTTTCCATTGTGGTTTTGTTGAATCACAAGGCTAGTAAACAACTATCCAATGATGTACGTCCAGGTATATTTTCCCCATGAATAAATTTTTGAATGTAAAAGTCAAGTTGTTTTATGCTTTAGGTAAAATTTTAATTACCTTACTACGTCTTAATGTAGCGCTTATAAATACTGTTAATTCCTTTATGTGTAAACATTAGTGTCATTATAGACACAAAATAAAACATAAAAAGTCGTTGCTGAATCGGACTTCGCAAAAATGTTTGAGTTAAAACCTTCCTCAAATATAGTTAGTATTATGAGAAATAAGTATAACATCACTCTAAATACGCCCACTATTTATTTATGGACTACCCACTGAAACAATAGCCTAAAATCAAAATTAGTGCATCGTTCGTAGTCAGTCACCGAAAAAAAATCTTATTCCAAAAACAGTAGAAGAACCTGGGCATTTGAATTTACTTTCTTTATGTTTTCTCCTTGACATAAAAGTATATTGTACATTGTACTCAATAGTACATTGAACTTGTTAACAATGAATTCAAACAGTGGCCCAAGCTGTGAAGAATTTCCATTCAATTGAAAGTCTCATGCCAAATCAAAATGCCTACTCATGTAAATAATATAAGAGTTATCAGCAAACAAAATCGTACTTACAAATAACATAGGTTAGAGAGACTAAAAATAAAACTTAACTTTTCTGGCCCTCATTGCCTGCGCTTCACCAAGATTATACAGTTTGCTGCTGGTTACCTTCGGCTAATTTTTCCTTCCAATATTACTGAGAAACTTTGATCCTTCCTTTTTTTATATTATAAAATCGTTCAATATGTGCAAATATTGTTTACTATCGAGGTGTTAGATAGTTCCTTTTTATTATAACCAGCCAAAATTTGATTGCGTATTGAAAACTATAATTTTAAAAACCGAATTCATCCACCAACTTTAATCATTATCTTTAATAATAATCATTATCTTTAAACACCAATCATTAATGCGTTGCTATTGGGCCGAATGGTTCTCTAAAAACCATCTAGCGGATTAAAAATTTCTCCGGGTGCGGGAATGATTTGACGGGGTAAGGTCGAGATGAGGAGACAGGGATTGGGAACCGAGGTATATCATGGGTTAAATGGTGGAGCAGTGGCCGGGAGATAAATGGGGAGAAAGGGTTGAGGGATAAGGAGGATTGGGAGAGAGAAAGCGGGGAAGGTATAAGGGCACGTACTAAGAGCTCGCTGTTTTTGTCGGGGCCTAGGTGGAAAGCGTGTTAGCGCGCACCGCTGCTAATGAGCCTGACACAAGAGGTTGACAGTTCAATGCAAGGAACAACGGAACGTAAACGACCGTTGTGGGATGGGGCAAAGACTTCCCAGTATCCAAAATTATGGCGAAAAAATCCTTCGAAAATGGGAAACTGAATATAACATGCCGAGGTTAATTCTGTTGAGAGCTTTAATAAGAACGTTAAGACCGCATAATGCCTTACGCGATAACTGTATTTTTACATTACCTACTTTTAGCTATAGCTAGTAATGTTGTTCATTAAAATAATTTAGTTATAATTATTAAAAATTATATTTATGAAGTCTTTTTCATGGCATAGTAATTGGGTTAATTGCACGAACCAAAGATGAAATAGTCTATTAACACCTTTTATATATATTATTATGATTTTCCTGTTACAAATTCTTATTTTCAAGGCGTTTGATACATTTTTGGCAATAATTAGGACAATATCATCAAAATTTGGTTTAAAATAGCCAAAATCTGCGTATATAATTGTTCATATTTTTATGATTTTACATCTGTTGTATAAGAATTATTAACATATTATGGTGCATTTAGATACGGCTTCCAGGATTTGTATTTGTTTTCCAAATTACACCTTTAAACTTTATCTGAAATACAAAATATTTTATCGTTATCATTTTATAATGAGCTGCTCATTTCTATAATTGAAATGAGAGGAATAATAAAATCTTGGGTGAAAGGTTAAGATCACTGGAAAAGAGTAACTCAATAAAATTCCAACCGCTTGACTCGGGGGGAATATAAACTTATTTTGGCATTGTTTGATCAAGCATTGTATATCAAATATGACATGCTTAATCAGGATTATTAAATACAAAATTTTACTCCATAGATTTGGTGAGGCCACAAGGTCACGCATGGTACGAAAATTATGGCCTCAAATCTCCCTATATTATTCAAAGTCCGTTATGTAAAAATTAATTGCTATCTTCCCACTCTGAATTATTATTATTATTATTGGTTATAATTTAAAAAAATCACCCGAAGAAGTTATTATTTGCATTTTTGGATGGATAATTACATGAAGAAGGCACTCGTGAATAAAAATCAAATTCAACAAAAAACTATCCAGAGCATGTTTGTAGGTATTAAGTCCACTTCATTTTCTTTTAGATAAGTTGCTCTTTTGGGGAAGCAAAGCAGATTGCTACGCGTGAATTCAGCGTTTGTGCCATCAAATACTTACCGTAAGTGAGATTGAATTATTTATCAAAGAACATGGAATACGCATGAGTTATTCTCTTTCCAATTTACGACTGGATGGCGACTCAGACTATTTTGTGTGTTTGAAAAAATCGTGGCTTCAGCTGAGTGGACTCCCGACATCAGTGCCCCGTTCATTGGACTTGTGAGCCGCTGACTACACCAAGATTTGACTCCCGCGTAAATAAACATAGGACCAGCAGACAGTTTGATGGGAAACACGTTTGCTTCGGTCAGGAAATCTCATGTTTTACTACTCCAAAAGGTTGCTGGAGGGAAAGAATCCACTCTTTTGAGTGCGAGGGTACAAAAATCACCGCGGGGAGCGATAGAAGGGACGGAAGAAAAAAGGGATCCAGTTTCTTTCGGCAGAGGTCTTGGAGAGAACTGACTGTAGGTTCGGCAAAGGCCTGTGCATTTTGCAAGTATTGCGAACACTGCGCTCCATAGCATTTCCGCTCCCGACCCTTGCATATTCAGGACGAGTGAGTGAATGCCTCGTTTAAATTCTCTACGAAAGGAGGGAAGTGAGTTTCAGTTCCAATTAGAGAGCCTATTCCACTCCTTATCCCCATTGCTTCAGTATCCGCGCCTCCTCCTCCACGCTCTCTTTTGAGATGCGCGAGGGAGCGCTATTTCCTGATTCGACCCCACCGAAAGCAGCGACCCCCACCCCAACACCCCCCCCCCTGCCTTTTCTCTTCTCGCTCTATATGCCTGACGTATAATTGGGGCCGCTTCTACGCGAGGCCCATTAAAAGGAATAAAATCTAGCGAGAGAGAAAGAGAGAAACGGTGGCCGTATGAATTATTATTTTTTTAATCAAACTTAATAACTTGAATATGATGAAAAGTCGTTGCCGTGATATTTGCGAGGAAATAATGAACGAAAATCTATCAAGTGCAGGGCTGGAGGCCGGTACAGAAGTACAGAAATACGTCAGCTGAATAATTCTTGACCGAGCTTGAATACAATTCCTTCACATTCTTTGGCAGGGTTTGATTCAGCAAAATTTGAAAGGGATTACACCATCTAATGAGAAGATAACTGCAAGACTGTATTTTAACTGCGGCTCATTAGAAGAAAGAAATTAGTTTTTTAAGAATTTGAATGGAATTCATTAATGATCTTGCTGCAGACTAAATTTCATGCTATTTTTTTATTAGGAGACATGGTTCCTTTTAGTATCGACAGAATATGTATAACAATATTCTAGTTTTCAAATAAATATTTAAGTTGTAAATTTCTCTCGAAGGTTACTCTTCAATGTTAAAGCGATCGAACGATTTCATTGCATGAAATTGAAAACGTTGTTGCTTACACATCCTCATTGACTAATTGCTTTAGTCTTTGTCCATCTCCGATCAACTTAAATGAGAAAAAGAAACATTTTAGTGTGTTTTCCATATTATTTTTTAATTTGCGTAGTTTTTCAGACGTTTTTTATTTATTACCAACCCAATGACACGAATTTTCCTCGACTTTGCCCCCAGAATTACAATTTATATCGAGAAGTTCAGTGACTAAGGAACATTTAATAACTCATAGTTTTCACAATGAATTTAATTAAAAGAAAGCAAGATTGTACATAACTGTATTTAAAATAATATTTTATTGCAATTAGACCATTCAGTATTTTATTTAAACAATTTACATATTTAATGTTTTAAAAATTATAACTTTTTGACAAATTTTTATTTATGTTACTGATTATTTTATGCTGTACAGTTCTTGACTGAGTATTGATATTCCTCGAAAATTTCAAGAAAATGAGTTTAGTCATTCGGGAGATATCCTGATCCATCCAAAGCAGCATTCTGAACGAGGATTTCAACTCTAGCATTTTTCCCGTTTTTTTTAACAGTCAATACCAATATTATGGTGTACTGTCTATATTTTACGGAAAACTACTTTAATAATTTGCATTAAAGTGATTTATACATAATTAAATTTTTGTTATTACCTTACGTTCTTTTCGTGAGGTCGAGTTTGAAGTTGTCGCGCAACTGGCGACAGTGTATATGTGGCAGACCTCTCATACACGCAATGAGTTTTTTTTACACTGAGTTAGATGGTATATACATAGAGAAGTGTGCAAATTTGCTGCCCGGAATTGGATTGGTGAGGGACAGATGATGGATAACCTCGTCTATTGTACACGGGCAATTACACCTGCTCGAGAATTTTCCCCGCTAGATTTTCTCTTGAGTCATCAAAATGGATCTTCTTCTCAATTTTTTTCTCGTAAATTGCATAGTAATTGTGTAAACTTATGTTCAATATGTAAAAAACACCTTTTTATGTCCTTTTGATCAGTGACTCACTGTGGGAAATTATGCTAACTGCTGGTCCCGTCTATCAATTTTATTTATTTGTGCGTTGTTATAAAGAACGACTCTCGGCTTACGATTCTCTCAAATTGCGATTGGTGCTTTTGTATTTCTTGATTTTTTTCCAGTGCCTTTAATTTCTAATTAACTCTTGTAGGTGGATAGTAGGTAGACGTCCTTTTTATCTCTTAAATTCGTAGCAGCTATTCCTGGACTGTATGACAGTTTCGCTCCCCCTTTCTCTGTTGCACATCTTTGAATTCTGACGACATATTTTTTCGATATTTTCTGTTCCTGTTGCATTTTTTTCAGCATAAGAAAGATATAAGGTGATGTGTACCAGTTATCTAATGCCCCAGTAATAGTACATGCTTACTATCTAATCCCTTGAATAAGCATGGATGTAGAAGCTCTTCACAGACTCACTTTAAAAAAATATCCTTTGAACCTTTTGGTTTCTTTCCAATGAAAATGGAAAAATCGAAGAAAATAATATGAGGAACTTTTACATACTTCAGGATGCTATTCAAAAGTGATTCGACAAAAGTGAGAAAGTTTGCTTGGATTGTACTAACATAGCAGAGTCTGCCACGAAATATCATCAGGTTTTCACCAACTGAAAGATTCCTCTCTGTAATCTAAATGCCTGAAAATTTTTTATTCCCTTAGTCTGTCACAGGATATAAATTTTTTTAGCCTATCGTTTTTGCTAATTATACAGATATCAACAAAATGCGAGAATTTTTATAGCAGCAAAAATCATCTCCAAGATATGACGTAGCTGAAAAATAGTGGTTCTGTCTTCTTACGCGAGTACCAGTATTTTTGAACCTTTATTTTCTTCAATTGTGCTATAAGCTCACATAATGTACATCATGATTTTTACATTAGTTTATGGAACTTTATTTTGTAAAATCACTTTTTCAATTTTATTTAGAATTCAAATAGGTATCTGCGTCCTTATTTGTTTCGGTTGAGATTTGTTCCAAAAAACCTTCTTCGAGAAACAGGAACAGAAAGTCAATTTCACTAGGTGTGTTTTTTAATTTTTGTTGATATCTTTAATTTATGCTAGAAATAGCGGAGAATCTAATCTCTTTGTCACCGTTATTGTTTGCACGTCAATTATACGTGGTTTACAGCCTGGCCTTTTTTTTGGAACGTTGGAGCCAAACCATCGGCAATACTACCGGGAGGTTTGACCACTGCCCTGAAAATCCGAATTTTCGAAATCACTTAGCTCACTGCCTTCACAATCACTTTTAGTATCAATTTCAAAGAGACTTTCCTATATCGTCCTAAGTAAAATTTATTCTCTTCTTATTACTCATCGTGACAAATAGAAGCGCGATGTAAACCTAATCGCAAAGGGGTTGCAAATATACTTGTATAATGGCATGAAAACTCAATGAGCATATCTAGCTTGTTCGCTGATGTTGAAATGAGCACAAAAAAGGATACTAAAGAAAATGCTACATGATCGGTCAGAAAAAGATTATAACTTATATTTTGTGTTGTTACAAATTCCATTTTGACGGTCGTATTTGAAGATTCGTATCCAACTGGAGCGGCAAGTCTTGTTTTCGAAGTAATTCAACACTAACAAGGACTAGCCATCAGCGAAAGTATAGCAGCAAATTGAAACCGGGAGAGAAGTTCAATAATGAAAGCCAAGGGGTGAACCTGGTTCATTTTCACAGATGTCTACGACCACGGGAAGTGAGCAACTTGAAACTCTTTGGTATAATAATGTTACGTGCGTGGGTGCAAAACTAACTATTATTATTTCCCGAATACTTTAACCACATTTATTTACCTAAAAATGTTCCACAGTAACATTAAAGTTATTCCCAAACACACCATTTCCCGAATCCTTCCTTGTTGATTCCTGTCTCTCGTCAATAACCACCGTTGCCAAGGCTCTGGATGATTCCTCCGCTACACTGCTCCTTACTTAAGGCTTTTTCGTCCCGGAACAGTCCTTACCCAGGTCTTGGCCATGTTGATCAGCCACCAAACGCCCGTTCACCTCTTGGTCTTCCTCAACTCTTGCGTTGCCACCTGCGTAAGGTGCCCGTTGGTTATAATGCACCACTTTCGGTTTTCCTTGAGGGGGTTTGCCAGTGCGATAAATAACATCGTGTGTTCGCTTCAGGACTTCATATGGGCCTTACCACGCTCGTCGAAGTTTAGGTGACAGGCCACGCCGCCTCTGAGGATTGTAGAACCATACTTGATCTTTAGCCTGGAAACCTCCCTCTTGTGCTTGAACATCGTAGATCTGCTTCGTTCTGTCACTGGCTTCCTCCATATTTCTACGGACTAGATCATGGATTTGGTCCATCTTCTCCTTCAAGCGACTGACATAATTCTCTCCCGATATAAGTTCTTCTCCGGGTTTGCTGCCAAACCTTAGGTCACATGGCAGGCGTAATTCTCTCCCGAAGAGGGTGCAAGCTGGGGTCTGTCCTGTAATTTCATGGACCGAAGATCTATATTCCAGAAGGAATAGTGGCAGATACTCATCCCAATCGCGCTGGTTCTCCAAGACCACCTTGGAGAGGTGTCGGCCGATCGTCCTGTTCATACGCTCAACCATGCCATCCGATTGGGGGTGCAGCCGTGTAGTTCGTGTTTTTCTTATCCCCATGACCAAACAGACTTGTTGGAATACGACAGACTCGATGTTCCTGCCTTGGTCGGAGTGTAGTTCCAAAGATGTACCGAAGCGTGAGAATAATTCCCTCAGCAGGACAGATGTGATAGTAGTAGCTTCATGATTCTGTATTGGATACGCTTCAACCCATTTTGAGAAGTAATCTGCGGCTACTAGGATATATTTATTTCCCGAATCTGTTTCCGGAAAGGGGCCCGATACTTCGATGGATAACCTCTCGAACTCTCGGGCTCTCCACGTAGTCCTGGCGTATGAGTGCCGTTTTTCTTCCTCTCGGCCCGTTCGCGGTGGCACAAACCTCGCAACTTCTGCTTCTATTTTTGACATCCTCCCTACAGTTAACCCAGTAGAGTCTCTCTCTGACCTTGGCTAGTGTTTTAATGATGCCAAAATTACCTCCGGAGCTCCCGTCGTGCAGATTCTTTAGAACTTTAGCTACCATTTTCTGGGGAACGACGATCTGTGTCCTCGACGACGACCCATCGATGCTCTCGACCACTCGCTAAAAAACTCCGTCGTCTAACTTCAAGCTGTCCCATTGAGCCCAATACGACTTTACTTTTTTACTCAAAGGAGCAACTTCTTCCCACCCAGGTCGGCGTCCCTCTTCTTTCCAATGGATTATCTTACCAATTTCCGGATCTTCAGATTGTATGGTACGAAGCGCGGTGGGTACCCAACCATCGTCGGCCACAGTCATTCGTCTTGCCTGACTAATTCCTCCTTCTCGTCGCAAGCAATGGCCACATTCCGCTGGTCACGGCTTCGTGAACAAGGCATCAGCATTCATATGAGTGACCCCTGCCCGATGTTTAATCTCGAACTCATATTCTTGCAGACGCTCTAGCCAGCAGGCGATTTGTTTTTCTGGGTTCTTGAATTGCATCAGCCATCTCAACACACCGTGGTCACTCCAAAGTAGAGACTTCCTCCCGTACAGATACATGTGGAAGTGTTCAACTGACTTCACTACAGCCAACAATTCTCTCTTGGTCACGCAATAATTCCTTTCAGGTTTTGTCAGAACTTTAGTAAAGTAAGCTATTACTTTCTCCTGTGCATCCTGAATCTGTGATAGCACCGCACCAATTCCCACATTACTTGCATCCGTGTCGAGTACAAACAAGCCAGTAGCACGTGGAGAGCTCAGAATACAACGGACCAACAACGTCTTCAGCTTTTCAAAGGCTGCTTGGCTGTCTACTCTGTGATAGAACCGCACCAATTCCCACATTACTTGCATCCGTGTCGAGTACAAACAAGCCAGTAGCACGTGGATAGCTCAGAACACAACGGACCAACAACGTCTTCAGCTTTTCAAAGGCTGCTTGGCAGTCTTCGTTCCATACATATTCTCGGCCTTCTTTTGTCAGGTGAGTCAACGGTGTGGCTTTGTCGGCAAATCCAAGAACAAAGCGTTGATAGTTGGTGCACAATCCAAGGAAGCTTCGGAGTTCGTGCTCGTCTCTCGGAAGTGGCCTATGTTTCACAGCATACGTCTTCTCAGGGTCTACTGACACGCCATCCTTCAAGACAATGTGACCCAAGTACTTGAATTTTTTCTGAAAGAGCTGGCATTTCTTCGGATACAGCTTCAAGTGGGCTTCCTTAAACCTTTGGAATACCTCTTTAAGATTCCTGAGATGGTCGTCAAATATCCTACCAATCACTATCACATCATCCAGGTAATCCAACCAGGTTTTCCATGACAGTCCTCGTAGAACCATCTCCATTAATCTCTCAAAGGTCGCAGGTGCGTTACATAGCCCAAAGGGCATAGCTGTAAATAGCCAGAGGCCCGTACCAATCAAAAACGCAGTCTTCTCTCGATCTTGTGGCTTCATTTCCAAATCTAGTGACGAAAACTCTTGGGATCCGACCAAGGTGTCTAGGGTGTCGTCTATTCGGGGCAGAGGATAAATGTTCTTGACGGTCTTGCTGTTCAGTTGTCTCTTAGTCTACGCAAAATCTGGTCAACCCGTCCTTTTTCTTCATCAACACTACCGGTGACGTTCAGGGATTATTTGACGGGTCAATGGCACCTTGCTCATGTATGACTTGGATGATTTTCTCTGCCGATTTCAAGACGATCTTTTCGATCCTATCTTCGAGGGATTCTTCTTCGCTCGTGCTTCGGACACGAGCGTGGGTTTTTGAAGTTTTGGTAGCCGCTTGGAATTTAAAGACGCGGTCTAGTGCGTCGACCAAAGGTTTCGGATGCATTAATCGTAGAGCTCTCTGCAGTTCCGGATCAGCCACACCAATCACAAAAGACTCCACCGACAATCGCTCGATGAAATCGCTGGGCGCCGAAGGATAAGCCAAGAAAACGAGTTACGCGATGCCCGCTTCAAATTCTAGCACTGTTTTGCCACGGTTTTGACGTCTAGTGAGCAGTTGGCTGTGGTAGACTTGTTGGAGGTGTTTTTCGCCGTACCTCATTTGCAGTCGGCCAACCGGACAATCGTAGTTCCTGTGTTCGTGGTCAGAAATTGGTTGGAGAATGTTCAAAGCGTCACCTCGCAGAGTCACAATCAAGCCCGTAGCTCTGTCTTCCTTCGTCCACCCGTGGGCGTTGGCCGCGGCTACAAATTGCTGGAGTATGTGGACCAAGGAGTCTTTCCATCGTATGTAAGTTGTTTCACACGCATGGCCTTGACACTAGGAGCTAGTCCTGACAATAGTCCTACGCAGCTCGTTTGCGTCATTTCTTGTGCGAGAGTTTTCAGACGATCTTCAAGACGCTTCTCTACGTCGATTTCTATCATTTTTAAGTCCTCTTTTACATTCATTAATCTTTCCTGCGCGTCTTGTACCTCCGAAGAGACGTATTTTAGTTCTTCCTTCATTTCGTTGACATCGGCTTTAAGCTCACCTTTTACTCCGTTGACGTCACGTTTTAGCTTGCTTTTTAATTCACTGACGTCGTCTTTCAACTCACCTTTTATTTCGAAGATATTCTCCAGCAATTCGTCTTTGATCTTTCGGACTATTATTGACAAGTTCTTTCAATTTTATGGAATTTTCGACAAGGTCTTCTTAAAATACTCTAAGGATCTGCGTGAACTCGCGCTTTCCGACTTCTATCTTGAATAGGACATCTTCGGTGTCCACACCTTCGGCCTGAAGCGCCTCACGAAGTCGTCCGTCCGATTTCGTCCCACTAGTCTCCATGTCACGCTCTTCCAACTCGTGCTTCAAATCCGCCACTTTCAACTCACTTAACTTCCCTAATCTTGAAACCATGCTCTTGACTTACATGACAATAAGTCGTGGCTAACACTCCAAAAGTCCACTAAAATTTACTAATTTATCCCACTTCAGACACCAGTTGTTACGTACGTGGGTGCAAAAATAACTATTCTCATTTCCCGAATACTTTAACCACATTTAATTCCCTAAAACTGTTCACACAGTAACATTAAATTTGTTCCCAAACACCATTTCCTGTACCCTTCCTTGTTGATTCCTATCTCCCGTCAATAACCACCCTTTCCAAGGCTCTGGAGGATTCCTCCGCTACAATAAGGTTACATGTGATCTGTAGCAAAATATTTTTGGAGAAATAGAATCTAGGGCAACAAGAAAGCATTGCGTGAATAAAAAACACATTACCTCAGACCATACGTGCGTCAAACAAGGCTAGGGAAAATTTTAATGCAAGGGACCGGCAAATCACCGTCTTTGTAAGTCTTATGAGTGCAAGGTCATATTTCACTTCAGTTGACCCATTGGTGATAGAGTGATAACTTTCAAAATGAGACGAAATGGAGCAAACAAAATTAAGCTAACGAACTTATATATTTGTGGAAACGTTCGGCATCAATGACCGTCTTACTTTCCAGCTTTCATCACCACTGAGCATCAGGAATGTACGGAACTTAGGAGCGCTTCGACATCGGTGGGTCTCTTCTGGCTCTTTATGTGGAAAATTTAAGGAAAATGAGTCATATAGCAAGGCTAACAGCCATCGAAGAGATGAATTTATGGAAGAGGTGGTATTAAAGGATACCCTGTATGGCGTGAGGTGGAATGGTGAGAATAGAGAGAGGGAGGATTGAGAGAGAGAGAGAGTCGGATTGAGAGCGAGAGAGAGAGGATTGAGAGCATTTAATCGGAGACAAAAGGAGAGTCCAGCGAGGCGAGAGAGAGAGCGAGCGAAAGGGAAAGGGAGAGAAGGAAATGGCAAGGAGTTAGATCCAGCTGATTGGGTGTGGGAGTGAGGCAGATGGGTATGGATTACATATCCGCGGGTGAAATGGAGTGGGAGGATAGGGGATTATAGGGGGCACAACCACACGTTAAAGGAGGTGGGACCGATGGGAGAATTGAGCCGGGAGAGAAGGAGGGGATTTAGCGGGAACATCGTGGGGTCTTAGGTGGAAGGGGGGAAATATTGGACCGAGGATGGGAAGGAATCAGAGGGGAAGGGAAAGGGTAAGGAAGGGAAAGGGTAAGGAAGGGAAAGGGAGAAAGGTTTAGGAAGGATGGGCGGGAATAGGAGGAATCTCCGTTCCCTTTTACGGCATTAAAACCAGTTCACATGATACATTGGTCCTTGATGATTCTCCGACGAGATTCGGTGCGTGCTACTAATTGGGCTGTGATACAGGCTATTCAGCTGGTTACTCGGATGATTCTGGTTCACAGTCATATAACAATGCCAGTCTTTTGTAGTCAGGGGATACCTTATTTTTTGGCTCGTTATTTTTGGAGACCTGTGGTCATTGGCACTATTCGGGATAGTTAACGTCCCCTCTGATGAGTAAAATACTGCCATTTCAATATTCAACGTAGCATCAAAATAGGGATCGAAGTTCCGCTGAAAAAAAATCTGACAGTTCCGAAACTATGGCAAATACGCCCATCCAGCCCACAACTAACTTATACAACGCGTAGGCCATATAATCACGAAACTTATCCGAAACCGAAATCACGAATTTTATACCACGTAGTGTGGAGGTCAACGCTGACTGATTCTGGGAAGCGAAAAAAGGCACGGAGGGAAAATAGCACCTAACCCACCCACTAAATCGAGCAAAAAAGTCAACAGGTCTGCTGGCAGTGCTCCGCATTTCCCACTTGCAAATACGCTGAGAAGCCACCTGGACTCGTTGCAAGTAATCCGTCAGGGAAAAATGTATCGTGTAGATTGGGCTAAGAGGCCTGTGTTACATGGTTCACGTACCCGCACAAGTATATGCGTGAACACTTGCAAAAATACATTCACAGAACCACGACAGAGTCAATTTGAAAGGAATATTTTCGCGCAACTTCGCTAGCTGACCATTTAACTCAAAATAATTCCGAAAACAAACAGTTTTGGCACATCTAACGGCACAAGTATTGGGGTAAAAAAACTATGTGGCACTAATTGGTAAAGAACGTGACGCCAAGAATAGGAAATCACAAAGGTTAGGTGGAAAAAAGAGCCTGAGGGGATGTGAAGAGGTCCTTTAAGGGGTCTACCTGCTCATCAACGCTTGTTTCACCTTCATTGACCTCAATCTCTCCGCTGGTGGAATTTCTGGCCTCCAAGTTTTCTAAGCCTGTACATATATCGTGTAACCCGGATGAGGAAGAGGAATGGTTGAAGGGACGGGCGAAGGCGGTGAGAGCGAGTATTGCGAGGTGACGGAGGTGGAGAGAACGAGCGAGAGAAGGCGGTAAAGTTGAACGGATGCGTGGGACTGCCACGCAGAAAATAGCGACGTCATTATACGAGGAAGGGAATGGTCCAGGGGAGATCAAGAAGATATGTGAGAGAGAAGGTGGATGGAAAGATGGAGGAGAAATGCTGCGAATGTGCCGGGGACGTGGCGAGAGGGTAAAGGATACCAACTCCTGAAAGGGTTCGGTAGTGGAATGGGATGGCATGGCTCAGGTTTGGGAGGGATAAGGTTCGCGTGATGGTGTGAAAGGTGCGTTAAGGGGGAGAGGGAGCACCAGGGGTATTGGAGGGGTGAGAGGGGGAAGGGATACCGGCTGGCGAATCTCCAGGAAACTACCCCCAAAGTGATTATGATGCTGCCCCCCTCCCCCCCGCTCTTATTACGACCATTCCTCACCCACGCGCCCAAGGGATCTGGTTCCTCCTCCTCACCGTATCGACGGCAATCCTAGGCCATAGCCTTTCCCACCTTTCCCGTCCATCGCATGAAACCCCCTTCGTACTCCTATACTCCATCCTTCGACCTCCTCACCCCCCATTCCCGCCTAATAATTCCCCCCAGAACACACCCACAAGGCTCCTCTCAGCCCCTCGTCCTCTCCTCCACCGTTAACGCACGTTTCTTCTCCTCCCCGAAATAGCCTTTTTCCCCTCAGTATTCCTTTCTCTCTCTTTCTCTCCTTTTCTCTCTCCACACACAACGGTCCTTAATGCCTTTCACTCTCATTCTGAAAAGAATGGCATCAGTAGCAGAGAGTGTTCGGGGATTTTCTCTCCGAACGGCGGCCGGGCCCAAATCCCCTCGCCGCAATAATTATAAACCTTCCACCGTTCTCTGACCGCGGATTGGCTGGATATGGTAGGAGAAATAGAGGGGAAGAAAAAAGTAATGCCCACACAACGGGGCCTGAATGGAGCCCGTCTTTCCTTGAGTAATCGGTGTTAAAGCGTTTTCTCATAGATTACCTTCTCACGTCTAATGGATTGCGATGCGTTATAAAATAGAATCTTTCTGGGTGTATACACGAGTTTATCTAAAAATATTTTGTTCTCGACCAAACTTCACTCTCTATCAAGTACGTCGAGATATGGCGTCATAATGTACTCTTCTAGGAATCCAAATGCTTGGAGCTAATCAAAGGCAAAAGAATAACAATAAAAAAATCTTAAATTTAAGTTGGAATTTCTTTAACGACAAATTAATACAAACTTGTGTTTGCGGAAGATATTTAGTTGCGAGACGTGGGGATAAATTAAGGGTTACAGTTTTTACAGTACAGCCTTTTACATAAGTATTAAGCAAGTTTAGAGTTGAAAAAGAAGCAAAATTGATATTCTTAATATGGATTTCAAATACATGGGTTTCGCTTGTACCATTGAAGACGAATCGGGTGAAATAAATTTCTAGTCGCTTTTTATCATTAATGGTTGCCATGGTCGGGATGTTGTATTGTTCCTAGAGTAAATCCATATGACATACATAATATTTATTTCACCGTACTCATTTGCTTTCAAAATTCACGAAGCCACTCCTATTGCAAAGTTTCTTTGTCCAATATTGCTGCTGGCAGACTTCCATATACGTGAATACGGCTTCATATTCAGATTCAGTTTACTTTGTTAAAACCTTTAACATTTTCTGTGAAGTAAGCATGCCCTGGATCTGGGGTAGTTTTTTAATTTACAGAATATTCTTCTCACCTCGCACATTCTCATATGTTTTTTCGTTCTGTTTATCCCCCCCCTTTTGGTTCCATTTTGGAAGAGATGCACGGAAAGGTACTGAGAATAGTTCACAGTCGTCTAACACGGAAGTAATGTGGTTCATACTTGGAATCTAATCTTTTAACAGCCCAGAGATTTTTCCATAACCTGAATATGTAGCACAGTTGTATACAAAATATGTGCTCTTGTTGGAGAATTTGCATGAAAAAGTGTGTTTCAGAGCGTAGCCGTGGCTAAATAAATATACAAGCCTTCGCCAAAATAATTTTGAAGGAATACGTATACGAAGTTAGCATGTAGGGAAACGTGATTTAAAATAGAAATGATTCCGCGAAGAAAATAGTCTAAAATATATAGAAATAAGTAGAATCAAAAACTGAAAAAAGTTGCATAAAATATAATGTAATCAATTTAAAATATAAAGGAGGATTTTAAAAATTGATCAGGGATTTTTTAAATGTGTGGTGATTTCACTCTCAAAATATTAAATTTTTTCTTAGTCACTTAGATAAAATGTATTGGTTTGTAAAATATTTATAAAGAATTTTTGTAGAGATGAGACCAGTATAATTCCGGAATTGAATGGTTTCATACGTCCCTCTACACCAGGATTTCGCAATGTAATTCCCTCTCTGCACTAGTTATCAACTGATTTATCATGATTGGTGGAAATAAAGCTAGACGGCCGCTGCTCTCACATAATAATTATGAAAACTACTCCTCGGAGAAGAGAACGGACATGACAGGTCTCCTCATTAGGGGATGCAGACGGCAGAATGGTTCGGATGTGGCGTGACCCTTGGAATGCATAAAAAACCTACGATTTTCACGTGAGTTTCATTAATGTTAATGGACAAAATTTAAAAATAACTTCATTGCTCTCTTTTTTTAATCATTCTCATGCCAAAATATTAATTTATTTCGCATCGGCACGGTGAGAAAATGTTTCACCTTTATTCTCTGGAAGTAGCGGGGCAAAATAACCTTTCCGTTTTGATGCCCATCCATTGTTCCTCTTCCGATCCCTCCCACCTTTTTCCTTTTCGTCCATTTTATCCTTCCTTCAACATTTTCCAGCATCCACCATTTCCACTGCATTGGTTCCGGTTTTCTGCTGTCCCTTTCGCTGAAATCCCTTGTACCTTCAGCACCCATGGTTTGCAACCAAAGAAGGCCTTCATTTTCTGGGGAGGCGCATGTACCGGACTGGCGCTGACCACGAGTGCATCTCCCATCACTCCCGCCCACTCACCTTTAATCACAAAAATGCATTGCGTGTGTGTTCGTGAGAGCATCAGCGTCAGTCGGGTGGACGAAGGTAGCGCGGAAGATGAAGAGGAGAAGAAAGATGGAAGGAAGAGAGGAAGTTGAGGCAGTGGGAAGGAGGAGGATTGTGGGGAGAGGGAAGAAGGATAGTCGGGGCCAGGATGGGTCGCTGCGAAGGTGGCGGGAGGAGTAAGCCGAATCCCGCGATGTGAGTAGGGAATGAGCAAGGGTACCGTAGGCCATGGTGCTCAAGGTGGGGGATTCGTGAGAAAAAATTATATACCAGGGTTTTTTGTCTACAACAAAGGAGGGACCCTGGACCTTACCACTCCCTTGCAAGCATTTTTCTTTCTGTCCTTCCACCGATCCACTTTTTTCTCCACCTGTTCCCAAGTATTTGGTTCTATTTGGGCCTATTTGCAAAATAATTCTTGTTTTTATACATGCATGTAATTTGTTTTTTTTTTATTTAGGCCCGGTTTTATGATAGAGTCGATGACGTTTATCGCATTTTAACGTAAACTTTTATACGTTAAATTGATGTTAAATGAGGGTTTTTGTTTGGTGCGTTTCATTAGGCTGCCAGTTAGTTGACGCGATTTTACTATCGATGGGAGAAATATTTACTTCGGTTTTCATGCATATAGAATATTTAATTTAAAGTGATTATTGAACCAAGCCTTATTTCTCTACAGATTTATTCATAGATCATTAGACATGCTATACCTAATTTTTACCTCATTAAAAGATGTGGAGTGAAATGTATCAAAAAGTAAATACACCTTTTGAAAGAGTTAGAAAATTATACAATATGAAAATAAGATTTTATCTTAATAAAAAAGGTTTCTCAATGGTAAATTATGATTCAAATTTGCATGGTATTAACGTAAATACAATGTTGTCATTATTTTAGATAACACAGTCACCAATACTAGAACTCTCTACAGGCCATACCAAACTTTACTCCATAGGGTATTTTGCAAGGTATTTTCTTAACTTTCCTTACAACAGGAAAATATTTGCCTCGCACAAATGTTAGTCTTTCCTAAGATCGTCATCTCTTGTTTCCCTCCATCCCTTTCTATTTTGTCCTCCTGCATATGACATATATATATCATGGTGTGTGTAACTTTTCCCTTCAGCTAGGTCGACCGAAGGGGATAGAAATGGGGTAGGTGGGATGGGGGGGGGGGAGAGAGGGTGGGGAGGAAATGATGCTGTCGGAGTGGGACGGGGCGAGGGCTGTGGGAAAAGAGAAATATGCCCACCTTTTCGGATATCCCACTTCCACCCTTTTTTCCGCTCTTTTTTTATTTTACTTCCCTCACATTCCCTCTCCCGCTCCCCTCCCTCCCCCCTCCTTCCCCGCCGTCTTTCTGGTCCTTTGGCCCTGGCGGTAGGAAATATGGAAGGTCGGATAAATTGGGGTTTTTTGGACCGGTGCGCGGGGGAAAAAGTATTTTTTCCGAGGGGCGGATGAGGAGTAGGTGTAACGAAAAAAAGCGCTGAATTCGCTTAGCTCTCTAGATTGGTGGATGGGGACGGCTTTTATTGTCCTGGCGTCGCGTTGTGCGGGCGAGGACAAATTTCGTCAAAGCCTATTGCACGTTCTCTGTCACACCTGATGAGTGGCATTGTTACCGGTCGTTTTCTCATGCCTGAATAGAGGTCTTTCAATAAGCTTTATTTTGTTACGTCATCTTTACTTTTCAGGAACTCGTTTAGATCGAACAAAGTTAATGCTACTTCGGAGATACTTTAAAGTCAAATGTGAAGTTGAATTTCAAATCTTACGGAGGCCGTTGCATCTTTTCAGCTATGAAATAAAACCTTTTGAAAAAAATGAGTCGTATGATAACAAGGTTTCACTTGTTCATTTAAATTTACATATTTAATAGAAGAATTTAACTACAGTATTTGTATGCTATCAACTATTAAACAAATTTTCTTTTTTTGTTAGCGTCAAATCATCGACTATATTGCACTCCTAATTATAAACCTTACTTTACATACAATTTTAATGACGCATCGCACATTCTTCTTCCGCTACAAACTAGTGCATAAATAAAACTCTTCAAATAATTGTGCAACACTATCCAATTCAAATTGACTAAGAAAAAAATGACATTTATGCTTTTTCAGAAGTGAAATTGTGCAAACATCTGTTTGATGAAACAATAAATTAGGCAATAATATCCTGAAACTCCAAATGAATTTCTTAGTTTATTAGAATCCAATATTCAAATCATTTATTGGCTTGTTTCTTCCCTAAATACTTTTTTCTGTCCTTTTTTGCCATTAAGACATTTATATAGTTTTTGCCATATTTTTATTCTGTTATTTATTTATAAATTCATAAAACAAATGTAGTGTATAATGCTCCATTCATGGCTGCTGTGATTATGGGTTAAATTAATTATTAGTTTGTGTTCAACACTTAAAGCTTTTACTTGAAACATTTGGACAAAAATCTAATGTTTCATACCTTAAGGAAGCAGATGAAAAAGTACCACTATATTCCTTGCCAGAAAACATTAAATACTTCTCTTGCTCAACGGTTTGAAGAACTTGATCCATGAAAATAATAAAAAAACGTTCAATATTTTACAAAGTCAGGAATTTTAATCCCACTCGTAAAAAGGTAATAAAATGCTATAGTAAAATTATCCTTAAACCCCCATAAAACTCAAACGGCTGAATTCACTTCGTAAATTATTCTTACAGCAAGCGATATTTAATTCACAATCAAAAGTTTGGCAGGGTCTGAAATTTTTGGCCTCGCGCTTGGCCATTTTGATTTTAAATAAATATTTTTTAAACCGAAATAATCGGATTGTACGAGATATTCATTCCCGTTCGGGGAAACTAATACCACAATGGCTTAAAGCCGTAGTTGAGTAATGGAATCTGGAATATAAGCGAATAAAATATGCGTTAACGTTAAAGCCAAAAGTCATATCTCTACTTTTTCTTTTCATAATCTGTGTTATTCCTTGGCGTTGGCATTCATTTTGACTGCATTTTACAACTTTTTTCGGTAAGCTGCTTTGAATTTACAGTACACCTAAATAAAGTCAATCAAATCATACCACTAAATATTATTTTATGTGTCATTCCAATGGTGCATTAGAACGCTAAAGGAAATATAATGATTTTTCTCTTAACCTTATGACCTTACTCAGCCCCGGAGTTAATTGTATTTGAAAGGGAAATTTAAGTTAATGGAATAAAATCAAGAATCAGTGCATTTTTGGACGTCTTGCTATGCTTATGTTTGGACTACATGGTGAGTGTGGAGTGGTGCAACAATGCGATTATTAACCATACTATTAATGCTTGAATCCATCAAAAGTTCTCTCAGTAGGGATAAGAGGTCACTGGCTTTAAAAATGCGTACATCGCTGTGCGTTATCGTCAGGTTAGCACTATAACAGATGTTAGCTGAAATACCAATCAACACAATAATACACCTTTTGGCAGAGCAATAAAACTGTACGACATGAATATAAGTTTATCTTAATTTTCAGATTCTCCTTGGTAATTAGTGTCTCATGTAAGTAGTTTTGTAATTACCAGTTTATATGATACTAAAATTCAGGTAATTCATTATAATTTAACATGCCGGAGTTACGGTTACATCTGTTACGGTAGTTTTGGAGTTACGGTAAAAATATGAAAGGTCACTCATCTGTGGCAGACAAATATTAAAAATGTACTCTTGAAAATAATTTTTATATCTTATAGGGTGCAGTGTTTAATAATAAGAGGTGATATAGTTTTTTAACTTATGTTTGCTGTGTATAAATATAATTGTCTCTCAAATCATGTCATTCAATGAAAAACATCATATGTATTCATAAAAACGAAAATACGACCATCTTGTCTTTGACGGCATTCAACAGGAAGAAGAAACTTAAGGAGAAGGTATCAAGTCATTCCAAATTTGTTTTAGTCAACCATGATTAATATAAGGCATTTATTATTATTTAATTATTTAACGAAATATCAAAGGACTAAAGAAGCTGTCTTCGTTAGCATTGGAACGTACACAATACATGCAAATTAATTCCGTCATATTTATGCCTAAGTTGAATATCGTGTCTTGAAATATAAGTCCCTTATTCTCCGACAAACAACAAGATTATTCCTCGACCACAATTCTCACGCGGGACTGTGTATGTGATGATCACCTACTGTACGCAGTTATGGCTCACAGGGGAAGCAGTAGCAGTGTTAGCTCTCGTGCTTAATAATTGGCAAGTCTTCAAGGAAAAGGATGAGAACACGGGGTGGGTGGTATTCACGCGTGACCAGGGAGCGCGTGTGGAGGCTGCGGATCCTATCCCTCCCCAAGACGTCACAGCCCCACTCACCCCTGCAATATTCCCCTCATCGTGTCTGCCGCACCCGGCGTGCGGCTTCGCTTGGTACCCTCGCATGCCTCGGGTAATCATCTTTCTCCCTCCATTCCCATGGAAACTCTTACTCCCCTCTGCACCCTCAGGCGGGGGAATCGCTCGGGAGACGGTAAGCAAACACTCCTCACGTCTCTATCCCTCTCTCCTTCTCCCACCTTTTCTCCTTCTACTTCTCTCCTGCTCTCCTATTTGCTCCGCACACAACCGAAGAGCTCCTGACAGGTGTCTTCCCGTCCGCACCTCTTATCCCAGCCCCTTAGACTAACTCACATCCACTCATCAAGACACGCTCCTACTACTAGATACTTCGTTTTGTCTCCGAGGCGCAGCTATTTCCAATCCTCACCTCTCTCAAACTGTACTTCCATTTTCTTGTCTCAGGCATGACCTGGTGGAATTTATTTGCTTGGTATGTTGTTTGGGAGAGCTAGGAGCCGACGACGGGGGTCATTTTTGCCATCAATAGTTGGTGGGTAGAGCGGTAGCCACTCACTCATGTTTTTACGCTCCGGATGGCAGGTTTCCTTATGGGATCCTCCTCATCACTCTTCTCTCGCAGCCAGACGCTTTGTATCCGTGTACCTTCCACCTATTTTGATGTTGTCTAAACATTTGTTTCCTTTTCCATCCTCGCCTTTCTTCCACCATTTCTTCTATTCTCGTCGTCAGAAGGCAATACCTTCTCAGGGAATGTCCAATCCAATTCCTCTGTCTTCTTTTTATCATTTCCATCCGAGTCCTTTCCTCGCCCAATCTCTTCAGCACCTCTTTATGTCTCACTTATCCCTCCAACTCAATTTTTTCATCTTCCACCATATCCACATCTTTAGGGCTTCTAGTCTTTTTTCATCTTGATTCTTAACTGACCAAGTTTCCGCCTCACTATATTGCTACATTCCATCCATATCACTTTACTAGTTTCTTCCTCGATTCTTTGTTCAAAGTCCCACAGATTAGCTTCCTCTTTCTTTGGAAACCTTCTTTTGCTAATGCTATCCGCCTTTTTATCTTAGCTGAAAAGGGCATATATTTTATTATAATACTCCCCAGATATCTGAAGCTCATTAGCTGCATGTTAGAACCATAAGGCATGGGTTTTCTGGGGAACGAAAAGTATTTCTACATCTACGCCTTCATAATACCCTGCGATACGAGTCGTGTGGCAAGGGGTGTTAGGACACCATCCATTTGAGGGGAGAGAATTAGGAAT
This sequence comes from Pyrrhosoma nymphula, assembly GCA_963573305.1. Classification (NCBI taxonomy): domain Eukaryota; kingdom Metazoa; phylum Arthropoda; class Insecta; order Odonata; family Coenagrionidae; genus Pyrrhosoma; species Pyrrhosoma nymphula. The sequence continues at coordinate 142,808,036 of OY754327.1, read as the reverse complement.
AGTAAAGGGGAGACGACAAAGGTGTGTCCAATATTAACAATATCTTACGTGCTTCACTCTGTTTATGTTGTAGTCACTTATGCTGCAGGGGAAAAATAATTCTTGTTTCTATCAGTTTGGCAATGTCTCTTCTATCAGTTGCAGAGACATAGTGTGGGGGCAAAATAATATCCTTCGCGTTATGGTGAAACTCGCCTGATCTTAATTTTTCAATTGACTTAACACTAATGTGTAATCTCTGAGTCTCTGGTGGCCCTCAAGCTAATCCTTTCATCAACTGTGTTGCACTTTCTGTTCACTCATAGCAATTTTTGACGGAGGTTGTGGCTTTTCTTCACATTTTATTTATTTATTATATTAAATCTTTCTGTGCTGGGTCCCAAATGCTCGCAACGTATTTGAGATGTAGCCTAAGACTAATAAGAGTGAATTAGCGTATCTCTTTCACTGATTCATCAGAGGCCCTCCTCATATTCTCTTGATTGTCTAGTTTCTATAAATCAGTGCATAGTGGTCGGAAATCGAAAAATCTGGCAAAAAGTTCTAAATTGCTTTTTTATGACATGGACTTGAAAGATTTACGCTTTCCTCGTGTATTGAGTAGATGAAGGTCTATCGGGTTTCCATCCGGGTCAGTTTCTCCATGTTCAACGTTTCGACAGCTTACTCCGCTTTGGTCCTCAGGGTGATAAGTTTAGGACGACAGCGTAGTAAGCTGTCGGAACGTTGGACATGGAGCCACTAACCCGGATGGAATCCCGAGAGGCCTTTATCCACAGTGAACTTGAAACTTTGCATACACAATCTGCAATTTTGGTACGCCTAGAATGGGAAGTCATTCACCATTTTTTCCACCAAACTTAGATAAAAATGCACAAAATTTCCTAATTTCCCATTAATAACGCCCGTTTTCGGTTTTCTCCGTAAACCTTCCAAGTTGATGGCGAAATAGAGGGAGAGCTTTTATAGAAAAAAGCAGCATGAACTTTAGAAGTGTTGCTAATTCTTGCTATACCTCAGTTTTAGAGCTAAATTTTTATATATGCGTGCTATGACATTAAAAAATGGCGGAAAACATTTTTATACGAATTTTATATCAAGTAATGAATATGAATGGGTCTTGAGCGGATAACCGTGAAGTGACTTATTATCAAAGCATGAATAAAAGACTTTTAATATTTTATCAAAAGATAACTTTTAGAACAGTCAGCGACACCTTAAATAAATTTTATTTTTCAATCGCACGTCGGGGACTGGAAAAACTAAGACGCAGCTAGATTGCTCAAGCAGTATGGGCCCAAACGCTTCGAAAACGTAATTTATAATGTTTTTGATCTCCAAAATTCTATAAAGAAGATATTGCTAGGATATTAAATAGCGGCAATGGTTAGCTTTACGCTTTATCTCGGTCAATTTAGTTTTCTTTGGAACCGCTCCAGAAACGTACTTCAAATTCACATATTTCACCCCTTGAAAAAGTACGTAGTTTACCTATTGACCGAGCATGTCCTTCACAACCAGCTGGAATTCTTTTGATGATGACGTCCCACGTCCAGATCATAGCCTTGCCACTTGTAAAGTCTCGAAATAAATTACATAATTCAATCATTTCTTTTTTTTAATGCCCATCCACCGTTTCATTCCGCCTGCTCGTTTGCCCTTATTGCCTTCACTCGCAGACTAACCTTCCCGGAAATGTGCCGCGTTCTTGTCATGCTCGTAGTCGGATTGGCAACGCGATTGATTCGCAGTGATCCTGGATCCGGGTGGATTATATGATGACAGCGTTGGTTGTGATGACGTCACATAAATTCATAATCCTTGAGCCGGATGATCGTCGAGGTGGTACATCCGGAGGATGGGCCGGAAACACGGAATTGTGGAGCGGCGATCGATCTCACGGTGTGCCCAAGTACACGGGATCTGCGTCCGGGGCAGAATAGACCCTTTTCCAAATAAAAATTAGCTTGTCAATCGACGAAACATTGGAGTGTTCTGAGACAGCCGAGGGGAGGCTGATACCGATGCAAGCTGCGGAGACGTTGTTTGACTACAAGGAGTTTGAGTACGTCGTACGATTTGAGAGACTGATCCATGATGACGACGGCTTCGCGTCAAAAACACAAGGCCTTTCACTTCATTTTGGTTTAATTGAAGAAAACTAGCACTCTACAGATCAGAAAACCAGGCGTATGACCGGGGCTCCGCACAAGTTGGGCCCTCGAACCGGGCTTCTCCATATTTGCTCTCAAATGTAATGCAAACATCTTCCATGAAATTACTTAGATATGAATATATGTGGTAGACGCTTCTTTTTCCCATAGATTTTTTTACATATTATTTCATTCTTTTCACCATATTTGCGTTCACGGTCTCAATACCCAAGTGACTGGTGGTTACACCCTTCGCTCTTATTATTATCATAAAAACTTTCCGTTATATCATAGTAAAGCAAACTACTTCCTTGCCCTCACTGTTACTCTGTACCGGGGATCATAGTGCACAATTTAATACTATTTTTAGTCGAAAAAAATACTTCATATTTCAGTCATATTTCTTTAAATTGCATCTGTTTGTGAGTTGAAACTTACTATACAGGCATTAATGAAAATGATACAAGGTTTTATGTTCAAAACTTCCCTGGTTAAAAATGTTATGACTAGAGTTTTTGGGGCAATATTCGAAATTCAGGCAAAATTATATTGAAATATTTTTTTTCAGCTTGTATTGTATTGAGTTTCGAACCTTGATATTTGTTGACAGCACTTTAAATAATAAAAATGTATTATTTCGCGTTTAGAAGAAAATCTGTACTCATGCACTCCAATTATTACGAAATATAGATAACGTGCCGCAAGATTACTTGTTAAAATAGCGTTGAGTTCTAAAAAACCAAATTGGTGTGATGAAATTGTAAACATACTACCGTGTTATTTGCTTTAAGAACAGGCATTTGTACTGCAATGGCACTCTAAACACTTTCAAAGGAATTTATGAAACCCAGGGACTATATTTGATTCATTAGTTTAGGTACTTTTGAAATCTTTCCTACACAGTTTCCGCAATACATAAGTATTATATTTTCAAAAATGTCCTGTTATCCTTGTTATATATCTTTTACTTACAATTAGTGAACTTTTAGAGCCAAATATTTACGCAAACCTTGTATATAATCTGTGTGAAAAACTATTTTCTAATAAGTTCGCTGACAGTTGTTCTAGAAATATCGTGATCAGTCACTGAGTCAGTGATATTTGCCTTTTATACAATATAGATAGATAAGACGTTGACGTTGAAAGTAGTCACCAACCATGTCCTATTTTAATTATTGGAAGAACTTCCTCACATTTTCCAGGTTGCAAAAAAAAAGAATTAAAGTATGACGAATTAATCCAGTGCTTTGCTTTTAATGCGAAACGTTTCTATTATTGAAATCCAAGGCAAAAGCTTGATAATCTATGTAAAATAAGTAAATTTTTACCAAAGTATTGATATGTGCATAAAAGCGTATACAGTCTTAGATTTTCACTACTTTACACATACTGTGTGGCGCATGGTACAGATAAGAACTCTATTTTTATCTTGCGTACCTAGGCTAAATATTTACTCTAGGATGGAGATTTAGCACATAATTAGATGCAAGAACACTCATTTAAGTCTATTAGAAGCTTTTATGAAGCCAATTATTTTGATAATCGATATCTAACGGAATTCCTCCCGATTTAAAAAATACAGTAATTTCAATTGTTTGAATTTTAGTTTAAGATGTGGTAGATAGCTATTACTTGGGAAATATCTGGACAGCCAACTCTTACGAATGAATTTCAAAATCAGCCTCAGCAATCAAACTACCTTTCTAGTTAAAGACTGTGGTGTAGGTATTTATCCAGGCGTGTAAAATGTTCTTCTTGCCACTAAGATATACTATCGAAAATATGTTATGCAGATATCATGATTTTTGTTCATGTTCGACGCTAACAGGTTCTGCATCGTTTTTGAAAGAATTCATAGGAGCCAAAGGGTGAATAACCATTGTGCCATTTAGTGAGAGCAATAAATTATAGTATAGTCTTAGTTGCTTTCAGTGCACTTTCCTATAAAATATATTTATTACAAATCATTATAATACTTAATTAGCGTGAAACCTTTCACGACATTACTAAGGCCCATTTACAACCATAACCTATATACATTTAGAATAAAGTAATGTAACTAAGGTATGACTAATGGTGAGAAAATAGAACAAATACTTAACTAATATAGGAAAAATAACTGCCATAAATAAAGGAAATACGATAGCTTAATAACACATAGAAAAGTGTAAATATTTTTAACTGGGCGATAAAGAATGCTAACTCACATGCGTATTAAGGAAAATGAGAGGACACATAAACTTAGTACCTCCAGTTGTTTGTATTTATGCAATTAATTACAAGCATTCTCAGAGCTCGTGAATCACCATTCGTCAAGCCTTCATAAGGTTTTCTCTTTCGATTGCTTCTTATAGGATATCCCAGTGAATTATTTTTTGTGCCGTTTTTTATTTAAACTATTAACACTTTTTTACAGATGAACTAATACTTGTTATTCAAGTTTGGATATTCTATTCTTGTATTCTCATCTGTTAAAATCACACACTCAAATGTGGAATATTGAACACTGTATGAGACAGTGTAGGCATCCATTTTGGCCCTGCACTAAGTTTCACGGGTGGCAGATCAGTGGCTTCAAGTAGCAATTGAAGGCATTAAGGTCCGAGTCAGCACGAGGCACCCGAATGACAGGAGAGCCGATTGCAAGTAGACGGATGGCGCTGGGAGAGAGTATTTACGGGGCTCGCTAATGGACGAGACCGCCGCCAACCAGCCAGCCAGAGTGCTGGCGGGGCAATGGTTCTTGACCGCGGAGGGCGGGCGGGGTGATCACCGGACTGGAGAGGAATGGCGGAGACGACGATATCCATTTCGGCCGGGGAGGAAGTGAAGTGCACTCGCTCGCATCAGGGCAATTTGTGCGCCCGCGTTTGTTTAAAGGACCACCGCGGGGAGGCAAGTGTTTGCCGTGCGGAGCGAGTTGAAAGGGAGTCTGTGAGTGCGTTGCTCAGCGCTTGTGTGTATGTAGCTGGGCATACTTGCGCGTTTTGTGCTTTCGTTAGTGAGCAGGACCGGGACCGAAGAGTGTTCTTGCTAAGGGTAGCGACCGTTTAAGGGTAGCGACCGTTTAAGGGTGCGGGGACTTAGGGGGGTTTACGAGCGAGTGGTGGAGAAACGTTCCTGTAGGGGCTCGGACAGGGATCGGAGGAATATGGGGAGGGAATTGATGCAGGACTTAAAAGTGGTCATTGAGTGAAATGGAGACGGGAGAGAGAGTTGTGTTATTTTTCGGAGAACGAGGGGACGTAAAAGCTCCGCATCGTATGCTTTTGCAGAAATTTGAAGAGGATCCATTACAGCCTATGTAACAAGCCGATGTTAAGCACCGTAAAACGATAAACGCGGATTTGAGAGGCGTTAAAATAATTTGTTAGACGAAGAAGTAGCAACATTTAAAAGTTCCATTATTTATACGAGAAACTGATTCAGGCATTCATTGTGGAACAAGTCCTTTTAGTAAAAACGATAGTGTATTTGTTATCTAAGCCTATACTATATTTCCCGCCATTTCAGAGTTGGAGAAATGCCCAATCTAGGCGGGAAAAATATTTTTTTAAATTTTAGATCACGAAATGCTGTCATTATCATTTTATCTATCAATCTACATATGGAATATATCTATTTCTATTGATTTCCAAAATATTTGTTGATTGAAAACTGCTTTCTAACTTATAATCAACGTTTTTAGGAAACTGAACGACAGGCCCAAACCTCGTGGTTTGACAATGGCTATTAGCCTCTCGGCTGTGAAACGAATATTCTTCCTTTTTCTTCCTCTAAGTCCCTAGTCTATGCCCCCGTCTTTAGTCTTTCATAATCCGATAGACAAAGGGTCTTTTGCTTGGGGAGAGGGAAAGGGTTTATAGAGGTACTTGGGACTAAGAAAGGAGCTAACCATCAATGCCTATCTCAACGAATTAGAGCCTCTCAAACTTGATTCACTGTTACCAATTTAGATGGAGAAGAAATAACAAAGTACTCATTTGAACACTCTTTAATCTTTAACTGCAAACCATTACGTTGTTAAACAGAATTAATACAGAAACTCGGTATGCTAATGGAGGATCTTAAAAAGCCTGGTTACAAAACATTCAAAGGAAGACAATAGGGAATGAATATTTTTGAATAACAGCAGATCACTGTAGAAGTATCCTATCAAAGAATATTATTTTCAACAATACGTAATTTCATGACGAAGAATATTCATCCACTCATATTTATCAATATTGATGCCTATTCATAATCAGACATTGCGGGGCTCTCAATGTCAGTAATCTCATCCTTTTCACTTTCTCCGGAGATATAGACGTCTGGTTCTTTTAATAACTCCAAAACGTCTGCAAGTAACCCGTTTTTCTTCCTTTTAGATTTTTGGCGTATAGAATAAATTACTGGATCTGAAGATAATAGCAGCATATTGAACACATCTTCAATATTTACGGTGCGAGATATCTTCCTAGCATGTCTATTCCTATATTTTTTCTATCCTTGTTTCTTGTTTCCCGTGCTTCTTATTACAGTTGACGGATAGAAAGAATATCTGACCCAATTATTTGGACGCCATGTATAAGTACATTATAGACACTTGCAGGCATGAAATACAAGAGCTACAATTTTACATAAATATTTGCTGTATCACATTGTACTGTACAATGTATGCTGTACAAATTAAATTTATCTGAGTTTATTGGGATCTCTGTCGATATAGTTTTCAAATTATTCCACATCGTTGAATCAAATTGAAGTTAATATTTGTTATTTTAGACGATAGTTCTGGATGTTGGAAGAAATGTCTCGCCTTATTCCCCTCATCTGATGTTTCGCTACCACCAGGATTAGAGTTGTCAACAAGGAGGCCCATTTCTAAACGGAAACGTTCTTTAATTAGCTGTTTCTCATTTTCATAAGAGGTCTTTTATTCTACCATTCTCACTTGCCATTTTTTTTATTTCTAACCTAAAGGAAATATGAATTAGACACTCAATAAAACGAATCCATGCATGAAGTACCGAAAGTCCAAAACGATAAGTAGCAGGATCCAATTCTGTTGTCCCTTATGATTCTATTTTGTTCATTCGGGTGGGCTTGGCTCCACACACGTAACACATCTGGGATGAAGTTCCTGTCATGGCACTACATACTTTTCCATCCACCATCGTCCTCCCCAGACGTGGTGTCACTGAATGCGCTGCTCCGTTTACGGTGATCATCGTTAGCCTGAGAGATTTTATTTCATATTCAACCCACTCTATTTCTCTTTTAATCATATTTTTTGTCTCATTTTCGAAGGTTATTTTAATTGATCGGTAGAATTTTGTGGAGTATAGTCGTAGATTTTGCCATAAAACTTGTCTGTTCTCCCCTCCTCGCTGGATTTGGTAAAGTTGCAGGGGCAAGAGGGAAATTATGTAAATGGATGAATGGCTTTGAGCGCTGTCCGAGGTTTAGTAGCGTTGTTTATACTCGCTCTAACCACTGCCACCATCACTACCCCATTTAAATACCATAAACATTGTTGAACTTCTTCATCATCCGGGTGCACTACCGTGTTGGATGTTGTGGTGAGGACAACAGTTTCGCTGGCACTAGTAGTAGTGCACCCGGAAGATGAAGAAGTTCAACTTAGAGCACCGTGAAAGCCTTAGTTCTCACACCATAAAAATTGCTTTTCTGCCGATTGTATAATGTTGGAGAACATCAGTCTTCACTTACGCAATGCGTGTGATCGTGTGGTCCACGAGAGCTTGCAATTTCACAGCAGCAAATCTTTCGGTAACTTTTGTGTATTCTTTTGGAGGATAGCATTCCAATTTCATCTCTCTCAGTGCATCGTAGGATGGATAAGTATTACATCTTCTCTCCCTTGCCCCATTCCTAATGCTGACGTACTGCAATTTTCTGCGCTCGTTCTTGACAAAGAACGCTAATGCTTCCTCTCCGGTGTATGGTGTTGGTGGTGATGGAGGCGATTTGTATGCCCTTTAAACTTTAGTAACTCAACGGGTGGTAGTTTGGATAACATATTATAGCAGACCCGCAGCATCCCGTTTCTCAGATACATGAGGAGCATGCTGGGCCGCGAAGACGATTTCTTCTTCAGAGTGCGATTCTATCAATTGCCGCACTTTCTCCCGTTTACCTATGTATGTACATCGGTGGAATACTTTTTTGGTTCTTATCTTGGACGATGACGGCCCTGAATCTGCACTCGTGCTATCTGTAAAAATGTTCTTCACTTTTTGAGGCACGGGTAACGGGTTCTGAAGCCACTTGTGATGTGTAAACAAAAAATTGTCATATGGTCTACCACTTAGCTTCCAACGTTTGGCATAACTGTAGAAAAACTTCTGTGTAGCTTCCCTAACCCACTGTTTAATATCTTCAGAGCACTCGCCTAACTTTAATTTATGGATTACGAAAGCCAACAGAGAATGCTTCGTCTCAATGCTGTCGTGAAGAAGCTGGTAAATCTCTCCATGCGTAACGGGAGCGCTCGGTATGGCACCTAAAAAATCACCACAAAATTTATTTCGCACCTTTCCGCTCTAAATACTTTCACAGCCGTGATTAGTAATACTCTTTGCATACATTCTCACTTAAATAAACTTGTGATTCGTTGAGACTCACTTTATAAGACCAATCAAATGTAAGAAAACTTAAAAAAAAACATGAAATTTTATAAGGGTTGCTTAAAAGTATAAATAAAAAATATAAATGGTCAAGAGTATACTGATTGTGGTGTTAAATCATAGTAAATACCTTAAAAATAAATATCCGAGTCAGAGAAAAATATTTGTAGTACTATGCACCAAACTGTGAGCTCTTCAACTTCACTGTCAAAATGAAGCTGAGCGCGGTCGAAAACTTTTCTGAGCAGAATGGGTTACTTTGACTTGCCCTAACGGTGATATAATTTTGAGGATAGTGACTTTAAGAGCGAAAAAGGGTACCCTCACTATTTAGGAATAAGTTTGAAGCCCCTACCTTAAAGTCAGTTTTCTCACTTTTTTCCGCCTAGATCCTGGATTTCGCCCACTGTGCTTTTGCGGTAGCATGGATAGGGTTTGTTGAGTAGGCCATAAAAGAATGTGGAATGTATGCTAAGGTAAAGGTCAAGCATGAAAGGTGCGTGTTTTGATAGTTTGGCGACGTTGAGATAGTGAATGAGAATCGAATAACGAAACAGATATATGATAGAGAAGTGAATGGCGTGAGAGGAAGTGGTAGACAAAGAAATTCATTGGTGAATGTGGTAGAAGTGACTCTAAGATTCTTTAGATTGCTTTTTATAGGATATTCTAGTGAATTCTTTTTTGTGCCATTTTTATTTAAATTATTAAAACGTTTGTTACTTATGAACTAATACTTGTTTTTGAATGTAGGATTTTCCATTCATGTATTCTTCTTAATTCTTAAGGAATATTAGGAATCTTAAGATGATGAGAGCATGTTTGAAACAATCTAATGGGGTAACTGAAGAAAAATAGGCTTACAAGGTTAGGGCAGTATGGAGGAAATAATTAAAGCAGAGCGAGGTTTACAGATCTATCACCGAGAATCAAACCTTTATAGCTGTGCCTGCCCCGAAATGGTATGTCGTGATCGAAATGTATTTCTGTATGAGTGATTTCAGTAACTAATTACCATTGTCAAGGTACAAGTACTTTGCGTAAGCGTTTGAAAGCGAAACCTTAGCCAAAAAGGAGGGGGAGAGGTTAGCGAGTAAGTTAAGCATAGGGTGATGAGGAGACAAGGTGAATGAACTTAGCGGCTGACGTCAATCACATCCTCACTCTCGTCGGCATTGACGACAGGGGGACTGATCCTCAAACAAGTGGTCATTCACCAGAGATTCATTAGACTCACTCACAATTTCGAATATTTCTGAAAAGTCCAATCTCCGTCTTATTTCTTGTGTTGTTACCATAATTTAGCTTACACCGCACAGAAGTAACCCATTCCAGAGAAGAAACAAAGCCTGCAATTGGAATAGCAGTTTCATCAGCTGTAGTATTTCTGTGGAAGATTTCTTATAAAATACACTTACGGATTTTTACAAGCAACATTCTTTTGATTAGGCAATTTTTAATATCGTATAGTAAATAAATTGGTTAAATACATCCTTAATATTAACCAGTTATATTTTCACCAGTTTATTCTGCAGAGTTATCTGAAGTATCAATATGCTCGTTCAAAATTATACGCCTATAAGGGTTTATTACTGCCCGCGGAGCTACCTATAAGAAGAAAATGTTGACCTGGTAGGAGAGTCAAGGAAATTATTGATATTGATTCTTAAGTCGAAATACATCTCCCATTTACGAAAGTGGATTCAATGAACTACCTACTTTAGTAGGTACATAAAAATTGCATGAAGATAATTTGGACTTTAGTAATTGCACCAGCCTAAAAATTACATCACCCGCATCTTTTTATTTTTCTATGCAAATGTTTTGACGAAAAGACATGAAAATATCTAGGAAGTGAATCGAAAGTATTATACCATTGAAACGGCACTTTTTCTTCTAGCTATCTTTACTATATCACACACACAGTAAAATTACATTTGTCAGCAAACATGGTAAGCTTTAAAATTGTGTTTCTAATCTACCTCCTAATTATATTTCTTTTAGGTTATAGTTATGTTTGCAATGACTTATTAAGAAACTTCATTTCCTAATATATTAAGAAAAATAACAAAGCAAGATTCTATAAAATATTTTAACATGCACATGGATGACAATATAATTTATATTTTTACATCACTAGTACTGCAATAAAAGCATGTTTCTTTGCAGCATAAGTAGAGAAAAAGGATCATGAGTGGGGAACGTAAATACCATTGGCTAAAACGGGTAGATGATAACATGTGTGCCAATAGCCAAGAAATGTTTTGGTATAGGTAGAAGTTTTAGGAACTAAAGTAACGAAGCTAGAGCATTAAGAAGCACCCTATGGTCTGCCATCCAACCTTCATGCTCATAATGTAACGCCATTGCTTGCTGACGGAGTATAATCCTTTAAATTCTCATATGGCTCACATACTTCAGGAAAGGAAACCGATACGCAAAGTACAAGTACAGGGAGAAGTTTAACTGAAAGGGATGTTAAACCAGGATATTAGGAATGGGTAAAACTTATTTTTTATGCATTGTCTTATGATCTTCTCAATTTGTTTTAAGAGTAAATATTCCCGGCTCTTCACACGTCCTTACATTGAACATTTGTTTGGGCAACAGAGGTACCATTTGAAATTTATTCATTGCATTCTTGATGATTGAAAACGAAATTTCATTCATTATTCCAAGGGAACCTTATTAGTCTAAATCAGGGGTCGAAAACTGTGGCTCGCGAGCCTAACGCGTCTCTTTAGTTACGTTAAAGTGGCTCTTAAATAAAAATGAAAAATTATGTGACAGAGTATTTCATTCCTAATTTCCTGATTTTAATAATCTAGCTAATTAATGATCTGGATACTTCATTTACTAATTTATTAATCCGCAGTACTTTGCTTTACAATAGGAAGAATAACTTTTTTTGTCGACAACATTTGACGGTATTAAATTTTTAAAGGATTATAACGATATAATGATGATTTTTTCTTCATCTTATTACGAAATAGTTAATTTTATAAATTTTTATACTACTACTTTAAATTTTCCTTATTTCTAAAAATACATTTTTGGCCCTCGAATAATTTTTACATTTCTGTGAAGGACAGGTTTGGCTCTTCCGCCTCAAAACTTAACCGATCCCTGCTCTAAATCAATGATTAGTTGAAATATTAGCCGCCTGGTGATCTAATCTTTGTATAGAAGATAATTAAAGAAGATAATCCTAAGGTATATTTTTAGTATGTACCTAAAGATTAGGAAAAGAGTGGAGAATAAATTCATCGTAGTTTTAGGTTAATAGAATGATACATAGATGAAATTTTCCATTTATTTAATTTATGGTGACTTAGATTTTGATGTTAGTGCTGTTTCAACGTGTATCAATACCTCCTCGCAATGCATGAGCTCTATTAAAAAAGTCTTAATCAAAGGTAGAAAAGAGTATAAGGTTCATTTCAGATTTAGCTAGGACGTTTAAGATCACAAGTTTGAGTAGGTGTGATTATTTGTTAACTTATTTTCGCTGCTGTAATCGAAACAAGATGTTTTCTTTTGAGCCTGAAAATGGCTATCTTTCAATTATTATATTAAAGATATTTAAAATTAGACCAGGAGTATAATAGGACTGAATTTGAGTTGAAAAATTTGCTTTGTTTCCTAAGACTACATTTCTAAGACAGCGACGCACAGACACGAAACGAGTTTTGTAAAAGACATTGATCAAGGGTAAAGGGTTAGCTTTGAGAGTTTTTCAACAGTTCATTCATAAAGAATTCAAATAAAGCGGCCTAAATGCCTAGGCAATGTTTGGCAATAAAATAGCGATGAAAACAAAGTAATTCTGATTGATGTAGGTACTATAATTCGCTGCTATGTTATCAAACTCTTTTGATGACGGGCACTTTACATTTTGCTTTCTCTAGACATTCTAAGGTGAAAGGCAAAGGCTTTCATCGGAGTAAATAAACCTATGATGTCAAGTGATACAAACTTCCTTTTTGGAAACTTTCTTTTCTTTTGGCTTTATCGATTGAGTGCGTGGGATGTTTTTAAGGATGAGAGTTCGTGAAAGGGAAAGTTCAGCCAGTGGCGAGAGATCGGTCGGTAGGGCTGCGGAGGGGCTGAGTGGAGCACTCCTGGAAGAAGCGGCATATGTGCCGTTTTTCTGTCTTCACCATTCCAGGAGGCAGAGGATCATATAGGATCAAACTCCACTGTTTACGCTCAGAAAAGTATTCGATAAGGTCTTCCTCGTATATTTTTAATTAATCGGAGGAAATATATCGAGGTTTATTCGAGGAGTTCTTTAATGATTATCTTCTGAAAATGATTAAATGTAAACTTACTTTTAAAATCCATGGTTAACTTACACTCTTCTGAAACTGTTTTCAGCTTTAGCAGTATTAAATTGTGATCTACGGGTATAATAGAACTTTTTGAGGCATCCGATGAAGATGAAGATCCGATCTTACTATGGGCAAGATTTTGTAAATTGGAGTTTTTTTGAGTCATTAACACTTACAGTTTATGGAATCACGGTGCGTTAAATACTTTACTTATTACTGGCTTTAAAACTTTAAGTTCACTAATTTCAACCTATCGTATTGGCATGCATGATCTGTTTTTATTTTTAGATTTACAAGCATTTGGGATTTTTGGAGTAAAATGCTGTCATGACACCAAAGCGCGTATTTCTCATTTGCATTGTTTGCTCCAGATATCGAGGAAATTATTCAAGCCGCAGAGAGTATTTTTAAACCATGTCAAATTGAACGAAGAACGCAATATACTGCAAAATGAAGCTAACTTTGATTTTCTTCCTTGGAAATTGGATCTTCAGCAAATGGAGAGGTATACCAATGCATATTTCAAAAAAAATATCTCCTGCCATAACATACTCGAATTTATCCTGTGTTGCTGCTTCCTGAAAGTTAATTGGATTCAAAAATCAATTAATGTAATTGTTAAAAGTAGGTCATTGAATACCGTAGTTTGTATACCACGATAAAAACAAGAAAGAATCATGAGACTTCGACAACACTTAATTCAAACTTTTTAATAACAGTGATGCTTGTACTACGAGTATTAACATATAATTAAATAATAATTAAAAAAGTAGATCTCACATGATTAAAGTTCATCCAACATAAATTAATGGGCACATATTTTGATAAGACCGCTTTTCAACGTATTGGCATTGGTATGTGAGCCATTGTGGTACAATAGGTGTAGTTAAGTGAATAATTATTCAATCGGTAAAATTAATCTTGAGTTCTAAGCGGACATACTTTTTAATTATGGACTGATTAAAAAAACGTTTAGATCACCTTATAACATGGAATACCTTTACAAAGTTGTAAAATATTTCATGAAAGTTAAAAAAAAACATATCATCGACTTCAACTTTTGCCACAAAACAGCATGGCATCAATTGCGATAAATGGAAGTGCTATGTTAATGACCCAATTTCCTTAAATGATGGGTGGTACTTATAAGGAAGACATTGCTTCTGGTTTTTGGAGTTTTCAAAAATTAATTGACCTTATACGATGAAAATGATCGAACATTTTGGGAATTGAAAAGGCACCGGTGATAAATTTAATGGAGGAAAGGTGCATGTTACAGAGAGTAGTTCTCTTGCTCCCTTGACCTATAGAATTTCAAATAAAATGCCAGATTCTGGTTGATGACATCCCAGGTTCACCCACTTATTCACGGTGGTTGACCTTTAATAAAAGAATAACCTTACAGCAGTGGAAGTGCGTATTTCTTTCTAAAGCATTAGGTTTTCCTCGGCTTACTTTTTTATGTTTTACCTGGGAGTAAACAGGAATGCTACCATCCACCTTTTTATGATACGGTATGTTATGAATCGGACGGAGGACGTTAAAGCGAGGGGCAATCAAGTTGTCCGATGAAAGCTTATAGACATACTCACTTTATGCAAGGAGCCCACCGAAATTACGACTTTCTGTCTTCTATAAAACGAAACCGCAATAAAAAAGGGACTCCTCTTCCCTGAGGAAGCCCATCAAGATAAGGGGAAGAGTGGAAATAAGGGAGCTTGGAGGACGAAAGAGTACATAACGACCACTTTGAGCATTCGAAGCACGATTCAAAAACGGATCATTGGACGGAGCAGTCAGCAGTGGACGCTGATTGGTTGAGGAATATATATTCTTCCTCCTGAGGGAGAAAAAAAATCCTTTCGGATCCGATATATTACTCTCCAGGGAATGAGGATCCGAGAGTCCGAATACTATTTGCAAAATCAGTGGCAGGGACAGGGGTACAAGGGAATGGAATTGGGGGTATCATTCGTATCACAAGGTCTCTACGTTTCTATATTGGTCCTCATTTGTAAACAGAGAAACTACGGAAATTTTTATTCCTTGTTCCATAATGGTTTCTGTTTTGATTCGACGTAAATGCTGTAAGCATTTCCTGTTGTAGTGCTGTCACGGAGTGGTTGATTTTTAGAAAATATAATTTTGCCCGCGTAATTAGACTAGCTATTTACATCAATCAAATTATAATGATAAATTAATAATAAATAAACTACTTTGCAATTCCACAATTTTATCATATGATAAACCACTGGTTCATTAACCAAGTTACACCTTCACATGTATATGTAACTCTGTTAACGAAACTTTTTTTAAATTATAAAACTGTGGAATTTCAAAGTATTTGATCATTATTATATTATAAAATAATTCATCAAAGTAGATCCTGAGACGGTGACGTTGATAAGATATACTTGCCTTTCAGGCGTTGCTATAATTTTTAATCGGTAGGTAGTTGATAAAGACGAAAATTTATAATGAAAAATATTTATTTCAGTGAGTAAACAATGATAACGAAGGCATTTTATGCTAATAAAACTTTGCTAATAAAACTGATGTAGTATCAAAGACCGATGATACTGTCTATAAGAAAAATATTATTCTCACAGGGATTTGGTACGCTTTGGATATTTGCTGTACATTCTTGTTAAGTGATCATCAAACTAGGTGAAATTTTCACATTAAAAAAACAACTTTTTGTAAATGATTTTATCACTGAACCAATTATTAATTATTTTTTTGCTCCCTCGAACTGATAAACAGATAAAATAAAAGATCCGACTAAGAAGTCTTGGAGAAATTAAGACCCAGAAGTGTCCTGTATGTTAAAACGTTAAAAAGTAAAATTCATCAAGAATCTTGTCAATTTGAAATTGACGTGAAAATCTCCTCAGAAAGTGTGTTTTGATTACTATTTTTGCTGGGATATGAATCCGTAATTCAACTACAACCGGAGAAAACTCCCTATTCCTATAACATATTCGAGAATGAAGACCGACTTTGGACCCGCAAAGTCATGAAAACATAAGATGTAATGTAGTCATATTAATGCCCATGAAAAATATTTCATTTCTGATAATGCCTGTTCAATTATCAGTTTCTTAAATAATGGCCATTGAGTTAGATACGCCGGTTGATGTCCAGAAGAAGACACGCAGCTCGACGTGGGTGGCGTTTGAGATGGCATTGGGAACAGAAATGATTCTGGGGGCGTGAAGGCCCTCGCGTTAAAGACGTGTCAGGAGATTGCAAGCGGGAAGTAAAAGCGAAAGTGCGGGGGAGGCGAAGCGCACGCGAATTCAGAAGAGTGGGAGAGAGGGAGTGGGGTGCAGCGGCGAGAGCGTGTTCGGTCGGCCACCGGAAGGAGAGCGGGGAGACGAATGGGAGAGGAGCCATAAAGGAGCGGAAGAGAAGGAGGGAGCGGTAAAGGTGAGGGAGTGGGGGTGCGGTGATAAAAAGTAGCTCCGCCTAAAAAAGAGTAAGCGGGGAATGTGATCGAGGGAAATGGTTTTTACTTTTTTTTTGGGGGGGGGCAGGAGTCCTTACAATGCTGCTGTGGTTGGAGTGCCCTCCCGGATCCCTTAAAGAGGACCAGGGTTCGACTCCTCCCTCTCTTTCCCTTTGAGTGCCCAGCTCATAAAAGATCCAGAGCGTAATCCTCCGTACGGCGCAATAAAAGACGAAGACCCTCGAAGACCGTGCTTGCAAGTCTTCAGGGGCAAGAGAAATGCGCATGGATCTCAAGAGGGTTGATATTCTTTCAACGGTTTCCCTCGCAAAAAAAGCTGGAAATTTTTGAACCACATGAGTCGGAAAAAAAAACCCATCATGTTCTTTCCTTTGGGCTTCACCTGCTCACCTTAATATAATTGTAGCAGACTTCATTGCTTTTATTATCGAAGGTAATAAATCATTTCAGTCCTCTTGATTTCATTCCTTCCTAAAAGAATGCCAGCCAGTTTGTGATCTGATTTCCTCAGGATTTCTTAGAGTACTACCCTCGTTATTTGAAAAACAAGAATATAGAGTATAGCTGTTTCAAGTTTACATTATTCCACTCTCGAATTACTTGGCAATAAAGGAAGAATATGTTACAAGGAGAAAGAAAAATAAAATGTAATACCTACTCTGAATTAGAGAACATACAGGAGTTTATGACTTGCATGCATCTTATTACATTAAATGTCTCTTATGAAACTTGTTTCCGAGCATTGTGTTTAACGCAGTTTTGTCAGTAGAATCTTTGAGGGAGATAGGTACATGAGTTTTGGTTAGAAGGAGTAACAAATGTGGTATGGTGAGATACCAGCATGGGAGGAAGGTTGACTTTGGCTAATTAAGAGAATAATATAACTAAAGGGTGTTAAGGGTTAATATAACTTATGGACTAAAATTAATCTCAAAGATCAGCGTATTATCACATTTTACGCAGAAAGTAAAAGAAACTACTTTTTGATAAAAAGTAATCAACTTTGATGCTATAAAAGGTCCTAGTTTTGTTCACTGTCTTAGATTATTCGAATTAGTCATTTGCATTGAAATTAGCCGGGATTAACGATCCGTGAAGTATAAACTTATTTATAGAACTAGCAATTGCTTCTTCTCATGATAAAAATGATGGAAGGTGATTTTCTTCTGAAATTCAATTCAGTTTACGGTGAGAAGAGGTAGATAACATTGAAAGTCATAACCATCGGTCTTCCTCCTCACGATCGAAGATGATTGACGCCAACTCTAAGCAGGGAGACATGTGAAACCTTTCAAAGAGGTATAATTTTTTCCCAGGGGTTTATAGCGGTTTAAAAATGGAAGAAAGGATTCGCGGTGGTAAAACAGTTGTCCGATAGAAGATGCTTTTGAAGAAAGAAATGATGAATAACGGGAGTCATTTATAAGGTAAATGGAATTTAAAAAGCCCGAAATTTCTCTTGGGACATCTCCGATACATAGCATAACATTAGATGACCTCGACTCAATAAAATATAACAATTAATTTATGGTAGTCCCCAACGAGTAAAAACCCTGGGTCCCAAACATATAACTTGAGCACAAAAGCATTAGAGATTATGCCTTTGGCGGATTCAGGCGGGGAAGAGGATCTTCTCCAAGAATCCTCTTCAGTCCAGGTCCCATACTACACCCATCGTCTCCCCAACCCAAATGTTCAATTGAGAATGTTTATATAATTTATTCAAGTACTTCATAGTGCATTGCAAAATAATAACTTCTTACTATATTTTAAATCTTGTTGATTAATTTATGAATCCATGTTTATCACTACATAAGAAGGAACTTTTAAAGTCTCAATCTCGCCCCAATAAAGAAGTTTATCTATCTACATATCTACATACATAATCTACATCGTGCCTAATGTGTCATTTAAATACTTCGTCACTCTTTAAAATTCCATGATGATAGATTCCTTGATGTTTTCTATTTTTTCATGGATTTATGTTTCATATACTTAACTTTAAGTATCGTCAATGAACGAAATTTCCATGTAATTATGTGTATGACCGTTAAATTTTACTTATTAACCGCAATATAGCCAACGTTGCAATGTATCAGCCTCAACATGAATGTCTTTTTCATAAGACCTGGCATCGTCTTCCATCATGGTGGCACTCACAATACATGACTGATTGCTTTCAGACACATTAATAAGAAATCATAGACTCCATCCAGTGTTATATTTATCCTCCGCCTTGTTGTAAACGCGATCTGCTGGGATCGTGAAAGGTATTTGATTCATAATGAAAATGAAATATGATGTTTGTAAGGTAATAAAAGGAGCGATTTTTACTTTTCGGCAGTTCTTTTTAACGTTCAAAAGTGTATTTATTGATGTCACACTTTCAAAACTTCCGCGGCTAGCTATTTTAAACGTAAAGGACCTCACCAAAATTCTTACATACTTTTTTTCGACGGAGTACTCTTTCCTCTATTTAAAAAAACATTGTTTTGAGTCTCATATATCTTATTATTTATTTAAAAATACAATCCAATAATGTTTTAAACAATCCCTTCCATGTTTCGTCTCTTCGGCTTTCGTAATCACCGATTGGAAAAATTCAGACTTGGTGTGGTTTTCATTTTGCGTATCCAATCACCTAAGAGACCATTGGGTGGAACTGCGGAGAGAGAGAGTTACGATTAGGTTTGATTAATGCACTTGTCTCCCACTTCTCCGTCTACTACGTTTCCGTTCCCGCATCTCCAAACTCTCGACGATTGAGGATTTTCGTTCTCAAAACTTTTCACTCGGAACGCGAGACGGAACCATCCCCGGAAATCGAAGGACGAAATAATTTCTGCAAGAGAAACCCTAGGGTCGCCACCATGATAAATATGGAGAAAAATGGGCAGACGGAACTCCATGTGGGTGGGATTGCGTGAGGTTGGATGCATGGGAGGGGGGGGGGGGCTTTTACTTAGCGGGGGGAGGGGATGGAATTATAAAATGTGAGGGCATCGGGGAGAGACTAGGTACGAGAAGGTGGAGGGAGGTGGAGTTCATTAAGAGGAAAAGGTCGAAGGAAGGGGGGTCGCGAATGAATGCCCTGTGCTCACCGCGGGACAAGCCGAGGGGAAGGGCTAAAAAGGGCCGCGGTATGGGTCAAAGGTTTGGAAGCGAAACGTAGAGGAATAGGGATGACTAGGACCTTGGAAGATGGAACGGGTGTAAAGAGATGGGGAGAACAAGAGAGAGAGAGAGAGGGGGTGAAAGATGCTTAACTTAAATGGAATTTTGAAAGTATTTTTAAAGAAAATCGAGCACCCACCCAACTTGATCCATTCATCATCCTTCTCAATTTCAAAGTAAAACCCCACTCCCCTCCCCTCCGCCACCCTGAGATAATTTTATCTCGCCTCGAGGAAGAAACTCCGCGAAAAAATTCATTTCAACTCTTATCCCTTCTTCTTCTCCTCCTCCTCTCCGAAGCGGAGCAGGGTGCCCGTGAAGACCCTTGAAGCTCCCACATCCTTTCTCTCTCCCCGGCCCGCCCACCGCACATCCGACGGTCTCTCCCGAGCGAACCGCCCGCTCGTTCTCTCTTCAGTCTTTTTCGGCGGATAATGAAAATGCGCGACCCGGGAATGAATTCGTCGGATGTGCCGGCGCGGGAGTGAGGAACGGGTGGTGGGTGGGGAATGGGTGGTGGGTGTTGGGTGGGGAATGGGTGGTGGGTGGCGACGTGGGAGGGGGGTGGGGGAGCGGGAGTGTGCGGGAGAGGAGAGAAAGGGTGCGCGGCCTCGGAGACGGGGGATCAAGGACCAGGGTGCGCAATAATGCTATATTGGAGGCGTCGAAAGCCAGAGGAGATGTAGAGTATGTCTGCATCGTGAATGGTGGTGTGAAAGAGGCACTTTATGGGAATAGCTTTTGTAAAAAATGTGCATATTGAATGTGGATGAGACTCTTACGAGACACAACACTTAAATGTTTTACTTTTAAATTTTTAATGTCAATTATATTGCTTCTATCTTTGATGAACGAAAGAACTTAATCACAAGTTATCATTCAAGCTCTTAAAATACAAACTCATTCCCATAGTTAACAGTTTTGAAAATTAAAAATATATATTGGTGAGGGTATTTGAATTCATCAAATACGTATATGGCTTTTGAAACATTAAAATACTTATTGTTTTTGCAGGACATGGCGACATTGACTATGACTGTTATTTCAACGTAGCAGTAATGCTATCTTGAATCCATTCCCACCTAAAATATCATAAACCAGTGAGTATCCCTGCAGTAATCTTTGACCGAATCCTTTAGTTTGCCAGCTACAAACGATCAAATCAAATATTTTTTTTTATAAAGAGCCTTCCTTTTCAGTTTATTTGGAAAATTGACGCACGTTAGTTTCATTTCATTTTCTCCTTAAGTATTTCCCCTGATATTCCCATTTACTCTTTCTTGTGGTCAATCATAAGTTCAAAACCAGCTTTGAAATTGGTCCCAATCGTTGTATTGGCAAACGGCGCTTACTATGCAATTATGCAACGTGCATCGCGATAAACTTGAAACAATCATTCTTTTAGAATAATATATGATATCAGGCTTTCCCGGCGAATGATACTGATGAGTTCTTCTCGGGTTTCCCTCCGGGTTAGGCTCTCCATGATCGCCAACGATTTGGCAGAAGATTTTCCTGCCCTTGTCTAGGCTCCAGGGCGTAACCCAGTGGGAAACCCGAGAAGAACTTATCACTTTTAGAATAATAATTTTTATTTTCCTCGTAGCTGCATATCATGATGACTTTTACATCTCGTGCTTTTTTGGTAGTGTGTGAATAGTTTTTGGGATCCCTCAGGTTAAAGATGTTGGTGTGCGTCTCGTGCATACATCGTCTCCAAACTCCTGAGGAACATCATACAAGTCGCGTACTCAAATGTTCTTCATGAAGTTCCTTAGCCAGTGCAGATTCCGAAATGAGTTCATACATGGGTTTCCTTTGCTTGTTTCCATCAGCCCAAAAATTGATTTCAAATGCCACTTTATCGTTCTTTTATTTGGGGCACTATTGAAATATTTGAAAAGTAATACCATCCTTCAATCCCTCAAGGGTATTTTGGAATAAAAGCGTCTCTTTTTTCAATTATTGGCTGAGTCTGCCACATAGATACCTCTATCCTTTTTTTCACCTGCATATGGAAGAGTATTACCATTGTAAAAGAGTACACAATGTAGTCGATTATCTTTATTTACTGGAAGTGGGCAGATGTTCTAAGATGCCTGCCAGTTTTTTCCTCTAGTCGGCATTTGCAGGTGTATAAAAAATGATAGGGTTGAAGCAAAATATGTGTTTTAAGGTGTAATTTAAGGAACTTTTTAGCGAGGTTATGCTTCATGGAAGAGTTTGCTTTTAAAATATTTATTTACCGTTAAAATTAAGGAAATAATGCACGATCGAGATATTTTCGTTCATTCATTTCAATAAAAATGTGTATCTGCATTACGGTGAATTGAAAAACTTAAGGGCATATAAATAATTTAGCAGCTTTGACTACTGTTACATTTCTATAAGCGGAATTCACAATGAACCTTCATGTCCTACCAGAAAAAAAGCTAAAGTGTTAATGGGTCTCCTATCATATTATACGATAAATTGGAACGACTTGTTGATATTAAGCATTCGCGTATCACATTAAGGCGATACCGATGAAAGAAATTAACGTAAATGTTATATATTTATCGTTACGTAAAGTAGGAGAGTTATCATTGTGTAAAGTATGTATCCTCGTAGTGATTGAACTGTATGGCGTTATTACCTTTCCTATTCACATATTAGTCGTTAGTTACCGGAGTTCTTTCAGTCTCTTTAAGAGTTTTTTCTTTTGGGTAAAATACCTTAAAAATTTTCAACAAATGAGAGAAAAATGGTTGCATAGTAGTAGTTTCTACAATGATAGCCCGAGATTTTATTGTTGCACCACTGATATGCTCCTACAATTTGCCTTAGTCATTATCCCATTTCAATTCGCTGGGGTTTGTGAAAATATTCACAGCAATGCATACAATTTCTTCCACAAGTAATTTGTTGCCACGGCTGTTATCAGGGAAAGAGCAAGTTAGAAGTAATTAACTTCGGGTATGCCATTTTGAATATTCCACTGAGTTACAATAAGTGATTAGTTCGAAGTAAATGACTCAATTATTGTTCACACAGGCTGAATCAGCTGATAGCACTAACTGAGCACAAAGAGAAGCTTCAGATTTTGATCTGTGGATTACCATCATGAAAAAGAAAAATTGTTTTGCCTGTATCGCAAATAGTACATGTGAATCATCATGGCCTGACGTAATGTACCTACATTCGTCACTGATTAAAATCGATTAGTTCCATGTGACAATGCTTATAAATTTGTAAAACAATACCTATTTTCAACAGGTTTTCATTATCCGATGGCCTTTCCCTATTTATCTAGTCATTCTGAGTCCTTAAATATAAAGAGGAGGAACAAAATGTAAAGCCACTTATGAAAGCATCAAACCGAGCATATCTTTCAGCTGCTGTGTCAAAGGGGTTACCAAGCGTGTGTACAACTATAAAGCTGAATTTAACGTTGTGATATTCCATATGTATCTACTATCGTATATATATTCCCCCGGGCACCAATCAAGACGAGATTGGGGACTAAAACGCCACTTGAAGCAATCAAAAACGAAGAAAAATGAGAATGAAAAACACCGCTTGAGGGTCGGCGGTGTTGAGAGGTGCGATAGAAATGAAAAGGGCAAGGAATTTCCAAGTTGGGGACGTCAATGGCTGCGGGTGGATGGGGAAAAGGAGGAGGGGATGAATCATCTCTCTCACTTGGAAGAGAGAGAAATCCTTCCCACAATGCCTCATCACCCTTCCAATCCTCCGAGCCTCATTCACCGCCCTTTTATTTTTTTCTTTCTCTCTCACTCCTCTTCTTTTCATCCCGTCCCAAGGCTAAAGCGAAAACTTCCCTCATTCCTGTCAAAAGGTTTTTGCGAGTTTATTTCGCCTGCCGCTCACGTTTTTATTTTTCCTTGCCTTCCCTAATCTTCTGTCGAGTCCCTTTTACCACCCCTTCCCACTGCCTTCTCCCGTTACCCCCCTACGACTACTCACGAGGATCTAACCAGTCCTAACCGATTCCCCTTCGCTACCCAGATCCTGGCTCTTTCCCCCACTCCACCCCCTCCCCCCGCCTAATCTCCTCTCCCACCCCCACTTCTCCCACCCTTCCCAACGCCTGAATCCTCACACCCCATCCCCACAATACGGAAGTCTCCGGCAGGCAATTAGTGCTCCCGCTCTGTATAGGTACATCTCGAGGAAGACATCGGGATTGAACGGGGCAGTAATAAGCGCCATTCATGGCCTGGTTTAGAATGTGATGTGTATGTGCGGGTGGGGTCTGTGTTTGTCAGTGTGTTGTTGCAAGACGGGAGCAAATGTGAGCCGGAATGCGTTTGTATTCGTGTGCTAGTGAGTTACTAGGTTCTCCCAAGGCCGTTAAGCGCTTCTCCGGGACTGATGCATGTGCGTTTGTGTGTGTGTGTGTGTGTACTTCGGCGACGGGCAAGACAATGGAAATGAGTCATTAGCACGTTGCCGTCGGACTTCCTTGTAGATAGATAAGTGGAAGGGCCAAAGTGCGCGAGATTGTATTCTCCCGATTGCTGTAAAGGGTCTTAAGAACGGATTGCCCCTTTCGCTTTGACGCGCGATCTCGGAGAGTGATATATTTTTGTAGCATGTGAGTGCCTTCCCACAAAACCACTACTGTAGCATTGCTTTGGAGTATTCTTGGAATTTAAGTTATCCGTGACTGCAGTCTTTTTTACTCAGACGAAACCAGACATCTGCTTCATTTTCGTGATATACGATGAACAATTAAAGAATTAAAGAAGCTACTCTCTTTTATTAATTTTGTGTATCCGAAGTAAAAAGAAATGCACACGTGGGTCTATTTCTTTGACATAAGTGTTATTATTAAGTATTCATGCAATTACTCTAAACTTTAAAATAATTTTATCGTTAAATATATTGCTTACGTTAAAAATGAGACTCCATCATTCACTATTATATTTTTATCATTGGTTTTAGTTTTCCCTTGAACCTATTACTTTTCGCTAAGTGGAGCTTATATTTCTAAATATCCTTCTTCATCTTCGTATGCTTCGTATTAATTCAATGATCTGCTTATTTAAACCACGGGAAGTTTAAAAACATTCCTTATTTTAATTTAATTTTCAATATCCGGCTGCAGTTCAGCATCTTCTGTATCTGTTGTACATACAATTAATATTGTATTCAGTTTTTTCTTCACCTTATCCCAATTAAGATCTATATGTATTTTTCCATATTTCTTTAGCCTATTTTTTCACTTTAGGCCACACCAAAATTTTATAGAAGTTTCCATGACATATCTTGGAGGCCAGACTCATAATGCTACGCTTCTCATAAATGATTATCTTATTTTTCCGTTGTAAGGGTTAGCTTCAGCTTCCTTAAATTTTACAACTTTTCGAATACTGACGCGATGCTGCTGGCACCTTCTTCATTTCTAAACCGATTTTTGACCTTGATCCAATCCAGTAACTTACTAATTACATTGAATTTACTAATTGAATGACGAATAAAGCGTAATTCCATTTTTAGGGTGTCGTTTTTTACGTGGTTTTATTCAACTTGCTTTGTATGTCTGTTTGTTTGTTTGGGTGTAATCTGTTAATCAATTTTCACCCACTTTGCCTCATCAGATTTTTCTTCAAATTTGGCGTACAGGTGTAATTTCGATGACGGTATAATACTACAATTTAAGTGTCACAGCTTTCTTTCCCATAGGCCCGGATTCACTTCTATCGAATGTTGTTCCATCTAAATCCTTTGCATTATGCCACTTTATCCAAGGACTGCTATTGTGGCCGAGTGGATTAAGGCGGTTGGGAAAATATAGAAATAGTTGGGTTGGGAAAATTGTCAGATTTTCGGTTTGAGGTACTCCTGCGTCTATGTTTCTTTATCGAATATGTTTCGAAAAAAATGTATGATGCCCAAACCCGTGCAACAGCATTTTTACATGGCTTTAGTCATTTTGACATCTCTGTTTTATAGGGTGAAATCTTATAGTCAATTTTTCACCCACTTCCGCGAAGTCGATTGAATTGAAACTTTTCCCACATGTGTCTTTGGAAGAATAAACAATATTTTCTCAATTTAAACAAAATTATAGACAAAACATTATTTCCATTCCTTTTCACAAAAGCTTTCACTGTAAATTTTTCAATAATTCATCCATAGAATTACAACAATTATTGAATGAAAAATTGGTGAAAATTATTAATACTTAAAACCAAAAATAGAATAAATTTTTAAAACTTTTTAAAAAGCATGGTTCTATTAAAAAATGTACTAAAAGTGTGCATTCATTTTTGAGCTGTCAAAACTGGCCTGCAATAGGGATAACGTGACTATTTGTGACTAAAAGTATAACCATGGGGGTGTAACTAACACTTGTGATGCAAAAGGCTTTTCGCCGGAGACACCCAAGTCCTAATCACAACTTGTGATATTAACACTTTTCAACGAATTACTGTAAAGGTTGAGGCAAGTATCGCTTGCCAGAAATTCCTGGTCACGCACAACTTGTAATACTAAAGACTATTTAGCACGTTAATGATACAGTCTTTTGTATTACAAACGTTGATTGAGCCCCCATTGTTTCATTTTTTGTTTCAAATAATCACATTCTGCCTGTTGTAGGCCAGTTTTGGCAGCTCAAAAATTAATTTCCACTTTTTAGTAAATGATTTTAATAAAATGTTTTTTTATAAAGGTATTTTTCTTACCTAGTCCAATCTCACCTTACATCTCACCTTTGTCTCAAAATGCAGTCGACGGTAAAAAAAATCTTTCACGAACGACTAAATTTAGGAGTGTTAATACAAGCAATCAAGTGAAACAATATCCGCATCCCACTCATTATCACTCCAAACGCTTTTCATGCCTTATTTTGTCCATATTTAACAATTTACTGTAACGGCTGAGGCAATCATCGCTCCTCGGAAATTTCTGGCCATGAACAATTTGGAATACTAAAGACTTCATACCACATTACCTACATATTAATGGCATACAGAGTGCAGGTGCAACAACCTTTTTAATCCATGCTAGTGTCCATTTCAGTACTTAATCCGTTTTCCTCACTCATTTAGTCCGATGAATGTATACATTGGGATGCAGATACTTCCAGCAATATACCAGTATTCAAGCATCTTACAAAATATTTGTTCAATCTAACATGCGAAAGTTATGCATTCAGATTACAAAGGAAACAACCTTTAAAACATTTTACATTTCTCTGTTTCTTGTGTATTATGCTACAGTGATGAGTCGTCCCAACTCATATAGAGGATATTATGTCATTATAAGGTAATCCATTCTTTGTCTCGCTCCTAAATTTCGGTGTAAATGATTTTGATGAACCGCCAATGAGAAACGTGTATTACTCTGACCTGTGCAGTTTTACACATGCTCTTTCAGAAAATGGCGGTTGAAGTCCTCATAGGAGAAAGGTATGTTCCGTGTTATAAACCATTTCCTAAATTAATAACATCTACTAGAAAGCTCATATTTTTAGAAATCCGTAAGTAAAAATAGTATATTTACTGGTTTTATGAAAACACTTGCCATTTTACTTTTGGCAGAACTCGCGACGATCGCTTAAATAAATTATTCTTACTTCTATTTCTTATGTTTTTGTAGTCCCAGTTGGTTAAAAATGTTTCTTTGCCAATTTCTACGATTTTTATAACAAATAACTCAGACATTCCATCAAAAGTGAGCCCAAATCGCCCAAATACGGAAAAAGTAAAAAAAGTATTTTTGTTCTAAAATTTTAAATTTAGACTTAGCCAGGTTAAATTGAGCTTAATTAATCAAATATACTGAACCAAAAGTTGAAAGAAAAATTGAATTTTAATCATAATGGAAAGCAAAAAGTGTAATAAGGTCACACCCATAAATTTACCATGTCACCCCCGGAACTTGTTAAAAAATTCATAACTAGAAAAATAATGCTTTTGGATACTTCTCCATTGGTTTAAAATAAAGATCAATTACTCTTATCTTACTGATTTTATATATCAATATTTAACGTTTAAGCTATTCATATAGTTTACAGGTTAAAGAAGTCGATGTTATTGAGTGTCATTTGTGTGAATCACACCCGGAACCATAGTTTTATTCCAATTAAAACGGTGCTAGTTAATTTTTTAAATTGAATATTAAGTTGTAAATTACCTTCTTCTATGGATAACTAAATATATTCTCCGGTACATTTTAGTTGAAGTATTTGATGTGAAAATTTAAATTATACGCTCATAAGTCACACCCGGAACCAATGGAATGGCTGGGCTATCTTGGTTTCATCAATAGTAACGTGACAACTGTGCCCAAAATTTCTTTTGTCATTCACCTTTTGTAACAATCGTTTGCATGTATTTTTCGATGACTGCGAGAAAACTGAGTGAAGTCATAGAAATGAGATTCACTGATGTAAACATTTGCTAAATTATCGTATCCTTAGTTTTGGCATTCATTATGATGCCTGATGCCAGATGAACAAGATTTTTTTTAAACAAACGAGAGATGGATGAGTTCAGAATGGATAGCATATTTAAATTCGATTTTCTTGATTTTTTCATGAATTGGAGTGGTTTTAAGCGAATTAATGTAGTAGCATAAAATTAACGTTGACATTTTAGCAACATTTAGTTGAAGTTTGAATAATGTAGTCTGAAAAATCCAGTAACTAATAAATAATTAAATAAATAACCTATCCGACGTCTATAAACTGGAAATACGGTTTATATTCATTTGAAATTACGAAAGTGAAATAAGTTCCTTGTTGCCGAAGGGTACAGTCACAAAAATGTGTTACGTCATTATATTCGCTGACGGTGACTACGACCTTGACTGTTATTACAATGGAAAAAATAGATTTTATTCATTCCCAGTTAAAGACCTGGAAGATTATTTAGCAATATTCTTTTTTAAGACCCGTTTCTATATCTTTTAAGCTTATGAAAGCCCTTTATCTTCGTTTTCACAAATAATATAAGACATTTCTTCTCCTGATAAGTCTTTCTTTGAATTTCAAATTCCGTTTGAGCGCTTTTCCGACAAAGCCGGATTGGCAATAAAGATGAGTGAATTCTTTGGGAGAGAATGCTAGGAAAGTAAGCTCTGCCAGCTATATTCGGAGAATCTGACGCTTTGTAACTGACACAGGAAGAAAAACATCTCTCTGTGGCAAAAGTTCCAAGATGAGTGATAGAACGTATGTATATAAATAAGAAAAGTCCAAAAGTATATAACTTTGAAAGCCTTGAATTAGCATCTTTGAGAAGATAGAGCAGAGAAAATCCCTTACGCTTTTTATATTTTTCATGTCATCAGCGACGAGCGAAACCCAGGAGTGACCCCGAGGACAGGCAAAAGATGAGGGCGAAAGTTCCCCGCAGGGCAGTGTGAGTAGAAGCACCTTGTGGCGGAGAGGGAGGTTGACGTCGAGAGGAGGGAATGAAAATTGCCAGAACCATAACGCGGCCTTTGGAAATGTATAACGAAACACGAGAGGTCTTGGTAATTTCGTCCCTCCGAAAGATGGAAAGTAGTTCCACGGGAAATAAAATCCCACCCTCTCCCTCACGCCCCAAAGAAATCTCAAAGAGTCTCACAGCGGAGGGGTTGGAGGGTGAACAGAAATAGAGTTGGGGGTGGGAGGGAGGGTAGGGAGGCCCGTGAGGGGGTGGGAATGGGACGATGAGCCAACGGGGTTGTTGTTGGGATTGAACGGAAAGATGCGGGGCGGAGGGAGGGGGGGAGTTGTAGGGGAGGGGGAAGATTCTTTCGCGGAGATGAGGAAGAGGAAGCCAAGAGACGTGTTTGAATCTTTCAGATTCCGATGAAAAATGCATGTTCCATCCATCCTCCCTTCAGCGCGGGACTCTTCCAACCTCACGACGCCACCACAACACACCGCGTCCTCCGAAAGAAAAACCCGGTGACCTCTCTCTCTTTCTCCCTCTCTTGCCTCTCGTCTCTTAAAGAAGTGACAAGGACGCCAAACATCATCCTTCCACCCACATCCTCCCCCATCTCTCTACCTCAACACACGAACCCCTATTTATGTAATACTTAGAGTAGGGTGGAGTGAAAAAAGTCAATATTTTTTTTTCGGAAACGGGTACCCTTCAATGACTGTGTGTGAGACCTAGTAACAATTCTGTAAAATATTTAATTTTTACGACGTCGTCTTGAGTCTGCACATTTGGCTTAAAGTTTGAAATTTATTTTAATTTTTTTACATTTTTACAATTTTTTAAAAAGTACTTGAAGCAAAAAAAAAACCCTGACGTTTTGTCATTAAATA
This sequence comes from Pyrrhosoma nymphula, assembly GCA_963573305.1. Taxonomy (NCBI): domain Eukaryota; kingdom Metazoa; phylum Arthropoda; class Insecta; order Odonata; family Coenagrionidae; genus Pyrrhosoma; species Pyrrhosoma nymphula. The sequence goes on along the minus strand of OY754327.1, from coordinate 142,778,001 downwards.
GTTGAACAAGGCCTTAAATATAGACAGGATTTTTAAAAACATTTTTAGGTGGTGGTTTCAGTCTGCGCATTAGGCCTAAAGTTCGCCAAATTTTCCGAAATTTCCGATATTTACAATTATTTATATAATCAGTAATATTTTAAAATAGCATGTATGTATCATCAAGTCACGTTCTTATAATCAGTATTCAAGCTTATAATAAGCTTTTTCACAAAAATAGAAAGACATGTAAACTGTGTTGTGTAGGTGTAGTAACGAAAGTGACGGGCCTGGTGTGAATCAGTCTGCATTGCAGTGCTTCATGTGGGAGCGTTGACCAGTCTCCCTTGGTCAGACAGACACGTGGCGATTTGATTCTCCCTTCCCTCGCCTCTCTGACTGCATTAGTCGTGTTTTGACAGCGAGAGTGATAGGTGGTGTATTTTATCTAGTCGTCGAGTTATATACGTTCTACTGTTCTAGTTCAGGTTTATAGTACTGTTTGTTACTGTGCTGTGTGTGTTTATCACTGCGTTAAGGCGTTCCCTAGGACTCGTGACAAGGATTTACCTCATCCTATCATAGGTAATAGTCAAGATATGGGCGAGTCTTTGCTTCCTACCCGTAGAGATGTGTTACAATACTACATTTATGTTTGGAACAAAGAAAAAATTAAGTAAAATGGCAAAAACCCTAGTTTTTTAGAAGTGTCCAAGATTGTTGTTGACAAGTTAAATTTAATGTAGGGAAAGGCTTCGATCTCATGCATAATCTCTAAAACTATAACAGATTTATTAAAAAAAGAAGTTGATTTTGTTCAAACACTCAACAAACATACAAACGTGACAAAGATAAGGACAGTTTAAAAAAAACTAGCTATCGGTTACACAGTTCCATTGTCTGGGAAAGCCATTGACATTGCTAATTCTATCGTTGATTACTTTTCTGAGCACAATCTTACAATGTCGGAAATAGTTTGTATTGATTATGATGGATTCCCTACAAACACAGGAAAATATAATGGTGTAATTCGCTCGCTAGAAGAGAAACTTAGTAGACCTCTGCAGTGGGTTATTTGCCAATTGCACAAAAATGAACTTCCTTTACGGTATGTAGTGAAAAAGCCTGATGGACCTACTAGCGGACCAAAAGGATTTGTTGGACCTGTCGGTCAAAGTTTGGCAACATGTCATGCATTGAAAATAGTTCAGTTTGAGCCCATAGAGTTTATTACTGATATAATCGATCATGGTGATGAAAAGGGTTTGAGTATTGACGTGCCTTATATCTCCTACATATCTAATGTAACATGATCTTTGGGCAAATAAATGATTATTATTATTATATAACAATACCTTTATGATATTTGTAAAGCTGTTTCGAGTGGGAAAATATCTCAAGAATTAGAAAACAGAAGTCCAGGAAAGCTCTCCCTTGCGAGATGGTTGACTACAGCTAATAGAATTTTAAGATTATACGCAACTACAAAAACTCCATCGCAAACATTAAAAGAGTTGGCAACCTTCATCGTGAAAGTTTATGCACCTAGCTGGTTCAGGATCAAGTGCAATCCAAAAGCTTATAATGGAGCTCAAAACTTGTGGGAAACCATAAAGAGTTGCACTTACCTATCTGAGGAAAATCGGAAAATTGTACACAAATGTATCCAAGACAATGGATACTTTGCTCAACATGAAACCATGCTCATAGCTATGTTGGTTGAAAAGAGAGATCATATAAAGAAACTGGCTTTAAGACGTATCATCAAGGCTTGATCTAGAGAACAAGCCAGTAAACCACTAAGACGGTTTGAAATCCCGAAAATAAATTTTGAAGCATCAGAGTATGTCAATATGATTGTTTGGAATGATGTGGAAGTGACAGAACCACCTTTCACAAGTCATTTGACAAATCAGGATTTGCAAAAGTTACTGGAAACCGAGAGTGTAAACGTAGCTTCTGAGTGTACTCTTTTTGAACTCCCATCACACACTCAAGCGGTAGAAAGAGTCGTCAAAGAAGTCACTGCTTCCTCAAAATTGGTCAGTGATCAAAAGATAAGAGAAAGGTTAATCAAAACTAGAATGTTTGATAGAAATATCCGTCCAATATATAACACAAAGAAACAATTTACCTGTTGAAGACTTTTCTTGAAGATGTAAATACATGCTCTCATGGTTGGGTGGTTGGGAGGGCATGGGTGGGACTCGAAGTGCAACCACCTCCCCGTGGTGAGTCCTTGGTAGTTTAATATGAACTAGCGAAGAGTTGCACAATGCAATGTTGATTAACGAGAGCTATACAAACAAGTTTTAATAGCATTATAAGAGGATATCAGAAATTATAAAACGTTAAAAATATCAGAAATTTACGAATATTTGGATACGTTTAAGCCTCATGTGCAGACTAAAACCACCACCTAAAAATATTTTTTTTAATCCTGTTTTTATTTAAGGCCTTTTTCAACTATTTAGTGACTACCCGTCAGGGTTTCTTTTTGTTTCAAGTACTTAAAAAAAAATTTGTAAAAATATAAAAAAATTCAAAAATTGTCAAACTTCAAGCCAAATGTGCAGCCTTAAGATGACGTCGTAAAAATTAAATATTTTACAGAATTGTTACTAGGTCTCATACACAGTCATTGAAGGGTACCCGTTTCCGAAAAAAAAATATTGACTTTTTTCACTCCACCCTAACGTAGAGCTATATTATACCATTCTCTCTCACTACTCTCTCTCTCCCTCTCTTTTTATGTATTATATGTACATACACACATGAAAGCTGTATTTATACACTGTATGCTTGCACTTGTAAGTAATTATTTATTTTATGTCCTAAAGCAACGGTTGCCACAGTTAATATAATTAATATATCTGCAACAATAGCGACGAGTTCGTGTTTCTACCATAGTTTTAGTCGCAGGTCTATTCTTAATTCCACAATGCGACCAATTATCAGCTGTGTTATTTGACTTTTTATCCCACACATAATTTATTTACTGACAGACATTAAATTATGGCACTGTCCTTTTACACCTCCTCTTTTCTACACTTCTAGGTAAGCTACGGCTATAGGGTGCGGCGTAGAAACATCTCTTGTATAGCATATTGCATAAACCTTCACTGAGTCTCGAGGGCAAACGTTGAGAGTAATTGTTAGGATTAAAGTTTAGTTACTCTTGGGTTGCACTCACAGGAACATCTATGCTTAAAATAAGGCTAATGCAGGAAAATGCGTTTTCCATCAATTACACTGGTCAACAAAGATTTTGTCCTAGAGACATTGTTGGGTGATCTTAGACGTATGTTTTGTGCTGATTCCGAATCTGTGCTTAGATTCTTTCAATCACGTCTAGTTTCCTAAGGACAGCTGAATGTATGTTTTTGCTAAAACGAAAGTAGTAATTTATTTTATTTATATATCGTGATAGCATGAGCAGGTGAAAATAAAAATTTCCTGTCAAAACATGTTATCGTATGATGTCATGCCTTCCTATCCTGTCAAAACATGTTTAAACTTGCACTATCCTATCGTTTTGTTCAAAGCAATGCTGAATCAGCTGCCACTTCATATCAGTATGTGACTAAGTGTCGGCTCGTGAAGGCGTTTGTTTTTTCTCTGAAGACGGTTTGAGAATTCTGTTGCTCGCAGGAAATTGCAGCTTATTACATTGTAATCATTGTGAAGTGGCTTAGCTTTCATCATGCCTAGACAGTGCGTGAACCACCCCGATGACTTTGGCAATGTGTGCGGTGAAATTACTTTCAAGGCTCAAAGGCGGAACATTACTCTCTTTTTGAGACAGTGTTATAAACTTTATTTTGACTGTCTGTTGGGTGAACAGGATAAAGGATGGGCGCCTCATGTGATGTGTAGCATCTGTGTAAGGCTTCTCACTGGTTGGACAGAGGGAAAGCGTCATATGAATTTTGCCGTCCCCATGATTTGGCGGGAACCTAAGGATAATTTTTCAGACTGTTATTTTTGTTTAACCAAAATTAAAGGAATTACACCGAAGTGAAAACACACAGTAAAATATCCAAAAAACTTGGAATAAGCGATACGACCGGTCCCTCACTCTGAAATTTACCAGTGCCGGAACCACCGGAAAATGTTAATCTTAGCGATGATTCAGAAAGTAATCAAGAATGTGAGAATGAAGGAATCGAAAACTCGAAAGACCCAAATTTCGGACCGAGTACATCTGATGGACCTCATTTCATAACGCAAGAGGATTAAAATGATCTAGTGCGCGATTTTAATTTGTCCCAAAAGCAGAGTGAAATCTTAGGATCACGATTAAAGGGTTGGAAATTGCTGGATACAAATACGAATATTTCTTTGTATTGATCTCACCATGACGAATTTAAATTATTTTTTTCCTAAGAAAACAACCTTATTTTTTGCAATGATGTTCTCTCTGTTATGGATACTCTTAATTTTGAATACAACACAGATGATTGGCGTTTGTTCATTGATTCTTCCAAGATAAGTTTAAAGGCTGTTCTCTTACATAATGGAAATGAACTCCCCTCGATACCGTAAGCTCATGGAACTGACATGAAAGAATCTTACGAGAATATGCAGTAACTTTTAGAAAAATTTCACTAGGAAAAATATAAGTGGAAAATTTGTGGCGACTTAAAATTAATTGCAATTTTACTAGGCTTACATCTTGGCTACACGAAATATTTTTGCTTCATCTGCAAGTGGGATAGCAGAGACAGAAAAAATCATTACTTGAAAAAAGATTGGCCAGAACGTAAAACACTCGTTCCTGGATCCAAAAAAGGTCCTTTTTCAGCCTTTGGTCGATCCGAAAAATGTTCTTTTGCCACCTCTACATATTAAATTTGGGCTTTTTAAACATTTTGTGAAATCCATGGACAAAAATGGTGCTGGTTTTACTTATTTGAAACAAAAATTCCCTAAAATCAGTGAGGCAAAGATCAAAGAAGGAATGTTTATTGGACCTCAGTTTAGGGAAGTGCTGAAGGATTCGGAATTTCAACAGAAATTGAGTTGAACAGAAAAAAGCGCGTGGAACGCATTCAAAAATGTAGTCGAACATTTTCTAGGAAATATCATGGCTGAAAATTATCGCGATCTGGTGGCTAATCTAATTAAATCGTACCAAAAAATGGGCTGCAATATGTCTTTAAAAGATCATTTCCTCGACTCACACCTGGACTCTTTTCCACCAAACCTGATGTAGTGGTGTTAGTGATGAACACGGTGAGCGTTTCCGCCAGGATATTTTACACATGCAAAAATGGTACCAAGGAAAGTTCAGGCAACGTGTTAGCAGAACTGCTGGACACTGAAAATGGACTGGCCAGGTTCTAAATATGCGAGAAAATCCTAAGTACCCATTTTTTCACATTTTTTTAATTCACGACTTATTTGCTGAAACCCCCTTGAACCCCCATTTAATCCGGTTGTACTAAGGAAACTAAACGTGACAGAAACAATCTGAGTCCAGATTCGGAATCAGCACGAGAAATACCTCTAGGATCACCCAACAACATGTCTAGGACAGAAAAAATGTTTTTTCTTTGTTCACCAGTGTTATTATAGACGCCAGTCCATTATATTACCGTACGGCCACAATGCACTTATTCTTATTTACATGTGCCCTGCATTTCCCTTCCATTATGTTCCATTAAGCAGTCCATGTTGCCCTTTATATTGTACATTCTCATGCTGTTGTGGATATAATAATGCAACACAATATTTATAACAATCGTGTAATATTTGTAAGCTTTGTATACAAAATATTTGCTGGATTATGTTACTTGGAAGTAGGTTAGCAAGTGTTTCGTAAATTTGTCATACTATTTGTTCTTACTCACTCACTCATCAATGCACAGGCTAAACTTTTAAAGTTGTAAACGTGAAAATTTTTTCAATAATATATTCCTTTTATTATGTGGATGCTCACTAAGAAGCTTTCAATTTTTTCAATTCGCTTCAAAGATTGTCTAAATGCTTGAGACGAGGTTTTACTATTTTTACAAAGGAAACTTGAATTGTTCATTGTGTATAATTGATACCTTCTACAACATAAATCCAACAGCTGCAGAGGACTATAGTAGTTTCAGAATCTTCAAGTATCATACATTTTAGATCTAGCTTAAAAATGTTTTCAACTTATTGACATGCTGACTTGCTTTGCGTTTGCAACTATTCTTTACACAAAATCTTGAAATATTTTTACGACGAAACTAAAATAGCGCACAAATGCTTTCCACTTCCGAAGGACATTGATTCAAATGACCGGATCGCCGATTTTATGCATACTGGAGAATATAATCTCATGCCTCATATTTTTAAACAATATATAAAATTGCTATTGCGACCGTTCGATTGGAGATCTGTCCAGGATTTAGAAAATAAAACTCGATGGATTTTGAAAGTAGTTTCGTTCGAATCGATACATCGCTACAAATATATCTGTCTGTTATACTTGCCAGAAGATGACTCCCCGTTCTTCCCTCTACCATTCTTCCTCTCACATTGGCTTCCTGTCTTTTTCTCTCCTATCCGCAAATTTAAAGATTCCTCCTAGGTGTCCACCGGAGGAAAGTTTAACGTTTATTTTACCCTCAAACGCTTAGAGATGCCATTTAGTATCACCTCACGCTAATCTCATTGTGATTACTTTTTGTTGCAGTATTGTTACAAGTTCTTAATCCCCGTGCTTTTTAAAGAAGGTGATAGTTTCTGGCTTTACTATGTTGAATTCCTTCATAATGCGGAAAAGAAAACATTGCGATTTCACAAAAAATATTTAATTTTATGGAATCGCAGTGTTTTATTTTCCCTCTACCGTGCTTTCCCTCACCTGGAAAAAAATACTGCATCTCTCAGTGCTCTTCGATCCAACATCTGACATTGAAGCTGATAAAATATCAAAATTAATTCCAGCTTTCTAGGTTTAAGCGGAGCTAGGGGATGAGGTGATAAGGAAAGGAATGCGGTTGGAGAGAAAATTGATGCGTCCGCATGATCCGATGGCTGAGTTGGTGGGAAGGATAATAAGTATGTTTTATTATGTGCATAATAAAAATATTATCTATTTTTAAAAGAGTTAAAAAGCGCGTATGCTCTTCTCCTTACTCTGTTCCACAAACCGTTCCCCTCAAACCTCCGGCCTCCTCACCACGGCTCCTCTCGACTTGCTTCCTTATACACCCGCAACGTAACCCGGAGACTGGCACACGTGACATCCCCAGAGGCATGCATTCCATAGGACACCGAAAACACCCCCCTCCGGCCCAATTCCCTATCCCAACATTCCCCTTTCCTTTCACCTCCGGATTTCTACTCTCTCTCTCTCTCTCGACTTTCTACTCCCGCCAAACATCCTTCCTTACACGTAGGTCTTCACATCCACCTCTCCACCTCCATTTCTCTCTCCAAAACTTTTTTCTCCCTTTACATACGTGTCTCTCAGCCCTTCTCCGCATCCTTCCTTCGAACCATAAGCCCCGCACAGACCCCCTGGTCTTCTCCTTTCTCTATTCTGCTCTCCCCTCAGCATCCCTGCTATCCGTACGCCTCTCCTTCGTTCCTCAATTTGCTGCCTCCGTCACTCCGGTGATTTCTTTTTTTACATTCCTGACCTCGTTTCCCGCCCGACCTTACCCTGCTCCCTCTCGGCTCCTATCCCTGCTCCCGTGCTTCTTCCCCTAGGGAACACAACGACCTTCAATCCCACCCGCCCCAACACACCTCGTCCTCTCTCCATCCTCCCTCAAATGCAAGCCTACTCCTGCTCAACGCCATCTTCCTCGCATTTTGGTGACTGACGCGCACGCAGGGCAAAGTGTGCTCCCCGAGTAAACTCACGCAAGATTGGTGCGCTTATATCTCTCCACATGGTTAGCTTCGACATGTGGATCTGGAGAGGATGGACGAAGAAAACAGTGCACAGAAAGGATGAAAAACGAAGTAGTGCTAGGTTAACTAGTGAAGGAAAAGAAACTACTGAGGGAAAATAAAAAGAAACATTATTTGTGATTGATGTATCAGAAAGGAACACTGTGATGTTGACAGCCGAATCGAAATGGAAAAATTATTAGTCAATCTGGAATGATAGATTACGTGGCATTTAGGGTGGGATTAAGTGTGGTAGAACGTATGAGAAAAGAAGGAAATCATGTGAATTTACGTATTTTTTGCTATAGAGTTTGTAGTCTTGCAATAATCCCATCTTAACTCTAATCGATCGATTATTTGTAATCAACCCACCAGCGGTAACATGAATTTAGTTCTTGTCAGAGACCCTTTGAAGTCTTCGAGTTCCAAGAAATTAAACACGTCGGTAGGCTAAAAAAATGTTTGTAAACAGTTTTAAACATATTTTTACTTCCTTTTTACTGCGATATCTTAGATGATGAGGTATTGTTTGTGTATCAACTTTTTCAATGTAGAGTTTTATATTTAAAAAAGCATCACGGATGATATCGCTGTGACTGTAGGATACCACAGACACAATTCGCTTCCGATTTCTATAGAACCGATGCATTAACGATGAAAACCCTAATAAGAATTGACTTTAAGTTACTCTGGTGGAGTGTTTAGTTACAACTGTCTTTCCAGATCTAATTTTTACTGAAATCAAAGGTTTGGAGGTCTCAGTGACCGAATATTACCAATGCTACGTTAAATAATACTGGTGGGCGATATACATATTCAGCCGGCATCACCATTCTTCTCCCCGGACTCGTTTCTGTTACTGGTCGCGTATCTTTCTTTTCTCCAACCGCTCCCCTGTTTCTCTTCATTTCTTTCTCCGTTCATCTTCCTTTCCTTTTTCTCTTCCTCCCCCGCCTCATTTGTTTCCTGGAATATATTCTCACCCTTCCAAGCTTTCTCATATTTTTTTCGTTTCCTCATCAATCTTCCGGGCGCCCCGCGTCGAAATCACTCTCCCCCCCCTCTCTCTCTCACTCTCCTTCCACCTCTTCTTCTCCCTCTCTCCATTTCCTCCCTTTTTCATCCTTCCTCACCTCTTCCTTTTACTGTATCTAACTATGCCCACTCTTCGTGACTCGTTCTCTCTTGATTCTTCTCGTTTCCTCTATCTTCCCTCCTACTTTGCTTCGTTTTACCACTTAAGTTCTTAAATAAGATTTATAAGGCTTGCTTGTTGGTATTGAATAAGACTTGCTTGTTTTGAAATTTCAAGGATTTTAATTTTTGAGGGAGGGGGAAACGTGGATTAATATGCTTTCCAAACCGTTCATTTGCTTTAAACTTGTATAAAAAGGATTTCACGCAGTTACTCCAGTTTTTTCGAAGAGGTAGGGGTAGTTCTCAAAATTTCTAGTCTAGTCAGACTTGGCAAAAATATTTAATTATGGGGAAGCACACTAATTTCATTAACCAGGATTTATCGAGCACACAGTAAGTCTTGTATCTATTTAAGGGGTGGTATTTTGGATAAACGTTGTCAGGTGGTGGGCTCGGGGTGCTGCGACGGACTTCAACCGAATCTTTATGATTCTGAAACGTTAACAAATTATGTTTTACAGAAAAATATTTAACCGCTTAACTATTTACTATTAAACACTTAGTCTTAAATTTTTCATATCAGAATACGAGTTAAGAATTCGTGAATTACACATCACTTATACGTGTGACAGTTTGTTCATATTTACATTAAGAAATAACGCACTATAGCATTTAATGTTTTTGAAGTACTTGCCAAGAGAATTTCGCTATTCTCATGAGTATTGAATTGGTACTATAAAAAGAGTATACTTCCTCCACGACCTGATTGGATGTATATTTACATTTCCAAATTGCTTAAATTTTGCACCGTTTATTTTTATTTACTCATTGCAGCCTAGCGGTACCATTTGGTACCAGCTGTAATCATTGCGGAAAACCTTTAAATGGAACTAACATCACCGATGGGTGACAGAGAACAATTATTTACTTTTTTCGTTTTAAATAAATCATTGCGTGAGTTTGCAAAGAGCAATTACAGTTTATTTTGTTCCATTGTTGGCTGAAGATACCTATTCTGAGAAGTAATCGAGAAAAGTCTGAAAAACGGGGAAATGGGGGAAAGGAATTTGTTAACTTAAATTTTTTGCCTTTATTTTTCTGACGAAAGTTTCATTTTGTCGAATTTTCATTTCAAGTCGAATGAATTTTTGAGCTTGGCATTTTCTCTGCCATGAATTCACTAACCGGCTGCTTTAATAAGTATGGCAACTACGGAACAGATACCTAGTGGTACCTTTTGGTACCCGTTGGACCGTGCCGTGTCATTTCAACCGAATCATTGTTGTTGAATTCCAACATAGTCATTTTTCGTTATATTGTCCCTTGCGTTATTCTTTTCACCATGATTACATTTATATATACGTAAATATATGAGAATAAATACGAGAAATATGAATAAAACACTATTAATATATTTGTTTTTAAGTTTTTTTTACTCTTAATTTACATCACACAAGTTAATTAATTAGGGTGATTACAAGAGCAGATTTACTATTCATCAAGTCCTGGCAACGTAAGTGAAGTAAGAAGACAATGAAGCAGAAAATATCTTCATGGAACCAGCAGAAGTGCTATAATCACTAAAAAATACTCGACGGACGAGGAAGACGGTGGAACTATCAACCGGCCGGTTACTTCGCGCGCCGTGCGAATTTGCCCTCATAACGACCTCGACCTCATGAATCTATCAGATAAAGAAAAGCAAACATAAGACTGCAGTCATGGAGTTTAACGTGAGTCGAATGTAAAGGATGAATGATCTGCAAGAATAAAAAATGAAGAAAACTTTGAGGGAAAATATTAACGTAGGTGAATAATGACCTGCCTAGAATGCCATTTCACACTCCGAAGCCCAATTTAACGTAATTTTAAAACAAAAATTCAGTGGAAATATGAAAGAAATTTATAGATGAAAAAGAATTTAAGTTTTTTGTTCGATAGGCCACCAATTATGCAAATCTTTCGACCTTAATAGATCCAAAAATCACAAAATAAGAAATAAATGTGTTCATTACTATTCCTTTTTGTGCCTGGCTACAATTCTGTACCATCAAAAATAAACTATTGAGAGCATTCTGAGGATAGCAGGACAAATCAGTAGGTAATAATTCAATTAGAAGGGAAAGGTCTTTCACAATAATGACATTTTTATACTGCGTGAATTACTGAAAACTAAACACTACTGACAAGCTGTGAAATTTGAGACTTTTTATTGATCTGTTGGAGCCAAAAAAAAATATATGCCTTCCAGCACAGTTCTTGAACTTTGATGATGCAACGATTTCCTAAAATGGGCGTCACGCGTGGTAACAATTCATTATGGACAAACCAATTAGATTTTTTCTCAACGTCTGGTATCTCAACGATGCAACTAGCTATTTGGTAGAATTTAAGGTGCATCATGGCAAGAGCTTCAAAGGAAAAGAGGGGTATATTGTAGAATTTGGAAATTCAGTTGCTCCCCTGAGGATTATGATAGACGATTCACCCGAAACCACCAAAATCCTTCCTTTAAACTTTCATTTTGATTATGAGTTCACCATTTTTCATCTTTAAATGCCCTCAAGTCAAGAGTATAGGAAGGGAAGACACCGTGAGATTGAATCTCCTAGCAACGGATATGTCCTAACGAGACAGAAAGGCAATAGAGGAATAGGAAAGAGGAGCTAATGAGAGGAGACAGCCGTAATGAAGACAGAATTGTTTACTGGAAGGATCATTTTGTAGTTACAGCTATGTCTACGGTGAATTTTGTTGTACCAGTGACAAATTCAACCAATTATTTGGCTAAGAAAAAAAGAAAACTTCAAGTTCCAGGTCATCTCTATCTACGTAGTGAAACAAACACATGGGAGGAAATGAACATATCATCTGACACCGCAATAAATCCGAGGAAAGAATTGTTGGTGAAATAATAAAAATGTGTTAAAATAAGAATTTGTTAATAAGTTTGGAACATCGAGCATCCTACTATTGTTTTCCATATTTCAAACATTTTTGCATGTTTTTTCATCTTTACAGCTTTCTATATTATCTCATACTATTACATAGGATAAAATTTATTTCATTTTACACTTCTGTGTTCCCCTAGAACATCAAATATTTGTAAAAACCTTTTGATGTTCAGAAAAAAATATTATTATCATGATTCAAAAGCTATATATGCTGCCGATATTCTATGATTAGCCAATTTTTTACTGTATAAAAGCATACCATGATTTAAGTACTTATAATTCATACAAAAGGTATTCTCATCAAATTTTATATAATTTACTATCCAGGGAAATCGAGAAACCCGTTTCGCAGACTTCGCATCAGCAAAAGAAGGGGTAAGCCACGAAAAAGCTTGTGGAAAGCCTATCTACAAGGGGGGGAGGGGTAAACCAAAACCAAATTCCATTTCTGCATCCTGGAAGCAATTCCAACAAAATATGAAAAAATAATCAAAATCAATAAAAAAATCAGGCTGTAATGTGTTAATAATTTCTTCTGGAATATATGAGTTTTTTATTTGAAAGGTATCCAAAATGGAGTGAAAATGAAAAGGACAATGAAATGTGGAGGAAGTTCGGGAGTTAATTAATTAGCTTTTTAAATGCATTGAAGTTTTACCTTATATACACGCTTGTCGAGTATTGAAGTTTTACCTTATATACACGCTTGTCGAGTGTACGCTACCCCTATTAGATGAACGGACTAAAGAACTGATTAAAATTCATTAGGAAAGGGCAAAGGTTATATGAATTCATTAAAACTCACATCACTAAAGAGGGAAATTTAGAGTTAAGTAAAAACGTTATGTAAGTAAAAATTATTTGGGTTTACTTCATCTAAATCTACAAAATACCCTGCAAGTCACCTCAAGGGTGCTCAAGCCACCTCCGAGGCAGGGAGTGAGTAGTCACCAAAATGCATTACACTATGCCCTAAAGTTAGCGCAACTACGGCTAATTATGCATTAGCATAAACCGCTAATTCGTGTCAAGAGGCGAAGCCTCACAAGCAGGCACTACACTACAGACGTGCTGCCAATGGAGAGGGACCATTAAGGTATATTGCCACCACACAACGAACAGAGACTAAAGAGTCATGCCGAAAACATGTAGGGTGTGCTGTTAGTACTAGGTAACAGATAAAAATTCAATTACTTTAACGTCTCAGATGCCAAACTTAATACACGAGCTCAAACAACAAATAATGTACCTAGGTAATTAATCTTGCTAATTTGCCATATCTAATCTATCTTAGTAGTGTTGAAATTAGCGTGATAATACTGAAAGAAATACTACAATGGAGGAGATCATTAGCTATCAAAAGTTTAATGATCATGATAAGATATGTTCGGCGATATAATCAAGTCAATTGACAATACTGAAAGACAGAGAACATTAACTGCTATAAATGGATAACCAGTGTCCTCAGGTTAAAATGAAATTAGGGCCTATACGAGATGAGCTATAAGGGCTTCTGAGTACCTTGCTATGTCCACTTGATTTTGTGGATGGCATCGTCTAATTACTTGCATGAGTAATTTTCTGACGCGGCAGAAAAAAATGTTTATGCACGATTAGAACTCAACCAACCCCATCTCGTCTATCGTCACATTTTCTATTCCGCTCCATTAATCAATCTCTTTCATTTCTGTGACCTTCCCTGGTTACGTCACATATTTCAAACTGCATGCGCATATTCCTCACGCGTCACCGACTCTAATTCATTCTCCCTCGGCCCCCCAAGAAGACTCTACGCCATCATTCCTTGCCTACTTCCAATCTCCTCCGTCATTCGCCCATTCTCCCACCGTTCCCCTGAGAATGGCCCCCTATTTCTCTCATCCCCTCTTGGCCTCAGCTCTCTTCTTCTAGAATTTAATTGTTACACGAATCATATCTTTCGGGTCTCTTCCTGACTGAATAGGTGTTGGCACGACCTCACGACGCTAAGGTCTTTTCATTTACCAGTGACACGAGCTCGGTCTGCGTATATAATTCATCAGGGGTTCGAATTATGAGCATTTTCTTTAGCAAAACTGACAACTCAATCCGAGGGTTATAATAATGGATTAGACTTCCCCAGATATCCATTCTCCTCAGTTTCTATTTATTTTTCATCAGTGAAACTATCCTCCGTATTTTTTCCAAGAATGAAGTAGAGTCACGTTACATGATGAAAGTATGCCATTTTTCGTCTACGAGAATATATATAATAATTATATGCATGCTTTTCAGGAAGACGGTATCTTCATGCATTTTCTTTCTGAATTAATCACGGAAAGTAGGTTTCTATCAAAATACAAGTAGGAATTATGCATTAAGCGTTACTTATTTCACTATTGATATGTTTTCTGTCTGCACTACACAATTTTTTCTCAATGTAAAGCTTACCGAATAAGAATTGTGTTGCATAACTAAAATCAATTTTCTCTCCACCAAGTATTGACGTGTTTAATTAACCTCATGTTATTGTTTCATTTTGTAATTATAGTAGCAATGCCTCAGTTCATTGAGGGTCGTGGGATGCAGCATGTGCTATAGGGCGATAGATATTTGGGATCTCCATATTTTTGGATTTGGTCAACCGAGAATGAAAGTTTAACCAATATTATGAGATAGGCCATTCACTAGCAATAAGCTTCCAGGTGAAATATGCAATAGATGTCATATCGCATATTTTGTAGAGAAATTGCCCCATCGAATATTTAATCTCTCTGGATGACTTTTAATATTGTTTTATGATTTTATATCTGTATGATCTTCTAAATTAGTCTTGGTAATAAAATTGTATTTTTAGAAATATTCACTAAAAATGGTGTAATAAATATTTTGAATATTTGCTTTTACCAATTTGATATTCTGTTTTATATCGTTGTCTTTGAATATGACTTTGAATCAATCTTTGTTGTCCTCGGTGCTAGGTGTCAGTATCGCTTCAGGTTCTTCACCTTCTATTGCGTTTTAGTCACTTTAGAAGTAACACGAAAAACATATAATTATGACAGTAATAATGCATATTATGTTCATTTATTTTTCTCCTATGTAAAAATATCACTTTAGTTGCACAAGTATCTCTTCAGTTCAAACTTGTTGATTGTAGGAAAATATAATGTTGCAATATGTTTTATCATTTTTGAGAGTTTATTTTGCTGAAATTTCGATAAATACGAAATCTTAATTTCCTAAAAAGACTGGAGAATGGAATTCTTTGCTTTTATAAACATTTTTACTTTTTCATAGTTTTTTTATCTGGAGAGTGTTGCAAGCATACATTCTTAGAGTGAAAAGCATTGATTTTATTGTTCAATCTCAACTATTTCTGTATAGTTGGTGTTCCGCGGCAATAAATCCTTGAAATACAATAATTTTATAGTTTTAATGTTTTTATCTTCAAAATATTTATTCTCTGCCAAGCTTTGTGCTCAGACATGAGTGCCTTTCCTTTTTTATTTACATATTTTATAATGTTACGGGTGAACAACACCATGTTTTTCAATCTTGTACTCCTCGATTGATAGCTCTTATCAAATTATTATGTTATGGCGATCTTTCTGATGAAAGCACTGAAGTTTAACTACTGTACTCCATATTCAAAATAGGTATCTCCACAGCGCTGCACATAAGAATAATGAAAGTAGCTCTGGAATTTACTTAGCGACTTACACTGAAAATAAGTTTATTAGTATGATGCAGAATTAAATATAGTTAATTTTACAGCATATGGCCCTTAGGGAGGCTTTTCATATTCTCAAATTGAAACTCTTAGCATAATTATTTTTTTTTTGAAGGTTAAAATAAATTGGAAGAGAGGAAGGAAAATGGGATGTTAAACCCCAGCTTCGCTTCTATCCATCCCATTTCCCAGGTCTCTCAAATCTTAGCTGGTCGGAGGACTTAATATTAATGAGGGTTTCCAAAATGCATACCCCTCTTTATTAATTAAATTTAATTCACTATCTTAATTGTCACATTAAATTTTTGTTTTTGCAGTTTCATACTCATCCAAATCATTTTGCTTTTATGGCTTAGTAATTTCGTGCGTTTGTTAATATTACAAAGGTTTTTGTAGACGCGATGTAAGAGCCACATTCCAGCC
The DNA here is from genome assembly GCA_963573305.1 of Pyrrhosoma nymphula. Taxonomy (NCBI): domain Eukaryota; kingdom Metazoa; phylum Arthropoda; class Insecta; order Odonata; family Coenagrionidae; genus Pyrrhosoma; species Pyrrhosoma nymphula. Next base: position 142,761,915 of record OY754327.1, on the reverse strand, counting down.
CGCGTTCATATTCTTCTCCTAGGCCATCTACTTCTCTCTTCCTTCCCTGTATTATGCTACACATTGGAACTTTAAAGCACATAGTCAGCACATTTCAACTTTGTAAGTCGCTTCGGGTGCTAAAACCATTTAACGAAAACAGTTAACGAAATCTCTAAACACATTCACTTCCACCAATAAAATATATATATTAAAATTGGAAATGCTTTTCCCTGGCAGCTTTAATGGCAAAAAATATGTTCTTGCATTTGATAGCTCTGATTTGTCGGAGTATGTGTAAGGAGAAATCTGAATATCTTTGTAGAACTGCATACATTTTCTGTATACAATTTCCTTAAGCAATACCATGTTTTATGAATGACAGCCATTATAAATTTTAAAAATGTACACTTTATACCCTATCTATATATATATATGGATGTTTGTATATTTGTTTGTCTGTCTGTCCGAGATTAATAGACTCAGACACCGTTTCACCGATCATCATGAAAGTTGGCACATATATGTATTTTTTCAAGGAGAAGGTTTTTATGCTATTTTAAAATCCCTCAGGGCCCCGAAAGGTCCCAAAAAGGGCCCTTTTGTATGTTTAAGCTACGAATTGGGTTTTGTGCAGTGGTTTTATTTTTAACTTTTTTAAACTAATTCCGCTCAAGATAGAGGGTTGGGATTTTTTTTATCAAATGGCTAAAAGAATGAAGTTTATAATTATTTCAATCAATTATCTTCTCCTATTCGTATTTGTCTGAAAACCACGTTTTAAGCAGCAAAAACGCACATTTTTCTCAGAAATCAACAATATCATATTTCCTTGACAACCAGATTTTGGTCTTTAACGCATTTAAAATTGATTTAACTTAGTTAAGCTGATTCGGAATAGAGTATTTGCGTAAGTGAGGTATTTTGTTGAAATTTATTATAGCGAGTAGTGTTTGGTTTCGAAATGCCACGTACGAAATACCAAGGTATAATTCCAACTAATTAATTTAATAAATAGCTTTTAATATGCATTGTTTTAGCATCGAAATTGTCTAGGTCTAAACGCCCAACCATTGGTTCTTCGTAGTGTGACGTCATCTCCCATATTAGCAGAAGCGAAATAGCCTAGCTGTGCGTTGACAGTGAAATAGTATTTGCCTTTTCGAAGTTATTTCGATATTTGCTAATTAATAGCTAAAGTTTCGTCCGCACGCTAAGACTACACAGTCACACAATCTCCAAATCAACAAATGGTCGACTATGGGAGATGACGTCAGAGCCTACAAAACATGGCGGACCAGTGTTTCGGCGCAATGATAATTTATTAGATTTTATTAGCTAATAAAAAATGAACGAAAAGCCTCTCGAGCGTCAGAATGAAAATTTAGTGTCTGAAGTATCGATAGATTTTTTAGATGTCACTTCCAAAAAGTGTGCAAATACTGTATTCTAAGCATTGGGTTTTAAGCAGTGGTTAAATTTTTTTGCTTTTTTATACTACTCTAACTCAAGATACAGATTTAAAATTTATTTCATCAGATACCAAAAGAATTAAGTGCTTTTTAAAGCTTTTATTACATATATATAAAAATGTAATGGTGCAGCGAATAGTAATGGTAATTATGCCTCTGTTGCTACAACAAACACAGCGTTGTTTACTATCGTTTGATATATTACACGTAGTGGAACCGTTGAATAACTATTCCTATTTGATTTATAGATGAATGACATTCCATTCTTTTCTTTATCGGGTGAATAAAAGGCACCTCATCTGACACCAAACATTAAGTAATGGAAATTGATTAGTAATTGGTGAGTGAGTTTGAAATTTAATACCATTTCCATTCGAATTGTGTTGAGTGGTGGATGATTATATTAATTAATATTCCTATTTAATGCATATGAACATGAAATTCCATTCTTTATTTATTTATAAAGCGAATAAAAGTTGTATCATACATAACTTTAAACAAACTTTGACCGCCTTTTTTCAATTGTGTGCATCTGACGAATTCGCAAAAACATTGCTATATCACGAAATCCCTCACTATTACACATGGAATCAATCGATGAAGAAATTTTGGAGAAGAAAACGAGGCACCAAGCATTCTTCCATAGGTGGCATATTTTCTACTGGCACATTGGGACGAGTATATACTGTTCATCCAAATAATGGTGAATGTTACTATTTGCGAATGCTGCTTCACGTGGTTAAAGGACCAACATCGTTTCAAGCAGTCAAAACCATCGATGGTCAAGTGTGTCATACCTACAGAGAAGCATGTATCAAACTTGGTTTGCTTGAAAATGATCAACATTGGGACAACACATTGACAGAAGCATTTGAAACACGTTATGCTCACCAAATACGAACTCTGTTCGCCATTATTTTGACAACCTGTGCGAACCTTCTGATCCGAAAGATCTATGGGAAAGACACAAAGAGAATATGAGCGGAAACATACTTCTCCGAGCACGCAGAGACAACCCCGGCCTGCATGTACAGTATTCGGAATACATTTTTAATGAGACACTGATATTACTTGAGGATATGTGTATCTCTATTAACAACAAATTCCTCAATCAGCTTGGGCTATTTTCACCAAAGCGTGACGGAACCGATGTTATCGATAGGGACGTATTGCGAGAAAAGCAATATGATGTCGATACGCTGCAAGTTTATGTTGAGGCTCAGAAAAGGCTCTTAACAAACGATCAACGACTCACGTACGACACAGTTATGGAGCATGTACGAGGCAGAAATGGTGGACTTCGTTTTCTTGATGCACCAGGAGACACAGGAAAAACATTTCTACTCAATTTAATACTCGCCGAAATTCGAATTAAGCATGACATTGCTCTGGCTGTGGCATCATCGGGGATTGCAGCTACGCTACTTGATGGAGGGCGCACGGCGCATTCGGTTCTCAAGCTGCCACTGAACTTAAATGTAGCTGTAAATCCTCTTTGCCATATTGGAAAAACAACTGGAATGGCAACTGTATTGAAAACATGCCAAATTATTATTTGGGATGAATGTACCATGGCCCATAAAAAATGACTTGAAGCACTTGATCGTAATCTGCGAGATTTTCGAAGCGATAAACGTCAAATGGGCGGAGCTCTGATATTGCTCGCCGGTGATTTCTGTCAAACTTTGCCCGTCATTCCAAGATCTACACCAGCAGACGAGCTGAACGCATGCCTGAAGAATTTGGCTCTCTGGTGACACGTGAAGAAAATTACACTGTCGACCAATATGCGTGTGCATTTACTTGGAGATGTTTCTGCACACACATTTGCCAAGCAACTTTCGGATATGGGCGATGGCAAACTTCCTGTTCTTCCTGAAACACAGAAGATATCATTCCCACTGAATTTCTGTGAACTTCTGTCATCAGTTATAGATCTTGAATACATGGTTTTTCCAAACATCGCCTACAACTTCATGAATCACGATTGGCTATGCGAGCGAGCCATCTTAGCTCCAAAGAATGATGACGTCAATCGAATAAATAATAATATTCTTTTGAAAATTCCTGGTGCGGTTAAGACATACAAACCTATAGACACAGTTATAGTAGAGGATCAAGCTGTTAATTATCCTTTAGAATTTCTCAATTCATTGGAGCCTGATGGAATGCCACCGCACATATTGACGTTGAAAGTTGGCTTACCAATACTGCTACTTCGGAATCTCAATACACCAAAATTGTGTAACGGAACCAGACTTTCCGTTAAAAAACTAATGCCGAATGTGATTGAAGCAACAATAATTAACGGAAATTGTAAAGGAAAAGATGTGCTAATTCCGCGCATTCCGATGATTCCAATTGATTTGCCCTTCGCATTCAAACGACTACAGTTTCCTGTGCGTCTTGCTTTCGCGATGACAATCAACAAAGCTCAAGGGCAGTCACTGCGCTTTGCCGGATTAAATTTAGAACGTCCGTGTTTTTCACATGGTCAACTATACGTTGCTTGCTCCAGAGTAGGAAGTCCAAAAAATCTGTACATCTATTCCCCAAATCATAAAACTAAAAATATTGTCTATCCACTAGCGCTACATATCGGAATGAAAAAAACTTTGTAAATTTCCCATGAGTAAGTTTAATACGACCAGTTTCATCGCTTGAGCAACATCTTCAGGTGTCCACCTGAAGATGTTCACCACCTGAAGATGTCGCTCAAGCGATGAAACTGGTCGTATTAAACTTACTCATGTGAAATTTACAAAGTTTTTTCATTCCGATATGAAGCAATTTCCCAAAGTTACGCCTCAAACCATTCAATTTTTCACTATTGCTACGATAAATGTAGGCATTAGTATAAATTATTTTAGGTAAATTCAATTATTCTGCGAGTTAAACAGTCAAAAATATGTATCTTTTACGTGAGCTATTCATAAAAAATTTATATTGTTCATCCTTCATTTATATCAATAAAAATAATGGACTCTCATAGGTTTGATCCATCTTTCATTTTTCCACATTTATCTACAACAACTTATACATTCTAGATATATATATATATATATATATATATATATATATATATATATATATATATATACATGCATAAATAAAACAGTGATACACTAAACAAACACAGAAACACGCAAAAAGGACACTCACAAAAGAAAACTTGTACGTTTCGACGTCAGGACGCCATCGTCAGCGGTAGAGGAATGATGAGTCCGCTCTGTTCCCTTGGGAAGGAAAGGGCAGAGAGGAAGGAAGGGGGTAAGTGCGAATGGATAGTGGTGGGGAGAGAGAGGTGGCTATTGGGCTTTTAATTCAATGGGCTAGGTTTAGCCCGGGCTTTTCGAATGCTCTTGTCACCCAAATATGGGCGTATTCACGAATTTTCACGTCAACATTACCGGCGGATTCAGGAAGGGCTTCTATGATCTCTAGGGAGAAACAATCGTCAAAATTTTGAGAGTGGGAGGCGGTATGTTTGGGAATGGGATCAAGAAAAGGTGGAGTTTTGGTGGCATGGCGGTGATTGTTCATACGGATATTGAGAGGGGTGGTACATTTTCCCACATAGAAGGCAGGGCAGAAATTGCAGGAAAGGCGGTAGATGATGTTGCTGGTGGTACAATTGGCTTCCCAAGGGAACAGAGCGGACTCATCATTCCTCTACCGCTGACGATGGCGTCCTGACGTCGAAACGTACAAGTTTTCTTTTGTGAGTGTCCTTTTTGCGTGTTTCTGTGTTTGTTTAGTGTATCACTGTTTTATTTATGCATGTGCATCGTCGCCGAGAGCGATTTTCTACCAAGACATTATATATATATATATATATATATATATATATATATATATATATACAGAGATAAAATAAAATATACACAGGCAGGACAACGTCTGCCGGATTTTGCTAGTAGTAATATAAAAATAAAGGAAGAATAGAAAAAAACGCAATAATAAATATTAATTCAATTCTTCTGACGTGAGAATGTTTTCGGGGATATTTCCCGCAGAATAGTAAAAATTGGAATCAAGCTCAGCTCAAAAGAGGAATATATAGTCTATTGCTTATTCCTCTCCTCACTTCTGCCACCGATCTTTCAGCCAATATCCGTGTGTAGTCAGTCGTTGGAAGAAATACGAATGATGCAAAGCCTCGTAAATGAAAAGTAGAGATCGGAACCCGCGTGGACTTTAAAGCGATCCCAGTACTCTAGTTGGATTTGGAGCCTGGCGACTGTGGAAACGAGCGCCCAGTCTCTCTCTTGCGGTGCCGTATGGTGTTCTACTGTGTCTCAACTGTGATTAACAGTGTTTAAGTGCGTTTGTCGCCCGGGCATCCTGTCGTGTGGAGTGCACCGACGCCACCACTTGGGAATACGACAACTGCCTGTGTCTTGTGACCCATCCCTATACGGGATACGCAATGACTGGCCGGGGTGAAAGCTCTAAGAGCAAAAGCTCCAAGAGTAAGAAAACCAGAGCGGCAGCCGCCCGATCTCCTTCACGGAGGTCACGGTCCAGATCGCCGCAGGGTCCAGTGGCATCTACTTCCACCACCCGGTCCCGGACCCCGTCACCGATCATCATCCCCGGGACGTCGCCCCCGCGATCACCGAGACAAGGGTCTGCTGCCTCGGCCACTATGATAGGCCTTACTGAAGAGCCCGCTTGGCTCCAGACAGTGCTGGCGGCCATCCGCGAAACTTACAACCCGGCCATGACGATGGAGCCACAACCATCCACACAACAACCGGCAGTAACGTTCTCGCTCACGCAGGTAGGGCTCCAGGCACAACACCCTATCGTCACTCAGCCATTGACGCCGCCTACCAATCTCAGTCTATGCCAATGAGCCAGCAGCCTAGTCAGCCGATCCCGTTGGAAAAAGGTTTATGGACCTGGGCCCTGAAAAACTCGCCGGCTTCTTAGACACTCCGCCAGACCAAGAGTGTTTACAATTGTTTTACATTCTAAAGATCAATCAAACCTCTCCGAAACTCACGCACAGGGACGGCCACGAAACTCAACTGATCCTCGGTGCTGCTGCTGACTGGCATATGCTGCCCGGAAGTCCGAAAGGCCTACTCTACAACCGCGAACGAGTTTTCGCCATTGCGGCCACCCTTGGATGGGAGACAGTGGCCTAGCCTCCAGGTCCCAAACGAGGCCCTTCGGCTGCCTACCTCCCTGACGGCTCCGAGTACGACCATCATCAGGGAAGTCGTCAGGGGGCGGGCAGCCCCTGCTTCGGGCCCGCGCCACCCTTCCGGCCGGCCCTCATCTTCACAGCCACCAGAGAGTGGGGTCGGCAGCGCGACGGACACTACCCCGGCTTCTCCCGCCGCCGCTAGTGACAACCCTTCGCCGGTCCCCGCGCCGCCGACTCCGCCATCGCCTCTGTTTCACCTGCCGGGACCTGCGTCTCCGGGCCCACCAGAACCACTGGAGGCTGCGGCGGAGGTTGATCTCTTCTTTGGAGATCTCCTCCGTTGGCACGACTCCGGTGAGTCCGGAGACCCCGTGGAATTCCACGGTTTCGACTTGCAGGACAACGACTCCATCGGCTCGGACCTCTCCTCGAAGGACTCTGTCTCCATGACCACCCACCTGGACACGGAGCCCTCCGAGCAAGGGGAAGATGACGCCGCGGATATAGATGAACCCGCTGACATGCCCTCCGGTGGCCCAGGCTTCGGAGTAATCCCGGATGTGGACGAACCGGGGATGCTCGCTCTCCGAGACTTACTCCTCCAAGCTCCCCCGGCTCCGGTTGCGGTGGCTCCTGAAGAAGAGCCTCTCAGTTCAATTGGTGTGTTTCCCTACGATGACGAGAATTTTTTAGATCTTGTTATAAATGGTGCAAATATTCCTAAACCCGTGGAATCCCCACACGTTTGCCATAATTCGGGAAGCGACGCGGACTTGACTAGAGTGCTAGAAAGTTTAGTGCTACGAGGTGTTTTAATCAGGCGCAAGCCAGTGTGCGCTTTTCGGACATACTTCATCCCAAAAGCGTGTGGAGGGCATCGCTTAATACATGATCTGTCACCGTGGACCCCATTATACCGGAAACCCAAGTTCCGTCTAATGAACGCGGCACAGGCCGTTACACTCGTAGTAGTAGTAGTTTAGGGGTTTACAAGGCGCCTCGACGGCATGGTCTTTTGCGCCGCCATCACACTCATTCCGCGGGGAAGCTACCTCTGCTAGATATACTTAAAAGACAAGTTCTTTAAAGTGAAATTGCAAATAGAACACGTGCGTTATTACGACGTCCGATCAAGAGGCAATATTGCTTCCAGAGGTTACCAAAGGGCACCTGCCTAGCCTCAGCAATTATGCAACGCTGGGCTAGGTCAATGGTAAGAGAAGTGTATAAGTTATTCGAAATGTCACTCATTCTATACCTCGATGACTGGCTGATAGTTCTAGGCTATAATTTTAGGAAAAGGAAACAGATAATTACAAGGGTGGTACATTTTATCGAAAATGATCTTGCTGTGACGAATAATCGAACGAAGTTCGAGCTCACGCCCAGGAAGCAGCTCATTTACCCTGGAGTACACATTAATACCGAGGAAAGTACGCTTCACCTGACCCCTGCCGCGTTAGTCAGACTGCACTTGGGCATCAATATCATCCCCAGGCTCCGCACTTTAGACATACCCAAAATAGCGGGATACCTCTCATGGACATGTTTCATATTAGCCTTGCCTTATTACCTCATCTCACACGTGTATTCCAGGAAAGTTACTTGGCTACAAAAGTGTTGGGACGAAAATATCTTTTTCAATATGAGGTACTGTGCTCCCTTCCAGGTGCGTTACAGGGGTAATGCGGATGCAACGCATCGCAAAGTCCTGGCAGTGGGTGGCGGTTTTCCCGGACTTGCAACTTGAACATATTGAACAGTTTGAACATCAGCTTCCCATTTACTATGCGGAAGCGCTAGCTGCCCTTAAGGTGATGATTTATTTGGTTCATAATACTCCTGATTTCACTAATATTGTTTTATGTATTTGACAACCAGGCATTCCTGGCAGCCTTAAGAAAATGCAACTGTTTAATGTTCACTTATGATATATATTGTTGTTTATTGTTGAGCATTATAAAGAACCCGATGCATGTGGCGTCCTGGAGGTTTATTCCAAAGGCCGCCAATCTCACCGACCGTCCTTCCAGGAACGTACTCGCGTAATTGTATGCCTAGGCCGGTATATATACTCGCGTGTGCGGGATGGAAACGTTTGAGTTGGAGCCTGGCGACTGTGGGAACGAGCGCCCAGTCTCTCGTCGTCCCCGAGTCGTGGTATATAAATCACTAGGTTTTATTTTCCTCCAAGTAGATGCAGGAATGTAGCGGTTAAAGAGGAATTAAAAAATAATATAAATATTTTTACTTAAAACAACTTTCCCATTACTATGCATTATTATTACTATTACATTACTCCAGCATCACTACCACTAAGGATGGACCACATTTTTCATAAAAAATAGTTTAAAAAATTCAAATTCCCCACTCATATTGCATATTAAGAATGCTTGAATTTGCAAGAACATGGTATAAATCATATTTTCTTATAATGCCTGTAAACATTTTAGTTTTTCGAAATACTTGTTATCTCTGTCCATCAATAGACTAGAAGAAAAAGGTAGATATGAACAGGGAAAATTTTCTTAACAGGTATTAACCGTAAATTTATCAATAATGAAGAGTTAATGTCCTGCCTTATAATGCAAAAATTATATCCAATTTTCTACATCGGCTGCTGAAAATAAAAATGAACATTATTACTTAAATACATATGCTTGAACGCCTAATTATCATGCATTTCACACCAGTTTCAGTTCACCATTCATTATTGGAAGGTATTCAAACTGTATCCTTTGTGTAAGTCCTTGATAAGTCTATTTAATTTTGAAATAATGTGTTGTTAAGACTCTTGAGGAATAATTAGATATACATATTACAGAAAAGTGTTTCATAAGAAAATTAATTTTTCTGGACAAAAGTCCAATTTATTGGATGATTGATTTTATGTCAGTGTTTAGAGGAAATGGAAAAATCTCTTTCATTCACTCACCGAAACGATCCACTGCAATTTTGTTAATCGCTGAGGGAGCGATTTCATCGACTACATAATGGAAATAGCAAACTAAATTTCGCTGAATAAACCATATCACCACATCATGGCCTCCTTTTAACAGCAAGTTCATTTTATCTTTAGAATCTTTTGGTGAACGTTAACCCATCGCGCTAAAAAACGCCTGACAGGGCCGGCAAAAAATAAATGCTTTTCAAGGGAAAGGAAATTCCATTAGCGCCCTTAAGGTAAAAAAAACACATCATCGAGAGTCTGCTATGTTAAAGCTTAGGTGAAAGGAGCCCTTGGGGTAATTAAAAGGTGAATGGAAGGCGGAGGGAAAAGGGACGGTGGACCTTGAGGGGAGTAAGCCATCGACCTTCATGTCCAGGAACCTTGAATGCCTTCGATATGGCCGAGGATTTGAAAGGGTAAGGAGGTACGAAAAGGAGTTGAAACCTTGGTGCCTTTAAAGGTTGTGGGGATTAAACATTATGCATGCACAAATATTATGGTAAGGAATGGGAAATTGCTTGAGTTAAAAAACAGCTACATAACACAGATTCCCTTTTATGGTGGTAATTGGTTTGTATCTTCGCCAGTGTCACTGTCTTTTTATAAATGCAAAAATATATATCGATTCTTCCTAATATATTGATTAGACATCGTTATAACTCTGGTCATATGATAATTTCTTATTTCTTTGTACTTCTTTCTTCAACTTCAAGTCACTTTATACCCGGCTTACGTAAACTGTTCATCGGTGTTCCCCACGGGAGTTTTCCCGATATGTTTCCTTCCATAATGCTCATTACGAGTTTATTGTGTCTCAGGGTATGACCAATCTATCGGAATCTTTTCTTCCATAGAGTTGACGAAATAGTTTTCTCCTCTTCTCTTGTGTACTTCCTCGTTTCACTTTTCTTCTGAAAAGTGGAAGCGTAACGCGAAAGATACATGCAATTCAAATGTCATAATTTTCATTAATAGGTTACTCTGTACTTGGAATCGGCTGCAGTGCCATTTTCATCTAGAGCGCACATTTGTATTCAATAATATCTCTAAAATTTGCGTTCTGCTTGTCTAAAATTTGCCAAGAAAATAGAAATTTTGGTTTTAACATTTTCATAAAATTTCTATTCCTTGAAGTCTACTCATATTTACTATGTTTTCTAAAAAATTATATCCTGCTATGGTAAAATAAAAAGGTCAATGGTGTGATAACTACTCTTACTTGCTTTCTAAAGATTATATTTTTGAGTAGAGTGAGTATAAAAATGTAACGTATAAGTAATATGTTTTGGAAAATTTATGATCAGCTGATACATCTTAGGTAGCAAAGATGTGATAATATGCAATTGCCATAAACGTGTAGTCTTCATTTTTAATCTCAAATCACATCTTATAGGTGACATTTCATTTTTAATCTCGTATAAAATACAAAGTAATGGGTTAAGAACTATTTAGAGAATGATACATTACCATTACTATTCTTTCAAGATTTAAATTGGACTTTTATCCCCTGAAATTGACTTACACCCGAGATGAATTCACAATGCACAAGCAGAGACATCTGAGCCGACCTTTTCTTCCCTTTGAGTATTTTTCACGCTTTCAGACAAAGTCGAAAAACGGACAAATAATCAGACTTGCAGGGTTGTGAGAAAGGAATCTTTGTGAAGACAAGCATTGCGAGGAAACTAGAATGGAACTCTGCGTAGAGGGAGACCTATTCTTTGAGGGCGAAAAAAAGAAAGCATTGAGGGTAGCTAGGATAAAAAGTACTCACTCGTCGAGTGGAGAAGTAGGGGTTTGAACAAGGAAGGTAGGAGGCTAGGGAAGCTGTAGAACAAGCAGAAGTGGAGGAAAAAAAAAGAATGTTTGACAACTAGAGGCCGGTCAGCAAGGTTTCTGCGGGGAGGGGGAGTAGTAATGGGGAGGGGTTGTGGGAGAACGAGGGGGAAGTACCGGGGGCGAAGTGTGTTCGAAATGTTCGACCAAGAGCCATAATAGAAGGCAATTTCCGAGGCCGCAGTTAATTGAATTATTGGCCACCTGAGACCCCGAGGAACACACCCCAAGCACTCTCATACACGCACACACTTCGTCCTGTGCACACCCGAAAAAGCTTGCTTGGTGGCTGAGAGGAGGGCGGCGGCGGGAGTTTGAGGCCGCAAAACAAGCAGTGGGTGACGCCCAATTATGGATCCATAAATTCGATTCAATTAAGGAGTGGAAGGGAGTGGGAGGAAGGAGGAGGAGGGGTGGAGGAGGAGGGGAGTGCAGTGGAGGGGAATTCAAATCATACGATGGGAGCATTGTGTTCGAAAGGGATAGGCGAAAGGAAAAAAAACTTTTTCATACACATACATATATTAGCGAAGCGGGCTGTACCACGCCCAACTCGGGAGTTCCTTAAACATACAAGCTCGTGCCTCCTTGACTGCCGTAATGCAGCACTCACTGCAGCTGTGTACCCGGTGAGGTGAGGGTGATGACGAGATGAATTCATTTTCCAATACAAGTCGCGGAATTCTATTGACCTCGTTGGAACGTACTCTTTTTGTCATCAGGAAACCCAAAAATGTAAATGTCGCAGTTTGACCGTTTTTATTTGCCAAATTTCGATGCCTCAAAGTTTACTCAATCCACGGCTGATTGAAATTCCTCCCACTGATCTCTAGGTTGGTCAAAGAGCACGAAAACTTTGCCTTAATTTTCCTAACTTGTCGTGCTAGCCACACTTAAAGACGATTGTTTTGTTTATGTTTGTATGTTTATGTATATTATGTTCTTGAATCATCCTCTTGCTAGTACATTATTTGCAGGATACCACTGTGAAGAGATTCTTAGTTTTTAGTATTTCCTCCGTGAGAGTCAAGAGTACACCTAGATTCAATTAGACAAGAGAGAATAGAGTCTCTTTCGACAGTTATATGTTTACTTTACAGAATTTCGGAAAATAACTTCATAAAATTTTAAACAAAAATCAGATTACTGATAGTTTATAGTTGTATACTTTATTTTATCAACGATGCACTACGACTCTACGAAGGAAAACATCGCAAAGCATATTATAATCAGCTCCTAATTGAGGAGGAAACTTTTTATTGATAGCTTTTGTATTAATGGAACTGATGACAATGAGTTTAAACCTTGAATATTTAAACCCAGATTATTAACAAATTGTAGAAAATTATATTATTTTGAAAGTATCTGGTGTTCCTCTATTCTATGATATTATCATTTAGGGAAATTATATCTAACATGAAAGTTCAACTGGGAAATATTTCCACGTTGTTATGTTTTCTTGAAGATATTTGAAAATGACATCGACATCTGGGCTTAAAAAAATTGTGAAAACTATTATTTTTATGATAGAAATATTTTATGAATGATAACTCGAGAATAAAGAAGAGTTCAAAGTATTGTGTTCATTGTGGCATGAGATAAATTCATGCAAATTCTCAGTATTTAACAGTCATACTTGCATTATTCAGAAGGGTTACATACTACCATAAACCAGTTACCATTAATTACAAAACCCGATTTGAAATGTTTTTTATTTTAATGGAAAAAAATTAACTTCAGAAGTTATAGCTGTCCAGAAAAAAATATATATTTGTACCTTTTCATGGCTAAGAAATGATAATGACAAATGACATACCCATAGAGAATTATCCATTTTAAGGAAATAAAAGAGAGAATAGTAAACAGCTACACCAGCAGAGATAGGATTTTTGTACATCTCGCGGCCAAATCCTATTCCTTCCCTTCTGGTTTTGAGATGGTTCAGCAGGAAAGCCATCAACTTGAGTTTCCTGCAGAGTTACGAACTTATGACAAAAATCCGGAGAGTTCAAGGCAGCAATAAGAGGATAGCAGGCATACCACACCACACATTTCACTTCATGCGGTTTAAAATTAGTTTTAAAAAACTTGCCCTAACTGCAGGATCTAAAGACATGTTGCACATTCTATATGAATTTTAATAGGGGGACCAATCATTCTTGATTCATTTGGGTCGATTTTTATGTATTTTTATCTTAGTGATATTTAAAAAAATGTGTGCTTGTTAGGTAATGTTTGGAAGACATGACATTGCTATTGGTTTCTTTAATATTCCTTGCTAAGTCGTCATTTCAAAAGCTATTTTCTGATGAGGGAGTAATTAGGGAGTAATTATGTGAGAAATGAACCAATACAAGAGTTGTGAACAAGCAGCTGTGTTTTCAGTTGTAACTGAGATAAAAGTGTGGTATGTTAACCCATGCCTAGTTAAGATTTTGAAAAGATTTTCTTAGATCTGCAGTTTACTGAAACAGTTCAACAGCTAATCATCTTTTCCATGAGGCTATTAAAAGAAATTACAACATTTGAGTTGTTATCAGGACCTTTGAAAAATACCTACCTCGGATAGTCAAAAAATATAAAAAAAATTGCATTCTCGGCCTATTCTCAATGAAAATTAATATTTCAAAAGTTTATTACAGCAATCACTGGGGACTATTGCTGTTACGTATGTTTTTTAATACTCTAATGCTTTACCTGATAAATGGTGAATTACATTTAAAATGCCACATTTCTGGTCATGGAAGCATGCACACCATTGATCAAACTGTCTCAAATTTGAACATTTTTTAATTCGTATGTGACTGATAGCTTATTAGCTAGAAGTCCAATATTTTTGATAAAATACAAAAAGAAAATTAACAAAAGATGGTATTTTTTATTTTAGTGACGCATCAAAAGTTATAAATTAGGTAATGATATGTCTACAAGACCGCAGAGGTGCCTTAGCTTGACTTGGAGCCTACCTTTAACTCTGTACTAAGTCTTATGTTCTTATTTCCTTATCCCACCCTTGGACGTGAACGGTTAGCAACTCTGCGCTGCTCAATCCCACCAAATCCGATGTGGGAAAATACATTTCACCGGAATGAGTTGTAATGGACGCAGAATAAAGAGCTTATGGAAGCTGGGAGCAAAATCGATGCGTCACAGAAATAACAAGGGAGGTTGTTGGAAAAGAGCGGTTGGGGAAGATTAGGAAGAGGTAACCTTTCTCAGACGTGTTTACGGAACTTCTGAAGACATGGTTCGGGAAGCGGGAAATTAATGACATAAATGGCTCGTTTGAGATATTTTCGATAGGAGAACAAGGTGGGATGCCTGCGGTGAGGATTTAAACGGCAGTTGAGCAAAGGTGCTTTGAGGTGAATCTGATCCCGGAGGAAGGGGGAAGATGTGGAAGGGGGAGAGGCAGTTTGAAGCGTCCGGAAGGAAGAAAAATGCGAGGAAGCTTTTCCTAGAAAAGACTTTGGTGGAAGCATCTACGCCGCCCGTTGCGCTTAAGGACTTGGAAGATTAACAGCGATTGGAAGGAATTGAGAGCCGTTGGTTGATCCAAGTTGAAATGAAGTTCAGTGTGGGCTTATTTTAACTTGGCAAGGGTGATTTGGTGGGAGCTAACAACAAAGATGTACCTCAGCAGGGTAATTTGGTATGGCTAGCACTTAAAATAGTGTATTATCGTATTAACGTGATGATAGGCAAAGTAGCCTTGTGAAATCGTGACATATCTAAATAATTAACCACTTGGTAATTTTCTTGGGAAGATATGAACTCTGATGATGATGATGCTGTAACATCAAAACCGGTCAGTTATATAAGATCAGTGTGTATAATCACCAAGTGATTTATCCTATTGCAATGTTTTGTTGTAGTTCGAATAAATTAGCAGTATTTTTAGTTAAAATCCCATTTCCCTCACTGTACTACAAAAAAACAACGTTATCTTTGCAGCAAAAAAGGAACGTGGCGGCCTAGTGGGTAGAGCGCTTGGCTACTGATCTAAGGGTCCCGGGTTCAAATCCGGGTGAAGCCCTGGGACGCCCCCGAACAAAAAATCTTCGGAGTGGGAGGTGGCCCAGGGAAAGGAATTGGCCCCCCAACCCTGAATATGTGAAATTCACACGCATGTGGCTTATGTTAGTCCGGGGTGAGCTCAACTATCCAAACCAAACCTTAGGGTTGAATGACTGAGTGAATGAGAGATTGCTTTCTAAAATTTAATTACAAGTGCTCAGGTTCTCTCGTTGCTCATTAAAGATTTCATGCAAAACATTACTAATTTTCTTAACTTTCTCTTTGCGCAGTCATACTAAGTAGAGATAGAGCTGCTTCCATGGTGCGAAGTATTTTCCCACTTTTATCATACTGTCATTCCTTTGATTGCATTTTAAACATTACTAGGTGGACCTTTTTTCAACTCCAACCCAATCATCTTTCATTTTGTACAATTTAGATTTAGTGTCGGTCGAACACCCTTGTTCTCCGCTTCCCTATTTTTTTCTTTGTTATTCAATCATCCTACGCGGTTTTTGTATATAATTCTAAGCTTAGTTTACCTCATAATCTCTGGAAATAGCTTGAATTTACCTCTAAAAAAGAAAAATATTCAGTATCCAAATAACCATTTGAAACAATTTGAAAAGGCACATGTACACTGAATCTAATTGCACAATCTTCCAAAACATTTTATAAATGGCCGTATCCCAATTAGACCATACATCTGAACGTTTGTGCGTACGAGATATTTGTGACATACGCATGACAGATGACTAAACCTTTGGCGAAAAAATACTTTCAACTGTATTAAGGAGCCTAAATTATGTATCCTGATGTACCCAGAACAGGCATTCTACGCTTGTGAATTAGTATTAGGTCATATTAGCTCATCAACGCGTAGGTTCTACATTACTTCCACATTTCTACACTGGACAAATCATGCAGCTTGACATCGATAAAATGGGTGTACAGGATAATTTTGTTGGTCAATTGGAGAGGTGATAGGCAGATAAGGTCATTTGCATCATGAAAAATAAGTAAATAGGTTTTATGGGGAATGGAGGAAGAGTGGAGAGAAACCCGACGTAAGCATCCCCTTACTCTTTAGGAAAGGTGCAACTGGGACCACAGTTTACCTTCTAATTCATTGATCGGAGTACTGGACTTGAAGTGCTTTCCATATAACAAGTAAGGATCGAAATTCCACTGATAAATCTCCGCTTCAGCTGGAATTAGCGCCCGGTCATTCGGAATGGGAAGTCAGTACTTATGAATCCACACCAACGCGATTTCCACTGTAGAGAATAAGTAGTTTTGACCATGTTTTATGTATGATGAATAGTATGAAGTACTATGTTGAGTCTCTTTATCTAAGTCCAGCTTTAATATGACCAGCTGATTTACTTTCCCCATCGTTTCAATGTTTGCCCTTTTCCCAGTTCGTATCAAGCTCTCACCATCAGAACCACTACGCTTTCGTCCTCCCAACGAGTCCAACTCTCCCTCTCGTGGGAATCTGTTTAAACATCACTCCACCCTTGCCCGTGGTACTCACTTTGTTAGCATCCACTGCTCCCTCAATGTTTCCTTATCCATCCTCCTCAGAGGAGAAGATTTTTCCCTCCACGATCTCCCGTTAAAAAATATTTTCCGTGGCACACTCGCCCACACAATCTCCGAACGGCCTTCAAGTCTCATGGGAGACGGAAATGGAAAGGAAGGAATCAAGCAGGAGATGGGCAGAGCTTCCCTCTCTCCGTCCTTTCTCTTGACTCTCTGTGGCGATTGAACAGAGAGGCAGTGTGGCAACCAATGCTCAATTATGATTTTCCTTCCCCTCTGACCTCCTCCTCATACTCAGAAGTGCTCCCGTACCACTTCCAGCGCCCGAAGTGGCCCACGCATTAAGTACCTATACCATGGGAGAAACATTCTTGCCCGGAAATAACAAATCCTCCTTGAGGAATTGGGGAGGATCTTTTATTTGTCGTGCATTATCCCCGATGACTTTCACCTCTCTTCCCTTCGTTATACCGTTGCGAAATGAAACGATTCCCAAAATCTGAAGTGGAAACACAAGTGGGGACTTTATTTCCCTGATAACAAACAAAGTGATATTTCCTTTTCTTTTCTGACTCATTTATCACCCTCTTTATCTCTCTCTCTTTCTCTGCTTCGCGTCATCAAGCTTTTTCATGCTCTTAGTGAAAAGCAAGGAGGAAAACGGTTGACCAAATGAACCTTAACTGAGAAAAAACTCAAATGAATATGAATGGAGACAGATTCGTAAACCAGACTTGCTATTTCATTTTATGTGTTGTATATTATAAAGATTTGGAAAGATTTAACTCTTCCGCGTGGGTAAAGAGCATGATATCGATGCATGTGTATGTATGGAAAAAGATTCTAAGGGGTACCCAGTTTTTGAAAGGGTTTAAAAATGAATGCATCTGGCGCAATATTTCACTGTAAATTGCTTTATGTACCTGTACAAGGTTTAGTGTACTCACGATAAATCATCGTGGGACAGTTCTCGATAATTTTGATGCAAAAGGAATCCATATGGATTCGTTAATATTTCTATTTTCATGCAATGTAAACATGGTTGGGATTCCCAATGTGATTTTACCAGAAAACCCAAGGAAAGTTATTTTCAGCTATTTTCACTTCCGTTAATTCTCTTCTCGATCTCTGGGTGGGTATATCAGCGTGGGTATATCAGCGTATAACTGACTTTAAAATCACCGCGTAAACATTTCCTAGCGAATGACTTTGTTTCATACTTCAGTCGAGAATAAACTTACGGATTTCGTTCACCCAGGAATGAATGCGTTAGTATTTTACCGAGCCCATTACTTTTTCTTGTCTAAAACAAGAAAATATCCTTTTCAAATTTAAATCCCTGCATTACTGGCAGCTAAAATGTATTCGGTCATTTGTTGGAATACAAAATCTGATTTTATTCGTACTTTTAGTTCCATTCTAAATTATATTTCTTGGTTACTCCCCTGTGAGCTATATTCGTTTCATCTTTTAAATATGGTAACGATGAAATATAATTTTGTTTAGAACTCAAGGAACATTTTTTTATTGATGTGATGACTGTCATCTCCTATGTCCGATTCAATTTCTTCCTCCGAGAGGGTATACATTTAAAAAATTATTGAAAGAATATCAAATCAAATATGAAATCTCGTTTTTTTATAATTTACTTGCCATTATAAGTTGAAAATCCTTTATTGACTTCCTTATTGTAAAATACAATGTATTTAAGAGTGAATAGTGTTCAATTTAGTTGCTAAAAAAGAACTCATGAGCTGTCTCAAAATGCTTACTTTCTCTCAAATGATTACCTTGAATCGAGAATATTTATCATTACTGATTTCATTTCAAATACCAGTAATTAGCAAACTATAAATAACTGTTTCCAGTGAGTAAACTTCGATTGAAATTTTATGAACTCACATAAATTTTGAAAAAAATGGAATAAATATTTTTGATCTTCCTTTAAGATCCGCAATAACTTAACAACTAATTTACTACCCTTTAGTTTTATTGTGAGTGTGGAATACATTTATTTAATTATCACACTATTCAACCAATTCTTCTTCACTCAAGGACGTTTGAATAAAAAAGGTCAGGTTAAGGGGTAAAGGATAAGAAAGTTTTAAAAAAGCTTTTAAATCAAATTATTTGAACACATATTGACGGCCGTAATGTACGAAGCCCTAATGCTGGGTGCGCTAAAATTCTCAAATGAAATAATTGACACTTTTTTATTTTATTTGATTCTTTCTGGTAGCAATTCCGGGGACATCAATTCCTCATTTCAATATTATTTTATTTAAATATTACCATGCAAATGAACAAAGCGAGAAGGCTAGTTTGGCTCAAATAAGGGAGCCATAATACCAAGGCATTACGTGATACACGGCAAAGAGGAGTGAGTTTGGGTCCATTCCACGCAATCTCCCACTAATAACCATAACAATACACAATGCTATTTCCCCTTACTCCACCACGTCCCCTCGCCAACTCCTTTTCCCCACCACCTGCAGCCCATTCTCGAACTCCTAACGATGCGATGATTTTCATCTTCTCGATGCAGAGTAGCTCATTTTACGATTATATCCACGCAATATAAGCAACTTTAAATTCCACCAGCTATTCTCTTAGTTCAATGACTTTGTTTGGTTACATTTTGGTTTACAAATTATCCATCTCAACATGTAGCCCTCTTTTTAACCATTCTATCTCTACCAACGCCCATCTTCAAAACAGAAGGAATGCTCTCGACTCATCAACTAGAATTCTGGAGGTTCAAAAAGGTTTATGCCACTGTACTATTGCAATTGTCATTACTTTACTTAACGGTTCAGAACAATTGAAGATGACGGATTGAATAATAAATATCCTGTGAACATTCATTTCTCATACTCACAACTAGGAATTGAAAACTGCAAAGTTTGGGTTTAGGTAAATTCGGTCTTGACCAGTACAAAGAGGCAGCTATGGTCGTGCGATATAATTATTTCTCACTTCAATGGCCTTGTCAATTTCCCTGAAGGTAAAATTTAGAAGGTCCTTTTACGAAGTAAATATTTATATTTTATCTTATCACGAAACCAAATCTTGCCTTAATCATGCTATGTTCAGTCAAATATTTCATAACCATTATAGTTCAGGAACAATACAACCCGCATCATGTGTCTTGAGGCATTTAAGTAATTATGTTGAAGTGATAATATACGAGGCAGCTTGAAGTGATAATATACGAGGCAGCTAGAAGGAAAGATTTTTGCTTAGCCGAAGGTTGAGAGTTTTAACCTCTACCAGATGTTTCTTTAAAACGTTAATGACTACGTTCATGTTTCTTTAAAATGACAATTGACTACCAGCTATATATAACCACTAATGGATCATGTTCCTTTCCAAATCCCTGGAATAAAATAATTTTTATTTTCTCAAGGGAATTTATGACCTAGATTTCTGCCGTAACCATATTTACTCACAAATCCCGAAGGAATTCCGAGAAAACGTCATTGCTCATGCAATGACTCACGCTCAGACTACCCCATTCTCGAAACACCCCGCGAGACTATTCTTCAAATTCCACGCCTCAGTGCGACTCATCCTTGTCGTCCTCCCCCTTCCCTGATTCAAGCAAAGTTCCTCTCTCAAATCCACTGCATCAAAGTTTCCTCTCCCCCATCTAGTTTTCTTAAAGCTCCGCTAGTTCTTCACTCTTGCATACACTTTCCGAGTCTCCTCTTATTCATGAAATCAGTTTTGCGCGGCTTCATCAACTCCCGATTAGGATTATTGTAGGCAGAAACTTTTTTTATTCTGTGGGAGCATCGACTTACGTAAACAAATTAAAACTCACCAGAGAGAGAACCATAATGGGCGCCAATTCAACGTTGATTACTGCGAGCATTGCGATCATTTGGCGCTCTCCTTCGATGTTTTCTCAAATTGATCATTTTCTTTTCTTCGTTGCCTCCTTCTTTGCCGACCGTTAAACGAGTAAAACAACTCAGGTAAAAGGGAAAATACTCATTGTTATCTGCGGGCGTTAATTTTCTCCTCCTCCGCTCGTGATGATAAAATTCGGAATGGCGAAAAAACTCGGCAAGTTGTAACGGAAGACTAAGTGGTCCCGTGATCTCCTCCGATGCATAAATCTTTCCCCAATATGGCTCCCTCCCGCATGCTCTCTCCCGTCTCCATCTCAATGCTCCCAATCCCACGTTCCCGCATCAGAGTCGTCGTCCTCCGCAGAGCTTCCCACTTCCTTCCATCCCCCTCTCCCTCCCTCGACCCTGTTTTTATGGCGCATTATGGAGCCGGGCTGCAAAAACCTCCCGCTAATGAAGATAGTTTTATTTTTATCTCACTCCATCCCTCTCGCTCCCCGACCAAACTGGATTCCCCACCCTTCCCCCAAATGAACCCCCTAGTACATCCAAACCCTGAACTTCCCCATAACCGTGATTCCCCCTTGCTTTGCTCGTCTCCATCCTCTTTAACCTGTTTTCTGCTCACTATCACTTCCCTTTGTTTTTATCTCCTCTTCCTCTTTTTATTCTGACACATACACGTGACCATAATAATTAACTTGCATAAGCTTGGTGCAATAAAATTTCGTACCATCAACAAAACCAAAGCACAGAGCCGAAAAATGTTTGAAAAACTTGATGGGATTTAACCGGGATGAAGCTTTTGCTATCAAAGACGTTACTTTATTCGGCTCCTTGGACTTTTCCATATCTCGCTTCTCCAAAGTGACTCGAAGCGGTGCGAAAAACGTATTAGAAACGATTCTTAATCTTGCTCACCAATTCTTTCGATGGATTTTGAATTTCCACCCTGCAAAACTTGGAGAAGTTTGCAGTGACGTTTTGATTTCAGTGGAGTGGAAAGGCAAAATTTATTAATAAGATTGCAGGTATTCCAATGATAAACACTGCACTGCCAAATCGCCAGGATATGTAAACGAGGATATCGGCTAGCTAAACGTTCACCAATATCGTCATGAAGTTGCACTGGCGACACCTAGGTATAACGAGAACACTGCTGTTCTCAACCTCCTGTACCGTGTACCCTTATGTACCTTTTCAATCGAATTGAAGTTTGTCCCACGCGAATCGATACTTCAGGTCGCGGTAAAAGGTAAAAGGCAGGAGAAGAATGCATGGTGAAGTGAAGATGAAAATCCATGCGCTGGCTTGAGCCTGCTTTTAACGAAAAATACCATTGGATCTAAGCCCTAACATACAATATGATGGACGGTAAACTGCACTAGAAAGGCTCTCCTCGAGTCAGCCTAGTATCGATTGGATAACCGCTGAACATCTCCGTCCGTAGAACGGGATGATTAGTATTGGATCCATTGCACCTTTCTTAGAGAGGAGGCTGATTCCTACAATGGGTTTTACTCCACCCTCTCTTCAGAATTGGAAATATTGGCGTTCATAGTTTTCCAACAAAGACATTGTAAATGTACGCGGAGAAGATGATGAACAGAAGTATCTTCTGTCGGGGCAATCTTACAATATTAATTTCACTTATGGCAGTTGTGATTTCTTTCTAGTAGAGATTATATCGTAGTAGGTTCAGAGTCTCGGTCTTTGGATTTCCACCGTACATTGATATCTACCAATGCTTTGATGCCAACATCTGTGAGTTCCTTTTGGTTTGCATTTTCTGATCCAAACAGAGTAGCGCAAATGCTAAATTCCTCACATTTACAAAAATGTCGATATGCTGCCGGTTTTCTTTTAACAAATAAGGAGCCTGTGGTATTGCATCAAGTTAAAGCATGTGAAAATAGAATAATATTGCACCCCTCTTAGCCAAGCACATGTTTCGTCGATATAATATCACGTTTCTAATCACTGAACGTAGATGACTGTAAACATATGTTTCGTGTATTATGGTAAACCAAAAGTACAAAAATATCGTTGTCGTCAGCAACAACTGTTACATGCTTTTCTTCTACCAAGATCTACTATCTTTAAAATAACTGTGTCAGTATTATGTGAAGCTTGGATCACAGTGTGGCCATTCACTTCTGTTTCCCAAGCATGGCTATAAAGCACTTTATTTTCATTATTTGAAATAGAGGGTCCTTTACCAATAAGAAATGTAGAGCTCTCAGTAAATTTCACTGTTATTGATGATTGTTTTGTGCGTATCTGACGCTCTACATCCTTAGTACTGAAGATGGCATAGCCATAAAATACAATTGTCACAACTTTATATTGTTCAGCAGTATGACTGCTATATAGCTGTAACACATCTAAAAATTTCACAGTTTTCGGCCATGACAATTTTTGTAGTAGTGTACCCCCGTCAAAACGTACGATGTTTCCGTAGGTCTCGTATAATTTAAACTAGTTGCTATGTCATCCAAAGTTCTTGCCAGTGATGATTTGTCAGTTTTTCTCAAAAACTAAGTTTCTGGAGCAAATAGAGACGGAGGAAGTATAGATAATTTATAATTGAAGTTCTCCTTTAATATTTGCAGATCAGGATTTTTCAGACAAACATACCACCATTCTTTGGGTGAGGAGTCCGGTAACATTATGCTGAATAGCAATGACAATACCTTTTCTTAATATTTTAATGGTGACAGGTTGATCCATTTTAACCATGGCAACAGAGTTTAAAGCTTTTCCAGCCAGTTTGGATTGGATTCGAAGCCCAATCAACTTAGCTTCATCTGCAGTTACCTTGTCTTGACTGTCTACCTACAGAAAATATTATGTGGCTCAACGCATTGTGAGTCAAATGGATTGTGATCTTCCAAAAGTTTTAGTAATGTAAGAAAATCCTTCATATCCCTAGATTTTATAGCATTTTTATAGCGGATATTTCAATGTGTTGTTCACTGCTAACATGGGAGACATAAGTGAGATTGCTCATAGCAAAAATAACTTGACAGCATGTAGAGTAGCTCAATATCCATGAAGATCGTTGACTATCACCCATGCTTATTCGTTAGTTTGGTTTGTTCGATGAACATATCTGTCCATATTCCAGCCCACAAAATCTAGTGTGTCTACGAAGGGTGAAATGACCAGCACTCAACAAGCTTTAAACACCTCCATGTTTTTTTACAGTTCTCTCATTTGTTGTAGATATACCCTGACACATTTTGCTGTTGAATTACACACAAAAGCATCATGTTTATCTTTCTCTGTAGGACGACTAAGAGACTTGAAACGTAATTCGTCTTGGGAATCATCTCGGTACGTCTTTGAAATCGGGTCACCTTTTCGAAAATGTACGCTGCATGCCTGGTGATAAATGGCATCAGCTGCTGGTAAATAATTAACTAATAGCAATCGTCATTGAACATTGACTGGCCATAAATAATTTCTGAAGTTACACGTTTTCATAACAGAATTTTGATACATTAATGTACAGACCTGTATAACGCCAGATTTAACCCGTTTCTCACTGTCAGTAATAAAGCGACCACAAGACAAACAGCGTTCTTTAAAATTTTAATGTTCCTATATCCGACTGTAATGCCGCAGCTGGCTAGTGCTTCATCCTGAGTATGCAACTTCAATTTCATATCACTCTGGATATTATTGGGATTTGTGTACAGACGGCGGCATTCTACATTCTACACGGGGTGATCAGGAAATGGTACAAATAACTCATGGATATTGTCTTTTCGAATTTTACTTTCACTGATGATACCTTGTATACCTTTACTAGACAACTTAACACTATGACTTATATAGATATATAACTTTAGTAAGAACTTTGAAGTTTCTTTTTCACTTTCTGAGCACAAGATACAGTTCCTGTCTGCCAATTTCAATTTCTTAGAAGACGTCCATATTTGCAGAAGTCACCTGAAAAAAATGGAATTTAAATATTTTTCCATACTTAGATTTTCCTATATACCACCTAATTCGTCTTGGTAAAAATTTTACTTCTAAAAGCCATTGTTATATTATTTTCCAGCGAGGAATGCCGTGTAGTTTGTTACCATACATGATTTTTTTTAAATATTTAATGTTTTTTATGATGGTGACCAAAAAAACGCATTTCTCACGCTCAGATTTTTCTAGACTTTTAGTATATAAAAAAGATATCAACAATGAACTAAATAATTCCAACCTCGTCTTTTTGGGAATTAGTTCCACCTAAATACCTATTTCTCCTGCACTAGACCTTCCTGCAGGCTTTTTCAGTTTCGGTGGACGAAGAAGACGTAAAGCCTTCAAGATCGGTTACTTATTTTCCACAAGATGGAATGACTTGGCGGACAACTTGAATACCGCAAAAATCCACCTCCAAGCAAGCCCCGCGAAAACCTACATCACGACAAACCAACTCATAATTTCCGCCATCTTTGGGACTCGAATTCAGATTCTGCGGTGGTAAGCTGGTAGCCTGGCCACCGCGCTAATCCGGGGCATACGGGGTTTGCCGTGGGGTAAAAGCTAGATTTCGATTCTTTCCCTTGCTAGCCTATCGTTCCTTCTTCTCATGCCTGACGGTACCTACCATTTTTCCTTCTTCCAAACTTTAATTTCTCTCCCTACTCCTCCTCGTACAATCTCTTGCCAACCCTCTCCACCCAATTCTATCCCCTCCTTAAACAACCGTGTCGTCATCCCACCACCTCCAACCACCCCTTTCCCCTTCTCTCCCCCTAAACCGCCCCACACTCCTCTCCAGCTTCGCCCCGGGCCCGCCACCTCGTGGCAGGAATGCCAATTTCTCGGGAGGCAATCACTGCCTGCTTTCACGCGAGCCTTTTATATTCTCATGCATATGTATGCAGGCTTTCTTGTACGATGGGTTTTCTGCCCGTACTCTCTCCATTCCCTGAATCCTCACTCTACCCATTTCACATATCCCATCCCAATTCCGTATTCCCACCCCCTCCTCTTCCACCCAACATCCATCGAATCTCCACCCTTTTCCCCCTTCTCACACATCACTATCCCTAACTCATCATCCGGGGGCATCCCCTGCCACCCGCCTCCCTTCCCTCGGGCCTGTCTTCCCTCCTCCCCCACTCTCTGCCCAACATCCGAACATCATCGCCTGAGGAGCCGTTCCGTCGGCAGTACATCATTCTCCCTCCGTCGCTCCGTTCCTCTCCCCAAGCGAGTAATCAACGAGACAGATGACAAATAAATTGAATAATCACATGAGACGTCGGAAATGATAAAAAGGCCGGTTTTGCAGCCTCGTTAATGGGCTCAGGTGCCCGTTCGCCTGTTCTCTTCGTGTCCCTTGTAGTTTCCTGCGAATAGCCGATCGGTTGCATTGACGTCGTAATAACGCCGAGAGCCGAGCCCCCAACCAAGGTAGATTTGCACTGCTTTCCAAGTCCTTAACCCCAGTTCGGTTTTCAGCGATCAATCTCTTTGCCCGGAGAGTGGATAGTACCTTTTGAAACGAGCGTTCTTCACGTGACCCAGTTGTCCACTCTAGTGAATTGCAAGGGATAGGTACACCCTCCTCTGACGGAAACGTAGGAGGGGAGCGAGTTCGATAACTAGAGGTTATTTGCTCGGGGTCAGATATCTACGATCCTTTCAGCAGTGAATTTATAACCATCGAATACTTTATACGTATAAAATATCCAATTTTATCGCCACTTTCGTGTATTGGGTGAAATTTTGGTGGTGAAATGAAGGAATTAAGCATTCATTCGTATCATTTCATTTTTTAACATTCACATTTGGGAAGTTTATTTGCATCAAAGTCACTACCTCATGGAGTCCACTGGAATTGCTGAAAATAAAAATTTATTTTAAAACAGGTAATTGCATTTTTATTGCTTAATGTTTCCGCAAGAAGTTAGGCTATTTGATTCAGTCATGTCGTTCAAAAATCGTACTTAGCATTTTTCCACCCTATTTAGCTTCCCAAATTTCGCTTCAAAAGATTTACCTTACAGGTTTGAGGAAATCATTGGATTTCAATTTATTCGTCTCTGAATTTAAATTGCCTTTGTCTATCGAATAAAACCATTACCTCTTAAAATATTTTGGTTACCCATGACAAAAGAGGGATATTAATTCTTTTTCGAGATTTTGTGGGAATTAAATTCCAAAACGTATGGTAGGTTTCCAGTATTGTCTAATGCATTGCTAAGTCTTTAATTCGTCTGTTCATTATTTACCGCAACCAGTAAACGTAAGTAATTCTTAGGTACATAGAAATACAAAATAACAGCGTGAATTGCAAAAACAGAGTCAAGATTTTTATAATTTGTTAGTATACTTCATTGGTAATTCCCATTGTATTCGTAATGTTGAGGTATAACATGCCCAAATTTAGGCAAGAAAATATATTTTCTCAGGTGGAATTATAGTTCTTTTATCGTTTCTTCATTCTTTTCTATCATGATGAAGAAATTCCACTTGAGCAAATTTTCAGCTTCTTAAAAGTATGGAGTAACAAACGTCGTTTCGGTTACATACGTTAGCAATTTTATTGATATTTCTGATTAATTATTCAATATTTATGATATTGAGATTCTTGAAAAATAATTATACGACAGTTATCTGCTCCTTCATTTCAATTTGTCATCAAATTGAATTACCTAAAAAAATACTTTGTTCATCAAATTTCAATCCGTATCTCATAAGCTGGCGCGGTATGTAGGACGTGGTTTTACGCCAAAATCAAAAAGGAACAATGGGCTCCTCTCCTGGTGGCCTGTGCTTATATTATATTTAAGAATAATCTTAACTTTACGACTATCAAAGAGCATAACTTGGCGGCGGATCGTTAAAAAGTTATGATAGGAGTGATATAATCGAAATATCGAAGCCGGGCTCATGGAGTTAGTTGTAACTTTACATCAGCCCAGCCCAAGGTGGTCCCTGTTGACTCAAGAGCTGAGCTGATATTGTTTGGGCCAGGGCTGTTCGGGACCTTATCTCTTTCTGGCTGCTTTAGAGATTACCAGCCAACGCTCATAAGTGACTCACCCTGAAATCTGTGCAGAGAAACCTAAGCCCTTCTTACACTGTGAGCTTAAGTGCGTACGGTGGCTTGTCGAAAAATAAAATTGTCGTGGCGCAACAATAAGGACCCGATTCGCTAAACCCAAGGCCGCCAGGCAAAATAAAGACGGGTTGTCCGTCGAAGTGGGGTCGATTGCTCAATACACGGGATAACAAAATAACCACATTTCTTCTTGTCGATAATAAAGTCGATAAGCACGTGGAGCTGCGGTAGCTAGGGGCCAGTATCAATATAGAAAATATTTAATAACCCTTGAGAACTTCGTATCGTACATTTTTATGTTTAATAATCCCACGAACTCACTGTTGCCGTAACTAAGATACGTTCCAACAGGGAATCCGTGGTGGTTATATAAACCCTTCGTAGGCTACATGCATATAAGTTACGAGTGTGACTTTGTAACCAACCTGTAGCTACTAACATACAATCCTGGAAGCCCAAGTGTAGCATGGTATCGAATTCTCTGGCATGAATATTGTATTACCCCATAAGTAACAGTAAGATCAAGATCCAATTTAGCTTTATCAGTTATAGCACATATCGCTCAAAAACAGAATCAATACATTTTACCAATTCATTACGCCTGATTAGCTTCAAACTCGGTTTTCGGTCAATAAATTCACCGGTCGCCGCCCCCGCCGCAGCGGCGGGGTAACGTTCTTGCCTGCTAATCCGAAGGTCGCGGGATTGAGTCCTGCCTGGGTGGGTTTTTCTCCTGTCATGTGTGTGTAAATGAGCTAAATGTAAGAAAGGACTGTACATTTCTCTGTGTGCTCAAAATAATTAAGTAATTCTTATTATTATTATTAAAATTTAACCAATCAGAGAAATATTAGCCAATGCCTCTGCAATGGAATTCAAAATTAGAAATGGGTGAAATAAAGCAAATGAATCTGCGGAATCACATATGATCTGCCCTTGAGAGAGAAGGAACGGGGTGTCGATAAATGCATATTTTTGGTAGATTGTTCCTTTTTCTCTGACAATGCTCGAGTTATAAACCATTTCTTTTACTCACCCTCATTCTTACCTCCAACTTAGGATCA
Organism: Pyrrhosoma nymphula; assembly: GCA_963573305.1. Lineage (NCBI taxonomy): Eukaryota > Metazoa > Arthropoda > Insecta > Odonata > Coenagrionidae > Pyrrhosoma > Pyrrhosoma nymphula. The sequence goes on along the minus strand of OY754327.1, from coordinate 142,732,965 downwards.
CAAGTTATCTTGGAGGTGATCTGTAACTGAGGTGGTTAGCCATTTAAGGTAGACGAATAAGATAGTAAGAATAGCATTATGTGGAAAACGGAGGTACGGTCGAAAAAAAGCCGAGATCGGCATTAACCTATGCTAAACGAAAGCTGGAGGGGAATTTACATGTTAGTATTCCATCCAACGGAGAAAGTAATGCACTTTAAATTCTGTTCACATAGCATCCTAGTATGGATCAGGACTCCAACGACAAATCTTGACCACCGCTAGGAATCATATTCGAACCCTCGAGATGGGAAGCCAATTCTTTCGCTACCTTGCTAACCTTTTCTTAAATATTAATACAAAATTTCAATGAAAGAAATCGGAAATTAGACTCGTATGAATGAATTTTGGTCATCCAGATGACCATCAACAGTGAGAGCTTAAATCTCGTAAACATGTGCATTTTTTCCGAGGTTGAAAGTGCAAGTGAGTACAGAATGCATGAGTTCAAAGCACGTTAGCACACTCAAACTTTGAAACTCGGACATCACGCAAATGTCTACGAGATTAAAACTCTCCCTGTCGATGGCCACTAGGGTGGGTCGAAAAAAGGGGATTCTCGAGTTTAGAATTTTAACAGTGTGGAAAAGTTGCGTATTTGCATGCTTATCAAAATAAAAATATTGAAATAGTTCCAATGCTTCATCTTCAGTTCGCGCAGAGGGCCTACATTTTGAAAGAAATGACAAAAACACCAAATATTACATTTACGCACAAGTTTTTAAAATTTAGTTCTTCGACTTTTGATACCAGGACTTAATTGAAGTAGCCTGATAATATAGAAATATACTAAAATAAATTGCGTGCAACATTTTAAGTTCATGCATTAAGCCTAACGTATGCAACTTTTTTGAAATACTGATATTCTAACAGTTTTACTACAGACGTATGAAAAAAGGCCAAATTTTAAATAGTTTGTTACCCTGAGTGATGCTGTATATTTAACTTTGATCCGAAAAAGTAACCTTGTAGCTCTCGCCTTTTCGCATAAGTGATGCTGTGCATTCAAATTTCATCAGAATACATCACCTTGTAGCTCTTCGCCCCTTCGCCTATTTGACGTAGTGAATTTTGCATAAACAACCCAGAACTCACAACTTGGAGGTGGCTGCAATCAGAGTTCCCCCCACGCCAAACTCATCCATCCAAACATTCAGGGCGTGGTAAATGATGTTGTTTCGCCATTATTAGTCAAGAAGGTACTTGGAAATCGAATTTTTGCATCAAGATATCGAGTACAATGTTGCTCACCGTTATCTTCTCCGCTTACTTCTCCGACGGACTCACACATTTTTCGCATCTTTCAACTGCTTGAGTATAGCAAGGAAAGTTTAAAAATCTAAATTCAGGCAGAGTTTTATTTTGCAGAAATGATGAAATAATCTCTGTTGTCAAACTTTCCATCATTGGAGGGGACGACGGCTTATTTGTCGTCCAACCAATCAGCTCACTTCAGTCCGTTGCACCAAAAGTTATTGAGGGAGGAAAAAAAGCCCTATCATATTTCCCATTCGGCAGTTGATTTCTTTCTTTCAGTATTCTCCTATAACCTAACTCTCGTGAGTGTTATCTCTCCTCCACTATCATAGCCAACAATAGGTTCTGTGGATAATAGAAGAACGCGTTTCTCTGAATCACAGGATCAATGATTTTTTAAAGTCGTCCTCCAAATGTCTCGTTGTTTGTACGGCCTTAAAAGTATGCTTAGGGCCGTATTTCACTGAGTGGTTTTTCTCAACATCGATCCAGACAGAAGCATATGTCTTCACTGTGTAACCTGCAGATATTTGCAGTTTGTACTTAGGATTCATTTGGGAAATGGACAATTGTAGGACCCGGTTTTTCACATGTCAACTATCGGGAACGACTGAGAGATCCTGGATATTTACTACCAGACCTGGAACTCACTCTTCTGTCTGGATTGCCCTAAACATTTCCAGAAGGTGCTTTTGGTATTCATTGAGATTCGTTTTATATTTTATCGATTTCCTCGGATTCGATTGTTTAGAAATGTCCCAGAAGTAATTTCTCACACCCTGGCAGTTTGCCGTTTTTCCCACAGAATGGCGCAGATCCCGTCATCTCTCCGTCCAAGTACTTAAACTAATCTCTAAAGGGCAGCTCGTGAAAGTGAAGTGAGCAAATAAACCACTGCAAAGAGCTTAGAATTTTGATCTCGATATTGCGAACTGCATCACGTTTCCATCCTGCGTTTGTCGCTGTGCCATCGAAAACGATCGCTTCAAGTTAATTACTGTCGGAATCATTACTTTTTAGGTAGTAAAGTATTCACTTTGCTATTTCATTTTCATCTCTATTTACCAGTGTAACGTGGCCAATATATTGCACACAAGGCTCATATGAGTCACGCTAATGTGTTCTACTTTCCTTACTTTGCGGTACGCTTTAGCTCCTATTTTTTCTTGATCAATAGTGTTCTACCATGAAAGTAAATTATCTAGTTCACTGTAATCAGGTGCCAGTATTGTACCAGGTGCTTCTCTTGTCGTCTGCTTTACTCTTCTTAACTTATAATCGTCGATCTTTGGCGACGAACCTTGTTCAGAGATTATGCAGTACACTTAAGGCGATAGGAGCTATGACTAATTCAAAAATAACAAATCTATCGCTTACTAAGGTAGTAGCTGTCAAATTTAGCCTAATTTGAAATACAAAAGGAACGAAGTACAAATCGATTTCACTACATTACTCCGTGACTCAGACACAGACGAAACGTGGAGACGGGTCTGTTTGACGCTTTCTCTGTTGATCACAGCACAATCAAAATAACTTAAATGAACATGCTTAATTGCGATTAAGGATTGCTAATGCAAATATTACGATCGCCAATACAAATATTATCTCACAACTTGTACTTATTACAACAGTGCGTCTCTTTGTAAAACTGTAAAAATATCAAATTTTCACAAAAATTTGTAAATTTTAGGCTTTATGCGCGGACTTAAAAAGTAGCACATGATTTTTATAAATATTTTTATATTTTCTGGCAGCTTAAATAAAGCAATTTCCTGCCATAAGAAGTCGAAAAACTTTCTATAAAATTTAAGCGTTATGTAATGTTTGGTGTTTTTGTCATTTTATTTTAAAATTTTGCCATTTGCGCGAACTGAAGATGAAACAGGAACTTTTTCAAATTCATTAGTTCATAAGCCTGCCAATACGCAACTTTTCCGCACTATTAGAATTTGAATCTCGAAATTCGCTTTTTTTCGACCCACCCTAATGGTCACCTGGGTGTCCGAAATACATGCATAGTAGTCAAAATTCCTTTGCTTTAATAGAAGGATAACATTCAATTTTAATGTAATTGAATGGATACACTTTATCAAATGAATATTTAGTTATCTGTTATTAGCTCTGTTTTGATGTTATCAGAGATTTTCAATTTCGTTATGCTGGTTATTTTTCTGTAGCTAAGAGCGTGTGAGGTCATGGAGTGACACGGTGTTCAGGGTCAGTTTTTGAAACAATCCTTTGCCATAGTCTCTTGTGGGTTGCACTAGTTCCCGGTCGCGGAGAAGGCGTGGTGGTGTCCTCAACGGTCAATCGGAGGTTGTGGGTTGGAGTCTCGCTAAGGTGGAAATTTCACCAATAAGGACATGGGTGTTTATGTGATGTGAAATGAGTTCAATATACGAAAGGTCAGTAATATCTAATTTCGCTCGGTAAACGGTATTTTTACTTTTACTGATCGACAGTTCTATGGATATTCTGTGATTCCGTGACAGAGGTTATTACAATACAGGTGCATGTCGTTTATGGAATATACCCTGCGAGCCACCATATGGGCAAGTGACAGAGGGTATTAGGACACCAGCCGCGTAAAGGTGTATAGGAGAGTTGAGAGGTAGGTAAGGTGTTTAGGAGGTATGTTATAGGAAGGTGAAAAGGTGTGGTGTATTTCGGGAGTGTTTCAAGTGGATCTCAGTTTTTATTATGGTCACTTATCGCGCGTGGAAAGAAAGAATTTTTGTTCCGATTTGTTTAGCAATATATCTCTCTTATTTTATCTTTCCTGTCGGACCTAGCGATGCAGTGCGACGTCAAATTGATATTGTCTATATCATACTGAAACACACCTGTTCTGAATTTCTCAAGCAATCTAAGCCTATATTCTAGCCTCCGAGTCTCCAACGGTTCCAAACCTTTTCCCTCTTAAAGCTCTGAAACACTCTTTATTAGCTCGTTGCACATTTTAACGAAGCATTTATTCCTTTGTATTTCATTATTTTTTTAATAGAATCTTTCTGTCCAGGGCCCCAAACGCTCGCTGTGTTTTCGAGGTGTGGCCTAACCAGAGCAAAGTAGCACCTTTATTTCACTTTTTCATCCAAAGACCTTCCTACTTTATGCTTGATAAATTCTAGTTTTTTTAGGCTGTACCACATATGTTTGATATGCGTGCTGTCCACCATAGCTCTGAAAAAAGCCCGACCAAACTGTGAAGGCACCTATCGTCTTTAAGTTATGTCTAACCTTTAGGAGTAGTTAGTCATTACCTCGCATTCTCATAAAATTATAAAATGCAATAACAATATTAATTTCCGATTACTTCTTGCCGATAGATATATTGTAGTACCCTCTAAAAATCTTTGAGTGAAGTATCAATCCAACAGAGTGAGATTTCCCTCCAGCTTCGAGACAAAACTACACCCCTCGTATCGAGTAGAACGTTACTTGAGGCCGAGTCGAGGGTCAAGTGATTGTTCTCTCGTTATGCTTTTGCGAGTAAAATATTGCGAAAAAATATTTTTAAAGGGTAATACGATGGTGAAAACAAAATTTCTGGATATGTTAGTGAAAATGGCTATGAAAAAAAGAAGAACAATTATTTTCCCAGCAGACGATCGCACACCGTCCCTACCGCTCCACAGTCCAATACCTTACCCCTGGGCTGCCAGTTACTTGGATCTTTAGGCAGATAATAGGTTTTAAATCCCCATTTTATTTTCATAAATTTAGACTTCGGGGAATCTTATGAGGTTACCGTGAGGGCTAGGAAGAAGCGAAAGGTATCAATATTTAGGCAATTTTAATGACTACAACATGAAGTAGTAAAAATATACCATATATAGATAAATATAAACATATCACAACGAATGATAAGAAATGCAAAACGCCAATGTTTTATTGGAAGGAAACTTATAATACCTAAAGATAAATTTCTATAAAAATTTTAAGGACTTCAAAAATATATTGGAATAAATGTAACAAAATATTATCCTCTAAGATATACAAAAACACATATATTGTCAACAGGAATGAATAACCTGTGGAATAATTCGTTTTTGTTATCATTCGTTGTGTTATCATGTTTATATTTCCCTAATATCGCTGACCTGCCATCTTTAATGACTTAGGTATGCCCGGAAGTGTTATCTGGGCGGAACCCTCGATTCGAGTGAAGACTCATTCGAACGTTGGTAAGTTAGGGGAATTCACTCGCGCCGTTTGAGAGAAATTTTCAATGAAAGGGCACGAGTGAAAATGTATCACTCGAACGGAATGATTCGATGGCTTATTTCACTGGAGTGCGAGTGAAAGAGGCGTTCACTCGAAGCTCGAGTGACATATGTCACTCGAATACTTTTAGTGAGTATGAGGCTGATTTTGAGCATAAGTTCCAAGATTGTACAAAGGGTGTCCATTTTAGTTAAATCCATCATCATTCTTAGGTAATCAGCCTACGGAAGGAATTGTGCTATAGTAGTTATTTACACAAATATCTATTTTGTAAACCCATGAACAAACTACTGATTACCATTGACAGATATTTATTTTTCAATATTTTATGTAGCACTAAGTTAACTCAGCTAACCAAGAGGATTAATAAGTAATGGATTTTAGGATGTATTTTAATCGTTCATAAATAAAATCTCACGATAGTCTTACATGTTTTGAAGACCTTTGGTACAGTTATCAAAAAACCTAATCATGCGATATTTGTTATGTTTTGCATTTCATACAAAGCAGCTTAATATACTTTTTAGCAAAAATGTAACTTACACATGTGTGTAAGCATGCACTTAAAATGAATCGCAATAACTCTTTGGCAAAGAACTTAACTCACACCAATAATGTTGCATTTTGCCATAATAAGCTCAATGTATTTCAGTTTTTGAAGATACAACATCAGCAGATGTCCAAGAAGTTTAACATAAATTATTCCCTATTGTTTTTATTGTACAACCTCTTATTATGCTCTTGACATATTTTTGAACAAGTTAATTCGGTTTTATAAAATAAACTTTCATCATTAATGCTGCAAAAGGTAGTAGGTTATCAAGTTATGAACATGGATCACTAAAGGTTTTCCCTTGAAAACTCTCTCTCTCTCTCTCTGTTCCGTTGAAATATATAACAAGGAAAATCGCCTCGACCACGAACTAGTTGGCCAACCGTGGTGAGGGATTTCAACTACATTACATGACTTTTACGCTCTTCCATGCGGAAACCCAGATTTCCAATTATTCAGTAATTTATACACAAGTTCACAATTTTCCTGCTCATAGACCCAATCACAATTCGATGGGTACATTCCGTTGCTAACTCGGTAAAACCCTTTCAAACCGCAACAGTCCCTGATCACCGCGTACCATTTCTCACTAGCCGTCTATCCAAATAGAATCTCCCTTCCTCTATTCGCGCAGTATTTTTTTGCTCCCTTCGAAATCCTACCGACCGCTCGTGAAAGCGGCGCTGCTGCATGGGGAAATTTCGGTGGCGGCGCGAGAGCTTGTTCCGCGGAATGCTTTACAACTTCGTCAAACGGCAGTTAATTTTATGCTCATCCAAAGGATCATGCTTTCTGTTCACATGTGTGTGCTTGTAATCCAGCATCATGAAAGGGTGAATAATTTGAAAGAGCACGTAATACTACCCCTGTTATCCATCGGAAAAAGAAAATAGAGTGGTTCTCAGCATGTATGCCTGAATAGTTGACAATACGCGACAGTTATGCCTAAAATAACTTAATTAAGCATTTTCACTATAAACGATAATGTTTTTTTATAATTTGATTGCAAAGATCTTTTGATCTACTCATTTTTGTGAAACACGTTTCGATTTCTTATATTGATTTGTGTATTCATCAGACACTCATATCCGAACCACCATTTTGGAAGTAAAATATAATGACATGCTGTAGTAATCTACTACTGAGGCTACCATATTTTTATGTTGCAGCATTAGTTGAAATCAACGGCTTGAATGGTATTTTACAATTGTTGGAAAATATTTGACAACTGTTTCGGTGTAAAGTGGAAATATTGAAATTAATGCAAAGACAGTGTTAAACATAATCGAGTGTTATTAGAAAAACATTTCCTAGTCTATGAACCAATCGCTCCCATAAAATATTTTTCTCATAATATTCTCATTTGATAAAATAACATAATAGTAAATCAGATTTCAAAATTTGGCAAAAATGTACAGCTCTTAAAAGGTCGTTGACTTTTTATGAATTGCAAATAAATAAATTTGCAAGTGTTACTCAAAACCAGCCATTTTCACCATTTAAAGGGTCAAAAGAACGCAGAAATTTTAATTTACGGTTACCTACTACAAATATCAGCCTTACATCCAATTTCTAACCTAATTCTAGAGAGAAAGAAAGGAATCGAAAATATTGTTTTGTATTTTTTTCAAATCTTCATGTGTTACGAAAGATCAATGATAAATGAACTTTATTCTGCTTAAATTCTCAAGCAAATGTTCAAGTATTGAATAAAAGTCCCCTGATTGTAACGTAAAAAATTTTTATGGTCAGCGGCCATAAAATATGGCCTCATCGCTAAGACCATGGAAGAAACATCTCTTTGAATCCTCTCGCTTGGCTGAAAAAGACCCATGGAAAAACTATTACTCGCACGCTAACAGCAAACGGAAAGGTACGAGTTTTGCGCAATAAACGCGGCATTGAGATAAAACCGGAGCCATTAAGGAGCGAGGCGCAAGAGGGATTCGTTATTTCCGCCTCGACGGAGAATCGTGCCGCCGGAGTGCGCCTCGCTATACTTGTGATTCGGTCGTGAGGATAAAAAATAGGACGTTCGTCAATGAGCTACGACCATATTTTTGCAAAGCGCTTCTGCGCTCTTTTTTAACGATCGGAAACCGTTTTGCCGACTCATAACGGGGCCGATCTCTCGGAGGAAGACGGGTGGGAGGTGGGGAGTCATGGAGGGAATAAAATGATAACTCTAAACCCTTTTGGGCTGGCAGTGTTCATAAATTTCACTTTGCCTCGAATCTCTCCCAACACCGTTTTCTCCCTTGCACCCTTGCGATCTTCATCTCATTCTTTGTGTTGTTTTATCGGTTGTTTCTTCGCCTCTTGCATCTTTAGCTATTCTACAGCTCTTGCAAAATCTGGTGGCAGACGGATCCGAGGACTGCTACGTCAAGTGAAGAGTTTGTTTAGCGGAATAGGCACAAAGAAGGGACAAGGAGGAGTATTAAGAGTTGAGTCGAATGAACCTATTCGAGCAAAAGTTTGAATTACCATAGAATTAGAATAGGCGGAGGTGTTCGAGATGTGGGAGTAGTGGAGAATGGAGAAGGTGCGGTGGGTGGAAGCGAAGACGAACGAGAAAGTGTTTGATATAGTGAATGAGGAGAGGAAAGAGAGGAGATTATGGGGATGCAGAGCATGTGGTTGGAACAGAAAATAAGAGGCTAGAGATGGTGAAGGCCGTGATAGAGGAGGGAAAGAAAAAAGAGAGAATCACCTATATGGATGGAATTAAAAGAGGTAGGACTTAGCTTAGATGAAGAAAGAAATTGGAATAAGAATGAGATTGGGAACTGCGCCTGTAATAATCAAGATAGTTAGAACTCTCTGTTATTTTAACCTGCCTTAACTGATAGATTCTCAAATATTAAAAATAATAGAATAATAATAAAAAGTGAACTGCAAACAGAGTAGTCAAAAGTGAAAAAAGATAAGAAGCTACTAAAAATTCACCCGCAGTAATTTGTTTTTAGAAGTTCAGAGTCGGATAGTCGTACACTGTGAATCTCCCAAGACCTTTTGCGATGGCTGTACTTCTTCCCTCCCTTTTTTCAACTTTTCACCCTCCTGAACTCACAAGCGCACAGATACACACACAAGCCTCCTATAAGACACCTTCAAAAGGACCGACCCTCGACCCCTCTGCGAAAATGTTTTGTGTAACTCAGTTAGCCCGTGAGGTGGCAAGAGAGCGGAGTGACGGAACTCGCTACCACCACGTTTTTCCTTCCCTTTTTCTGCATTGACACAGTTTTCTTTGACAGACTAATTAGTCCGATCCCGAAGAAGTCTCTTCTCTTCGTACTCCTGCCAACTCTCCCTTCTCCTTACTCCCCCTCAACAGTTACCGCCGTATCTCGGGGAAGTCTTCGAGTCCTTATTTTCTTCTCCCATTCGGTGGACCGAAGGAGGGTGGGCTCGACGCCGCTAAGTCTTTCTATTGCTTTTCATTCTAACCTCCGGCCAAGGTTTTTCCTCTGGGCGAGGAGTTCTCCTCCCTCCTTTTCTTTAATTCAGTGTATTCCTTTTATCCGTTGCACTTGTATGGTTCAAAGCTCACCAACATTTACTAGCTCAAGTATTCACTGAATAGTACTCTTTTTTGACTTATTTACTGAAGGTTCTAGACGATCCTCCGGACGTCTCCTTGGATTTTATCAATCATAGGTGTTTCCAAGTCCACCTCCGGGTAAATGAATTTCCTGTCAGGCTATTTTTTAAGTTATTGCTGGTAACTAAAGTATTGGAGAGGAATAAATTGAATATTTGGAACATTTTTTATGGTACAAAAAAGCAAATTACAGTGGTTTATTTTTAATTAAATCCATTTTTTGATTGATTGTACCTACGTTTGGCGTTAAACTAAGAGAATTCTTTCACAAACATGGCAAGAAATCTTAATAGAAGGCCAAAAAATTCACCAGGATAAAATAAGTTACAGCATGCGTGTTGGCGTTGTCATGTTCATCGTCCTTTTATTGCTTCCCTAATGTCTGGAATAGTAGACATTGTTATGTTAGGTGGAACTTTTGAGGTAAAAAGATAAGTGAGCTCTCGATAATCCCTTAGAACATCCCACCAGAAACTTGTTATGCCGTAACACGACAGTCGAAATTTCTTCCACAAATTCCTAGCTCCATAAAATAATATTTAACCGCCAGAAAAAATCCTTTTGACGTGCTCCTTACGTTTGTGGTGTATTAATCGTACGTCTGAAGTTGTCAATAGTTAGTTTTTTCATGCAATCTTGTCTTGTAGGACAGAGTATCTTCTCTGTTCTGCAGCATAAACTCACGGTGGTAGCATGTCATTTTCATTAACAGCTTGTTGAAAGTCCTCTCACTTAGATGTTTCACTACGGTCGTAACATCGACTTACATCACTCTGATCGGTAAATCTATCGCAAGAAAAAAATATGGAGTGCTAAAATTTAAAAACAAATACATGAGATGATATCAACATTTTTCGGGTGACGTCCGCGTATGTTGTTTAGGTTCACAACAGTTTCTCCAGCTATCCTGCTAGCGTCCTCAGGTGAAGGATTGCGAGAAGGTTTTTCGTTGGATTCTTATAGGGGCCAAATTGGCTAGAATTGGCGCCAAGTTCGGTCAATTCCCCGCCCAGTCATGGAGCAGCATCGTGATTGCGCGGGTGACTAATTACTCTTTTCCACGCGCTGTGAAGTGGGTATCCATCTTCTCTATTGAAGTACATTGATGTTTTGATTATTTTGATGGCTTCTCTAATTATTCTTGGGAAGTTACTATTCTTCTGTGCTACTATTTTGAAGTCCTCAAATTGTATAGTATGCCCTGGTTCACTCCAGTGGTGCTCTGTTATGTTCATTATCCTTTAAACTGCTTTTTTTGTGTCACCCTCTGGTTTGCTTTCAGCCGTATGCTCAAGGCTCAGCAAGTTTCACCAATATAAGACTTGCCTAGAATCCCAAGTACATGAGAATCAAGGAGAATTTCAACTAGAGCAATTTATAGGTATACATAAGAAAACTGAAGATACCAGAGTGGACTATATTTCTCGGGAATGAGTCCATTATTAACCTTATTAAAATATCGACATGCTCGTCCATTCCTGTTTTTGCAATTTATTTCCACTCTTGTCAAACCTAGGATGTTATTCAGAAAATGACAGGTTGTAGCTTTGCGTTCTTTTTATTTCTTTGCCGAATTTATGAGGTCCATTCAAGTGAGGATTATTAAAGGGAAAAAAGGGGTACCTTGAATGATAATAAAGTGGAGAGCTGCAGCAAACCAATCTTTAGAGTAATGAGAGCTGATGACATGCGCCCAGATTAGTGATGTCTTGTCTAACATTTATTTATGCAAAATGAGAACCTTGGTACAGAAACACAGTACTATCATCATATTACCTGGTATGTTTACACTAGCAATTACCTAAAGCAAGCTTCTTCCGCAAGAACTTGCTCTGACAAAAATGTTTTCACAAATAGCGTATAGCCATATTGGTTGCCGTTTACACTGACAACAATAATCTTCCGCAAGTGACTTGCCAAAACTTTTAATAGTTCAGCAAGTGGACTTTGATATCCGTTTATGCGTGAAATTTATATCGAAATTGGCTTGATGCAAGTACCTTACGCAATACATTTTCCATTGTAAACCCACCTTAAGACAAGCACCACTTCTACTTCTGCATTTGAGATTCAAACCGAGGCCAGACCGGTGCATAACCAACTTGGCTGCTGCGGTTGGCAAGAAACTCATTCGTAAAATAGCCTATATATGTATTGTATCGTCCACAGAAGACTTCTACAATTTTCCTCCTCATTGTCGTCGACGTTACTCATTCTTCCCACAAAGAGATTCCCTTCACCAGCCGTTCTTCCCAGTCCATACTACTCCCCACCCGTGCTCTCCTCACCCGCCACCACCACCGCACCCACGCCTTTCTCCTTTGAAGGGAGAAATCGTAAGGAAGGAGTGGCGCGGGTGCGGCGGATGATTTATGACGCGCACAGTTTGTGTACTCAACAAATATGAAATGGAAGGCGGGGATGAAAAAAACAAGGGGGATGGAAGGAGAAAGAAAGAAAGATGGAAAGAGAGAAAAAGACAGAAAAAAGGGCTCCCTATATTCTCCTCTCGCCTTAACCCTCCCCCCGCTCAGACAACGCTTCTGGCCGCCCCTCGCCTCTGTTTCAAAAGTGTGGGAGTAAAAAACAAGGTGGAAATAAAAAACAGACTGAGGTGAATGAGAGAGAGTAGAAGGCACGAGCGTCGATCATTGGGTCGGAAGGCTGTAAAAACGGAGCTGGGCTTCACCTTTATTCATAAGGAGTTGATGCGACCATATGTTACGATTTTCTATCAAACACCACTCCTATTCCAGCAGTTAAATGGACTCTATTTTATAATTACGAGATGTGGCAAGAAAGCTATGTTATTGAGTGTCCATACTCGGGGAGATCTTTAATTTAACTGAGGTAGGGGAGTATTTCTTTGAGCGAGAGTCATGTATCCAAGCAATGTGGGAGAGAAGATAAATGTGTCGTTATAAATTTCTTTAAGTAAAATAAAGCCAAGGAAATTCAGTTGGCATGTAAATTTTTCATGTTGATACATTGTTCGGTCACTAGAACTGAGACATTACTTTTGAGTTTCATGCGTAGAAGTCTGAAGTCAAGAGGAAAATAGCAGTAAGTTCAGCTAGTTTTGCATTCAAAGCTTATTATTATTTTCAAGGAAATAAATTTGTATGAATTTCACTCATAAAAGATTTTTTAAACCTCTGTTGGGTAAAACACAATAATTTTCTTCAAAAAATATGTAATTTGAGAAAGTTTCGATTTTCCTCGCTTAAATCTATTTATTTCCGTCCGTGATTACGACAGCTGGCTGTAATTTTTGAAAAAAATGACTGTGTTAGTGATTATGATTGGAAATGAATAGATTCAAAATAAAAAAAATTATTTTAAATTCGTTGATGAATTGATATATTTTCTAATCACTGCATAGATGAATAGAGGAGAAAGAGAGAGGGGGGGCGGAAACGTGCTTTTCTCATTAAGTCATTGCTCTAGTTGGGGCTTTGTTCTTTATCGAATGAGTTTGACCATCATAGGCAATCAAATTTCCCCGTGGGATTTTCCCATCGTAAAACCTTCCACGTGGCAACGACGTCTATAACGACTATTCCACTTCTAATGCCTCTAAAGCGAGCCGATCTCTTTTATTCTCTAGAATTCTGAGATGACGTCTTTCTAGGAGCTCTCTAGGCTTCGCCGAGTTCTGCGCCTTAGCCTCACACGACTCTCTGGCGAAGGAATTTAACGGCAGTACGTGTGCACAGCTGTATTATTGCCGTTGGACTAGGGATATTGAACTTGGGGGGGGGGGGGTTCTATCCACCTTCTCAGCTGCCCATTCTATGGAATCGTCGACCGTCTTGACTCCTCGAGAGCCCGCCCATCAAACCCGTGCGGGCTCTGTTTGACTGCCAGTGGTATGAATACTTTAGAATACTTAGCGAGAGCTTTACTGCCGTCCTCTGTCTCAGGTGTGTGTGCATATTGCTTTGCGTTCTTTTAGCGAGGAAGACTGTGGCTTATCTTCCGCCGCTTGACTGCAATCTCTTTCTCCCTTTTGTTTCTTCGGCCGTCAAAATGGACGTGGAATACGGGCCGCCCCCTCAAAGGATGGCAGAGTCTAGTGCCTCTGCTGCCGCCACCACTGCTCGGCTGCGAATCAACAGACGGTGACTGTCTCCCCTTCGCTCCTCTCCCCCTCTTCCCACTCCCCCCCAGGGTCTCCTGCATTTCCATTTTGAGCTGCCAATGAATTCAGCAGACGTGCACGGGTGCCCGAGTTTGAGACTCGTTTTCGCGCGGTGGAGACTTGGAAAGTCTGCACTTGGGAGAGGGCGAACGGTGTAGTGTTTGTGACCAGCCGACGGCCTTTGCTATTGCTGCTGTGCTTGGATTCCAGTCGATTCATGGAAGTGCTTAAAGTCGTGAAGGCACATGGTCGAAATTACTGGTATCGTTTTAAAAAAAATCTGTTGCTTCAAATCCATCAATGTGGGACTCTCTGTGGACTTTCTTGCTGTACAGATGTATGTATTTATTATTCATTTAGTTCTAATTATTCCTCAGCTTAAAAACTGCAGTTTTAATGGTATTTGCAATTTTAAAGACTATTCAAAAACTTTCCAGGTCTACTGTATTTAGTTTATAAGTATCTTTCCTGGTATTTCTGGTATGGTCATATTTAACAATGGTGTTTTTGAGCGCTACTCTGGTACCGTCTTACAGTATACGTACCTTGGACATTTATCGATGTATCAAATATCAAGTCTTAATACTCGGTCGTTTCTTTACAATTTTCCAGATTTTATGGTCATCGCAATATCTCCAGTCAAAAGTGCAGTCAAAGATGTTGGGAAACGTTTGGTCTATTTAAAAAAAGCCGGACACTGCAGGTGAGTAGTTATCGGCCGTCATCATTACTTTCATATCCCTGCGTGCTGCGTTCCTAACAATCGGTCATTCATGGTTAATGAGGCTGTCAGAATTCACCAGACTTCTCTCATCCCTTGCCCTTTCTGCTAGGATAACACTTGCTTTCCTTATTTTCCAAGTCGACTTTGGCCGTTATGCTATTCTTGGAATCTTTTACATCTTTATCGCCATAATCTGGGAATTGTTGTTTTTGTCTAAATCACATTCCAGTATGTTGAAAACCCATGAAGATTTTGGTTATTCTAGGTTTTGCAGCTTGTATGTATATGTGTATCCGTGCTGAAGAAAATAAAGGAATTTTCAGGTACTCTTAGCTGGAAACTCAATATTTATAACTCTTACCTTTGGTAAAAAGATTTCAAATCTGCACCAAGCGCGAGCGGGGATCCTTAGAACGTACATATTTTGTGATTTGTCCTTGGTTAAGGAAGAGGGATACATATTTTATGAGGATAGTTGCTCGTTGGTAGAAGCCTTCGGCTCTTTCACGGTTTTCGGAATCTCTCAACTAGCGTGATTCATTCTTCCCACGATGCCTTATCCTAGCCTTGAGTCTCATTACCAGTTTGACAGTTGTAAAATAGCTATCATTTTTTATGTCGTGATCTTTTTTTCGGGTAGGGACCAGCAACACTCATGCATAACATGCTCTCTGAGAGTCTCAATCTGGATCCTTGCACTCAGATTTCTCAGGGAATAGCACTGCATATATACTTTGAATTTATATCTGATAACGTCTAAGACTTCGTCCGGCCTGTATGCATGTACTGAAAATATCTTCACTAGCATTTTAAGGTAAAAAGGTGATAATCTCAAAGGTTAGGCCCCATGTTGTAGAAAGCCTGAGAAGTTTAAATAAATTTATCCCAGAAATCAGTTATGAGAACCGTTCGCCTTGAGCATTTCCAACCCCTCTGACCTGATATCAAACCTGAGATACCTTATTATCTAATTGAATTCAACCTCAACATGGGATCAGCGCCAAATTCACGGCCCCTATTGCGTCTCCATAGTAAATGTAAGTCATCGTGGCGAGTGCCACATGGTCCTCTAGAATGTATGAGAGAAAAATAAATCTGTCGTCAAATGAAAGAGACCAGGCTGAATTATCAGATACTTGTGAGGCATATGGTTTACTAGAGTTTTGAATGTTCCGGGGCATTCCATCTGTTATGAAAAGCCCCTATTCACAGAGAACACTGACATCCTGTGCATAATTCCAAAAGTGGCATAGTCGGCATGTTTTTACATCCACAGTAAGTCAAAAGTAGTAATTAGTGACAGTAACTAAGTCTTTATATGCTGCCATGGCATCATCGGATTCACGTCAGCCTTCTTGCCGTATCATCCCATGTCTGGCGCCTGTGGAGGGGGATGGATACTGGGGTGGTGGGTTGACGAGGCCATTGTTGCCCATGGCGACGGACGGGAAAGCGGTCGATCTGTTTCTGACTTACTGTTATTCCACTGGAGGTAGTTGTTATATTTCACATCACCATGAGTGCGACTGCTTCATATAATTCTATAAGTATATAGTATATATGTATAAACTACTCACCAGTGGGAGAGAAGGGAAATATTTTGGGAATCTCACCTCAACCAAAACCTAATTTTATCCTCTTGTGTGGAGCAGGGGCGGATCCAGGGAGCAGCCTTGGAGGGTTATTTTGTAATCTCACCTTTTTAGTGACTCTTAGTGGAAAGGCGGGAGATCCGTTTCCCTCTCTTCATGATCGGCTCACGAACGGTTCATGAATTGTCGAAGCTTCAATTACCTTATATCGAATAAAAGATGCCGAGACTAGCGAGTACCCAGATTGCTCAGCATCTTACGGAAGATATCATACACTGTACATACCACGAAAATCTAAATACATTCAAAACTACAAGCGACATGTTAGCGATCAATCAATATTTAAAAAAAATAAGTGCACCTAATTAGTGTTTGATTCACAAGCACGGGAAATATCTACCAAGAGCGTAGATTTTAAGGCAATATTTGTTAAAATTATGAAATTATGGTATAAATAACGGAATTCCATTCTCCATACACTGGCGGATAGGCACACGAAAACAAATGTATCAGCAAAATTGTTTGGGGAATATTGATACGAAATATATACACAGATAATTCAAGCTAATAATAACATACCTAAGCATTTTAAACAAAGCATGCCTTCAAGTGCCCAATATATTGGAGTTGAAAATGCTGAAGTTCTTCACCTTTAGCAAATTACAACAATACGATTCAAAGTCGTTTGTATCTTTCGCGCCCTTGTTTATTTTCCAACTCAAGCTTCAAGTGAAAACGATGGTGGCTCCATGTCACGTTCTTTATGACAGGTGAGATGTAACTAATGGCAGGCGGAGATAATGAAACGGATCAAGAGTCGAAAGATACGGATCAGAGCGGATGAATCGTCTAAAAGACCAGCACATGACCGGCAGTTCACCGCTTGAGATCCGAAGATGATCACGCCGCCTGGGTTGCGGAGTTGAACTACAAAAAAGTGGCATTTTATGACGTATTCTCACTAAAGTGAGATTACAAAATTACCTCCCTGGGGGGGAACTATGAAAAAGTTTTATGAGGGTATGGGTTTGTGTGTGCTCGCGCGTTCCTGCGCCTGGGTGCTTATGTGAATCGTATGACATACATCTTATATTTATTCATAACTATATTTTTATTATACCTGTATATTACTAGTATGCCAATTGGCGATTTATTAAACATCATTAACTATGGGTTTGTTAACTCCTTCCCGCAAATTATATCCGCGATCTGGTGATGCGTTTATATGGTGCGCATTATTTTCTTCCTAAAGTTAATGAAGGTACCACTTGTAGGAGAACATTTCCTGCAACGGCTTCCAGAGGCATGTAGCATACGATTTTGTACGTAGTAGGTGTCATCGCCGTGTTGGAATGTAATGGCATTGATGTAGTGAACTCCTGTGCCGTTGGAGAATGCCCATGAATCACCAATTTCTCATCTTATTTCTCTTAGTCTCTCCCTCCAAAAATACTCCTTTTCAACAGACATATTGTGTGCTTTTAAGGCCATAATCTTATTCCATAAAATGATATTTTACTGCTAGCCTAACCAGCTGAAGTTAATATTACGTGGTAGTACAACAATTAGGTCAATTGATGCTACAGTGGCGCATTCATAGAAGGATATTACTATGAAACTGTAATTCACCTCTTTAAAAGGACTCTGCCTCTTTGGCGCCTATTTTAACGAAGGAGCTGAAAAAGATGGAATCGAGTTGACTGGTCCTGATGAGATTAATGTCTTCGTAGATATATTAAGTGTAAAAAAGCCTAACAAGGGCGTTGTTTCGAGCCATTCAATATCCAAATAGCGAGAGCAATTTTGTAATTCGTCGACATAGAGACATCACTACAACATCATTTTTGTGATTCAGTACTTTCTAATTCTTTGTTATTAGCTCTAAATCAGCCCACAGAATTCAAATAATATGTGAGTCGAGATTTTGTTCACTGAAATCCACCATCCCCCAAGCCTAGGAAGCCACGAAACTTTAAAAAGCGAACAAGCGAACACATAAAAGTTAATTTCCCCCTTAAGAGATAAATTACCATCACACAACTGGCATGTTGATAGCTATGATATATAGCTACCTAATTTTAAAAATAGCAAGATTAAAGAGGTGCAGGTCTGCAGAAAAATACGTCAGAAGTTTTCAAAATAAAAACTGATTGTTTAAATTGCAACATTTTTAACTAAATTTTCATCAATCATAATTTTTTCATCAATAGTAATGTCAATAATCATAATTTTATGCGTTGCTGCTTTTTCTTACAAATGAAAATTTGTGCTGTGACATAAGTATTATTCATTTGGAGATATCGAGGCAACTCGAACATAATTTACAAGCTCAATTTTTCATACTCCCGTAACTTAGGCAATGGATGCATATTTTGCGAACCAATTAGTCTTGATTAACTATGTGGTAAAACGAAATAGGTCGAAGTTGAAGAGTTCAAGGGTAATATCGGTCCTTTTATGGTCGTTTTGATATGTAATTATCCAAAAGGGAAATAAAGAAAACACTGAGAAAGAATTTCCAATGTGCCGTCGGAAAAAAACCTACGTACTTGTCGTGAATATGACGAAACGTAATCGTATTTACGAAGTTCAAAAATAAATCGAACGTATCAAGTCTATTTTTAATTAAAGTCATTTTATAACAATAAATATCGGGAGCATGCGAGAAGAAAAAAACCTGTTTTCACATATCACAGGGACGAAAGTCTTTTCACCGTCCAATCCAATAAATCATTTTATTGACTCTGGTTGATATGTCAACATGCGTATTCCTAGGGAAGTTGCATATTAAAACCAAGCCGAGGATAAGAACTGAATTTTTGTAGGGGATAACTTGGTTGTCGAACATTTTAAAGAGCATGTTAAAACCAACATTACTTGGTATCTTTTGACTACCAGAATAATGGATTCCGTCGTAGTGGGATTTAGTAAGCTGTAGTTTTTCTAATGACAGCGAGTGATACAAGTTTTAGGAACCTTAGATACCATAGTTTAAGAATTATTTTCATGGAAGCCTCTATTGTTATAACTAAGAATGAAAAAGACACACATGCGTCGGAATTTTACACCATTGGAGTTTCTTTTCATTTTATAATGGTGTATAACATTATGAATTATTTGAGGATTACAGGTTTACTGATTCTCGCGTTTTAGGAAGTATACGGGATACTAGGAGTAAAAATAAGAGAAGTGATATATTATGTTTAGTTATTGTGTAGTTGTGTACTGAGGAATATTTAAAATAAGTACTTACACTTTCCATACTTAATACACGTACTATAATACTGTCAAATAAGTCACTGGCATGCTGAAATCCGTGAATATAGTAGGATGCGACAGCTGTGAGAAGTATCAAATCCAGCGTAATAAATCACTATATCCAGGCACATGATCGTAATGTCATTTGGAAGAGTTAATCTGGTAAACTTCAGTAAAACTAAAATCCACTTACAAGGAGCATCATGTGACTAATGTTCGGGATCCAAACGAGGCAATTATTTTCTGAAACTATAGAGAGAATGTGGGAAAAGTGTCACGGCTTTCTTCCACATAGGCCCGGGTTCCAGAGAAAAACGCTACTAAAAAAATATTCCTCCGTATAAAACATTTACAATTCACGCATCTCACAACAGGGGTGGGCCAGCCCAGTGGGTTGAGTCGCTCAGCCGGTTATCCTCATATGGTGGCTGGGGTTCGATGCCTTTTTTGGTTGAAAGAGCTGATATGCCTATTTATTTCCACCTGGTTCTTATAGTGTGGTTCGAACACCCACTGGAAGGAAAGCGTTCATACTTTAAAACGCCTCACTCACATTTTTACGTGACCAAGTACTAGAAGTTTGAAAATAAAGATTATCAATTGAATTATAATCATTTTTCAAAATCTAGGGTTTATCAAAATGATCGCAACTACGAATGCATTTGGTTATTTAGAGAGGATTGTAGATACTATGAGCAGGTATTTAACTCACCGGAGATTTGATGGTAATTCACTGCAAGGGCACAAAGATACAGCCACGACCACTTCCAAGGCTTTTTCTCTCAGTGAATGAAATCTGTTTAGAAATAAACGTGTTAACGTAGATAGAGTAATCATTTTTATAAATTAAACCGTAAATAAAAAAATCCGTTTTAACTCTTTCTCTTGTCAACTGTTTAAATTGTGTTGATATAAAGAATGCATATTTTGTCTACAAGATGAAAAAAATAGCCTTACTTCGGATTCGAACTCTCCCAGAACCGCACCTCAACTTCCGCGCATGGAATTTACCAACTCGGCTACGGAACCGCTTCCTATTGAATCACTCACGGTGAGTCCAAATCTGGGGAGGGGAAAAACCTCGCGACGGAGCCCGAAAGAAAAGACTCAGATCGGCCCAACGTGTTCGTGGACGTGAGTTTCCTCACAATCAGTGCATTCCTTCCGCTTTTGCTCTCGGAGTTTATTTGACTCTAATTTCGCTAGCCCTGTCGCATCCACGTCCGTCCTCGTCGGCTCTCGGTGACGTAAATGCAAAGGCCGCAGCTAGCCTCGTGTGCCAACCCTCCAAGTTTTTTCCAACCCAGCCCCATTCAATCAAATCAGTACAATGGATCTAGTGGGTGTCTACATGGCTAGTGTTAAGAATGACACAGGCTATTCAATAAATGCCCCGGAGCCCCAAGGGCCCCAAAGTGAGATCTCAGGGGGTTGGAGAAATTGCTAATCTCGCAAACTGTTATGAACACACACACTACTATACACTGAACATTCAAAGCCATGATAAATTCCAAGAGCTTATAATTAAGATTGGGGCCCTTATAGAACTTGGGGCCCCAAACTGGTTCCATCTATGCTACCTCAAAACGGATCATCTGATCAACAGGTATTACTAAACATTTCCTCCATTATACATAATAGCACGGGATAGGAAATAGGCTATACACAAAAGACCCTAAGGCCCCTAGGTGGTCCATCAGATGATTCAAGAATGTATTTGAACTAGAATTTTGAAAACTTTTGGAGATCTACATTTAAAACCTTTCACACCATTATAAGATCTAAAGCTCAAAAGTAAGGATGGGAACCTGATCGGCCCTCGGGCCCCATTTTTGGCAATTTTTGGTATTGAAAAGTGGTGATAATGTTTTTCAGCTCCATAATTTTTCTTAGTTATTTATTCATCTGCACATGGTGGTACGATTGCAATTTTGTTTTCAAAGCTAAACGTAAAAACTATACCCCTGGCGAACGTGCTCTATTATTCTCCTCGTGGCTCCCGAAGAACACATGTCTCTCGCAAATATTGAATGGCCTAAGCCAAAATACTACACGCTTTCGGAACAAAGCAATTAACTTGGCCGTCTATGAAATGTCAAATACACGCAATGCATATTAATGCACAACGGTGTTGGTTCGTTTTAGAAATTATCACATCTGCACAAGCAAATCCAACTCCTTGTAACTAGTTCTCACGGTAGCAATCAATTATATGCAGCCGAACGTTTCCCTCCCCGCATTTGGTGAACAGCCCGTGACGGAGTGTGGTGTTTCAAATCCGAACACGCGCTCAAGAGAAAGAGTATTACTCAGAGGCGTTTTCACATTTAAGACTACTTCTGGAAGCCAAGTCTGATATTAATCAGTTGACGCGTCACAAGCATAGCCAACGTGCATGATTTCTCATCGAATTGAGCGAAAGGTGGATTTCCTCCACGAGGCGTCTCCCGTCGTCGACCCGCGTGCAGTCTTCCCTTCTGCTGCACTTTCCATCAGCGTCACTCGGGCGCACCTGCCCTTTCCCCGCCTACTACCCCCTCCCTCCCCCAACTCTCCTTACGCTTACCTCTCGTCTCTTCCATTTCCATTTTTACCCTCTTCCATCTGCCTTTGCCAATCCTGGAAAATTCCATCCACACCACGTGTACTCCATATTTTCAAAAGCTTTCATTCTCATAGCTTAGCTTCAGTGGGAAAATGCTGCTCGTCCACCGTGACGTATTAACTTGGACTATAGAATGCTATGCAGTTTTCCACAAAGCTATTCCATATTTCGGACATCAATACAAATGTATCTGTACTGAGACACTGAGATCTTGTACTCCGAACATCAAAACGTAAGTATAGGTATGGCGAAACTTGACGGCAGTCAGATGCGCGAAGCTTGACGACGGAGAGGGGAAGGCGCGTGTGGAAGGGGTCGACAAAGGAGCGGAGGGGAGGGGAAAGCACATGGTGGGGAATGCTGCCAACATGACTGCACTAAACCTTCGAGGGCGAGAAATTGTTAGCGCTACGTTACACGGCAATGATTTGCGATCCAAACTAAGCCGCAGCAAAGTACTATCACTTTCAAAAGTCGGTCCACACGGTGAGCGCGACCATCTCCGAGTTCTGCTGAAATCGAGCTTCACGTATTGCATACGCGTTCCATGACTTCTGGGGGCCAATTTTACTGCTACGACTAGCATAACTTGGGTTTACTTTGTACTCGCTAAGAGACCTCGCGTGACCTTCTCCCTCCGACAACGAATAGCCAAAACAATCCCAACCCCCACTCCCATAAGAATTCGCCAGCCGAAGAATCCATGAAGTGTTTCCGGCTGGGACTTATCGGTATTTCTTGTGCGAGGAAGAAGGCGATAATTTCCCGTACTCTCCTCATAAGGTCGTCGTGGCAAAAATCATTAGTCCTGCGCTAAGGGGACAAATAGTAGCCTCGTTTACATGCGGGAAAACTAGTAATTTATAAAGTATTAGTAAATACGTTTCCGAAATCCACTATTGCAAAATCAGCTCGGAAACCTTTCCCGACAATGAGAAAAGAAAGATAATGTTAAGAGATCAGAATTTTTATTTCGCACGTAATAAAAATAGCTCAAATAGCTGTTAAGATGAAATCGGGGAAAGGGCGGAAGAATTCCCCGGTGAAGACCAGTATGGGTTAAGGAAAGAGAGCGGGACGCGAAACTCATTTCTGGTGATGAGTATTCTAACATTTATTTATAGATAATAGCCACTATGTCTCTATTTGCTTCTTAGACTGCTGGAAAACTTTTTACAGAGTGCATTGGACGATAATAATAAATATTACTGCAGAAATAGGGAGTACACTGGAAGTTCACGCGATTAATTATAAAACCTCTCCGGGATGAAGCGGTATACGGGTAATGAATGATGAATCGGAATGGGTATATGTTGGAAGAGGATTCAGGCCGGGCCACTTCTTATTACCATTGACTTTCAATTGTTCGCTAACAATTTGGTAACAGATGTATGAAAAGGGATAAAATTAGGAAGGAAAGTAGCAGGTAACTTAATTTTGGTAGATTTGCAGATGGCCAAGATTTATTTACCCAGTCAACCACGGGACTCAATGTCAATTTCGCAGGGGAAAAGGTTCGTCATATGTGGGATGTGAATTAATCATATAAAGCGCAGGCAATGTAGTTTATAAAGTAGTAATAGCCAAAAATGAAGAAAACTAAGGAAACTTCTGAGCTGGGGAAACAGGTTACCTTTCCGGGAAGTATAACTACGTCCTTCAGTAAAGGATAAATTAATGTATGGAGCTTGGTGTAACAGAGGATTTAAAGAATTGTGTTTGAATAGAAATTTCGCTGTTTTCAAGTAGGATGGAGATAAAAATAAACGAAAAGTCGAAAGGAGATATACGAGAGACTTAGCACAAATAAAACGTGGTGTTGCCTAAGGTGCTATAGATGGGACATGACTCAACGACGGGAAAAGGGATATTATGGCAAATATCTATATTAGTGAATCACACGTAGAGATGATAAATTTGCTTCTCTATCTCCATAATTGCAAAGTAAAATTAAAACGATATTGCTCAGTAAATTAAAACGACACCTTTGAGTAAAGTTTAAGAACAAAACAATTGATATGGTCTTCATGCTTTTATCATTAATTAGTAAACGGAACGAAAATTTGGAGGTTTTGGAAAGCCCCCAGCACACACATTAGTCACTGATACAACGATTTTCCATTTTTAACTGTAGCAAAATATATTGCTTGGATACGCAGACAGTTGAGAATTTCATAAACACCTAAAAGGGAAAAATTAACGATAAGTAATCACCTGGGATGAGTAACTGATGGGAGTCCGATCATCTCTTGCAATCGGAAGTTGAGATTTATTCACTATTCACTCCGAATTACCCTCATGATAATGACTAGTGATCGGTCTTTACTTCATTAATTTTTGGAATTAATATGGGCATAATGAAAGGAAACAATCCAAGCCTGGAAACGTTAACTCTAAGCCTGTTATTTGTGCCACGAAAATATCACAACTTTTTTGTGACTGAAGTCAAGTACACTGCATTTGGCATAGAGCTTTTAAGTATTCTTACAATGAGGCACGTAATGTTTTTCACAGTATGGCATTGCTCTTACGAGAATGTATTGAAACTGAATTTATTAATTGATTGCCTTGTGGTAGTAATATTGATTTATTAAACCAAACTATTTATGCTAAAGGATTGACAGATTTAAACAGTTTATAGTCCCTGATATCTCGTCAGAAGCTCATTTTTCGTCAGTGCTCGTGAAAGCGTAGGTTGTGCCCTGTGCAGTGAAACAATCTCGTCCAAAAGAGCATAAAAATTGCTACCTAATTAAAATTACATCGTGCGTTTGATACCTTGGGTATCACAAAAATTTCTTTAGTTTGCATCCCCCATTGCGTGACTGATAGATTCCATAGTCAGAGGTGTCAGTGGAGTTTTACATCTCCAGTATATGTTGCCACCATAGTAAACATAGCTTCTAGAAATTAGAGGTCCTTTCAGGAACGGAGAGCTGATTGATGGGTATACTTGCAGTCAATGAATCTTTTTGTTATGTATTAACTTCCTAAACACTGTCGTAGTGCATTTAACAGACCAATAAAAACAATGTAAGACGAATTACAGGCTAATGGAGAAAAATTAAAATTGAAACCTGCCTTTGGTGTAACGCCGCTCGAAGCTGATTTCTAAATACTCAAAGTGAAGCCATACCTATTATATCTAACACATTCATTACTGAAAATAATACTTTACGATATTAACTAAAAAGCATAAAACCCTAAAAAGGATAAAATTAATGCAAACTATGGTGAATGAAGCTACAAAACGTGGATTGTAATTTATCAGAAATGAATGCGGTAATTTTTGAATGAGTTTGCCTTCAGTGGAGATATAACTTAATTGATTTCTCGCTCTCAGAAAAGACATACACTCCATTTAAAATGTTTACGATGAAAAACTGCTCATATATAAAATATACTATTTTCAAATAAGCAAAATTAAAAATGTTCTCGTTCTTTAGAATAGATTTGAATGAAATAGAAGTCGTGGTTTAAATTTAAGATGGCATGGCGTTCATTTTGTAGCGAAAATTAATGGGAATGAGTCAATATTTGATAAGGTTAGGATAAAAAGTGTACTAGATAGTTTGGGATAGTCATTTTTAGTATATTACCTATGGTAATGGAAATCTAAAGCAAAATCTCATTCACCAGAGAACAACTTTAATATTTTGTAATATCGCCATTATTTTCAGGTACAGATCGTAATCGTGACTGCATAGACCCAACCAAAAGTTCTATTACACGGGGGCATCGGCTTAAAGAATTTCAAACATCCCGTATGTAGACTTCGAAAGTTTTACTCGGTTCTTTCTCCGTAGTAATGCCACTCATTCACAATGTTACCCCACACATTCTCAATTGGGGAAAGGTCCGGGGAGTTAGCTGTCCAGGGTTAAACGCAAATTCGAGAATTATCCTCAAAAAATTGCTTTGTGATCGCTTTATGGCGGTCAATTCACCGATCCATTTCATCGATTTATCACAAATAAAATTAATCCCGCTTAGTTGTATTCTTGTGTATTAAGCCCGCCGAAACTCGTAAGAGTGAAAAACACCTAACTGGGAAAAATACCAAACGCCTTTCCCTTTTGCAATCTCCGCCTACCGTCGCCTACCACTTGGAGTCGGGGGAGTTCGCTGGGCAGCGATAGCAGGAGAAGGCCATACGAGGGTCTCCGTAGTTCAGTATAAATGAGTCAAGTTGGCCCTTAGTAGTCGCTGAATACATAGGCAATACCTGAAATTCGAATTCAGCGGAATGCGAAGTTGGCCGCACTCACCGTGTGGACCGACTTTTGAAAGTGATAGTACATGTACTAATAGATTTCGCAACTCGTCCGTATAACATTGAAAGGCTTCTTATTTCAGAATTGGATATAGTGAAGTCTGAAATAACTTCATTATTAAGAAAGGTTCGGACCCCATGGATCAGAAATTTTGAATTTATTTAAATTAAGGGCAAAAAAGGAAAAGTTATATTTGCTTTATTAAAACAAAGAATTTTGATTTGATTTATTCTTTATTATGAATACCTTTTCAATTATTATGCTTTTAATTTTTAAATATAAAATACGTTGGGTATTGTATTCTTTAAGAAATTTGCACACAAAAATCTTTTAAAAACGGCTATTACACTTCAGTCGAAACTGCTCTCTTAAATGCCTAAAGACACAATTGACACAACAGACTGATTTACAAATCCATTCCCCCGTCCTGGAAGCTGGAAATGGTAATCTGTACAGGGGTGACAGTAGCGAAAATATATAAAAATAACTTTTTATTCCAAACAAAGAATATACAAACACAAGCTTACGAGCGTCAATCACTGTCCCGATTCTCACTTTCCGATTCACTTTTCAAGTTGATCTCAACTATTTCTACTAAATTTTCCATGTACACTTATAATAAAATATATTCCTACTCCGTATGTTTCACTTTTGAGCACACAGCTTTCTACTCTTCTCTGTCTATTGCTCTAAATTTTTCCTCAACTATAATCTTCACATCCTCACTTTAGATGGCGTTCGATTCGTAGTAGTATAGAATGCAAAAATAACTCATAAAATGAAAAGAGGTGACGAATCTAAATGAAGTGGTGTTGCAATTAAAAGTAAAGGAACTCTGATTATTTTCATTACTTTGAAATAGTTGTTTTGTTGATTGTTGCTATGTATTTTGGCTGGTTGGTGTCAAGGGGTTTATTGATAGAAAAGAAGAAGGAGATTGCTGAGCAAGAGTGGGGATGTGCTTTGGACTTCTGTATGAAAGTTGCTTTGCATTATAATGAAATTGCTGCAAAAGGGATTGCAGATTTAATAAAAAGTAGTCCGACGTTACAAAACAAATACCCAATCTTCTTGTATTCCACGCAAGTGCCTACGTTCAGGTTCAATAAATGCATTACAGAATGATAAAGTCTTATTTCATAGGAAATATAACGTTTCATAGGAAAGATTAACAGCATTTGATTACAACAAAAACACTGCTAGACTTTTCGTAAAAAGTCTACAAACCTAACTGCTCGTCTCTGCTCGCGATCCAATTCTGAAATCACACCTGCTTCATAAGGATCCCAAATACAAGAACCTAATTATAGGTGCGGTCCTAGATTTTTGTCACCTTGATTGCATATTTCCGAATATTTTGAATCCTAGATAGATCCTAACTAATTTTGACCCCTAAATATTTAACGGGCTCTACGTTGACTATTTTTGATTTGCTTATTTTGTAAGATCGTTCTAGTGTATTTTCTTTCTACAAAAATGTACTGAAACGCATTTATTTAAGTTTGCCTCCAACTGCCATTTTCGTACCAGGATTGCTACAAAATCCTTTGTTAATAAGTCTTCCGCACTTCCGCAATAAAGCACTTCAAAATCTCTCGTACAAAACAGCGTCGTCGGCAAATAGTCTAATATAACTGTAAACGACCGTACTCATGTAATTACTCGTGTCATGTCATAATATATTATGTAGCATTCTATTCTTTTATGATTTCATATTTGCATTTTACCTGTGAAGTAACATGGTTGTCATTAGTTAAGTTATACCCGTATTTATTTTGAGCAACGTTAAATTTCACGCTTCCGCGGATGCGAATAATTACTTGAACTTTTTGATGTTGGCAAGAAAGGAATGCGACTGAGAGAACCCTGGCGGTCTCACGCGGATACTACCTTACTCCCCCGCGAGGAGCGATTTTGAGGACAATAGACTCGTCCGCTGACAATGGTCTTCTGCGCAACTGCCGTCAAGTTTCGCGAGACCTATACTTCATAAGCGAGCGAAATCTGCTTCGTAACATTGTCTTAGAGAAAAACACTGGCCCCATTCACTAGACCCTTGCATATCATAATCAAGCGAACCACAACCATATGCTCTTCGTGCGTACATTATGGCAAAAATAGCTTCAATTTCCTCAACATTTGTGGTCCAATCTTCCTCACCCAAGTGCACTGCTTCTGCTTCAGTGCATACTTTGATATGCTGGAGCATATGTTCATCAATAAATAAACGCCATGCGCTAGATACGTTCTCTTTAGACACTCTTCGTTTGGATTGTGGTGAGGGTCCTGGATTTTCTTTTATAATATTTTGACTCGCAAGCCTACCGATCGTCTTTACGCCACTTGGGGTCACAACCCATTCATTGAGTCCATCCCTACCAAATAGCCGAGTTGCGACTGCTGGAGCAAACGAACCTCTTTATCACGCCCTCGACCCTTCCGTCCCCCTTCCCGTTCCGCGCTTCTTGGGGGGAGGCAACCCTCACCGGAAGCATTTTCGAGGGCAGCATCACTGTGTAGTTGGAGATTCCCTTGAATTACGTCAGCAGCCGCGTCGGCACTCGGCAGTCCCTTGCACTATCTCTTCCCCGACCTCTCCGTTGTTCTCATCCCCTCGTCTTCTTTCCCCTCAACAAAGCCTCACTCCCCGAGCACCACCGTGACCGGCACCTAAGGACTAGCGAGGAAATGTATGCATAAACTACCCTAAATTATGAAGAGAAACACTGAGAACGATTTTGTAATAATTTTCATTATCCTAATATACAGGATTGTAGTGATATCGAAAGATAACTCAACCGAGTCAGGAAAGGGTGCTTCCGTCAGATAAAATTGCAGAGACAATTGTGTCGAAGCATCACCGTCTGAATTGCCGCTCCCACTTTCAGCAATGTCACTTGAAATGTCAGAGAAGAAAGTAATTCCATAATCCGAATCATAATGTACTGGGTTGAGTTCGTCAATATCAGAACCGTTTTCTGATAAGTCTTGGAAAACTTGCACAAGTTCTTCCTGAGTAAGACTGCGTCGCCGGGACATTTCTCAGAACGCCGGGGTTTTGCTCCTACACAATTCGCGGTCAAAGCTCAACAGACCGATTAGGGATAAAAAAAATTGACGAAGAGTGTGGTGTAAAACAGCACATCTCGCATCCTTTAAAATAAAACAGAATTCTGACCTAGTTCCTAGTGGTTTTGTGTATTCCTTGAGAGAATTCTGAGAAAGTCTATGCTATAAGCCTGTGATATAATTTTGTGAAATACTCAGTGAAAAAATCATTCGTCTGGACTGAGTCCAGACGAATGATTTTTTCACTGTGTATTTCACACAATTGTGTGAACACCAGCGGATGACTCCGTTAAAGTTACTGCGCGGCCAGTTCCGCAGTTATTTGAATTACTGTAATATAATTGCATAGTAATAAAAAAAAGAAAATTCTATAGAAACGTACAGAAAATCAGTTGTGAATTCAACCCGTAAACGTGACTGCAACTCATCATACCAGAAAAAATATTAATTAAAGGACAAAAATCATAAACAGAAAATGTATAATACCGGTCAAAATGACCGCTCTGGCACTTTTAGGTGTATAAAAAATTACTTCATAAATCATGCAGCCAAGAAAAATAAATTTTGACGTGTGAGTGTAGGAAAAAAATCATTAAAAGTCACGAAATATCAATAAATTTTAACCATCGTCAAGGAAAAAAGGACCGTTTTAAATTAAAAAATGGTCAAAATGACCGCTCCAGCGCTTCTAGTGTTAATGAATTGCCTTTCCTTATTTACTTTTCTTAATACCTCCATATTCGTGCTCTTTTCTCTCCAACAAATCTGAAATGTTTTCTTCCACATCTGCATTTCAGCTGCACCATTCATGATTATTTGCTTCCTCAGTGCTCATATTTCACATAAATGGTGCTCTGTACTCTAGGCCAACCATTTTGCAAAGGTTTTTCTTGCAACTATGCTCATTAACTTACTTGTTGATTGGGCTTATTTACACATAAACACGTTTTGTGTGAGTTCAATTCTTTTGTGTACCTAAACTGAGCATATCCTGCTCTTTATTATTGTATGTTATTTATGGAGAGCCTTCATTTATTCGTTCTTTAATCAGCCCCTCCAAGTCTTCCCCTTTAAAATGGTTCCTTCTCGTCTTTCCCACCTCAACTCCAAACATAAGCATCCCACCTCTTCCAAAGGCTTCAACTACTAACCTAATTTCCTAAATTCATTATATTCGATATCCCTTATCTCATAATTGTCGTTAGAATTCTTACTTTGCTGAGATGACACACATGGAGTTGGTTTTTATCGCATTAGTCACACTTCATGCACTCCCTTGATTATCAACAGATGCTTGCTTGAAATCTCTGCATGCGCAGCGAGGAACCTGCTTAAGTCACCTCCGTGAAGATGCGAATTTCATTTCTTAGCAGCTCGTGCAGAAGAAAATTCACTCACAAAAAACCCATTCTGATGACTCCCGACTCTTGTCGCGACGAAGAAAGTCCCAGAGATCCCCCATGTTTCTTCAAGACAGGAAAATATGCGAGAGAGCTGACGGAGAGAGAAAAAGGATGTGGTAGTAAAAGCGTTCCTTTTCAAAAGTTTTGACGGTATCACACCATGGAGCGACGATGTTCGGAATCCTCGTCGGGATGGCCCGTTCTCATTCTCGCTCCGTCGAATGCTTCCACCGTCTCCAGCAATCTCTAATCTCTTCTCATCTCGCCGATCCATCGCTTAACTCTCGCCTTCCCCAGTCATTCTCCTTAAACTCTCTCCCCTACTTCTCGATCTCCCCTTCAACCCTTCCTAGTCGTCCTCCACGCCCCTCTCTCCCCCTACTTACCCCATACTCGCCTCCTCTACCCCCTCGAACGAGAGCAGCACCTACCCTAACCTTCATTTCCTGCCTCATTTCCCAAAGGCTTCCGCGCCATCCGTTTCTCCCCGCACCCTCTTCGAGCATTCTCCGCCTCTCTCAAGCCTCTCCCCTATTACCTATTCTCGCTCTATTCCTTGGGAGCATTTCCCTCTGGCACACGTACGTGCACACAGAATACATACACACTCATAGCAAAAACATTACCGTAGTCATCCTCCTGATCCGTTCATACACCCTAACATTCTATGATGGACGCTTCACGCTTAGAGTTCTAGAGGTTACGTATACATATGTTACTTCGAACTGCCTTACTAATTTTAACACTCATGGCTAGTGATAACGAACGGGTTTAATTACAGAGGGAGACAAAGAATAGTATACATGAGGCAAATTATAAGGGATGTCAAAGTGCAGAATTGTGTAGAAATGAAGCGGTTGGCGGAAGAGATAGCGGAGTGGAGAGTTGCAGCAAACCAAACTTCGGATTGATGACTGCTGATGATTATGGCTAGTGACATTTCGCGTCGAATGTATTTTGAAAATGCTCGGTAGAAAGCCATATGTTTTCTACCAGCCCTCCAACGTTTATGTGACCGGCGACGCCACTGAATTAAAGGCGTAAGACAATCCGAATTCAAGCCAAAGAATAATCGAGTGTTATTTAT
This sequence comes from Pyrrhosoma nymphula, assembly GCA_963573305.1. NCBI lineage: Eukaryota > Metazoa > Arthropoda > Insecta > Odonata > Coenagrionidae > Pyrrhosoma > Pyrrhosoma nymphula. The sequence goes on along the minus strand of OY754327.1, from coordinate 142,701,129 downwards.
TGATGAGTTTTAACTCATTCGTAGTGTTAAAATAGGGATTTGAATACCCTAAATACAAAAGTTATATTGCTCCCTCTAACCTAATACCTTGCCTCTAAGATAAATACCGCATCCATAACCATGCAAGGACTTGAACCAGTAACCAGGTTACCAGAAGTGCGCGTTATGCCCCTAATATACATAGTTAGGTCTAGAGTTGCCCGCATAGATGTAGATTAGTGCTAACACTAGTATCATGGTGATTAAAGATTGATGCGTAGTAAGAGCTGATTTCTTTGATAGGTGCAAACGCAAGTTAGTTGAGATTAAGGTAGAGTGGAAAGGTTATTTTAGAAATGGTTACTGCCAAATACAGAATGCCATACACTCTGGAGTAAAAAGAGTTAACATAGATCGTAGAAAACTCAAGTGGGGTGCACATGCTAGTTAGGTCACTCAGCAACAATAATAACAGAACATTCAATTCTTAAATTTAGTGTAATACTTTATACTTATAATTATTTCTCTGCCGGCCACCAGAGGTCATTGCAGTAGCTCTATTGCGATTATGTGACTCGTGCGAAAGCAACTCGGTCATAGCCGTTGTTCATCTTCATTTTCTTATCCCTTCTTTGATTTAACCATTTTTACTCTTACCTACTCGTCTTCTGTGTCTCACTTGATGTTAGTGAAACTATATCTCCGTCTCTTTGCGTCCTTCCAGTGCTTCTTTTCCCCAATCGTAATTTGTCTCTAGCTAATTATACAATTCTATTGTCATCCATTCCTAGCCATCATATTTAACATATTTTAACCCTAGTAGTGAGTACGGAGTATCACCGTTGTCCAATCTATTCCCCAAGTGCCTCCCTCATACGTACTCGCACTGAGAAGCACATGGACTAACCCCAACGTTCCCTTCTCTAAACCTTGCTCTCTGCCGCTGTCTCTGGCGCCTCTTCGCGGCTGACTCCTCCTCTGCCCTGCCCCTATACTTGTCTTCCCGCCTCCTCTCCCGCCGACTACAAATTGTCAATTTGGAGATGTGGGGGTCGTGTTGGGTCGGAATCGTCTCCATGAGGTGAGCAGAGACTCCCCGCCGACATCCTCTTTTCTCTCCGCTCGTGACTCCTTAACCTCCCGCCCGCCACACCCCCGCTCCACCCACATTCCGCGAAGGGAAGACCCAAAGCGGGGAAGCGATGGGAAAAAAAGATAATCCAAGGAAGTGTTTACTTGTGCGTGCTCGAGTGTACGTAGGGAGGGAGAATAGTCATCATGAGCATATAGAGGCCGCCTTTCCGTTTCCAAAGCCGCGCGCCGACTTCATGCAACCTAGTCGTTATTACTGGAACAATGTTGCTCCAGCGGTGCTTCATTTTGCACGTGGAAGTACGTCTAATTGCACGCGATGTCGGACTAAGACTCCTCCTCGCTCGCCCGTATTATTTCCGCCGCGCGGTAGAATTAAGCGAGTTCCCCCTTCTTCCACCAGGGGGGAGGGAGTTAGTGGGTGCGGTGCGAACGGTGTTGCCCCACATTCGACTGCCTTTGAGCCTCACTCTCTCATCCAACGGCCGAAATGAATTCAATGATTACAAAACCCATTTTTTCCTTCAACAAGTCGTCTTGCGTTGGACATGCTGCGAGTGAAAACCTCTTCCGAGCCTTCTTTACGCTCGAGTGGTGCCAATGTGAAGGGAGAATTATTCTTTCAAGAAAATAGGCTGCTTGTTATAAATATCACAGTTTTGATACTTATATTTATGTTTTACTTAGGTTCTAATTATTTGGAAGGGAATCAAGGCACTTATCCTCTAATATAATAAAATATTGAAATAATTGGGGACACAACAAGTACTCCTACGTGAAAACCTCCTTAAGAAAGTTACAAATATCAGAAAATTATGTAAATAAATTCTTAATGTTGAAAACTGCAACATATTTTTAATTTAAATTGTTAAATTATCGAAATACAAAATGATCTCTTCACATAGGTAGTCCAAGCGTTTGTGATAACCGACCTGGGCTAAGACACATTATTAAATTATCATTTTCACATTATTTTGGCAATAATTTGAATTTGAATATATTTCATCAATTTATGTATTCAAACACATTGTTTATTGGTGGAATTTTTAATAAATAATCTTCAACCACGTGCATGTTTGCAACTTCTAGCATGAGTCTGCACTCGAAAATCACCGCATGGTTCTTCCCCGCATGACGTAATCGCATTAAAATGTCTCTAATCCACAGGGTTGTATATTTATCTAGTCAAGCAATACATATTCAAATCATACTCTTCATTTCAAAGTATGTTAAACTGTATTAAGCATTTTTTGGTCGAATGATGCTGCATATACCTATCACGGACTCGCGTTAACCTCAAAGATATAACTACATATCTTATTCAAGTCGTCCCGTTTGATTTTTCCATTCCTAATTCAAAGCCATCTAAATCTATGAATATTTCTCCAGGTGATAGCGTGCCCTCTTCCTCGTCCTTCCCTTTCCCAGCAACCAGCAGTTTTCGTTCGACTGCCATCCTCATGCCATTCATTCCCTGCGCATCGTCCTCGGATCCGATTCCCCCCCATTCCCTCCCCATACCTCCCACTCCCCCACTGACGGGTCGCGAGAAGCCGTCAAGCGCCGACGACGTCGTCTCCAACTCCTCCTGTCCGACGACCCGATCCCATTCGATTCGATTGGACTTCGCAGCATTTCCGCCCTTTTTGCCGCTTCAATCCACCCCTCTGCGCCCGTCCCGCCGCCGCGGCGCGCCGGGTGGTCCATCGCCTCCGCCAGCGGAATAAGCACCCGACTCCCCGTGTCTCCGCGGCGCACGCAAACATCACTCGAGCACACGCTCGCTTCGGTAAATGACACGTCTCCGGAGAGAACGATAGGGGTGGTCCATGGTACTAACACATGTATTAGCACCATGGGGTGGGCGACGTGCATTTGCGAGTATAGGTGGGGGGGCGTTATGCAGAATGGCTCGAGAGTTTTGGAGGAATGGAGGGAGATAGAGAAACCTGGATGGTAGGTGCGGAGAGGAATAGGAAATAGAAGTAATTGAGTAGTGGTACCATTAGAGAATGCTTAAGATAAGTAGGAAATTTTCATTGTTTCAAGCTCAGCTATGTGGAAGTTGAAGTTAACAAATGAAAAAGTAACTTGGTTTCCTTCCACAGATTTATTTTCCTGGTACGACATGTTTCGACACAGCGGTGTCATCATCAGGTACAATGTTCTAACAATTTCCAAGAGGTATAAACACTCTTAAGGGACTTGATGGAAGGTAGGAGAGGGGGGGAGAAGGGGGTGTTAAGGAGGGGAAAAATACCGGGGGTGAGGTAAGGGGTGGTGTAGTAATCTAGAAGACACCCGTAAAGGACACGTAAGTGTGTGGGAGAGGGGGGGATTGTTGGTGGGGGGTGGGGTGGGTGGGTTTCTTAGTGTAGTTCTTCCTCCCACCCACCCACCCCACCCCCCACCAACAAACCCACCCTCTCCCACACACTTACGTGTCCTTCACGGGTGTCTTCTAGATTCCTACACCACACCTTACCTCACCCCCGGTATTTTTCCCCCCTTGAACATCCCCTCCCCCCTCTCCTACCTTCCACCAAGTCCCTTAAGAGTATATATACCTCTTCGAAATTGTTAAAACTTTGTACCTGATGATGACACCGCTGTGTCGAAACATGTCGTACCAGGAAAATAAATCTGTGGAAGGAAACCAATTTACTTTTTCATTTGTAAGTAGGAAAGGTTAGATTTAGAATGAATATGCTTATGAGAGGGTAGAAAAAAGTAATAAAATGTTGGGAAATATAAGATATAGGAGGATAGGACTCATGGGGTATGATTGACGTCACGGGAGCTTGATTAAGACATTTTCAGAGGGTATTATGGAGGGAAAGAGACATGGAGAAACAACCAAGTTTAGGTACTATAATGCAGCAGAAAATGCAAGGTTTTCTCTATATCAATGACACAGGAATTAAAAAATACTAGAGATTAGTTTTAGAGGTAAACTAACAAATGACGTGTATTAGAGGCTGCGTAAAAGTAATCTGGAAGAGTTTGAGAAATAGAGGTACTTGACTAAGTAGCTATATACTAATTCATAAGAGTTTGATTAGGAAAATTCTATAGCAAATGGTTAATAGAAGCAGATATTGAGGAGCACCTCCTCGTATGCAACAATTAAAGGATTATAAGAACCATACCAATTTCACAGAAATGAAAAGGAGAGCAGGAAATAAGAATTGTATTACCACATACATACCAATGAGAGCATCGTACGGGTTAGAGGAAGACAGGAGAAGACAGGTGGAGAGGAAGACGGGTGGATGGCAAAGAAGGAGGTGGAGTTAGTGAGAGAGAGGGAAGGAGGTAGGGGAGTGGAATAAGGGCTTACACATAGATTCTGTGAAATTTCCGCTACGCCAAACCTGCTCGTTTGCGACACGGCTTCTCGTTCTCCTACAAATGATCTCATCTTGCACTTCGTTCACGCTTCAAGTGAGCTCTCTCGGCTCCGGTGATCCAGCTACTCACTCCTCTTCAACCTCGGTCGCCCGCTCCCCTGAGTCGTCTCCAAGCCCGCCCTCAAACCCCTTCAGCACTTCCTTCCCTTCGATTCCACACCTCGCCGGCCATTGCCGCAGCCATCTGCCGCACCCTTTCCCCGCCCACCTCGTCTCTTCCTCTCCTCCTAATTCACTCGTGCCTGCTACGTTTGTGCCAGCGGGTACTCGGTGGGTACTCGGGCTCCGCTGGTTCGCGGCACGGGCTGGAATTGGCTCGCTTTTCACGTCGGCAATCCCAGCGCTTGCATATCCTCCCTCCCATCCTGATCGCAGCGGTGACCTTTTCGCGCGCAGTTTGCGTCAACGCGTCGTGTTGTTGTAGCGGACTCCGTGCTTTGTAGCCGAGAGCAGTGTTTGAACCAGTTCTCGTGCGGTCACTCAATCGTGTTTCAGTGATCCTGACGATCCCTGTGCCTCAGCACTTCCTGGGTGACTTGCTCCATCTCAAAGATACTTTTCTTTGTGATCAAATTATTTCATTCGCGCTATCAAACTCATTCTTGTCTGTTGGTATGCTTGTCGATGTCAGCTCGAGAGTTTGTTTTTTTAATAATAACCAATTAAATCATTGTTGCCGTTTTACCTGAGGTGATATCTAATGTCCAAATTTATCGATATATTGGTGGAGAATCCTTTTTTAGAAAAACTAAAATCAGTTTGAATAAATGAATACAATTCTTCAAAAATAATTATTGATTCTCTTATATCCCTTCAATCTTTGAACGCCGTTGAAACGGGCAAAGGATTGAATCCTATGTTCACAGACTTAGTATCTGTATTGTAGTAACTCAGTTATTGCTCAAAAATATTGTAGGGTATCTCCATTACTTACCAATTTCACTCCACTAAGCCAGTAGTTTTCTATTTTATGACTTACATGGCATTTACATTTTTGTTCACAGCTCTCTTGAAAAACTTTTCAAATTCATTTCCAATCATTGTGCGTTATAGGGAGACGTATCTGTTTGTTTACTTAAGGATAATTTTTTCCCGGTGGTAAGTCATGATATTTTTAACATTTTAGTGTATCAGAGATTCCCAGTTTGTTGTTCATTCTTAGCATTCATTTTGATGGCGGAAAAATTAATATTTTAAAACTGGAGATGCAAAATCAGAAGTATCTTTTTAATATTTAACAGTAGCATTTAAACTTGAAGGAAATTTCTTCTAATCGCACTTCATACTCAAATCATATAAAGTATGTGCATAAAAATTCACACACATTAATTCAATTTTACTAATAATACATACACATATCGGTACGAATGTCATTTTTTTGGGTTATTTTATGTGTGAAAAATCTTATATTGAGTTTTCTATCTCCAACCATGTCACATACAGCTACTCCATAGAAGACTTAGTTGATTTGATATGAAAACATTTGAATGCAATATTCAACTATTGAAAATAATAATGTATATGAAATGTTTTCACACTCTAGCCTATTTTTTGGGTCTACACTTCCGAATTATTTTCATTTATTTATTTTTTAATTTTAATGAATTCACTATCTCTTGCTGTAGGTAGTTCTTTGTTTTGATATGGCTTAACTTTTTAATGAAAAATCAATTGGTATTTATTTTTTAGCGTAATGAGGTCGTCTTAAAATTGATCATGGTTATTTCAATGTTTAGCTCTGCTTATAGGTACGCGGCTCTTTTTTTTCCTGGTACGCAAATGGTTAGCTTTCCCGTTTATCCCTCTTAGTTAATTTATTTTCTGATAATTTGGCTACTTAATTACCAAGGGAAGGTAGAGTTACAGTAATGGGGATTAAATTAATGTATTTCTGGGAAAACTAGATTGCCTATATCTATTCTATACGTAATTGAAGAGGGATTATGTTCCTAATCGCTACCCATCTCCCACATTCTCCACGCACCGTCTTTGCCGTTGACACTCCTTTATTCTCCTTTATTCTCCTTTAATCCATTCCCTCGCTCTTTCTACTTTATCTAGATTATCTTCGAGCCTTTTCTGTCCCTGTGTCTGCGCTTATTCCTCTGTGCAACGACCTCGTCCTCTCGACTCTTCCTCGCTACGTGTTTGGTCCCACACCCTCTCCGTCCCTTTCTCTTCGCCACCAAGTAGTTCGCCACCCTTTCCTTCCCCGCAAATGGCTCCCTTTTTGCCATCAAGGGAACTGCCCGGCCTTTCCGCCACTCATTACCCAAGTCTCTTCCACCGCTCCATTCACGACCGAACCATCTCTATGCCGCGTGATCGAGAATTGCCGCCGCCACGGCAGTGTTCTCCTCCTTCATGATATCCACGGGACCCGGGGAAGCGGCAGATCTCTTCCCCGCAACCTTTAAGCACTAAAGAAGGGGTTATAATACTTTCACTTGCGCCTGAGTTTTCCTCTCTCTCTGTCCTCAATTCAATATGGACTCCACCATAACCATTAAGGCCACATTTTAATTGTATCGTGCTCCTGCATTCGCATTTTCGTATTCAGTTAATACTAGCAGTAATCCAAAGTTACTACATCAGTGCCAGTTAAATTCAAACTAGCCTGAACTACGAACTACGAATGACAAGGCGAAAGCTTTTACTAATTTCACGCTGAATAATCCATGAATTTGCTGTTTTTTTTAATAAATTGTGTTGCTCTCTTGCTGCCAGTCTAAACTTCTTCCTGCATCAATATCACACTGGTAGGCCTAGTTCTTAGCTCTACCCCTTTGGTTTGGAACAGATACGTTGGTTCACAATTATATACTATAGAAAAGCAAAATTTACCTCGTAAACATTGGCAGCGTGTATAGGGGAAAACGCTTATAGACGTTTGGTGAAATTAAAAAAGTAAAAGCTTAAGCAAGAAATGTTTAATTGTGTGGTGCCGGAAATCATATATGGCGTCTTTTGAAAAATATCTTACCTCTTCTGAAGTCGGCTAGATCAAATTCAGGTGATTCTCTAATGTCTGGGAGGGAATAAAATCAGTGACTTCCATATAAACATTGCGAAACTCTTCCTTGTAATTGTTGTTACTTTTTTCACTTCAATCTTAACGAACGGGAATATCCATCACTATGAGTAGATACTGAAAAACAAATATTTTCAGGTTTAACTTTGTGGAGCTTTTTAATTATTAAAAAAATAAGATACTACACTAAGAGTACTTCCCTCTGATCTTAAAAGTGAATATATTTCTCATATTTATGTAGGATATTCACCTTTAGCAAATCTGTTTACCAATGATTGATTTGGAAAATATTTGGGAATCTTTTTATATTTTTACTCTAAAAGTAGTTTTATTTCCTTAAAACACTTCAAAATTACCTTATGAAGGTGTTTCACACCTTACCTAATGATTTTGAAAGCAGTTGAAGGTTCTTAAAAATTAAATGCATGATAAAAAAACAATTTAAATTGGCTATTCCATTGCTATGTATAAACCTATATTTGTACTCGTATTCTAAATGCATGTGCACGAGAAGGTATGCATTTATATAATTTAAGTTAGCAAGGAATCAAAGTTTCGTGTTGTATAAACAATTTTCATCTTCGTTTTTATAATAGCCCAAAAGAAACATGAGTAAGAATATTACATGACTCTTTGAGACTACCGATGAGTATCGCAGTTAAAAACACCGCATTTATTTTGGGAACAATCGAAATTGTACTGATGAGCAACCTATCAATATGCATCAAGTTCCACTTTACGAAGGATAAGTACCTAACTTTTCATGTTTTACCTTCAACAAGTGCCTTTGAAAATACTGGATAACATACGAGGAACGAAACTTCGATACCGCGCCGATCCGACTTAAGTCTCATTCGCCATTTTCCTTCCTCCGGATTGCACGCAATATGGACTTGGCTTAACAGCAGCTCGCTTGAGAACCCTTAATTAGGAAGCCCGAACATTACCCCGATGCGAAAGCCACCATGTCTCTAATGTTCACCAACTCCATCGTCTCCTTCAATTCGACTCCATCCCACTTACAGGTAGCCCCATCACCCTGCACCGAATCTTCAACCCAAATTAATGTCACGGGTCTTATCCACCCGAGAGTCCACCAACTCTCTCCATTCACATCAATGCAGGGTTCTCGTTGATCTTCATAAAGTTGAAAATGCTTCATAATATTGTTGGTAACGATCGTTTGCGCCAGATAATACCGTTCTCAGCACACATTGAGAGTAGTGATAAATAATCCGAAGCCAACATTTATTTAGCAAATAGTTGATTTTCGACTCTCCTATCGTAAATGGTCGATTATAAATAAATACCGAATATTGTCATCTCAAAATCAATTTATCGAATTAGACTTTTATTTAAGATTTTTTAAAAGTAGCATTGAATTTTACATGTTAAGAAAACGAAATAAATCACCAATAACTCTGGTTCGCTTGGTAAAATATTTACTCCTGGGAATTATTAAAAACCATAGACCCGCATGTGGCCTGCGGGTAAACCATTGCGCTCAGTCAGAAAACTTTCGTAACACGAATGTATTGTGATGGCAGTCCATCATGTGGCACCATCGACGCTAAGCAATGATGCTGGCACGCGAAAATTATCTTTCTCAGGGTACTTATAACAAAGCAACGACGGATAGAATTTTCATAGCCTGTTACCTGAAATTAGGGTACTCTGTGATTATATCCTGCAATCCTCTGATTGATTCAACATCAGCTTTGTCAAAATGCTCTTTAAATGTTGTTCGCTTCGTCGTCGGGTTTTTCTATCGCCCTCTTCCGCTAGAGTTCCTTTTCCTTACCTGCGTTTACTTTAATTTTGTGTACGCTGTGGAGGCTTACCTGCATTTTAACGGCTGAAGAAGAATGCTCAAGGGAACCGTCGAAGCACCTTCTTTGCTGTGCAATAAATTGTGAAATAACTTTCATTTTGGTGAAGTGCTGATAAACAACACTATGAGCCATCAATCAGATCAGTAGTCCCTAGCACACTAATGAGGTAGTGGCTTCTGGCTCCCACACGGGTAAGCGACTGTGGCTGCGTAGATGTTGCTTGTATTTGTGAAACTGCTGTTCAATTGCCTTCTGCGATGGAATAACTGAAACTACACGATGAAAATAGATGCGTTTAAAGTTCTAGGGTTACGATCCCGGCCCATGAGACACTTTTTCCTCAGAAAATTCTTTTCCGTCCATCGCGGCAGAAACCTTGCAATGAAATGAAAATTCAACATCGCATGCATTGAAATCTAGATTGAAATAAATGCACAAGTAACTGGAATAAATGATGACGATTGGTGAACCTAAGGTAAAATATCGTGAACATTACACTTTTAATTTAAATACCAAGATACTATCAATATTCGTTAAATTTTTCATGCATTACGTATTATCGTCAAAAAATGCATAATAATGCATATCTCTATTTTTTTAAATGACTAATTGGATTTTATTTCCATATATTTCCTTTCTTTCAGAAAATCATAATTACGCTACACTTATTATACGCTGACTAATTAAACTCGATTTTACCCATTTTCATAAAATGAAAAACATCTAATAAAATGCACCTTTCTGCATTTAATACAGTAACTCTACAGCATAGGGAGTATAGTAATGGAGTATAGCAACATTTTTCAACCTGAAGCTTTTTTATTACTTTAATTTGTTTGAGTAATGTTACGGTAATATAACGGTAGTATCTATGAGCTGGGGCTAGCTTACTGCTAACGAGTGCACCTACCGGGGATTCGGATGCGGGTCAACCTTTAGATACAGAGGTTAGTAGCAAATAAGCGATGTTACTCGACGAATTAGCAGTCGTGGAAGATAAGTGGTGGAATCTAGAGGATGTAGGATAGTGGATGAAAGCTCCGATAATTTTTTTAGCAACTACAGAATTGAGTTAAGTAGATATTTTAATTAAATCATTAAGTTCTAATATGCAACATATTTAATCGTTTATAATTAGAAAATGTGTAGTTTGAGAGCAGTATCTTGCTAACAGCGGAAATAACCCTTGCGACAATTTATTTACAAATGAAAGTTGAAACTCTTACAATTTTCAACCTTAAAGTTGTTTTCCTTAAGTTTGTTGTTATTACGTTTCCTCGCATTGCTATTGCATCCAAATACCACACAAGTATCAAAAACACAATGCAGCCTTACATAGCTAGCGCTGATGTAATCCAAACTACGTCGACCCAAACGATGCACAACCTTGTAAGTATAAGTAGTATAATACCTTGTAAGCATAAATAGTACCATGCTCTTGGTGTTACTAACGTCATGTTCTTAAGTTTGGTTCATCTGCTCATTTGAACCAACCCTAATACTTCTCCCCGTATGCTCCTTATTCGATTTCTTCCTTCCTCCCTCAACGTATCCGTTAAGGGCCTCGAGCATATTTACCTCCTCAGCGGATATCCTCCAGTACTTACCCACCGCTAGCGTTTTCCCCTGTACCCATCCTTCCTCGCATCACCTCACTTGTCCCACCTCCCCCCCTACATAAACTCGCAGTCAAATTTTATTCTGCTCATTCTACCTCCTCGACGAGGACCCACTGGCTCAGCCCTCCCAGACAAGGTGGTTTGGGGAGCTTCAAGTGATAATGGAAAACACACAGAACACGTACAGCCCCTCGACTCTTTCCGCGGGAAAACATTTTCTCCGCCGCGGTACGCCGAAGTTTCAACCGGTCTGAAACCATGTACGATTTGTGCCCGTTGAAGAGGTTTTCCTTCCGAGGAAAGAGCAGGTTCGTGTAACAGCCGGCGGCGTAACGAGTGGCGATGATGTGCTGGGCAAAGCGTTAATTATTTTATGATTGATTAAATACGTCCGTCTTCGGTCATCTTTCGCGAATGAGCAGGGTTTTCCCTAGTAAAAAACCAAGTCTAATTGGGAGTGCATTATAGCTTCGTTATCGCTCCTCACACATTCTAGGAATTCGTAATTGTGAAAATACATGCAGTATACTGGGCATGTAGCAGTTAATAAGTCAGCGAAAAATTTCGTCGACGTACGTATTGAATGAATACAACGTCGATGTGATTAAAATGATTTCCTTTTCTATTCTGTGAAGCAGTTATTCGTGATTATAATTTCTACTGATTCCATAGAAAACTGTTCATCAACTGTTGATAATATTTTAAGGCACCCACTTTAAAAGAAATTAGTAGGTTTTTCTTAAGGGAAACGTACTTTTTTAATTAATAAAAAATGAATAAAAACTAGAAAGAAAGACTTTATTTGTGATTTAAAGACTTCTAACTAATATAGTAGAAAAAAAATAAACGTTCACATCCATCAATATGCTTCATCACTATTTGAGAGTTATGTGTTTTTTTCTGAGCATGTGTTTGACAAAGGAAAAATGCAATTTATCCAAATTCTGTTATTTCAGTTTTCACAGTGAGATCAAAAGCGGATATTTATGATTACATTGCCTTTGTATCAATTTAAAATATATTTGGAAAAAACTCAAAACTGCCCACTGTTTGGATGTATGGTAATGCAAGGTACAAGTTGTTTTATTCAATTTCGTCCGCACTCTGCCAAATTAACTCAACATTGCTTTAAAAAATTCTCCCTCATTCCGTGTTCTAGGAAATATTTTGGTGAAAATATTTAACTATCAGTGGAACTGTTGTTGTTGCTGAAAGTGAGCTAAGGCCTGATAAACTAAGTTAACCTTTAGTAAACTGATAATTCTCCCTGGATGCCTTATAAATATTTTCAACATTCACTGGTATGCGAAGCTCCATTTCAAATGACGGGAGATCCTTTGCGGATTGCACTGCGAGACCCAAATAGCGGTAATTTAGGAGGAAAGGACTACGTATAAAATCGGATGTTGCGGCTTAACCGCAATACCGTTCTATGATACCGTGAACTAAGTTGTGAAAAAGTTTATTTAATCTACATTTCATTTACGGCATTGTAATTGCATCAGATGAAGCGAGCGACCAATAACGGGCACGTAAATTAACGAACGTCGATCGTAAAAACCCCTTCCACAACCCCCCACACCCGGGTTCACTTTGGTTCATTATCGCATGTCCTTCCCCTTCCTCTCCCCCTGGTTCATTTGGCATGCGGCTCGAGTCCGGATTTTAAATAAAAAGATAGCGGAGAGGAAAAAAGCCCGGCCAATTCGCCAATTGCAACCCAATTTCCTTTTTCTCCCACCCCCCCTCCCACGACTCTTTTTTCTCCCCCTCAGCGCCATCACTCCCAATCTATTCTCTTCCCACCATTCCGCACCCTTAACCCTGCTTCTGTGTTCTCCCTGCATCACCAATTCCCCATTCAACCAACCCCTCCTCCATCCCTTCGATTTTCCGTACCCCTTGCCCTTGGAATTTTCGGCGTGACTCGTCCAACGATCTCATTTTCAGTTGAAAACCTTCAGCCAATTGGAGTCGCGTCACTCCGCGCCCATTCGCAGGATTCACTTTTGATTTCTGCTCACATAGGCGGAAAGGGAAGAGGAGCACCAGACTCCGGACTGGCCCGGCAATATCGATCGTTGTGTCTGTCCTTAGGGTGCCAATTACGATGTGACGTATTAGTTATCGGATAGTTTGGTGCTTCGGAGGTTTACCACCTATAGTGAAACACTACGCTTAACAATAAACGTATATCGTTTTCGAGTCTTTAGTGTTTTTTTAACGCAGTTGGAAGAGAACAGGCCATCAAATTGATTAAATGACCGGATGATGATAACATTTTATCAGTTCAAAAAAAATTGCACAAGACAAAAAAAAAGAAAAATGTTCTTGTAGACTTGTGAAAGGATCCTAAAGCATGAATGGATCCTTAAACATGTCAAAAGGGGAATCTACATTTTCCTAAAATATTTTTAGGAAATTGAGTCAAATTTAATTTTAGCATTTATGTAAAGAATGAAAACAAATGACTCTTTAAAGCCATAGCAAATCTTTTCCATCGAAGCAACTCCTGTATGGTTTCTAAATTGCACGCCTCTTTCCGTGTTGCCTTAATTTTGGTGGATTAAGAGGCGTGTTCCCAAAACCACTCGGTCCTCCAATGCGAAGCCCGATGTTTAACTTGTCATTAAAAACTTTAAACGATCTGTGGTGCGAAAAAAGATTAGTAATTTTGCAGTGTACAAAGCATAAGAATTTCAATCATTGCTGTAATGAGTCAAAAAGTTACAAATACAGATTTTGAGTTACGTGAAATACATAACCAAGTAAGAACAATATGTTTAATCGATTACGCGATCTTATTTCACTCATTCCACTTCATTCATCAAACGACGGTATCGATTTTCATCTTTGACCTCCAGTACCAAATTAATCTCATAAAAACCATTACATACCAACTGGTCCCATTTTCTCTAGCATGAAATCGTGATCATTGTGGCAAATTGATACGATTTCGTGCCAACTTTAAAATTGCATCCTCTCCGTTTCCTCGCGAACTCCAAAGTAATGAAACAGAATCGTTTCTTCACGTTCACCCAAGTCACTTGCGTGATTGCCCCCTCCCCAGCCCCCAGCCCCCCGCCCCCCATACGTTTTCTTTTTATATTTGGCCACAGCTCGTGTCGTTGACTCCCGGACTCACGTTTCCTTCTTCGTGCCCTCTTTGGCACGGTTGACGCGTCTTCCTCAAGCTTTTTGTGGCAGGAGTACCCCGTTTTGGAGAAAATTGACCTCGGGGAGAAGGGGAGCGGCTCCCATCTTGTTCGCTGTTACAGTGGCCCGACAAAGTGGGCGTCGGGCGGTGCAGCGACTTGAAATTTCCAAACCCGTGCACAGCTGAGGCTCGACTCACGGTCATCCAATGAGTCGGGAAACCCATCCCAGTCGGAGCGCATAAGGGCAGCTGCCGCCAAATCCCCCCAAAAAAAATCTCCTGCTGGCTCAGATACATGAGTAGGAATGGTGGAGATGGTGTCAGCGGCATCTGCGAAGAGTGTCGATTGTGTTCAGAGGCGCCGGATAAATCCCTAGCCCACTCTGTGAACCTGTTCAGTCCCTCTTTTGCCATTCAACACTATAAATTAGTTAGTTACTTAGGAAACTGATCGCTGTCATTCGGCAATGGTGAGTAGAATGGCTGGTAAGGGAAATATTACTTGGGGAATGGAGGAAGGATGGAAAGATACCCGGTGACGGCATTGGATGATAATTCACTTAATGTACCATGGTACACACATTTTGCGTCCCACATGACGGATGGAGTACTGCACACTTGAAGTACTCCCCACATAGCACCTACTGGGACTTGCTCAATGCATTCAACATTAGGGGAGACCTATGATCCATTCTAAGCAATGACCGAGGTGTTCTAATGCCTGCAATGTTATATCCAAAACTTATTGAACTTTTTGATAAAAATAGCCCATTTCAATTAGGAATTTGAATAATACTATCTTCTCTGGTGATGTAGGTCAATTGTAAGTAATTAATGGTTTGTTAATCCTTTCTTCTGTCATGTTTCGCATAATTGTCATGCTCCTTCAGGGCTCAGAGTTCCTTTTGTATTTTTTTATTTTTCAGTGATGATGACCTGAACTATATCTCCAGAGAAGATAGTATTAATAATTAGAGAGGTCGAGAACAGAAATCATTAGGAATTTTATTAAATTCACTTATTAAAATAATCTACTAACTGTTTGTAGACATGCTACTTTATTTTTTGACATGTCTTATGGAGCGAATTGACCAGCGATAGCCACTTTGAACAGCCAAACCTATTCGATACCCAAGAAAAGATTGTGACTCCAATGAGAAATCTCCGCTACTGCCGGAGTATGAACCCGGGTCCTCGGTGATACTCTTGCCTCCATACTGAACAATTCCCACGCACCCTACTGGCTTTCCTTCATCCCACACGCAGTATCCCCCGGTGAACAGTCAACCCCGACGTGGCTTACTCGATCATGTAGAGAGAGAGCCCCTTCACACACAATCCCCTCGCTTCTCTCCCCTTCTCTCGGCTTGTTGTGGTTTTGAAACCCTCTCGCCATAACCACGATCGTGGAAAATGCTCCCAAACCCTCCAGGGATCTCATTTTTCTTTCTCATTCGGTCAGGACCACCTCCCCGTCGGCCAGCGCCCGCATCATCTCTCCTGCGGATCCCTACCACTCGCGCCCACATCCACCGCTCATCTTCTTCCCTCTACAAATGTTTTTTCTCTCTACCTTTTTCCGGCCGCGCCGTATCTGGCGGCGGACGTTCATTAAGTTTGACCACGAAAACCTCAGATAACGCTATCAAGGGGAGGAGGAGCAAAGGGAATGATGGACCGATGACGCGTCTGTTTTTTTTTCTGACTATCTTGTATTCGATATTTTTAATGCTCGGAAAATTTTAAAAGGAATCTGCTCCATGGAAACAGCTAATGTTGTAACGAAGCTTAAACTTGAAGGGAAAAATGTTTTCTCTTACTATTACAAGCCAAAATTGTATCTGCTACGGAATAAATGTATGAACTTTGGATTTTTGTTGAAAAAGTAGCGTATTGTAGGAAATCTTCCAAAATAAAAGACAGCTTTGATGCAAAGATGCTTGATTAAATGAGCGTGATACTTTATCTGAAATTAATTACCTGGTTCGTCATAAAACATTATATTTATTTTCTTCCAGAAAAATACATCCATATTCTGCCTGCCAATCCTGAAATATTCTCCATATAATAACTCAGTGTAGATACTAAAAGGTGTAGAAGCGAAGTTGGAAAGATGTGTTCCTCTCATAATTCATGGCTCTATACAAGTGGTATTTATTTTCAGAGAACTGGAGTTATTTTATTTACAAAATTGGGGAGTTTTGCCTTTATCAATGTTTGGGAAACGTGACAAAGTCATGTCGTTTATCTAAGTTAAACCAATGAGCCTTTGTTTACGAAAATAACACCTGTGCGACAAAATGCGATGTGATGAGTGAATATAATACATTTCCTCTATGAGACCATCGCTTAGGTGTGTTTTAACGGTAGAATAGTGCTCGTTTCTTTTGGTGAATCTCATTTCACGAACAGGGGACATGATGACTATTTTAATGTGAGTCATCACGAGACTTCCAAAACTTCAAAGTCCCACTTTCCCCGCACAAAAAAGGTTTCACATGCTTTCCGTTTAAAGTGCCTGATTGAATGAAAAACCTGCAGAGACAATTGGTAGTGATGTACTGTATTTTTCTCAAATAATCGCAGTAAGTGGCGCAGATGTGCAGATACCGTCCTCTTAATTCGTAGTGAATCTTTTACATACATTTTTCGCACAAGTATTTGAGAACGGGGACTACTTTCCATCAAAAAGGAGCAACTTACAGCCACTGACTTACCAGAGATACGGCTCTTTCAAAGTGAAAAATGTAATAAATAATTGTTGTAGTTACTTCTTACATTTATTTTTCGCCACTGGTAAATTACCTAAGACTTCCTGCAAAATTCGGATGCTTCCAGATTTGATTTTTAGAATAAATGCCCTACTTCATTATTATATTTCCTCAACCAAATAACTTGAACGTTTCCCCGCTCTGCAAATGAGAATTCAAAATAATTTGCGCCAAAACTTTTACATTTCATTCCAAATTCTACCTCACGAGCTTTCACAAGGACGTGTCGACAGTAGTTGTTAAGGCACCGGCCATGAAGACTAAGGGTATAAGATAGTTGGAGGAGGGACTGGTTGCCAAGTGAAATTTGTTTAGACGTTGTTTAGCCACAGCAATATTTTTTTTTACATCATGAATGGTGCGCTGGAAGAAATAATTCTAAAACATATCTGCATGGCATTGAATTTCTCTCATCTTTTCGCTTTTATTTGTCTTAAAGATGTGATGCGGGGATAAATAATTTTCGGCAAGTAGACCTTGAACTCAAGAGATGTAAAATGTTCTAGTAAGTTTATGAGGCTCTCCAATCTCTATCAAAACCAACCCAATACTTATAGTTTTGCTATGCTTTCTGCTCGCTTGTGTCAGTATTTACACAACGCGTGGATTTTATTTGTCTATGATAAATAAAATTTATTTAGGAAAATCATAAAAAGGATTTATTCATTTGAAATAGTATGCACTTAAGATATAAAACACCTTCCTGAATTAAGGAAACATAATGGGTAAAAAGACGGAAGTAATTCATTGCGGGAAACCTCTGCTTCAGAAATTATTAATATTAAAATTAAAATATGAATAAACTTGTTAAGCTACGTTCCCTTCTACTAACTTATAGATCAATATGAAATTTTAATATTGAAAGCTATCAATGGTTCGTTCCCCACAGAGCAAATTGTATATATTTCTAATTAAGTATGTCAGAAAAATGCCCAAAATCCTAAAAAGTGTAGCAAACAGTAATTATTGACAATGGGACTATATAAGTTCTGCTTACAACTAGGTAAAATAAATTAATAGAATAGAATAAAATTACTGAAATAGATAAATTCCAAGAATTAAGAAGTTTACGACTAAGGCAAAAACGTTAATCGTGGGCAAAAAGGAGACCAAATATTTACTAGAGCCACATTTCATTAGCAATGCCCGAGTTCTGGAGCGTCTTCGTGGTGCTCGAGGTCGTTGAAGTTGGGACTAGCTGGGCGTTCCAAGTGAGCTGCCAGGGCAGGAGGGTCGCGAGCGCGGGAGGAACGCTGTTGCATCCCATGACATGCCCGATTCCCACGGCTACACGCAGCTTGGCACGAGTGATTCGGGCGGAGCGTGCTGGTGTAAGCAATGCGAGACGCGGAGCAATGACTGGTTCAGGCCTTGCTCGTTGTGTGTCGGTAAATTTGACGAGAGTCGAAGGGGATGAGAGAGAACCGCGAAGAGAACGGCGGCAGCGAGCATTGGCCGTTTGTTGGGTGATTGCCGGAGCACTACCCGTAACTTCTGCGACTTGAGGCAAAGGTGCGACGCACAGTTGTCAACGCATTGATTATCGATAAACACTCTTATTTGGTGCCTCTTCCCCCTCGAAACAACCATGGATATGGACCACCATGTTTGCCACGAGGAGTTGAAAGAAGGTTACGTGTCCTCAGAACCGTTATGATCAAGCGTGTTTGCCATTCAAATGAAATTTCTAACTTTTTAGGAATATTATGAATTCTGTAATTCAGAAACTCAAGTTAGCTACAAATTCACAAAGTAAAGTACGCATTTAAATCTAGGTGAAGATAGATCAATAGCAGCAGTAGAACAAAGGACATATGAAGCAATGGGTTTGTGGTAATAAATAAAATTATGAATATCAAAAGGTTGAACATGAATCACCTATAAATGAATCCTACGAAGACCTGGGTGTCCACTCTCGAAATTAAATAATTTTCGCTTGCTAAAATAACAGATAATTGTAGGATTCTATTGATATATCACATGCTACACCTTCACTAGATATTTTAATGCAAAAATTATCACATGTGGATAGGATTTGGTTACTCAACAATATTTAATCGATGAAACCATGTGATAACATCGGAATTTTCGCATATGTTAATTAGCCCGGTGTTCGAGAATCGATTCATTGGGGAGAAAAATTGGTAAAAGACAGTTGCCTAGTAGAAGAGACAAGCTTAATGGACGTATTTTGAAACATATCAACCTTATGATTGATGATGATGGAAGGGAAATTAATAGAATTGCCTAGAAAAAACTATAGGTATGACGGAGATCGAAGATTCTAAAAGATGTGATAACAAGAAATTATGAAGGAATGAAAGAGAAATGGAATGAAAAGCAGCAAAAAAACAAATTGGATTGATGACTGTTAATTATGATGAATTATAGAGTTTTCACTTATTATCATTCGTTTAATCTAGTAAATCTACAGTACAATGCCTAAATAATGTATATAGTTTAGTCATTCACTAAATGACCGTTCCATCAATTCCATTTGCGGTGAGTATCGAATGACGAAATTAATCTTCTCTTCTTCTACAAAGCTTTCCCCAAATCCATCAATACTTTGGGTGGGATATAAGCAATGGAATTAAAGGGACAGTTAATCTATTCCTGTGAGACAAAAGTGATGCGGTTCCCTATCTCTCATAGGTTGCGTCACCCCCATCATTGAATAGAGCTAATCTCGCGAAGTGGAAACGACAAGCGATACCTGGGAATTGACACTTAGCGCGGGGATCCGCCGTTCAAAATTCACTCTCGACATTTCCCCTTTCCAATTGGGAAACCGAAGAAAGACAAAAGAGTTTGAGAGCGGATCGATTGCCGTTGCCGTCCGGAAAGATCCATTCCAGCTTGTGGCGTATAAATGGCTTTTGAGTGGTCGCCTTTCAGAGCGTCTGAGTGGAGGCCGGCCTCTCCCAAGCCTTTTTGTTTTACGAAGAGCGAAACGTATTTTGGAATGCAAGCGAGGAACTGCGGGACGGTTAGGTGTTCGTTCTAACGATACGACGCGATGGAAAGCGCAGAGGGAAAATGCGAGAATGGAGGGCAGAATGGTTCTGGTTCATGGTTCAGAGGTGGCGGTCAACGGAGAGGATATCTACCGCGAAGCCACCCGCAGGCTTCCCGTCTCTTTTCACCGCCCCGCAGTATTTGCACATACGCGCGGCATTCTGTCTTTCATGGTGTAATCGCTGAGTCGGGTTTCAAATCATACCTTGCCCAAAATTTCATATCAAGAGTGAAATAGCAGCTGTGAACACTTGAAATAAAGGGTGTATTGATTTTACAATCTGAGCAAAACATTTTTCAGCTCGTTAAATTACATTGAAAAATTATTGGAACTAGTTCAAATCGTTCATAACATTTTATGAAGTTGTTTATATAAAGAAAAATCTAGTCGCATGGCTTGTTCCTCAATACCGTGATGAAATACTGTGTTACGAAGAGGATGCATAAATCCAGTGTGCATCCGGAAAACTTCTTCCCGATATGGGTGCACAATAAAAAATATGTCCGTCATGTTATGCCAG
Source organism: Pyrrhosoma nymphula (assembly GCA_963573305.1). NCBI lineage: Eukaryota > Metazoa > Arthropoda > Insecta > Odonata > Coenagrionidae > Pyrrhosoma > Pyrrhosoma nymphula. The sequence continues at coordinate 142,680,699 of OY754327.1, read as the reverse complement.
AAGCTCATAAAAATTGCAGCCCACATCGTCTATGTAGATCAGCGATAATGGATAACGCACTTACAGTGATTCGTTATTCGTTACAGTGATAACTGAAGACTTTCATTGGAGTCGCCAGCAATAAATTTTTGAAAAAATACGATTCATAATTAAATTAACATATTTTACTTATGTGGGTGATCTGTCGGTTAAAGTGCATTTAATTAAATGGAATATAACAAATATTATTTATACTTTTATTGGCATAATCCCAAACTTCCTTAAAAGACTTCTTCCTCTCCCTTAGCATACGTCCTACCTCTCATTTACCATTCATATAGCATGTTTTCTTTCTTCCCCTTACCCGCCGACCCAACATCTTCCCCTCTATCACGCCCTTCCGATTTCCTTCGCCCCTTATTACCTGTTACAATCACACACACTGCCTTCTAATCTCCTCCAGAAGCTTTCTTTCCTCACTCACCATACCATATAAGTAATTTCTCATTTTTCTTCCTTTCCGTCTACCCCACTTTTTCTAATTTCATTCTCACTCGAGATCTCATCTCAAACACCCTTCAGCCTATACTGGTCCTCCTTTCTCCAAGTCCAGGTTCCTGCACCATGGTCATTGCTTTTATAAAAATGTATTTTGGCTTGATTCAGCTGTAAACTGTTTTACTGTTACAACATATTAAACTGTTTTAATTGATTTATCTAATGAATTAAAAAGAGCAATTGGTCTTTACGATATTCCATTTAACTTCCAGATTTTTTTTACCGAAATTGAATATTCAATGTTCACACTTTTTTCATCAATGGTTTCAGTAAAACGCTTTGAGTGATATAATTGTATGATTAAAGTCATTTTATGCATAAGTCCTCCTTATAAACTTATTTCCCAGCCCTAAAATTATTAGCAATGTAGATAAGTAGGTGCACATTAGTCAAAATTCCCGTTAGTTCCTACAATGCTTGAATACATTTTTCTCTCGTGTTTGTGAATGCCAAAAATGTAGTCTTTCCGACTTTGCCTTTGCTTTTTTGGCCACTCGTACTTATTTTTGGGGTTTCAGTTGCATTCCTTGTTGTAGCCGTTAATGTTTTTGCTATCACCACCATCGGTGGTGATGTTTTGGAGTTATTTCGCGTATAAATTTTATTTCGTATTTTTAGTAGTTGTCTCTCGCGTATTTTATTCTACAATAAGTAATAAAACGGGTACCCATAACCCTCTCTCAGTTTGTGAGTAAACGTTTGCCCTCCTATTGCCTTAATTGAGATTTGCTTACTCATTATTTCCTTTCTTTTTGAACTTTTTTCTCTCAAACGCCTAACTTTCGCCAAAATTTCCCTCTAGTGCATTACTCACTTCAGAACAAAAGAGCTCACTTCTTTTCCATTCATTTCAGACACCGCGCTCTGGGCAGTGCTCTTCAAAAAAGGTCGGGAGCAGAGTTGATGTGCGCTGAACAATAAAATCTCTTCGATAATGGCCTATGCGATTGCAGTTGTTCAGTTGATTTAAAGGCTTCACACGTGGATTATGAATAGTTTCCAGCTACCTTATGGTGTAATGATTACGCTTTTAAATATGAATTTTGAAGTTATTTGATAATAGAACAAAACAAATTCGGCCGTGACTATTGTGAACATGAAGAATGCAACCTACCGGCCTTTTACCGAACGTATCGCCGGCACGCATCGTTCCATTGCGCTAGAGTGCGATGAAACTGATGTGTTCTCATCGGTGCTACCTTTAACACCTTGAATGGAAAGCTTCCAATGTCTTGCTACTGCAAACCCACTAAGTGCATGCTGCTACATTTGGCCTGTGCGATTATCTAAAAAAATCAATATCGATCAATTATAAGAATAATTGGAAATGTGGTTGATTCAATTGTCGGAAATTGAAGAAATGACAATTAATTGACATCGATATGGGTGTCAATTAATTTCCATGGCTCAAATAATTGACATCAATGAATTAATTGACAGGACTCAATTAGATCGTACTTTTCATACGCTTTCCTTTGGCATTGAGAGTAATGAAAGGACTAATTTGAAAAACAACAAAATAATTCAATCAGTTAGCTTTTATTGATTTAACGGCCCGTATGTACACTCAAGCTAAACACAACACACTGACACGGTCAAAACAGACAACACACGCACTCGAAGGCAGGGGTTGGGGCTGGACGCAGAGATGGCGCAAATCAATATTCGTCAACTAATCGATTACCGAACAATAATTGTGAATTCAATAGCAATTGACAATTGAACAACAATTGACTCTTGAAAAAGTTGACAAACGAGTCAATTACTGCAATCAAGATCGATGTGATGAAATAATCGATCAATTGTAAAAATAATTGAATCGACGACTCAATTTACCGAATCATCGCACGTGCCTAGCTACATTGGCGTATACTGCGGGTGGTTTTCTTTGGGGTCGCAGAATGGAAACGCCATTGCTTCAAGCCGGGCGAGCATGATTTGATTGCCCCATCTATCACATGTGCTTCACCATGCAGTTGGCGAGTAGACGATTAATTACCATTGGTGCACGTGGCACTCAATTGAGTCCTGAATTACTTTTCTTATACCTGGCCACATTTTCAGGTCTTCATTTTTGAGCACGAAGATTTGGCTTTCGACAATAATATATAAAGTTTAGGTTCTCAAGTAGAGGTTACTTCCGCTAACACTTCTTTGTTATTTATGTAGTAATAGTAGTTCTTGAGTTTAACTTAATATGACGGCTGAGGTCATTTTACAATTACTGTCTACCACTTACAGTCAGGGACACTCGGACGAATAAGAGAATTACCCTTCAGGATTCTAGCTGAGCCCAACATTGCTTCGGTGACTGAGCGGGAACCGGTGTTTTCATCGTGGTAGGCAACTGCCTTTCATTTATGAATTAATATTTGGAAAAGCTATCTGTTTGAAGAATACAATATTACTAACAGATGTGGTACGGATTCTTTGAGTGAGTGGAAAAGGAAAGCATACTACAGCTTTGAGTTAACGCATTGCCTAAAAACAAGTGCGTTCCATTATGTATCCCATTATTGCAGTCAGCTGAAACTGACCACGACTATGGAATACATAATAATGACTCGTACTTTTTTTATTTTTTCCAAGTTTTGAAGGGAATTTTTGAGCATAACAATTATAATGTTATTGTAATTGTCATCGAACTTCTAGTCTTTCCTTTACTCTGCAGCTTTTCAAAAGATATTTGATTTCATTTTTGTAATTATTAATGATATCCTAAAACTTCTTTTTCTGGTTTCGTTCCTCCGTGTCATATTTCCGTTGAAGCCTTTCAAAATAAACATTGCCATCGCCCCTGTGCCGTTGACTTCCCTCCTGAAGACGCTCGCAGCAACGCGAGTGAAACGTTGAGCTAAAAATGCTCTGACCGCGGAATTACTTGAATGTCTCATCAGCATTACCATTATGTTTGCGCAGATAAGGTAATATTAATGACCAAATATTCAAATCTTTTGATTGTGTAATCGTGTCCTCTCGAGCCCTGATGCAGGTATTACCCCTCCGATATGAACCTCGTTCTTTAGTTTTAGAGGTTTCGGGGCCAATATTTTCGAGTGATACACGAGAACGTTTTTGTATTTGAGGTTTTCGAATTACTGTCCCTCCAAATATACGATAATTTATCATTTATGTCGATAGAATCAGCAGAATATAACTTGCAACTACTTGTACATATTTTATTTGTGGAAAAAAATTGGGTGTAACGAAAAATTATGCTCACTTGCTGATCTAGTATTTCATGAATGCGGTGGATAAGGTTTCATGCATTTAAACTATATTTGAACTGCAGTTATGTGGAATTATTGACAAAATTAAGAATTTGATACAAGAATTTATAATTAATTTGGGAAATGTATAATCAGCCAAGTTGCGAAGGACAAGGAAGAAACTGTGTTCCACAAGGAAGCGTGATTGGCTCCCTATTATTCCTTAGTTCTGTCAACGATATTTGTCAGAATTATAAAAAAATAAGATTTCTATATATATAAAAATCGCTGATTATTATAGTATATGGTCAAATTAATTTATACTTTTTCTTTATACACCTATTTAAATATACGAAAAACCATCCAAAGAATGTCCAATTTCAATATTCTTGGCGCCCCAATTTTTCAGGTTTGTGATTCAAATCTTTATTTCAGACTGGAACAACTCAAATTTATTTATTAAAGGAATCTACCGGTTATGGTACGTTTTCATTGAAGTAAGTGTACACTTTAAATCGTTTAGATTTTTGCATGTGTAGGGATATCTATCTCCAGTACAGGGCCATCTGTCTTTATTTCTTCATCCCAGCGTAATTATGTCCTACCCTTCTTCATCCCGTCCATAAAACCCATTCTCTTTTCTCCCTTTCTCCGCTTGCCGAACGTCCTTCCATGTGTCCCGGCCTTGAGCAACCTATTGCCCCTCATTACCTCTTCAAATCACCTACTTTTCCTCCCCCTTATCTCATCGAAAAGTCTCCTCTCCTCACCTACCATCACAATCACTTCCTCATTTCTCTTTCTTTCCGTCCACGGCACCTTCTCCATCCTTCACGCTCATAATTTGAATACCTGCAACCTATTTTCATTTACTTTTCTCAGAGTCCAAGTTTCTGCCCCACACAACACCAAACTCGATATTTGACTGTTCATCAGTCTCTTCTTTATATTCTTACCCAAAGTCCCCGCCATCAACTCCCTCATATTGGCGCACGTTTCTATTACTATTCTCCAGTAAATGGATTTGCTACCATCCTCATTTTCTTTTAACGTACTACCCAAGTAATTTAATTGCACTAATTTCTCCAGTTTGTGCCCACCTAATTTTGTTAATTTTATGACCAGCCTAAATTTCTTTGTCCTAGAAAATCTCATTACTTTTGTTTTCTTATGATTTATCTTCATTACGTATTTCCCGTTCTGAATTTCTAATGCATCTGCTAAAGCTTGCAAATCTAATCTATGATTGACTAACCGACGCCTGGTCGTCCAAGAATGTTACCGAATTTATCAGCTAACCTCCAACCCTGATTCCCACATCCCGCTCTTCCAATGCCTCTCTCACCATTTCCTTGGCATAAATATTAAAAAGCAAAGTCGGCAACGGACAGCCCTGCCTTACCCTGCGACCTATAACCTTCACACCCTGATTCTCCGTCAACCACCCTGACATGTGCCATCTGAGACATACATTAAAAATGAAAAAGGCAATCGAGTGATATTTTTCACTGTTACAATACTGAAGGACCCCGTTTCAGGGCCATTACAAGTGAATACCTAAAATCCATCCATCTACTCTCCATTTCTAGTAGATATCCTCAATGGTAACGGAATTCTCTTCAAGTTTCCCGCTCGGTAATTCACCAACTGCCTCAATGCGAGTTCTAAACAGAATTGAATGTATTCAAAGGAATTTCCTGAAAGTAAGATGATTTTTTACTGTCCCCTTTTTTATGACTGCGCATTTAATTGAGCCCTATCCCTGGATTCACATAGGCCTAGATATAAGCACTTCGATTTTAAAATATTCATCTTTTATACCCAGGGTGGCATTATCTTCTTTCCTGTTTGAGAATTTTTAGAGTTATTCAATTGGTCCCATTTTAGTCTGACTAAAACAGAGTGCTATTTAAATTGTCCAAAACGGAGAAAACATAAGAAGATACTCATCTTAATAAAACGTTTTGATGTCGATTGATCCGTGATGTAGGATGTAAAATATTACATATCCTTGAATAAAAAATTAGGAAATATGATGCAATAGCTTGGCAAACGGTTTGCAAAGATATTTTCTTAATTAGCCCCACGATCTCCATTACAATTATATGACCAAGAAGTTATTTCAGCAAAGTAAGTAATCATGCAGTCAGCCTCTAATGAATGAAGGAATTATTAATTTTGGTACCGGCGATGTACTGTACCTGAGTCTACTCCAGAAAATGATATGTAAAGTATTATTGGTCATTATTATTTTTTAAATTTATAATTAGACTTATTTATACATTATACATTGGATAATTACATTATTTTAAAATGGGTAATGGTATATTTTATACATAACTTGGTCCTGCCAAACCTCATAAGGTTTGTCGGCATGTTCCATTTGGTCAACGTTACTTATTAAATTTTCCCCACACATTAGTACGTAGTTATGCAGGTAATACACCAATAAGAAAATGCACTGAATGTGAATAGGAGTATTCGGATTTACACAATGGATTTGCATGTATACAAGTAATTTTTTTAATTAGCATGTTCAATAACCATATGACTATAAAATTCATGGTGAATTAAGACACTCTCTTAATCTCCATTTCATTTCGCTAAGATATTTGAGGTCTTTTAGGCTTTCTGGTAAACTATTATGCATCATGGGTATTTTAATTGCATGAATTTCATTAATTTTCAAGTATCTCAGCTTCATTTTGCCTCTTTTAGGTGTTTTGGTGAAACAACCTTCGATGGAAATGCTACAGATGACGACTTACTCCCAAAATAGGTGGCAAGAAATCATATTTGGTGAGTAAGACTTCTTCCCAAATATTTGAGTAATTCTTTGTGCTGTCATTGTGTTAGGAGACGGAAATAAATATTTGGTACACCTATTGTCACCAATAAAATTACCTGCTTCATGTTGAAAAAATGAAGATATCTTCTGGGCCAGAAAATGTTTCAACATTTCGTCAAAATTATTTTAATCTATAGTGCATCACTAATTGGGATAAATGATGCTTAAGGCTAAAATTGTTCTTTAGTTTGTTCTATAATTAAATAGTGATTTTTCCATTTAGGCAGCGTTTAAAATGGGTTTAACGCAATTTACTTGTCATCGTCCCAATAACATAAAAAGTAATACCAGTGAAGTTACTTCAATTTCTTGGTTTGTTTTATTGGGAATATAGTTGAATGTATATCTTCGCGTTTATGCCATAAGATATTTCTGCATGAACATGATGAAAATAAATGCTTGACAAAAATTCTTTCAATGACTCTTTTGGGGAAAATGCTGATAATGAAAACTCAAAGTCTAGTTAAAATTATCCAGTGTTATTCCATCACAACCCTTTTACGGCCATGTGAGCATATTAGTATTGATTTTTCTAGGGACGTATTTATTTTCCCTTGTAATTAGTTCAGAATTAATCATAGATGTAAGAAAAATAGACCAAATGCTGTGGGTATGAAGGAAATGGATGGAAAATGCTAACAACGACTAATAAATTTCAGTATCAAATACATTGATTTGCAAAAATGTGTAAAACATACTTTGCAGAACTACTTAATTGACAGAAAGTACAATATTATTAGTATAACATTACCCTTAAACACCACTAAGCTTATTAGCATAAAAGTCTGGTTTACCGTATGCAAACTGCAATGCTAAGAAAATTATGCAAAAATTAAATATGATATTGCCACCTCTTGGAGTGCTGGTCAATTTTCAAAACTGGCAATAACCGGTCATGCCTGCTTTTAAAAAGAGACCTGCTCGGAAATAGACGTTCCATAGAGTTGATCTGTAGTCCTTGTAGTATTTACTGTTTAAAACAATAACTTATTTTTACTTGACTTGTTAACGAGGAGCTTAACTTCCTACCACTTTATTTCAATGACGTCCCTAATATTGGATACTTCATGATTATGACGGAGCGCGCGTCGAATTAAGCTTTTTTATCCCGGCCGTTCTTTACAACTCTGTCTTGCCCAGAGTGATTTTTATGAGAGTTTTCACCCGTTAGACACAGTGTTAAGGTTTTGAAAAATTCTTTCATTAAACATCCCTCGTCCCTTCCCTTTGGGAGTTCAGAGCCGTAATAATCAAGGATACGCCCCCAACTCGTCTATCTCCCTTTCTTTTTATTCCTATTCTTATCGCGCGCACTGAGTCCTCACTCCTTGGGAAATGTCTCCAGATGTGGCGAACAGATGTGACCGTGTACGTGCCCCCTTCCTTAAAAAGGGACTTGCGCGTTTCCCGACCCCCCCCCCCCCAACTCCTCGGTGGGTGGTCGTACGGGGACCCATTCCGTCGATATCATTTGGTGTCGAGCGAGCACACATAAATCACGAGGCTCGGAGTAACGAGCCAACCCGGGACGGAGGAAATACGACCCCCGTGCTGACACGGTTTTAACGTGCGAATACCAAAAGGTCTTATTAATTTTCTTTCCCCGTACACGACCATGCGTCCGTGCGGAGTGACATATACCTACTCACACATACGAAGGATAAGGCATTTCTTATCACTGTCACACTCGCTCCGTCTTCTTGCTCGCAATCTCTCTATCCTCTGCTTTTTCCTCCTCTCGGAAAAGTATCCTCGACTTCTTTCGTCTCCAGCCGTTTCCCCAGCTCCGGCAATAGTCTTTGCGAGAAATGCTCTCTGAACTTCTTGAGGAAATAAATCGATTCTGTTGGCAAAATGCGAGAATCCGCGAGACAAACTGAAATGGATTTGGCCTTCCCAGTTTTTCTCCCTCAGCTTCTACCTCCAGAATACATTCAATGTCTTTACCTCTCGTAGGCTACGTGCTGGGCTTCAGTTACTTGAAAATTCAGATCAGGAGTTTCAGGACACTGTAGTGGATATTATTTTGATGTATATGTATCGCTACTCTTCTTCATCAATATCTATAAAACTTAAATTCCGTTTCTTTGAACGCTATAGACTTCCAAACCACTTGATGGATCCAAACAAAGTTTGGCATACATTTTCCATAGCAGCTGGAAAGAATAATAGGCTCTGTGAAGAAGGCACAAGCACCCCACGGCAATTTTTTTACCAACTTTTTCTCTCATAAGAGAAGGATTGCATTCGGTGCAGATGTTTCTTTTTATGTTTCGTTAAATTACTTGCACGCATGATATAGGCTTGGGGTTTTTAGTATTACGTGACCGAAATAATTAATTTTTTAGTTATTGCGTTCGATTTTTGTATACGCTTCGAATTTGCCTAATATTTCAGTTTTTTGTCTCCGAAGTAATATTTTTTCACTTATTCGACAAGAGAATTTATTATTTACTTGTAAATCTCAGGGTAGGCTTTGAATGGAAACTTACCTACGCCCGATGCGCTTACTTCACAAATTGAATAATCAGTATAACAGAATTAAGGTGAGAATTTAGTTGGGGCTTTTAATTCCCAACCCCTCCGTGTGTGATTAATGGGTTAATGACTGCATATAGTGTATCCATTTTGATTGTGACATTGGGAGGTTTCTCATAAATTCTTTTTTCACTCTACCGTTGGCAAGAAATAAATATTTTGATTTTAGACCTACCGCGATTAATTATTATTGTTGATTCTTATACTCTTATGTAAAAGTTTTATGTTTTTCTTCTTTAAGTGGAAATTAAACAGGCACTATCTTCTTGTCTGTGATAAAAGGTAAGAAATGTTAAGAGAAATAAAATGCTGAAATGATAGATATAAGAATTCCTCCTTCCCACGTACATACAATTAATGACATAACAAAACAAAGCGAGTCACCATGATACTTCGTTAACACACCTTTTCCTCTCTTTTCGTTACAACTTTGTTCTATTCCCCGTACTAAAAAGGACGAGGAATAGGACATCTCATCCCATTCATTCCCCTTTACATGACAGGTGTCCTAACAATCCTAGCCACACGCATCGGTGGCGGCATTCAGGTGGCGGCATGCGGATATGTAACTGACGGATGTAGCCTCGCTGGACGAAGCACCGACCATTCGATCCAAAAGACGAGGGCTCCAGCCTCACCTTAATATGCATGCTTTGTATACCCCATGGTTAATGTCTTCGGTTATACGGTGCGATATATCCTTAGCAGTCGTAGCTTATTAAAATACCAATCTACCTCTGACGCCACTTGACGTCATTCACTGTAGTTACCGCGGAAGTCAATTGACACTCAACAAGGCATCTCATGAGTGTTGCGTATGTAATATGAATTTTGTATATGCACCTTAAGTTAGACTAAAATATCACGCCAAAGCTGTCGTAGCTCATAAAAAAACAAATCTACATTTTTGGCAATTGACATCATTGGCGTTTGCAAGGCTTCTCGACTTCTCAAGGTCCTTCAGTATTAGATCTTACGATTATGATCTTAGTGTAGACGGTATGATATAACCACAGCTGTTTGAGTACCTAAAACTCAAAGTCCATCCCTTGGGTGTCCATTTGTCGTCCTTCATTCAGGCTATTGCGAGCGCCAAATGGCTCTTCCAGCAACACCTTATGGATGGATGTTGTGCATGTCTTAGGATTAAAGTCTGTGGTTACACAGTGCCACATAAGCAGCAGTTTTGGCACCTCAAAACCCAAGTCTACTACAAGAATGCCAATTGACGTCCATCACTGTTACCATTGAAAACGTAAACTGACGTGCAGCAGCCACATCGTTCAATGTAGGAGTCGAAAGAGCGTATGTCATACACAAATATTATTTTTAATTTCATGCCACGTTGGATGTGTTTATCCGGTCGTTCTAGCCTTACTCCACGGTCCCCTTCATCCTCTCCGTCGCCTCCCGTCCCCTTCATTTCGTCGAAGGAAGGTGCTTCCAATTTCCCGCCCCATCTCTCCTGGGACTAAGGGGTCCCTCATATCCAAACGTTAGCCACCGCGTCGCTTTGTCCCAAAAGGGCGCCTTTCCCTCGGCCGACCTCGCCCTGCTATGTCAATAACGTAGAGGCCTTTGCCTCAACTCCCTTCCACCCACCACCTCTCTCCGTGTCAACTACGTCTCCCATTGTCTCCGCCCACTCTTTGCCTCTCTGACAATGGAAGTGCCAATTTTGGCCTTCCTCTTTTCCACCCTCATACACACACACTCATCGCCTCACCTTTCCCAACTATTTCTTTCATACCGCGCCTCAATACAAGCCAAGAAAGTCCCAATTATGTGGCTGGGGGCGTGGATATTTTTCCTCTCTTTAGGGTTCCCCATGTTTGTCCCCATTCATATGTCGAAGCCTCGTGTGCGCTCGTTCACTCTAAACCACAATATTTTGGCCTTCGTTTTTCCCGAATGGTGGTCGGAGTCATGCCGCTCCGGCCATCGTAATTTCATGTCGGGAACAAAGCGTCGTTTGACGACACGCGACACACATGTGTCCGGGGGCGAGGTTCGAAGCCACGAGCTGCGCGCGAATGCCCATAAAAGGAACGGGGAAATAGCCCTTACATTTCCAGTTTAACGACCAGCGTGCGACGCCATGTGCAACCGAATTTTTCTAAAAAAGGAAAAATGGTTATGTTTCAAAGGGTTTTTCCACGGCATTATCCCCGTAAAAACCGACATTTTCGGTACGTGGCTGGGAGCGAATATGATTTTGGAACTACTCTCTGGTAATTTCGATTTCATTGTTTGCTCGTTAGAGAATAGTGTTGGAACAAAACGCTCAATTCTGACAAATACTGGCAATAACTGAGTCTCTGTGGTGGAATAATTACTTGTTACCAAGCAAACATACATACTCTTAGTCTCTCTTTGCTATGCGTGTTCTTACTCAATTTTTCAGGCTTTTAATAATTGAATCACCTTTGTTTTCCAAATAAACCGACGTTTATCAAGCTGATGTATTTGGTGAGTTATTATTAGATGAAAGAGTAGCAAATTCTTTTTTGTTTATTTTTTACTCCAGTTGATGTCAATAAGTAATTTCCTTCTCTCAAACTATTTTACAAGATCCTATAGTCAGTTAATATCCAAATAGTGAGCATTTTAAACTCGCTCTCTGATTTTTGAATAAAGCGACAACTCTAATCAAATGCTTTTTCATTGCTATACGCTCAGATTTTTATGCCATTATTTTAAGATCATCGGATACTTTAGGAATTATTTTTCATCTCATCAATCTTAACGAATTTTCGTCATAGTATTGAGGAGCTAATCAATTCGAAATAACTGAGCCAATCTTGATGAAAAATAAAATTGGGCAATGACTTAACGCTTTGTAAATATCCCGGTAACAAGCACCATTTTGATTAAAACAGAACTTTTCTTCGAAATCTATACTCTACCTTGCGAACTGCCACAGAGGCGTGTGGCAAGGGGTGTTAGAACTGCAGCCATGAAAGCTGGAGGGAATAAGATAAAAGAATAGGACACGACCAAAATTGAATTACTAGCAGAAAAGGGTTTAAGTGCCAAGCTTTTTTTACGTTACTGTCACTATTGGTGCATATGAAAAAATGAATTTTTGAACTTGTCGTTTTCTGAACGCATCTATCTTGCTTTGTTGCTTTCTTTTTATTTTCATGAAGTTTGTTGTAAGTTTATTTGGTGAAGATGATCGATTTAAAAATAATAATACGTGCCTAGACTGCATGGATTGAGTTATACAAACCTGTACCTACTTCATGCGAATGCTATATCGCTCTCGCGGTTTTATTCGTTAGGTGGGTGGATATGTAGGTCAAGGAATATCAAAAACTATTTATGAGACAAAATCACAGATCGCAGGTTTTGTCTCTATGATCAGCCAAATAATTGAGACAAAATCGCAGATTTTGCCTCTATGATTGGGCTTGAGTTGTCTCAGTTGGAGCTCCAACGAAAAATGTCTGTCACACTCCATCCCTAGTTCTTGGGTTTTCTTGTATTTTGCATCTCATTGCTCTCCATGTTTTCCCAATTTAGGATTTTCCGTAACAGCACTTGACTTAGCAGATGCTTTTTTTATTTCCTTTGGTAGACGGTCTTTGACCTTGCTGAAGAGGTTGGCTCTGTTTATGAGGCCGTTGAAACGTGTATCAATTGTTCTCACAATTTTTTAAAATGTCCATGCTCTATGCATTAAGTTAAGGTGGCTCCAATATAACGTGACTTTAATGTCATTTGATTCCTATTCTGTCTTATAATATAAACCGTGTCCTCTGTTTGATACGGATAACAACATCCAACTTTTTTACGCTACTTTTTTGCAAATTGAACATAAAATTACATAGTTTTAATGCAAATATGCATGGGTAAAAATAATATAATGGATGGTCAGCTCGGCCTATCGTTGGGAATTATACTTTTTTGACAGTGTCGACCCCGAAAGGGGATGGTGGGATGAGCACGTGAGTATGCATGCATTCATGTATTATAAATGCCATTTTCACGAAAAATCGTTACATAAAAAGTAAATACAGAAAATTGAATGGTAATGAAATATTAGGAACAAATCCATTTAAGTTATTGAGTTATTAGGAAATAATTACGGGAACCGGAGTCGAAATTCGTTAGTTAAAAGTATTATCTCAGAATAATGTTTGTATTTGATATCTTAATCTTGTTTCCAAATAGCTAAGGACTACCAGTATAAATGTGAAATTTAGTATTTTCTAAGACTCACGCAGTCGAAAACTCCTTTATAACTGTAGGTACAAACAAATAAATTAAAATAGATTATGTATAGGCTAGATACGCCCTCATTGGAGAAACAAGTCCCTATAGTAACTACGAGGAACGTGAAGTCAGACGGGGAAAGTCATAAATTCCTCCGAATAATACGTTTCCTAAACTAAAAAATAAAAACTCCATTCAAGTGTCATTTACGGGCAAAAATGATTTGCATCCGTGGTTTTCTTTTATAAGGTTGAGTGCAGGTGTCCAAAAGGAGATAAAAATATGTTTCATCTTCGTATGAATGCCTCATTAATTCGTGGAAAATTAACAAAAAACACTCGTTCTCCCTTTCTATTAGTATTTCAATACTTGATTTCAAAAAGGTATTGATATTAGCTCAGTGATTAAATAAGGATGTTACACGCGGTAGGGGGGTTACACCATGGTAGTCAAGAATTTTGCCGTGTTTGTTATTGCAACAATCTGATCGCTCTAGCCCTATAGGCTGGCAGTACATTTCATGAGAAGCAGGTGCCCCCTGTATTTCATGTAGGTGTGCCATAAGTACATCAATAATAACAAAATGTGAAAGGAGGAGGATGTAGTCGTTACAGTACCTTCTACCACGGCACTACGTCTACAAGGTAGGACTTTCTTGTTGCCAAAATGAGTCCGTTCTACTCATGGAATCACTAGATGAGAGATTTGGTGACAGGAGCAGCAAACGATTAGAGAATTGGAATAGGAACAATGGATGAAAGCTCCGATAATTTAGTATTTAGCAACGACAGGAATGGAGTTAAGTAGATATTTGCATCCTTAAGTACTGGTCATCAACATTATCTGAGTAAGCTACCGGTTAAAGGTAGTACTGACGAAAATCAGAGAATATCCAACAGAATAACACACACAGTGCCCAATCTACCTCCAGTATTTCTTTCTTCATCTTAGAGTAAGTCCTACCTTTCTTCACCCCGTCCATAAAACCTATTCTCTTTCTTCCCCTTCCCCACTTGCCTGACATTCTTCCCTCTATCACGGCCTTCAGCAAACCATCGCCCCTCGTTACCACTTCCAGGCACCTACCTTGCCTTCTCCTAATCTCATCCACAAGTTTCCTCTCCTCACCAACTAGGTCAAGCACTTTCTCATCACAATTATAAAATATATATTTTGAGAATACAACCATGTTAGCAGTGGAAATAAATCTAGCATCTATTTATTTACAAACAAAAGTTGAAACTCGTACCATTTTCAAAATTTAAGCTGTCTTGTCTCTGGAAGACCTGGACCCGCTTCGTCCGTGTAGATGTATCAGTGGTATTATCTTCCCCCATATGATTCCTTCCATTGCTGTTCTGTCCAAATACCATACAAGCATCAAATACACAACGTAATCCGTACCTATCTAGCACCGGATGTAATCCAAACTGCGTCACAGCGTTTGACCCAAACGATGTGCAACGACCTACATTGTATTAGTAGTGCCACGCCCCCTACAAACCCGTCTATACTCCGAGGGAGTAAAAATCACCACAATCGAGCGCGTGGAGGCCTCTCTTTATAACAATTCGTATTCCTTTTCACCGCACGTACGCCGATGAAAAATTGGTGCGCGTAAGCATGGATATTGCGTGATCCATGCTCGTCTTTGTCTTGTTCACCGGGTGCGGGAGTTTGTTTGAGGGTGGGGATGGGGGAAAGAGATATGGAATACGCGACCGAGACAAAGATGGAACGTCGCTGCTTTCACCTCGTAGACTATTCCGTGGTTTTCGGGAATGGAGTTGGGTGCGTGGCGTGGATATGTGTGCACGGAGGGAGATGGTTTTAAAGGCGGAAGAGGGGAACAGGTGGTGGCCATTTGCAGGACAGCCAGAGTGGTTAGGAGTAGGGTTGAGAATCGCTCGTGGCGTTGCCGAGGGACCATCGAATCCCATCTCCGGCAAATACCTTTCCCACCGCCGCAGATCAAAAGGTTGTAAGGGGTGGTAGGAGAGGAGAATGAAATATATAAGCGTGTGCGAGGGAGCAGAGCAGAGCACGCGCGTGGTAACCCGTGAAGATTCCATGCTGCGGTGGTCTTGTGGTTTCCATGACTGGGGAGCGGGGACGAAACAACGCGGTCAATGTGCGCCCTCATAAATAAATCCCCGTGCGCGTTCGAGGGGGTATAAATAAAATAAGCGGTGCGATGGTTCATCGAAATAAATTATATCAACGTGGACACTGGTGAAGTTAAAATGAAAATGTGAATTAAATTGAATTTTAAGTAAATTACGTGCAATGTCTGAAAACTCTTCCTACGAAGGATTTCATTTCCCTTCTGTTAATAAAAATCTCAATTACCTCCTTATTGTTAGAAAAAAAATGCCAAGGAACCCATTTAATTTATTTTGTTAAAAAAAAGAAGGAAAAATATAAACCTTAAAGAAAAATAATTTTTTATATATATTAAGTTCAATAAAAATATTTATTATATCTGAATATAAGTGTATATTATCATAAAACTTAAATTTTCCAGGACTTGTCTTTCATTGTAATATATATTGACCTTTTAACTATTAATATAAACTGCCAGATGGAGCATATTTGAGGAACTTATGCCCCAAAGTACGTTTTATAATCTTGATATTCTCAGCAATTATCAGATTTAGCGATTGTAACTTCTAATTAGATGAATGAACGATATAGAAGAGCGTCTTAGAATACAGGCCATCTTGGAAAAGTATTGTATTTGAAAGTCATTTTTTTATGGAGAATAATACTTATCACTTATTAGTTGCACCATTTCCCTAATTAGGACACTAATCAGTGGAAACTTATTTTGGAACTAAATTGACCAAAATTACGATGCCAGACGAAACAATAAGGAGATTTTATAATGAATGTTTTCAATTACTTGAATACGAACGATTTTCATGACATGGGAAGTGTTAATAAGAATTTTCTTGTGATCCGATAGTAATATTTCAAGACGGAAGGTAGTTCACACTATTACTGGCTTGTGATAACCAAGATTTCCATATAGCTTCCGTATACTAAAGGCTGTTTCCCTTGCCGCCATAAGAATATACTTTATTTCAACCTATTTAAGGCTCAACGAAAATATATTGAATGCTTATGAGTTTAAATTGAGAAAAAGAAGCATCATTGCAACCGATATTCTACTTCTAAAAGGTCATACATTAACTGATTCATCTCCATTGCTACCTAATTTGTAAACAGTGAGTCACTTAGAAAAACGTTAAACCATTAATGTCGTGACATATATTTTACAGACCATATTTTAAGTTATGTTTTTAATGATCCACAACAATTATCCAAGCAAAGATCTTTAATGTCCGTCCATCTGCATCACTTTAATTCTCGCGACAGACAGGGAAACAAAGAAGCGACTCACTGCGCTGCGTTAGAATAATTTACATCCACCAAACGTCGTGAATTCTCGTTTAACACCCATTTATCCTCAGCGCCTGGCACAATTTTATCTGACAAAATATTTTTCTCTGTGAACTCACGTCAAGCCGGGAGCAGAGGAAGAGAGAGGAAAGGACATCTGATCAACTTAATTGCTCGAAAAGGAGAGAAAACGCTGAGGGCGGGGGGGGGATGAAAAGATAGAGCCGAGGCTGAAGTACGGCCCGAGGGGTTGAGGTTTGAGAGGGAGAAGGAGAAGAGACAGAGGAGGGAGAAGAAATGTGCCGCTTCCATTTCTTTTTATCCTCCTCTCCCATCTTTCCCTCGCTGTCCTCCGTCTCTTTCTTCCTACCGAAAACTTTGGCGACCCTAAAAACCTTCCTCTTTTCTTTCTCCCTTATTCTCTCTTTCGGTATTAATTATCAAGGGGCTTCCCCGTCCTCTCGCTCCATAAGCTCCGTATCTTCCCTCTCCCTCCCCTTCCTTTCACTCTTTACCCTCCCATTCCACCCTTTCCGCCTCCCCCCGCACTCTTCCCTATTCTCAACAATTCCCCACCGCGGTTCCCGGTCGCCCATCCCCTCCATCCCCCGTCCCAGACCAACTGATACAGCCTCCCAGCACCCACCCCCTTCGGCAATCGCATTTCATTTGGAACACCCCATCCCCCTCAGCTCCTCCTACAAAACTTATTCTTCTCAACCTATCTCCTCCTTTAAAGTTAAACGTTTTCAGGAGTTACTTTCCGGCACGTACACATAGAATTTGAAGAATTAAGGGACTTGGTAGAATACAATCATGAAACATTTTTTCAGCGGCCCCGAATGCCACTGTGGAGTGAAAGACGTTATTCATCTTTTTAAAATATACATTCTATAAATGGAACATATTAACTGCTGAAATTTCCAAAGTAAAGTCTATTACATGAGCATGTAAATATGGAATACCTAATATCGAAGCCACCGAACTATTGCTACAAATATGCGGCAAACATTAGTTGTTATACACATCTACTCTGTCAACTAAGCTGATTAATTCGAAGTGTCAATATTCACTATGCTCGATCATAAATCGGCAACTGCTCAGTTGAGTAAATATATGGAGGACGTACAGAATTCTGAATCGGATCCGTTGATTGTTAACACGAACTGCAGACTAGAGGTAAATGGGTCAAGCTGAGAAGTTGGCTGGCCCTACAAATTGAAGGGTCTGAATTTCCCAAGCACTAGGGAGACAAAAGGCAAATCTTTGTATAGGGCTATTGATAGAGCAGTTTGAATGAGTCCGCACTTCTGGTATGACATGGTTGAACATCAAATGTACACTTTTTTGTGTGGAGTGTAATAAGTCTCTATTCTTTTTCCTATATTTTCATAGGTTTTATCACTTTCTCTCTTTAAAAAAACCAGAGGAGTTTCCCTTATTCCCTTCCCTCACGAAAAATCTCAAACTCTCCCTTTCCTTATCCTCAGCACAAGGAGTGGGGATAGGAATTCCCCATCCCCAAAGCCGTTCGTGACCCACCTCCTCTAAAAAACGTCCCATAACTGTTCCGAGTTCCCACCCACACCGCCTCCCCGCCGACCACGCCCCCGTTGTCCCGCCCTCCTCCTCGTCCTCCCGTACGTGACGCTGGCAATCCGCATACATTACTTAAACTTAACCCCCCCTTTCGTCCCTCTCCCTCCTATCTCTTTCCTCCCTCCCCCTCCTATCTCTTCCCCTCTCCTCCCACTTTACATCCCGTCGACAAAACCGTTTCTCGTGCAAAAAAGAATCCACGTCTTCCTCTCTCTCCCTCGATTCCCCCGCTACAGATTTCACTTCCCACTTAATCTTCCCCCCTTATTCCACAGCCCTTCTTCTTCGCCCATCCCGCCCCCTTCGCCCAAAACTTCGCATTCCTCCTTATTTTGACTCCATCCTTTTCCCCTCTCCGACTCCGACCGCGCCGATTTCTTCGTCTCACCCGCTCCTCCATCTTCGCCTAAGTTATGCTCCTTAATTTGCATGGAATGGCCGTTCCATAAATCAAGGGACACCCTCCTCTGCCCCCCCTTCCCCCTCCCCCTTCCTCACCACTTCCTCACTTCTTCTCGCCTCGAAAGGTTTTTCCCTCCCCTCTGCAAATCGAGTGGCGGGGCAAGGCCCTGCTACTTCAATGGGTGGATGGATAAAGGGTTTTCCTGTAAATGTAAGGGGTGGGAGAGGTATCAATGGACACATTGTGGGTGTGTATTTATTTTGACCCTTCTCATAGGAGAGCATCATTGGTAACTTGCCAATACGAGACCAAGGAGGTTTTTAGGTTATGACTCCCTACGGACCATCAGAGAGTGTTTTCTACCCAAAAAACACTTCATTTCACCGGAGAGGCTATTTATGGATCAATATCAATGAAACCTATCAAGTTTCCAGATTCGATACAGCTCCCAGCGTTAAAGTCCATCATAGGTAATGATTGTCTAGTTATCGATATCCTCTATGCATTTCCCCAAAAAACTGGGAGTACAAAGTTCAGACAATTATTTGGGTTTCCTTTGCGACCATCTGCGACCCTTTGGTATTCACGCTATTCCCATGAGGATTTTAGAATCTTCACGCTTGGAGTGTAATAGGTGAGTTATATTGTTTGTTGTTCAACAAATTGAAAAAAAATCTAATAGCAAGCAGTTCACCAGCAGATATTTTACCAAACTTGTAATTGTTCATAAACTGTAGCTTGGTAAAACTTCATATCGAACTAATATTTTATTTTTATCGCATTCTGAAATGGATAAGCTATACAGATTTTAAATGTATGGGCATCTTTATCTACATACAACCCAGCGAGTTGTAACAGGGGCTTTTGGCAGGTGGTGTTAGTACACTAGCTATGAAAAGGAGAGGGAAAAAAGTTGACAGACTAAGCAAAAGGAATAAGAAGAGGGTAAAGACGAAATTGAGTTGCATGTTAACGAATGGTCTTAGTATCTTGCTCTGTTTTTGCTATTGTTACTTATGACGCATGGATAGAAGAAATTTTTGTACGCAAGGTTTAAAAAATATCTCTTATTTTTTCACCCTCTGTCATGAGGTTGGAGTTCTTATGTGTTCTATGGAGTTTATATGTTTCCGATGATGCATACTGGGTAGCACACGCCCCGTGTTATGACTGTCTACGCTTCCCTGTACTAATGCATTGTCCGAATCAGGTCTTCACCATAGTTCAAATTTGTAACAATAGATTCCGTGAACATGCATGAACAACCACGTGAAATTCAGAGAACTCATTAACTCGAGCTCCACTCAGTTTTCGAGTGCAAACACGACATACCTATGAAAGGGAGTACGTTCAATAGCTGCCCACATTTACCCTTTGTGGACCGATTTTTCCTATACGGACCACGGCATGATCCCTCCATTGAACCCATAGTGCTCATAGTTAAGTATTTAAGGAGTCGATCGCGTAGAGCAAGGCAAAGGCTCTGCTCTAAAGGGAAGTAGGTTTGTCACAAGGGAGAAAGAAGTAATGGGGACTCAAGTGAAGAAGGCTATTTTCTCCCTTTATCCATCTATCTCTCTGTCTCTGCCCCTTCATCTCTTCCTTCTTCTTCCACGAATTCCTCTCTCTCTCTCTCCACCCTTGCTTGCTCTCTTCCCTTCTCCGAGATTTACGCCTTGGCTATAAATCTCCGGCCGCGAAAGAGAGATGCTCAACCCTCCTCCAATCTTTTTTTCTTCCTCCTCCTCCATTCTCCCCCGCTGAGCTTCATATCGGCACCGTATCCATCCTCCTCCCCTCCCTCGCGCTCTTCCGCAGTATCCCCCGATGCCCGCCACTCAACCAGATCTACCCCGTCGAATTCCACCTCATCAACCCACCGAAGGTGGGGTATAGCGATGTGCCGGAGATATCACGATGCGATATTGATCGAATTGCCTCTCCGAGATATCGATGTGTGATTTAAGGCGATAAAACACAGTATAATATAATGATGTCGAATCACGTTTCTGCGTGATTTTAGAGGAAGAGTAATGGCCTTCGGGTGTTCCCCTGCTTGATTATGTCAATTTCAGTGTAATATCAGTTTCTCTGCCATCTCCATGTCCGAAGTGGTCAATGCTGCCCGCATTTGACCTGAAGACTCAGAAGGATGGATGAAAAAATTGTTTTCCCCAATGGACTCGAATCTTTAATCGGTGGAATCGGTGGAAATCGGTGAAATCTTTAATTTATTCTATGTTATGTAATATCATTCAACATTACTCGTAATGCAATGTAATTCAATGCCATAAGGAAAGCGCATATCATGTGGTAGGCAATATAATTTGAAATCATGCAATATAGTATTATGCGCAATGTGACATCATGCAAAGCTTAAGGAATGCTGTATCACACCGTACACAATTTGATGCGATGCGATATGCGACATAATACATAGACATATACAATACATCGCATTATACATTTGTATAATGCGATGAAGTAGGATAAGCCTCATATTTTGTGAAGAAAAGTTTAGGTACATCTTAATAGGATATTGAATTGAAAAAAGTCAAGATCATAAGCCATCCTTGCTAATTGGCGTACACTCCTGCATTATTCCACCTCATCGCCAACCTACTCGTAAGCTTCACTGTGGCAAAGCTCCATCTCGTAAGAGGGAAACCTTCTCGCGCCATCACTCGCGACGCATATATTTGCTTCTGTGGCAGTATGCTCTTGTTTCGTGCGGATTCGCTCTATTATTTCAGAAAACAATTCACGCGCATTTATCATGCCACTTCTCCCATTAGGAATTCCTTCCCACGCTGGAAGTTTAATCAAAGTTTGGGGTCGCGAGGCTATTTTTTCCCCTTGATTGTTTATTCAGAGCTGAGTGTGTGTTTTTCCTTTCACCGTATTATTTATCCTTCATGCAAAACACCTGTACCTTCCTCCCTGAGTTTTCCGACGGTTTTCCTCTTCGTAATTCTTGTCAATTTTCGTCGGAATACATATTCTTGTATCTCGTGTGCGATGACTAATGGTTGATGTGCTGCGCTAGGCATATCCATGTCGTGAGGTGACAACGCGTCAAATACACCCAATCCATCGGACGCGGATAATCGGAGGACTGGTGTATTCCCTGGCTAACTGGAACGTCGCCAGTTGTGATCCCGTCCAAAGGGTTGACGTCCTGTAATTATCTGCACGAGCTGTTCTCGACGCTGCGATATCATCTCAGACGCTGGAGAACGTTGAACCATATTTCGGCTAAATAATTCACCTTGGATGGACAAATCTTTTCCCTTGCTACCTACGTTTAACGTCTTCATGGCATTCATCTTTCAATATTAACCGTGAGTTAAGTATTTCTCACAACTTTTGCTTCACATATACCCTTAATTATTTTATAATAATTATAAGCACGTTTCTCCCTTTTGATTCTACGTTTCTTCAAGCTCTGGGAAATGTTTGCTATTGGAAAACTGTTTCCACAAACGATGAGAACTAATATTATTATAAAACACGTCATTACGTCTTGGTCAATTGAACCTTAATCATTATTCGCGGAAGGAGTAGAAAATATTTCCATACATAACTGGATATTATGGAAAGTTTGCCAGCATTATTTCTTTTTATAAGAATTAAATGTTATCAATTGCATGCATCAGTAAAATTACTATGGAGTTTCGAAGATAACGCTCATCATCAAAATTGATTCTCTTGAATATGCACTGAAATAATATGAATTACCTATGTTTGTAGCTGAGCACAAGGTAACTGGAGGAAGAGAAATATTTGTTTGCGTTTTAGCGTATTACTGAGAGCAGTACCTAATGAAAAACGCTGAGGCTTAATTTCACGGCATGCTTTACAATAACTATGATATTAAAGGGGGAAAATACCAATTTTTCCTTTACATAACTTTTCTGTCTTTTGCAAAGTAATAAATATGGTTATCCAACTTATGTGCTCAACCCTATTAGAAGGAGAAAGTCGAATTTTCGATTTTAGTGTTTCCATTATTTTTATCGAAATGTTTGCTATATATTTAAAAAATGTTATTTCATTAAACTTTTCATGGTTTAACTCAATTCTTCCGTAGAAAAACGGTTAAAATAAAGGATACGGAAAGTGAATTCTCGTCGTGAATGTTTAAAAATGAAGTAGCGCCGTCGAAAGAAATCACTTTTCGGATAACATTCTAAATCTCAATTTTTATAAGAAGATAAAAAAAGGTAAGCGTTGCCCAACCGCGACTGTTAACAGACAACGAAAGCTTTTAGAAAACAAGGCGGCACGAAAAAGAGGATATGGAGGAAATAGAGGGATGGTGGCCTTAATCGAGCAGAAATGATGTCACTATGTGACGACAGTTTCTCGACCCACCACATGCATTAACTCTACTGAATTGGTTCCCCAATGGTAGAACGGGCGATGAACTCACCACACTCAGAAATAATACCCTTCACGATGCAGAGAACCACAAGTATAAGAGAAATTGATGGCTATTAAAGTAGTAAATCTTGTACTTTTTATCATTATTTTTTTTTAACTACCGAGATATGTGCCTTTGAAGGTGGCCTAGCTAGCCATTGATACACGAAGTGTATAGTCAATACAAGGAGCTAGTTTAAGTTTAGCACTACAAATTTAATTTCTATTTGTTCGTGTAGCAAATATCTCATGTCGACGTGTCTCAACATTTTCATAAACTGTGTCAAATGGCAAATGTTATATGGTGTCATGATCAGATACTACAACCAATATGTCATGACAATGCATCGGTGGTCTCAATATTTTGTGAGTCACAGACAATGAACTTAAAACTATGATTCTTTGATGTATTTGGGAGCTAAATGTTCTGTTAATGAATGGGATTTTAACTAAGAAAACGTTCATATTGTACTCTTTGCATTCTAATAATTACAATATGATTACCACAGTCATTTATTTATTTACAGGACTAAGTACTTCCAAACCAGGTGTTATAAACCCTGAGTTTGTTTAATGCCTCATTTATTGTATAGAAAAGATGAACATGAAACATTTCGACCAGAAGTGGTAAAGATAGGTCGTCGAATCTAAGTTTACTAAAAACCTATAAAGAGACTTGCTGTTGTATCGTTTGCAGACAAGAGTAATTTATGGTCACTTAGAATGAATATTTGCGACTCTAATATAAAATCATCCTTCAAGTTATAAAAACATAACTCCGCAGCCTATATTTAGATATAATTATACCAATTACTGTTTCAGCTAAAGACCGCCATGAGTAATCGAAAAAATTACTAAAAACATATTAAGAGACTTGCTGTTGTAACGTTTTCAGAAAAAGAGTCATTTAGGGTCGCCTAGAATGAATATTTGCAACTCTCATATCAAATCATTCTTCAAGTTATATAAACATGACTCCGCAGCCTATCATCATTTATTAATTATATTCTATTGTTATTCTTGCTCTATAGGGGTTCATTAATTAAATTATTATAAACGATGAATAATTTGTGAACTTGTCAATAATATGCGCACTTAATTCATTCCCACCGTCATAAATCATATTATTTTGTGATAAATTTAATGAGGAACTAATGGCGGAAAATAGTCAAAAGGCCGATAAGAGGCATTGAGTGTTTTTATCGTGGCGTTGTTTATTTTATGATCACACGAATGCAGGTTGGCATAATATTTGTCAAAAACCGCCGATGGAATAATTTGCTCTGGCAAGGACATGCACACATTGATTGACATAATCATAATTTCATTAAAACAGGTTTTATTGATAATTATGTAAAGTATCAAAATACAGCTACATGTTTTTACACTGTTGATGTGTGATATTTTCCTCTTTTATAAATTTAATTTATTGATTTCATTTAAATTGAATAGGTCAATAAAATTTAGTAGTATTGGTCTCACACTGATATAATCCAGAAGAACAACTTTTGAAATACTCAGTAAGGTTAAAAACCCATTACTAATAATTTCTCGAATTCGCATTTTCAATGCCTATTGGTACCTACACTTTCATGTACTCAATAAATCGTGGTCATAAAACATTGTGACACTAATCAGTAAAATTTAAAGGCTTTGTCTCTTACGCTCCAGGGTGCAATGCAATTCCAAAGCAGATTTCGAGAGTAGAAATCGCGACGCAGAAGAAATAGAATCCTGTCTAGCACCAAAAGGATAGGTATACTCCACTGACCTTACGGGTGGTCCTGCAATTGATAAAAAAATAACAATCCTAGTTTACTAAATACAACTGTGGGATATGGGAGGATATAGGATTGGAGGAGCAGGAGGAGGGAGGGAGGGCTCTTAAAACTCGTTTTCGTGAGAAATTTATAACCGAATAAAACCCTTAAGAGCCATAAGGGGAGCCAAGTTTTGGTACATGTGCGCGTGAGATAGGAAAGGCGGGAAGGGTATGTATGGAAGGTAGCGAAATAGTCAACGAGATAGGGAGAGAGAGAGAGAAAAAGAGGAAGATGGGAGGAGGTCGGTCCATTCTAAAGGAATTGCAGATCGCTCGCCCATTAACGATAAAAGACGACCCGCAAAGATATGTCGTAAAGGGTCAACCGGCCCGCCTCCTTCGAGCGGGTAAAGGCACTGCGGGAAGGCGATGCGAGTCTCAAGGGTTTATACACGGCAGAGGAGGCGGTGGTGGGAGGGAGTTGCATGCGGCGCGGGAGAATGGTGGGCGGTTATAAATAAGAATAAGCCGTTTGCCAAGGAGAACGTTTTTAAAGGGCCAAGGGGGATGCTTGGGAGGGGTGGGTGGAGCTGGGTGAACATGTGGGGCGGGGGGAAGGAGGCGGGGATATAGCAACCGTCCAAACGGCCGTTAAGATTAGGGCAGGCGGCGCGGGTACAAGAGTACATAGACACTGGCTCTTTCTCTCTCCCTCTTTATCTGCGCCCTCGGCTGTTTGAGAGCATCTACATATGGTGTGTCTTGTGAGGACCTCTCCTTATACATTGGATTGCGAGATGACACAAGTGTGTGCAATCCAAACATCAAGAGATATTTGAAGTTTAGAGCAGCGCTTGGCGATCTGATGATCTTTTCTTTTTGTTATCTCTATTTTATCTCTTTTACCCACAGCTATCTCCATTTAACGTGACATAATTAGATGGACTCAGAACAACCAAGCTCTGGGTGGAGAAAATTCCACTCAGGCGGGATTCAAACCTGAGACCTTAGGGTAGCAGGCAAAGCTTTCTCCTTGCCTTCGCAGTTCTTATCAACTACTCGTGCATCTTTGAGAAAGCATTTATGTGGTATATAGGTTTCACATCTTTGCCATTCTCGGTGGACACTTATTTATTAGGTGATTTTCTTGGGAATCAAACTTTAAATACAACCTTAAATAGAGATTCTTGAATTATGGTGCATGGGTTTTTTCTAATCTTTATTAATTTCAGAGATATTCATTTTCAAAATTTATTTTTTGTCCTTCAAACCATTATTTATTTAATCCCTTTGATTGAGATGCGCCTGTTTTTACCGTGGTATTTCAGACTCCATGAATGTTTCCTAGCTAATTATTTCCGTTAGTGAAAATGATTGGTTTCGCTCACATCTTTCATTCATTTATGACGTCCTAGTATTTGAAAGCACATTGATATAGACAGTGGAAGTATGTTTCATTTATCAAAGGTGCTTATACTAATTATTTCTGTTGGCGAAGAGAAATGATTCATTTCACTCTCATTTTTCATTTTAGTATATCAGCTGACGTCCTAGTATTTTCATCCTACTCATATTAGCATTGGATGTAATTTATCAAAGTTCTAACATGTGTCTATGGAACAGATTTTAAATTTACTCAAATAAGCAGAATTCACTCAGGCGTGTCATTCCATCCGGTCCGTTTGCCAAGCATTCCTTCCTCGCATTCCCTTCTACAATCCCCTCCCACCAGTTTCACACCCAACGGCCTCATTCCCTCCACCCCCACTTATCCATTCCCTGCCTTTCAACCCTCCCCAATTTCCTCATGCTCTCTTCAATCCGTGTACCCTCGCGCCATATTTTTTCCTCGAAGACGTGACCCTTCTTGTTTGTACCGGATTTGACCTCTTACTCACGGATCATGTCACTGGAAAACTGGATAAAAACCGAGCCAAGAGATTACCGTTTGGAGGGACTCGACCTGTTTTGTTTTTTTTTAACCAGTATTTTTTTCTCTTTACCCTCAGGGCGAGAGCCAATCACGTCAGCTTGCACACGAGGAGGGGGGAGGAGGTCCCTGTGCCTATCTCCACACCTACCGGAGAGGGGTGGATGGGGAGGGAATGCGGGGGGGGAGGTGTATGGCAATGGGTGGTAGGGCACAGTCTTCTCTTTCCTTGCGCACATACCTTATCTCATGATTCGCTTTACGGCACAATCCCTCCGCCCCCCACGTCTCCGTCCTCCAAACACTCTCGGAGTGCCCTTACTCTTCCTCTGCCTCGTCCACGCCCACGCGTCGCCTTATTTTTAACCCCTTTATCTCTCCCTTTTGAGTACCCTTCTCCCTTCCGTCCTACTCCCTGAGGGGTGGGGGAGAAGGACTTCAAGGGTTGGAAAAGTCACGGTTTATTGATCTCGTGCTGATGTCGGTACGTTGATTTTTCTTTTTCCAGTGAAAGCCCAATGGTAAAAAAAAATATTCCTTTCCGAGAATACTGCGAGGAAATTTCCGGGTAAAACGCTAAGACCCCTTAGAGGGTTCCTACAGTTTTCGGAATTTGTTTTCAAAATCAAGTTTTCGGTGAATTTTCGCGACTATTTGACGTCGGACGAATTCCAGTAGAACAAATGGCAAAAAAATGCAGAACTGAGCTGTTACTTGTAGTGGTATTATCAAATAAAACCATTCGATATTCGTAGAATAAAGAAACATTAATAAGATTAGCAAGGATGACTTCAGGAGATGCACATGAAAAACTATTTAGAAAATTTAATGGAGAAGAACTTCGCTTTTAACTGCGAATTATTATTTCATTCAACTCCAAATTAATATAAATGTGTGTTACATATTAATGTTTAATTATTCTCAGTCATATAATACATCAAACGGAATTTATCGCAAAAATAAGCCATGGTTACATTGATACCATGGTTAATACATAACTATAGTGTACTTTGCAATGAAGTGAATTGTTCTCGATCTTCACACCGGGTTAGATGTTCCATGGCCGTCAACGTCAACTTATTTCTCGTCTTCAGGGCTGGTGATTGATGTCAAATCTCAGAAGTGGTCAGTTTATACTCTCTTTTCTTCAGATCGTATCGGCTGTAATTGGCGGATTTGTATGCCATTTCCCCAATTTAAGGATTTGATTCCAAGATTTGCTGAGCTGGAACCTTTGGTCCCTATTGACATTGTTGAACTCCAGGTGGATTTCAATGGCTTCTTTGATTATCCGGTCCCAATATCCCCTAGAGCGGCAGAGCAATTTAGTGTCTACCCATCTGATTGCATGTTGGAGGTTAATTGAATGTTCGGCAACCACCGACTTCTTTGGTTGGAACAGCCGAATCTTCCATTAGTGCTCTTTAACTCTGGCTTTGATCGTTCTGCTTGCCTCATCAGTGTTGACATCTTCATACTCACAAGTAATGCAGTAGACGTCGGGTATCTTAAGGCCGACGGGATCCTTGGCTCTTACGAGACGGCTTCTAAGTTTTGTGGGTGGTAGATGAATGGTGTGGATTATGTGTCACTTGAGCATCCTGGAAATCTTTCCGGATAACGTGGATACATATGGTTAGCAGGCCTTGGCAACTGACTGTACGTACTCCTACGTCTTTTTTTTATATTTTGACTAAAAACCCTTAATAGGGCCACCGAAATTTCGCGATGGCTTTACCTATTTTGTAATCAAGTCCTATTCAGATATCGTAGTCCCTCCGGTAGGCTTTCTTCGTCTGAAATATCCGTGACCCTTTGGCAGCGGTTCCCAAACTTTTTCTTTCCGCGACCCATTTTAGCCGCGACCCCCTAAAAATAACAAACAATGTGTACATTCAAATGATATTGTTTTTAAAGTAATTACAATCCTCACTTGCATAGTTCACCATATTATTTGTATACATCTCGCGACCCCTTTCCGAACGGCCCGCGACCCCCCTGGGGGTCGCGACCCCCAGTTTGGGAACCGCTGCCCTATGGGATACCGAAGAAAGGATTTCTTTGGGAAGGATGATGATGGCTCTTCCCGTTAAGGTACATGTCGGTATTCGTCGGTTTCAAATAATCCTTATGTCCAAGGGTTCCGTATTCCTTCATGTAGATCAGAATGTCAAGGAAGGGCAAACGTCCGTTCTACTAAGTTTCCACGGTGAAACGTATGATCAGATGTTGGCTATTCATTTGATCCAGCAATGGTTAGAACTTGTCTATTCCGTTAGTTCAGATGAAGAAAGTGTCAACCCACGCATCTAAAGAAGTACTTTGGGCGTTGTAGAGCGGAGTTGAGGCCCTGCTGTTAAAATTTTCAAATGAAATAATTCGCGATAGCTGGTGTTAAGGAGACCCCATGACCAGGTCGTCTACCTGCTCCTAGAATTTTCCATTGAACAGAAGGTAGGTTTATGTGTGAGGACATGATGAAAAGCTACACCATGTCAAGATCGTTTCTTTCCAAGGAGCTTCAGGATGTCCACTAGCGGTGCTTCGGTGAAATGTGGTACCTCATCGAGACTCACCATGATGTCCGTCGGCTGTATTCGAGTACCTTGCAGAGTTCTCTCAAGCTATTTGAGAGTTTTTCACGTGGTGATCATATAGTCCTACGAGTTAAGCTAAAATTCCTATGAGATATTGAGCCAGGTTGTGGGTCGGCGAAGCAATTGTACTGACGACTAGCCGTAGTAGTATCCTCTTCTTATGAATTTTTGGAAGCCCATATATCCTCGGTGGATCTGGTGCCTCTGGCCGAATATTTCAGGAAATCTCTTCAGGAATGCCGGATTTCTTGATCAGGACGGTTGTTCACCTTGTGATGGCATAAGTAGGATCACGAGGTGGAGTACGGTAGGCAAGATTAGCAAGGAGGTCAAATATTTTCGGGCAATATTCCACCGACGTCATGATTACTGTTGCGTTGCCTTTGTCTGCCGGCAGGATTGTGATGTTTTCGTCTCGGCGTAGGGCTTGGAGGACATCGTGTTCCTGGTGAGGTTCGGTTTGTGTGATATAGTCATTTTTATAGTTAACAATGCTGGCATGTTTAACAGAAAATGATTATTCTCTTTCGTTTGTTGAGAGCTTAGACAAACATCTTGTTTTTTTTTAATTTCCATCATTTTCAGAGCCTCTGTCGTTGAACGTAGGAAAATTTCACCAATGAAATTGCTTCATCAAATGTGCTTCATTTCCCAGTTTGTTGGTTTCCATGCCCAAATAATTAACAGCAGTCTATTCAATCATAAGGTTGGTTTACTGTAGCAGTACAGTATACCCTGTCAAACTCTATTTCCCTAGCTATTATGTTCCTTGCTAGTCTTCATACGGCACACGGCATCATTTACCGAGTAAAATGGTTTTTCATGGTGTATTTTGACATCACCTTACTTTTAGGCCAGCCAAATGTATTCCCCAGTATATGTTTCCCCGGAGTGTAAGCCAAACAAAAGATAGCAGGGCAATACGCTTACATGACATTGCCCCCAACTGCCCGAAGGCATAATGTGGCATAGCTTGGTGAAACAATCATAAAACCTAATTCCATTTACCTTCCGCAGCCGCGCGTAGTTTCGCGAACGGATCCTTACATCACGGGATGCATAACAGATATTCTCTTATTACGGATGCCAGTGAGTTTAGCTATATACAGTAAGTTCTTGCGTTTTATTGCTACGTTACATTTTTATGATCGCCTGAGATCCACTGAAACTTGGTTCCTTCGCAAAGTTCTGAGGACAAGTTCCAGGTTCATGGGCAACATTTTTCACGATTCAAGGTAAAGAAATAAATACTTTTATTCGTGATGCACATTTGTTTGTTTTGTTTTATTTTTGTCTTATATTCAAGATTTGCGTTCAAGATAAACGAATAAGGCATTATCAATACAATGATACATTCGTGGAAGTTGTGAACGTGTTTATAAAGAGACTATGAATTATGATTCAGATGCGGGCAGCTCTAACCATATTATTTCATTGCACAAAAAAATACCCAAAAAGAATTTTGGCTCTAACGATATTTTCATCGTTTACAGGGTATTATATGGGTCACTTCACGCAATTCCACAAAGTACTGCATGGTTGAAAAATTAATCTGTCAGTCTTAACCCCGTATTTTTTTAGATAAGCATAGAAAGAACTCATTGCCGGGTCACATAGTAGCTAATTCCAAAACATGAGAGTAAGATATGAATCATTCCACAAGGATAACTATAGTATGAAATGGATGTTTTGCATTTACATTCCTAATCTGTAACAGGAATAGCAATCATTTGTGAATTCCGTATTCATTCATAAAACGTACAGTGCGAATGGTAATGCAGCCGATATGTCGCTTACACGCGTCATAAAAGTACTTGTGCGTGCATAAATTATTACATTTTTAGTTTATTAGGAACTCAAGGATTAGAGAGTTACATAATTCAGATATAAGAGGGAGATAATTATTATTATGATGTTTATTACTTTAGGTGAAGCATGCTTGACCCTAAGTCTGTGGGTCACAGGTTGGAGACCAAGTGACGGTAAAATATTTCTCTGATTTAGACAAAAATATATAATTTAAAAAATCATTTACTGATTTTTCTCGAACGAGACAACAAGGCTTAGAACTTTCTGCACAAGCTACACCAACTTAAACCACCCGGCACTACTGTTTGAGAGGCAGCAGTCTCGGCAGAAGGCACTGATGGCGTAGATAAAGAATAGAATAGAATAGAAAAAAACATTTATTGACCTAGGAGCGAATGCTCCTATGGGGCAGTAGTTTACATCATAACATAATTTTCTTGCAAGGAAAACAAATATACATAGTACATAACATACAAAATAAAGAAATAAAAAATAGTTGTTTCAATTTTATATGTTATAAATTAGTAAGTAAGCTTCATGTAAGGAGATTTTAAACTATGAGCTTATTTGCCTAATTTAGAGAAAAAACAAAACAGGATGTTTGTGCAACGGATATTACAATACATACCTTAACATATTACAACAATCTTACTATCTTAAAATATTACATGCCATAAATTTTAAAACAATCATACCTTAAACCTAAACATAATATATGTAAAAAAAACCTGTATACCTAAACATACCAAATCATAACATAACATCCAGACAAATATACAAGTGATTAGGAATATTTTTTAAAATGTTGGTTGTTAAATCGTTTTCAATTTTCAATATTCAATTTGTTATACAATGTATCATACATTGTGGTTACTTGTGTCTGATTCCTATTCTATGTTTTCATTTCCAATTTCTTTTACATAGGTAAATAGTAGGTTTTTGAGTACATTGATTGAGGTGGTGTTTTTTATATTGGCTGGTAATTTATTCCAAAACTGACACGATTTTACTATGAATGATTTCTGGAAAATTGTTGTATGGTGCGATGGTACATGTAGATTTTTGGTTATTCACGTAGTTCTCACTTTTAAATTTTTATTTTGAATCATATTGCTATATAGGTAGGTTGGTTGCCCAGTTTCCAGAAGTTTGTACATGAAAAGTCCCAATTTATAGAGTCTACGAGATTCGACTTTTAGAATATGAAATATCTTGTGAAATATGGCGTTACGTGCTCCCGGTGCCCAATATTACAAATGCATCTGATACCTGCATTTAGTATTTTTTTCAGATTCATAAGTTGATCTTTATTTAAATCTGTATACGCTAAAGAGCAATAGTCAATATGAGGCATCAGGAGTGAGTAGAAAATTTTTTGTCTTATCGAAATAGGTATCTTGCTCCTAAAATACTTCATTTGATTGATTGTTTTTTATATTTTATTGGAAATAAATGCAATATGATATTGCCAGCTCAGGGTACTATTTATGATTAATCCTAGATTATTGACTGTGTTTGAATAATCTATTAATGTACCTTGAACTTGAATTTTAGGAAGAGCGTCATAATACAATTTATTTATATAGTATGGACTACCTATAATTATTGATTTAGTTTTCATCGCATTTAATTTTAGTTTATTATCGAATACCCATGTGAATATAGATGAGATATCTTAATTTTAATAATGGCTTCATCAATATTTGCTGGGTGGCAATCAAGATAAATCTGTAAATCGTCGGCGTACAAGTGATATTTAAAATTTGGAATCACTTTGGGAAGGTCACTGATAAAGAACGAGAACAACATCGGACCGTGTATAGATCCTTGAGGAACCCCTCGGGAAACCCAACAAGGACTTGAACAGTTACCATTCTGAGCCTTTATCGCCTGCTGTCAATCAGTTAGATAGGAGTTAAACCACGCTACCACTGAATGGGACAGCTATTACTGGATACAGTAGAATGGCATGATCAACGCAGTCCAAAGCTTTAGAAAAATCTAGAAGTGTGAGAATCGTTAACTTTTTACTATCAATGGAAAGCCACATATCGTCTGTAACTTTTATTATAGCGGACTGAGTGCTATAACCTCCTTTAAACCCGGACTGGAACTCGTCGATAAAATTGCACTGGAATAAGTGTTGTACCATTGCATTATGTACTATTCGTTCAAGGGGTTTAGATAGGCACACAGGATTGAAATTGGACGGTAATGGGACGGTTCTTTTGGATTAGGTACCTATTGAATGAGCCGTACAAGAGCATATTTCCACATATCTGGAAAACTGGAGTATGTAATGGAACAGTTGTAAATATCGAGGAGTATGGGCATACTTGTTGGAAGGATAAGTTTTATAATTTTGATGTTAATACCATCTATTCCTGTCGAATTCGATTTTATTTTGGAAATACACTCATGAAGCAAGTTGGGAGTATTATGCGGAAAATAAAGTTAGCTATCAAGTGGATGGGGAATTTTTTTCTTGTAATCATCCACGGAATCAAGTACAAAACCAGTGTTAGAAACGCTATCATTGGAGTCGTCATTAACTTCCATTGGTGAGAGAAAGTACTTAATAAGGTCAGGTAGGGAGACATTAATCTTATCCATATTTGTACGCGGTTTTCAAATACAAAGACGACGTATTTCTTCCCAAATTGATTTAGCACCCTATTTTTTGTAAAAACATTCACAATAATAATAATTTTTAGCATTAATAATTAACTTTTTAACTTGATTTATCAACAATTTGTATTCGTTAAAAATAATTTGTGACTTGGTTTGACGGAGCAAAAGTTGTTTTTTGTCTCTTTTCTGCATCAGGAAACGAATTTGAGGAGTAATCCACGGAGTGGGAATACGCTTAGGTTAGACTTTATGCAGTGGAGCGTGAAGATCTATTAACTGTAAAGCATTAGTTGCAAATATAGACTTTTTTACTAACGTCATTACTGAGGAACAGCTCTCCCCAGGGTAACTCGTCATAGTCAACCATGAATTTATGCATATCAAATTTACTGAAGTCTCGAAAAATAAAGTCCTTGGGATTCATTACAGGTATTTTAAAATGATAATTGACAAATACTAGGTCATGATTGGACCAAAATCCGATAGGGTGCTGTCCATAGTTATTTACTTTGTTCATATCATCCACTATAAATAGATCTAACCAAGTTCTACTGCTGTTTAGATGATGTGTTGCCTGGAGTGGAACCTACGATAGATTATAATTTGTTACCATGTCCATCAGATATCGGCTATAATAACTGTTCTTTAATAGATCAGCATTTAAATTACCGCAGACAATAATATTTTTGTTTGTTACAAGACAGTTGGATAGTACAGGTTCAAATTGTTCACTTAAGTAGCCAACTTTAGGTGGTCTACACTCTACTGCAAGCATCATTTTATCACTAATACCAAATAATTCAATAAAAATGAATTCCGGTTTAAATGGTGTCTCCATCGATTTCTCAATTACACTAAATGATAAACATTCATGAACATATATTCACACTCCACCACCAACTCTGTGCGAAAGATCATTACGAACCAGATTGCAAATTTCTAGTTTCACAGAATCTGATGATATATTAGTATTTAACCATGATTCAGTAACAGCAATGATATGGTAATCACGTTTGAGAAAAATATCACGAAATTGGTCAATGTGCGCTGGTAGTGACTGGGCATTCACATGACACATTTTTAACTCGAAGCACACGTCGGAACACGGCCGAACTGGGGTGGGTAAGGTGTTGTTTACCCTCGCGTATGGGTCATTTCTCACACACTTTTCACCTTCACTTTTTGTTGGGACTGGGTTTGAGTCGTTGGAACACGGGGCCTCATCTCATTAAAACCGCTCTAGATCCGATTCACAGCTAATCAAATGGCGCTCGGTTCCTCCTTTTTCCCGCGCGTAGACCCTTCCCCCTCTGACACAGTGGTATTTTCTTTTCCCAGTTTTCTTCAAGGTTCTGGCTGATGAATATAGTTTACGATTTGTTCTACTCAATGCCTCATTTATATACGCGTTTTGTTCGGTGTATTCTCCCAAAAACCTATATCTTTGGTAGAGAAGTCTCTCTTGACACGGCGAGCCTTCAGGAATTCTTGTGTTAGATTTGTACGCATAAATTTCAATTTAATAATTGGAGGATTTGTAATGCTTTTATTTGCTGGACGGCTTTTTAACCGAAATGCATAATCAATGTTGCTCGTATCAACTTTGAGTCCTAATGCTAATCCAATCTTACTTATCATGGCCTCCGTAACTTCGCCATCGCTCTGAAGAATGCCATGGACTACCACAACGTTCCTCAGTGCTTCTTGCTCAATATGACTGAGTTAAAACTCTAGGTAGACAACACGTATCAATTATGGCCTATTAATATCGGTTTAACCGTCCAGTATATCACATAGTTTGGCTAATGAATCGTTTAACAGTACTAGTGATTTTGATTGTTCATCAATGGACATCTGCCAGGAATTTAAAGTTTTTTTTAAATTCATACTGCTCATTTTGAATTGTCGAACAAGAAGGTTGATCCGGTATCAACTGTCACAGCTTTGGGTGAGAGTGATGCTCACGGAATCGGCCGGAGTACTGCGATGTGGAAAGCAACGAGTAACCACCTTATTAGCCTCTCTAGAAGGTGCAAATTTGCATTCAGCAATATATAATGGCATGATGGCATTCCTCCCAGTAAAGTATTCCGGAGGAAAGTCCCCAACCGGCTCTCCGGGTGGTGACTACTCGGAAGGGAACCTTAGTGAGAGTGAACCAATGTTTAATACTGCTGTCTTAACAACTCGATTTGCTGCTGACAGACAAATAATTGATTAAATTTGTGTTTTTAACCCTAGATCCAAATGCCGGATATTGACTTTCAGAACGATTAACTTAAGCTGCTCTCATGTGATTAAAAAATACTCTTCATGAATTTTAAAATGGATAATTAAATGCATGAATTCAATCAGTAAATCCAATGTTTGTTACAGTCATTAATGTGAACATGCATGGATTGTGGTTAAATTTATATTTCATAAGGGAGGGGAGTTGCGGGAGTCCGGGATGCTTTGATCCAGCCGTCCTCGTAAGATACGTCTCTCGCGGGTACCATACTTGTGTTCTCCCTCTCCCTCCCCTTCCGTGACTCCCTCGTCCTTTTTTCCTCTGGCCAGCCAACTAAGCAACATAAAGTTAAATGTGAAGACATTGATACCATATTGTTGAAATTGATGACTACGCACTGGCATGTTATTTTCTTTAGGGGTACTATCATTAAGTGTTCCGATCGGTAGATAGTGGATATTAAGGGTTAAAAATAGCAAAAGTATGAAAGAAATCCATTCACTACCTTTGAACTTTAAAATTATGAACGTTTTTCACAAGCTATACATCGAAAAGAAAGGAGGATGTAATTTTGAACAAATGGAGATGTTTAACAAGTATATGTTCAATAAAATGGTGGCGATGCACAATGGTCAGAAATTGGAAAACATATATGCATACATACCCATTACGCCATTTCCTTTCGAAGTGGGCAAAGTCAAATATTTTAGTATTTGCCGGTAGCCCTAGAAAACTGACTCCCTGTCAATAATTTCCTCCATCATGCCCTATCCTTACAAACCACTTTCGCTTCCCTTACACTAATGCATTATTCCATACACGCTCTCCTATTCTTAAATCTCCTTATATTCTTCATTTTTAGAGTCTCTTCCACCACATTCACCCATGACTTCCGCGGTCTACCCCTTCCTCTCAAACCACTCACTCTACTCTCATTTATCTGCTTCATTATCCGACTCTCATCCATTCTCTCAACATGGCCAAACCGACTAAGCACACTCATCTCATATATGTCCATTACTAGAGCATCCAACCCACACCCTTTCATCACCCACTCATTCCAAACCCTATCCATCCTACTTTCGCTGCGAGCTTTTCTCAGATACCCCATTCCCACTGCATTTAGTCAACTCTTATGCTTATCCTGACATACCCAGGCTTCACTGCCTTATAATGACGTGGGGAGGAGAACAATTTTTTGCACTGCAATTAAAAGGGGAAACTGAAGAGAGACGATTTTGGAAAATTTATTCATATATGATCCAACGGGTCGAAACTTTGAAAAATAACGTGCCATTTCAGACCCACCAACCATTTTAGGGTATCTATGCGAAGTTCTAAGTTCTCATCATGAAAAAAAAGTCGCGAAAAATTTGTTACACACTAATTATTGTGGTATTTCATTGTTTTGTTGTATTACAGCCCTGATGAAATTAATAAGCTTTAGCGAAACGTTGTCAAAAAAATATTGATCCTTCACTTTTGACCAAAACTCCTGACTTAATGAATATTTTCAAGTTTATATCTAAAAAAAATTACTATTTAAAACTTTTAGCCAGCTGTTTCCGATTTTCAACCACCGTACGACGGCTCGTTTTTACAAATGGCAGTGCTCTATCCAGTCACCTAGGTGTGTACAGCTGGTCCTTACTCATCCAAAACGAAATACGGTCCCCCTCCCCACTCCGTCGTCATCCCTAAAGGCATGGCCGCTCCCTCTTCTTTCACTACTTATCG
The DNA here is from genome assembly GCA_963573305.1 of Pyrrhosoma nymphula. Classification (NCBI taxonomy): domain Eukaryota; kingdom Metazoa; phylum Arthropoda; class Insecta; order Odonata; family Coenagrionidae; genus Pyrrhosoma; species Pyrrhosoma nymphula. The sequence continues at coordinate 142,642,827 of OY754327.1, read as the reverse complement.
GATCCCGGAATCCTCCTCGCGCGCCGAGTAGTGGGGGACGAGAACTCATTGCATCCCTCTGGCGACCGATCAGTTGAAAAAAGGGGCTTGTAGGGCATGGGCTTCTTAGAATGGGGAGGTGAGATGGGCGGAGAGGAGGAGAGAGGGGAGGGGGGAAAGTTCTCTCGCACTCTCACTCGTCCTTCACGTGGATCGCCGTGGCCGCAAAATCAACGCGGGTCAACCGAACGTAAACTCGGGAACGCACTTCGCGTAGTTAAGCACTTCCCCCGCCTTTTGTGGCGTGCGTGGTATAACCCGCATTGTGAGAGACTCAAGCGTTCAGCGCGGTTAAAATAAAAACCCGAACTGAACATTCATTTCTCCGATCTCAACCTCCCTGTTTTCCCAAACCTCCATTGGCACTGGTTGAGAATGTGCGATGTTCAAATTTCAGTATTGCATTCCGATTTTATTTTTGATTCGTATAATGCGGGATGTATCGCGTTCTATCGATGTTGAAATATAATTTTCTGTGATTTGAGTCCACCTTAATTAGGTTTTCACTACCAAAATGATTATCTTGTGTAGTATATATGATATTGTGTATTTATCGCATTGATCGAATTACTTTCAGCAACTCTGTTTTTTTACATTAGCCTAACTCTAAGTTATATAGCTCACAAATTTATGCATTTCATCTAAGGAAACGATATTAAGTATTATGTAACCTTTCTAAGACATGTCATATTTATTTCATATTTATGTTAAATAGCTGCCGAACATCCACCTCATAATACTCCTTCAATAAGAGAGGTAACCCATATTTACTAGGTAGTTTCCTTCCAGAGTACCAATTTTTCGCCCATTTTTCTTATCATAAATCATTATGTATTCATCAGTGTGAAATTTTAGTAATATTATTATCTACTATCGCATATTTCAATTACTTTGATATATATATGGCAAGGCGTCCTCGTGTCTCATTGCATCGCATTAAATCGTATTGCATTGCAGTTCAATATGATCGCATCAATCGCAATACATTGAATTCAATCCCAATTATATGTATTTATACCGTTGGTTTATACTACATCACATTTCGATTCATCTCACTATATCGCAATGCATCCCAATAATGATTCCCTCCCTCCCATCCCTCATTGCATCGCATTAAATCGTATTGCATTGCAGTTCAATATGATCGCATCAATCGCAATACATTGAATTCAATCCCAATTATATGTATTTATACCGTTGGTTTATACTACATCACATTTCGATTCATCTCACTATATCGCAATGCATCCCAATAATTTATATTTTATTTAATTACAGCATATCGCGATTCAATGTATCGCATTGTGCTGCAACGCATAAACATATGTTTTATCGTATAACCCAGGAAATTAGTATCGTAATCGCGATCGTCTCTCCGAAATCGCAGTCGATGTATCGCTCAATCGCACGATCATAGCTCGAGAGCGCGAGGAAGGTAAGGGGGTGGGTGGCTTGGAGGAGATTGGACATTTTTCCCCGAAGGGTCGTGGAACATGCGTCGGTCGCCAGTTGCACCACGGGGATACAAGTGGCACCGAACGGGGCGGGGCCGCTGCCGTAGATGGATTGTTGGTTTGCGGGAAAGGGGAGGGAAGGCCGGAGTATGAGCGCGTGGATAAGGCGGTGGGAATACGGCGGGGACCAAGTGGGAGTGTCCGCGGAAAATTCGGAGAGATTTGAAAGAATGGCTCAAGAGAGAGGGAGTGTGGGGAGACGGAAGGATATTGGGGGGGGGAGGGAGAGGTGGATGAGGCCCTCTTCATAAGGATCCGCCGTTATTTTTCAACGAATGGGTGGGCGGGAAAGGGAGTAGGGAGAACTGGGAGTTGGCAATCGGATTGAATTGAATTAATCCCCTTGAAATAATGTGAAAATGGGATCCTCTCCCGTGCCCACCCTTCAGTAAAGTCTTTGTAATCAATTTTTTTCGATTCGGATGGAAAAAACTGAGCATTCAGCACTTTCGAAATACTAACGACTCCTGAAGAGGCAGAGGAGATTATTTTGAAGGAGAGTTGATGGTTTAGCGATTATGTAAAACTTAGAATGAAAACTTCATCGCGGAAATGATCATAGGAAAAGTGAATGAACTAGTGTTCACAATAGGATATTGAAAAATTATTAAGGCTAATGTACTTACCACCAACATCTTGGAAGCGGCAGATACTTTTATGTGGAACCTCAATTTTTCCTTAGCGCCAGATGAAGAGAAGTTCAATGGCAGTGCTTGGCCTTGAGGATAGGACAATAAATTCTGAACCCCTTTAGCGCATTTCCTAATTATTAAATCAATTACAAACTGACATAGTTTTTCATTAGTATTGCAGTCCTGGTTCCTCCATCTTTTATCCTCTTCCCCCGTCAATATCAATTAGTACGAACCACGAATGAAGAAAATGGTCTGACCTTTCGGTCACCGACACCAGTAATTACTGCTACTACTGGCTCTACGAATCTTTCGAATGTCTACTTAGAATTTATATGCTTATTCACACCGAAAATGCATAAATATAAATTAAAATATTTTGTCAGCTGTTGCAGAAATCGGGCAATTTCATCCATTTAAGGAAAATATTCTATGCCTTTATTAACAATATATTTTAAGCATAAAAATGTTTGAAATAATTCAAAATATTTTATAGGATTTAATAATTATATCAAAGGTGTAGAAACCATTTTCGGTGTTATTTAAATTGAGTGAAATTATTCAAAACAAATCTATTCGAGATAAATGTAAACTATTCAGGCACATATACACAAATTACTCTTTCCTACAGTCTAGGATCGGCTAGCTGCATGAATCTTCGCCGTTGAAATGCTCAAAGTACTGCTGATATGGTAATTACTCATGGCATTCGTTTCACGTAAAAACGTAACTATACAAGAAATTTCAAATTGATGAACGAAGGTAGTTTCCATTAAGTTAACGTCAGAAAGATAATTTTCCGTGATGTATAAAATACATGTATACAATGATCCAATTGTATTGACAATAATGTTGCGCAATATTAAGTTTTAATTAAGTTAAATTTAATTTCAAATTAAACTCAATGAAATGCAATAACGGCCTTTTACTACCAGAGTATCAAAATTAGGACCCAGATTTCCACTCTTATCTTTCTCTTCAGTACAAAAATGCAACCGTCTTCCAGATTCGGCTGGTATAGCCGAGCAGCTGAGTTGGAATAAGGGAGAGGGTAATTAGGGTGGGCGGTGAGGAGCCGAAAATGTATGGATGTCCATTCCAGGGTTACCCATTGCCAGCTGCCGTACCCGTTGCGACAAGCATGCTCCGCCTGTGACCCCGGCTGCTAGAAGACATCGAGGAATGTGGAAGGGGGGGCACATGGGACCTCCGAGGAGAAGGAGGGAAAAAGAGAAAGCTGGAACACGCAGAACACGGACAGAAAATGTTGGGAACGTATATATTTGAATGCATGGGTGATTCCGGAGGGCAGAGAAATGCCAAAAAAATAGATACATAAAAAAGGCAAAGAAAAAGAATTCGCATCGGTGTATCGTTCGATTGGACATGAGGGAAAGAGAGTCGCGGGGAGAAATAAAAATAAAAAACGTGAACGGGGACAGAGTAGGTAGGTGGGCATTCCGGAACAAAGGAAGAACCAGAGGTAGAGAGAGAGAGAGAAAAGGAGCCATTCGAGAGAAAAAACCGAAATAGGAAACTCAAAAAAAAGGTAGAAGATCCTTATATTTTTTTCCTCGAGAGACAAAACCTTGCTGGGTCGAATGGCAGAATGGGAGAGGACAGATGAAAGAGAAACACGGGAGGCAAAGGGGTTGGGTTGTGAGATTAAGCGGAGAGGAGGGAGAGAGAGAGGACGAAGTTATCAGTGTGGCAAGAGGACGGATGGATGCCCGGGAAGGGGGCAGGTGGGGCCCGGGAGGACAGAGGAGGAAGCGGGGAGAGGAGGGGGAAGCGGGGAGAGGAGGGGGCGGTTTATAAGATGAAGGGGTACGGGAGGTGAGCGGCGGAGGAGGACGAAATGGCGGCAGGTGTACCGGGGGCGGAAATAGAGGCGGACGCCCCCCACGCCCTTCCCCGAGGGAAGCAGAGATGGGGCGGGAAAGGGTTATAGTGACGGGAGGAGTGGAGTGGTGGTGGGTTGCTTTGCTGCTCGGTGTTCCAGCCGTGGGTCGAGAGAGAGAGAGGGACGGGCAATGGGAGGACTTGTGGGGGGGGGAAGGAGGCAGATAGGTTATTGGATTGGGCAATTGGCCCCCTGAGGAACCCTTGAGAGCGTTCTCTGCGAATTAGAGGGAGGGCAATTGAGAGATGGGGAAGGGGCAACGTGTATGGGGAGGGCAAGGGAGGGTTGGGACGTTGGTGGTGGTTTTTTTTTGCGACTGGGAGTGGCGAATGAGAGGGAGTGGGAGGGACAAGTCGAGGTCAAAAGAGGATTATCGGCGGACGCACTTTGCCCTCTCCCGTTCACCCTTCATCCCTTGCCCTCCGGGTCCTCTGGCCGCCACCCGCATGGCCTGGGGCTTGGATGAAGAGAGAGTGGACACAAAATATTGATAGGTAGGGAGATAAGTAAATAAAAGTCTTCATTTATGGACTACATATATTTAGAATCTAGTGCCTATTCTCTCAGAAAAATCTTTATCACAGTTTTGCGGATATATTGAAAATTGCATTGCAAATATGGTTCAATTGACTTATGACTGAGGAGGAATATAGGGGCCCTGAAAATTAGCGCCATAGTTTTCTGTTCTTGGCTGAGGCAAATACTTTCTAGCCGGATTTCCCTTCTCTTTCCTTTCTCTCTTCCCTCTACCGATGTAGCTCATTTCATTAGGTGACTCTTGATCTCCCTTTTTGCCATTCCCCTTTTAGATTCCATTTCCAGGATTGTTCAGCACTGCTGCATGAATATTGCATGCTTGAAACGCGGATTCAAACAATGGTGAGGATGCTAAGCCGGGTAGAGAAGAGAATAAACACACGTCCCGGATCTGGTCAGTGAGTTGAAAAGTGAGTGCATGCATATTAAAAGGAGGCAGAAAAATTGGATGCTTGGATAATTAACTGGTGGAAATGAGATGATGAAGGCTGTAATTGAAGGGGGAATGCGGGATTGAAAGGAGGATAAGAAGAGGTATTTTGGACATCATGAAGAGAAACAAAGAACGATGAGAACTAAAGAGGAGACTATAGCAGGATTTGTCAATTAGTTGCATGCCAATTTGATTTTCTCGGCTAATTTCACTTGCCGTAATTCCTTTTACATGGCACACTAAGTAGTCTAGCCCTTTTAGCCTTCTCAAATATCGTAGATTGTAGTTTTCATCTACGTTCAGTTTCATGCTAAAAACGTCATAACAACTTTCAAAGTAAGTAGTTTAGTGATGCAATGGAGAGGGAGTATACGGTGGCAAAATATTTTACAAATTCCACGGAATTTTCCCCTCTTCCCCGAAGAACAGAGAGGCCAATTAACTATCTATATTGCACAAGTAAATATTCATAGAGTTAAAAGTTCTATCATATGCGTACAAAGTCATATCTTCATTCGCTATGAAAAATGGGAGAAGAAAGCACTGTTCACGTTCCCCTCTCTGTTTCTTTCTCTCCTGTAGCACGGCATGTGGACTGGCGTCAATGCGATTGATTTAGCCGGGGAGGGCTTTCGCCCAAGAGACACAGAGCCACCCTCTCTCCTTGTTTGTGTCCACGAGCGTGTTTGTCGCCGTGTCCGGGCGTGTTTGTGCGGCTCGTGTGTCCCTTGGGGAGAGGGAGTGGGTGCGGGAGAGGAATGGGATTAGAGAGGGAGAGAGAAAGGGGGGAGGGTGCGACAGGGTGCCCGCACCCATCGGGTGACGAGGGACCGGAGTGACCGCATCGTGACGGCGTACACTCCGCGCCCTTGTCACTCGCCTACATCGCGTGCCTCGGACGAACGTGTTCCGCTCATATGCGTCGCCGTGTGTCCCTCTTTGCCTCTCTCAGCCTCTGGTTCAGAGGGTAATAATCAATAACTGTCTTCAGATCATTTCTTTGTTTGATATTGTTGCGTCTCCGGGTACGGTTAAAGGAAATGAAACAATAGTTTTATAAAATATTCCGCTATTCATTCATTTATATCGCGTAATCTACAGGCAATCCCTCCCCCCTCCTACCAATGTATTGCCCTTTCACCCTTCCCCACGTCTGCTCCGTGCTTTTCCACACCCTCTCACCGGATGCTCACAATCTGCAGGTCTCCGTGCTTCTCTCCACCTTCTAGGGATGGTCCTCCATCTCACCCGCTCTCCACGGACTAAGACGGCTTCTTTGCTCATGGCCGCTTCTCTCGTCGCTCTCCACACCCATTCGTGCAAAAACAAAACCATTCCCGAGCATTCAAAATTCCCCACGTCAAACCATCTAGATTTTTTGTGTTGCACCACTTACCACCTCTTCTTCATATTTTAGAACGTTCTTGGCATTGCGCCGCAAAATTTCGCCTACCTCCTCACACAACAATGTTTTCTTTCATCCTCTCTCAAGCTAAAAGTTTGAGCCACGTCTAGCAAAATGATCGCATTTATAAGTTGACCCACGAACATGCCTGCTAATCAATATGTTGCGTCTCACAAGAGACCTTTCATGGTGTGTGGATGGTAATAACTTCACACCGGGCAAAACAAGCATACTAATTACGCCGTTCGCGGTAGGCACATTAAAAACAGCATAACTCTCGGTGTTAGGATTGGAAAACTGAGCGTTTTAATTATGTCTTCATCAATGCCCTATTCCTATAGGCTTCCTCTCTTTCTAAAAAATCCTAATATTGGGTGGTGAACCAAGGAAACTGGTGAACACTTTTCACCCTTGTTTATTTACCAACCAGGTTTCAACACTCCAGTGTCATTATCAAGGTCTAACGTGCCACTAATGTGTTGAAACCTGGTCATTAAATAAAGAAGTGTGAAAATAGTAGAAGTTTTAATTGTTTATCATGAACGTAACAAATTTTTCCGTAGTGACACCTCAACTCATTTCTTATACAAGGGAACTGGCTCTAAATCAGTGATAGTCACAAGGCAAAAATGTTATTTACCAAAACTGGAGTTTTTTAACTGATTTTGCTTCCGTAAATCACTCATGTGATTAAAAATAACTTCAATTTCGTGGACAATGGCGCTGTACGCACGAATACGAGTGCTTTTTTATATAATGTACTCAGTACATACCTCGGAAAACACCTCGTTCCCTTAAAGTCACTTTGAAATTCACAATGGAAGAGGATATCGGGGTAGTCGATCGGTAAAAGCAATCGAGCGACATCAGAAGTCTGACATTCGTACCCCCGATCAAGCAATTGATTTTTCCGTCCTAAACATCGCACATCTGAGCGTCTCCACGATGGGTGATAGCCACTTAAGTTACGCTACTAGACCCAGCAGTTCTTCAAAACTTGTTATGTCACGATTATTCCACTAAATCCTTTTTTGCACGAAACAATCATTTCTCCTACATTCAAGCATTCTTTCATTTTTGAAGGTCGATTTTTCCGATAACAACTTCTATGACTCTTATATTGCGGCTAAAAATGAAGTGCACATGCTAAACCAACGCCCTGAGTGATTAATAGCCAGCCAAGTTTGGACTTACATTATGACCACGACCACAGTAATCGTGGTAGGCAGGGAATTAAACTTGCCGCACTCCTGGCCCACTTAGCCATAGCATATGCACTATTTTCATGTTCCTCTCTCAGAGTCAAAATCGCCGTAATCATCCATAATTTTCCTTATAGTACGATTTCCTCTCTTTCTGTTCAATCTTCTATCATTTGCCTGAAGATTATTCCCCTACCATCCATTCTCTCTACAACAGCAGTATTCGTTATCCACGTGATTTTGAAAGAGACGAAGATGCTAATAATGATTTGTTACCAATGGAAAGTAGCTTAGAAAAGGGTTTAATTGCAGTTAAAATGATCGAATTGATAGAACTTTGGTGACGCTGGGGCATTTGTTGAAGCCTTTGGTGTTACACGATGCTACAATAACTATTAAAACGAAGAAGTAATGAGTATTGCGGGCAATGAGGCTTGTGCCTGAAAAGAAATGGACTCTCATCCGTCTCCCAATATTTCATTCAAATTGCTATTGGGTGTAGTTTTTATAAAAGGAGCGTTCGGACATCAACCGCACTCCCGTCTTTGAACACAATGGACGCCTCTGGACACTATCGGGTAAAACAAACCTTACGATTCTCGGGATCCGTAATCTACCTGAGGTACCTCAGGCTTGTTGCCTGAAAGTACATGATTAGTCTGCCCTCTTACGTAAAGTTCAAACTCACAGGAGGGCAATTCTTATTGAAATTATGGTTTTAATTGAAAGCTTAGTTAGTCCTTTTGGTGTACCATTGATTACGGATGCCACAGTGGGCCTTGAGGCCAAACAATTGTGTTTGACCTCTTCCTGAAAACAGAGTATTTTTGCGTTGTGTTCTCAACTGCCTTCTTTCACTAACCACTGAGACCTGCAGCGGTTTCACATGATTTACTTAGTCGTACGTATTTTACCATTCCTTAAAGATTTATCAGTTATTTATTTATGCATTCAAGTATATTTACTTTTGAAGGCGGAAGCTAAAAGCAATTTTTATAATCTATTTTATGTTAATTCCACTAGGTCACGCAAGCTGTGATAAATCGTATACTAACATTAAAAACTGTGTCAAAGCTTTGTCATTGGTTTTAAATAGGATTGTAGTAGCTCAGAATGTAAAATATGAATTAAGAAAAAGCTTTATGGCCAGATTTCATACTTTATTCCAAATATAAGGATTTATTCGAACACACTAATCATCACTATTATATGATTTGGTCTGAAAATGAGGTAACTCATTCTACATTATTAAAGCATCCATATTCCGCTACTAATTTTGTTTCCTTGTGCGGAATATTTGAATGGTTATGTATATTTTTCTAACCTATTATACTGCTTGCAGAAATTCAAATTAGGCCTCTGCTGTCGTAGGATTGAAGAAATTTGGACTTGTTATCTCCATAATCTATATTGATCTCTACGCCATTTCCAGGGGAATTTACCGATATATACATATATATATATATATATATATATATATATACAATATGCCAAGAGGGTGGCCGATAAAAATATACACACGGAAAAAAGAACACTTACAAATAAAAACTTCCGATATTTCGGTGAAGATATTCGCTCCACCTTTCTCTAGGAGAAGAGTAGGAATGAGGAAAAGGATAGAGGTTGAGGTATGGGAGGGGAAAGAGGGGGAAGACGAAGGTGTTACAAGGGGAAGGAGGGGAATGAGAGGGGAGAGGAAGGAGAGGTTTGAGTGATTTGGACAGGGGTTTGGTAATATTGAAAATGGCGGATAGATTGGGGGGGCGTCTGAAGCTGAGAGAGGGACATTGGGGGAATATTTTAGAAGTGGTTAGGTTGTCCGACAGGATAGGGTAGAGGTTTTTAATAATACGCCTAATAGAGTCCACACCTGGGAAGTAGGTGGTACAGAGGGAGATATTGTGTTGGGAAATGCTATTAGTAGGAGGCATTACCAAACCCCTGTCCAAATCACTCAAACCCACCAAATCCCTTCCCACCCCTTGCAACCGCCCGCGATGTAAAACTTGCCCCATCCTCATCACCCAGCCCTTGCCGGACAAGTTCCTCGCTTTTCCCCTCCCTTCTGTCCTCTCACCCTCCTGCACCACGCCTAACATTGTCTACATCCTCCTCTGCCAATACTGCCCTTCTTTCTATATTGGCTTATCCACCACTCCTCTCAATATTAGAATGAATGGGCACCGCTCTTCCTGTAACGATTGCCCCTCCCTCTCTGTTTCTCTCCCTGTCGCCATTCACGTCTCCTCCCACAACTCCACTTTCAATAACACCTTTAAAGTTGGTCTTCTTGCTTCCCTTCCCCCCTCTTCCTCTCCCCTTCAGCTCAAAGATCTTGAATCTTCTTGTATTCTGGTCCACCAGGCTTTCTCGCCCCCCGGACTCAATAAATCACACTAGTTTCTCCCTCCCCCTCATCTCATCTCTCCCTGCTTCCTCCACTCCTCTTCCTTTTGCTCCCCTTTTTTCCTCTCTCCCCTCCGCTCGCCCTCTCCCCGCCCGCCCTCTCCTAGCTCTTCGTCTTTCCCCTCCTTCCTCTCCCCTCTCATTCCCCTCCTTCCCCTTGTAACACCTTCGTCTTCCCCCTCTTTCCCCTCCCATACCTCAACCTCTATCCTTTTCCACATTCCTACTCTTCTCCTAGAGAAAGGTGGAGCGAATATCTTCACCGAAATATCGGAAGTTTTTATTTGTAAGTGTTCTTTTTTCCGTGTGTATATTTTTATCGGCCACCCTCTTGGCATATTGTATATTTATCACCCGAGTGATTCTCATGGAAGTTATATATATATATATATATATATATATATATATATATATATAAATATAAAAGGAAAGGAAATAAATATAAAAGTATATGCTAGCAACAAGGCGTTGAGGTTGGGGAAGGATAGGAAAGTAAATAAGTGGACACTCACAGGCAGATGATCAATGACGACACCGGTGTCCACTGCTTAGGGGTAGCTTTCGGGCTAAGGACCCTTCTTCAGCTGGAGGAGATTCACTACTAAGGAGTGTCACACTGGAGTTAGGAGTTTAGGGTATGTCTTGGTACGGGGTTGGTTGTTGGGGAAAGGGGATTGGTTGGAAGGAAGTGCAGGGGGGGGGTGGAGTGGGAGGGGAGGGAGCTAGCGAAGATTGAGTCCGGGAGGGCAGGTTGACTTTAAAATGGAAATATAAGAGAGCTCCCAGTGGCGGAGCTCCATTATGGGTATGTCGGGTGGGAGGGCGCGGATTATTTTAATATGAAAGCAGTTGTTGAAGGAGAGGTTATGCGAGTTAGCGTGCTCCGCTACAGGCAACTGCAACTGTTGCATCACGCTGCTCCTGTGATTGTTTACCCGCATATTTAAAGGTGTGCTGGTGAGGCCAACGTAGAAAGCCTGGCAGTGCTTGCAGGTTATAAGATATATAACATTACTCGAGGAGCAGTTTCCCCGAGTAAGTATTTGATATGTGACATTCGTCACCGGAGTAGTGAAGAAACGGGAAGAGGTGTTGATTGGGCAAGTGAGGCAACGGGGTTTGTTGCAAGGGTGAGAGCCAATAGGGGAGAGATTGGTAACACTACTTGCAAGTGAAGTTTGACGGATCTCACGGATCCAGAGACTATTTTGTAGATTGGGAGGGCGACGAAAGGAGAGCACGGGAGGTCTTTGAATAAGGGAGGCAGTTGAGGGGGAAGAGGAGAGAATGGAGTGTGCTGATTTCAGAAGGCTTTTCAGTGAATCATCAAGACCTGGATGAAAGGTGGTCGCAAAGATAATAGAATCATCTATTGATATATTGTCCTCAGGATGAGGTGTGACACTCCTTAGTAGTGAATCTCCTCCAGCTGAAGAAGGGTCCTTAGCCCGAAAGCTACCCCTAAGCAGTGGACACCGGTGTCGTCATTGATCATCTGCCTGTGAGTGTCCACTTATTTACTTTCCTATCCTTCCCCAACCTCAACGCCTTGTTGCTAGCATATATATATATATATATATATATATATATATATATATATATATATATATATATATATATATATATATATATATATATATATATATATATATATATATGTGTGAGCAATATGATAGGTTCTACCACTTAACTCGGTAAAATCAAACGAAGCATACTTGATTTCACTGGAGCTAAAAATTTAAGAAGCTTCATTGGATGTCAATTTAAATCACTTTTAGTGAAATATACCTTTCCAAAAACAGAGAGGATATAACGGCTTATAAATTCAACTGAAAGCTCTACCAATTCACTATGATGGCCAATCTGAAAATATAAATGTTTGATTATTTTAGTACCAGTTGATGGTAATTAATTTTTATCCCCGTATTGTGAGCTGAAGTCAGTTTTAGCTTTAAGATATATTTCGAATATCTCCATAACAGTTACTTACTTATTCGACGGATGAGAATTAGCCGTCTATAAAAATATAGGTATTTAACTGAAAACTTTTTATTTATGCCACAGTAAACGTAATATGCATAAGATAGACTAAAAACAAACTCAGATGGTATCTATGGAGTAGAATCATCTTCACCTAGTAGCAACCGATCTGTAAGAGCATTACGTCCAAGAGCATTACGTTTGGCAAGGGGTCCAAAAAGGCCTCTATAAATCAATCATTTAAACTTTTTAAATCACTCTCAAGCCAGTAAAATAATCTCTTTAATTTCAATTCAGGGGCGACACTCAGGAAATTAATTTTTGATATTAATAGATCTTTTACGATATCATGTGGTGGAAAAATTTCCCTTTCGCTTCTGATATCCCTCATTTTTATTCATTGACTTATGTCAAAGCACTCCATGAATCTCAGCTGGAGTTCGTGTTTCTATAAAAAAAATAAGAATGCCATTTAGCACAATTACCTAAAATAAACTATTTTTAAATAACTAAAATGAAATTTAAAAGCTTTAAATGAAATTTAACTAGCCAATGTGTTACAATAATGAAAACGATACGATAAATGTTTTTAGAATACAAAACTATTTCATTTTCATGGAAAAATTTGAGCTTAAATTAAGTTCATCATTTGACATTCTTAAAGGTGGAATTATATTTCGAGACTTTCAAGTGTAAAGGGAATATATTTATAAAAAATACGGTATTTGTAACCTCTTTGGCTCTAATTATATCCTTAAGTAATTATAAACTATGTTTGTGGCCCAAGGACAACTGCACCAGTAGATAATTAAAATTTGTCATTCACACTCACAACCTGCCACTTGCAGGCAGGAGCAAGAGCACGCGACTAGAATCGGATCAGCACATTTCTGGAATATGACAAAGGAATTGAAGCTATAATTAGACTTTACGACTGGGGACGTATGCTCCATTATGTCAGGTCAGAATCAATGTTAAGTATTGCAGAAATTTTCCCGTAGTGTCATTAAAACATCTACGTGGAAACAGTATGAAATTATTATAAATAATCCACCTGTTGTCTTCGCCTAAAATTCGTTCAACAGTTACCCTGAAAACACAGTTGCAGGCACTTTTGCTTTTCTGCAGCCGTCTTGAGAGATAATTCGTTTTTATTTAAACCATCGGGTATAACAAAAATATAATTTTGTATTCATAACACGATTTTTTTCTATGAGGCCAACATGTTTAGAAATTAAACCCACACATAGGCGTTGTTGATCAAGGAAGAGGTAGGAATGAGAAATACCTATTATGTGGTGGCTAATGAAATGAAAACTTCTTGCATTGAAATGATGAAACAATGGACACTTGAAGCAAAAACCACAATTTTTAAGAAAAATCGAAGCATAAAAAGTATCAAAAGTAAGAATGAAAGACTTTCTTTCAGACACATAATAGTATAAATTGGATCCATTTAACTCGAGTGTAAGTGATAAGAAAAATAAATCCTCGCACCCACCTAATACGTTTAATATTATAGTAAAAGTTTACAAATACGGGGTAAAAGTATCCCATTGAAATATTGTTATCTGATTTTATCATATTTTAGATTGATTTTACATTCTTTCAGCCATCCAATAATGAAAAATTCAACCCTACTTCTTGAGTCCGTGTACTTGTAAAAATCCCAAAAAAATCCCGTGTTTGGAATTATACGTTTTTTATAATTTGGATAACTTTAAAAGATAATTTTATGGTGTAAAAACCAACGCTTTAAGTTGTTATTCGTGATTTTAATAATCTTCTGGTAGATTCTTCGTCACAACTTGTATTCTTGCCGAGTTTAAACTTCCTAGGTTACCTGGAAGTCCCATCAGCCTGGATTGAATGACAGGCATCAGTGAATTAGTAATAAACATAGTTAGATGCTTCCTGCTCTTTTATTATTAGTGTAGAATTACATAGAAAATACTGAACATTTTGGGTTGAAATTATTGCCTATAGAAGTTTATTTACAGGCAAAATACAACGGACTTGGCTCCTACACAATCTGATTACCTTTTTCAATTAATAACAAATTATCAATTAAGAAACTGGTCATTGAACGAATAACACATACTTTAAAGGTGACGTCTTCACTTTATATGTACGGTGTTCTCACGTTCAACATTGTGTATACGAAAGTTCTGCCATGCAAAATAACAATAACTAGTGGTACGAGTGAAATAAAACATTCACAAGTAAAAATATAACTGGGGCTTTAATATCCCCAAAATCTGTAGTAAATATGCCATCGTCACTTGTGAATAACCCCTGAACTTCATTGTCTCCTGCCCCATTTTTTTTATAGCTCATGGTCACGCGATCGACGGGTAACAATAGTGAGGTAATAACTATCCTCTCGGACTCGAGATCCCGCTCCTCTTTACTCCCTAATCCAATTTTTACGGGGGCGACCCCAGTGTCCGATCCCTGCAACTAAATTGGCGTGGCGGTTAAATATGAAGATTGTAGTAGAATGGAACAGCCTTAAATAGTCCAAAAAATAGTCCAAAATAGTCCAAATCGGCCAAACAATTAGATCTATGTTTGAATTAATTAAGCTTTTATCAGACTTAAATTGAGTTTAACAAAATTTCATTGTAGTATGACAAAAAATATGAATACTGAGGCTAATTCGGTCACTATTTTGCTGCATATTAGGGTATTTGCTTCATGTCCCAATCTAGTATGGCATATTTTAGCATTTCTTATCACGTTTTGGCAATATTACCCCCATTCTCTATCCCAAATATCGAAACGACTAAAAGCACATGAACGTGTTTCCGGTTTAAGTGGTGGTCTAAGCGACGATTGGCATTGATAGACGCTGCAAAGCCCATTAGAAATTCGCCCAGGGTGAATCAGTGCAAGCATAATGCATTTTAAATTTAAATGGTGATCCTGGTGTGAATCACGGTAAAGTTAGACGATTAAAAGAAAATAACCTGTCCCTTTGCGAGCACAACTGTTATATATATATATATATATGAATCTCCTCTAGCTGAAGAAGGGTCCTTAGCCCGAAAGCTACCCCTAAGCAGTGGACACCGGTGTCGTCATGGATCATCTGCCAGTGAGTGTCCACTGATTTACTTTCCTATCCTTCCCCAACCTCAACGCCTTGTTGCTAGCTTATATATATATATATATATATATATATATATATATATATATATATATATATATATATATATATATATATATATATATATATATATATATAAATTTGTGTCTTTCGCTTGTGTCTATATTTTTATCGGCCACCCTATTGGCATTATATATATATATATATTAGTTATGAAATTTATGCTACATAAATTACCCTTTTTACTCATCATATGGATTTCGTTAAATCTGAAATAAATCAGCGAAAATTTCGAAAAAGTTTCTTTGATCAACTGAAATTACTAAAACTATATTTCAGGACGATAATCTATTTACTATGTCTTTTATTTATAGAAGTTTTATTAAGTTAACCTTCATGTAATGAAGATACTCACCTTTTGTGGTATAGACCCAAAACAAGCATGATATAATGGATGTGAATGCTGAAGGTATATTAATACAACCCACACTTTTTTATTAAATAGGAGAGATGAGAGGAAAAGTAGATGTAGAAGACGACGTTGATGTAAACTCATTCGTCACCGGTTTGAGGCTGACGAAGGGGGAGCATATACAAGTTGATTAGGTAACTCGGATGAAACTCCGCGGGACCATCGTGGGAAGGAGTCTGCCGTATCATCTCACCGCCAACCCCGTGACTGCGAGCAGTTGAAAGGGCAACAAATGGGTTAATCATTCATTGAACCATTGACCTAAAAATACTTGTGGTTGCCGTCCCGCAGTACGTACCGTGAGATGGGGAACCTCCCTCATCCAATTGGGAAATCACAATGCACCGACAGAGCGCTAATTTGCCGTCAACTAATGTGTGGTGTTTTGGAGGTGGAGATGAGTAGACGCGAGCGCCCTCTAGAGACTCGAGAGGGGGGGAGAGAGTATGCCGGAACAGCATCAAACGGAAGCACGCTAATAACGGCCTTGAGATCTCTCTTCGGGAAGCACGCAGCCACTCCATCTTCTAACAGGCACTCAGCGCACATTGTAGCGCGTTGTGTATCCCTCTTGGCGTTCGTACCGAGAATGGAATTAGGGAACTACAGTGTCAGGGTGAATTTACATAACAATCTGTCGAGAGCGTTTAAGATAAGGCAATATTTTTTACAGAGCAATGCGCCGCGATTACAGTTACTTATGTGTACGGGTTAAAATACTGGCACGGTTATGCATTACTATGTTGATTAATACGAGAGGTAATCAGTTTTCCATCCTTATGACTGTCATTCCTGATCGAAGCTCTAAAACCTTAAATGTATTGAATATTTCGGAGTTCACATGAAATATACGATTTTAAGGAAGAGTAAAAAATAGTTATTAGCACCATTTAATACCTTAAAACAATAAATGCATTTTAATAAATCAAATTATTGCTCAACAATTTGCCTACAGCCGTTGAGTAATGTAATAAAAGTCCATAATTAGGAAGGTAGATGTCATAATCACGATACGTAAATCCCTAAGTATTCTCTTTAAAATGATTCAGTTTAAAATCTGTAAACGCTAGTTCATAAGAATCAATATCCTTTTCATTTGGATAATCATTTTATTTTGCGTAGAAGATTTATTGATAAAACGCATATATTTCATAATATGTCTCCGTACATTTTCAGCTAGGCACCTTAAGGTAGAGTAGTTATCGGTACCAAATATATTGATCGGTGGTTTAAATATCAATGCTGCAACGAAAAGCAATAAATCTTCCTCCACATATTGACTTCCTCATTACTGTTTGACTTCAGTGCTTTATTCACTTGAAGATGGAGAGGTCCTCCCACATTACTCACCCAGTGAAACAGTAGCGCAAATGCATGGTTTCCGGTTCAACAAAAGAATGCCAGGTTCAGTGGCAAGCGTTAAAAAGGGGAGAATTCTGGTCAGGTGGATTCCTGTTCTCTCTTTTTCGCATTTCACTCTCGCGTTGATAGAGCGAGAGGAGGGAGACTGGGCTAGCATTCTGTCCTTGGAGAGGCCGTGAAGACGAAAGGGAATGGGAAAGGCCGAAAGAATATGTTGAAGGTGGCAAGGGTTTGTTGAAGAGGGCACGTTGAGCGCTGAGTTTCGTAATCTGGTGTCCCATTCAAAGGGAGCTGCTCCTCTGCCCTCGTCTCCACTCCCTTTCTTCATTCAATCCTCGCCTTTAATCCAAGGAGGTTAAAATGAAATGGAGGAGGCATGACCGTGAACGCCCATGGGCAAAAAAGAAGCAAGAATAGTGGTGTTAGGAAGGATTTTGTGCCAAGTAGGTGTGGCCAAAAAAATCACAAAACATGGCCTTGCCTCAAGTTTTTAACTTAGATTTTAGGAATATCAAACGCGAGCCTTACTTGAAACGTAAGCCAGAGAGTGAGGTATCAACTATGCCGACTGTAATGGCGGAATTGGCTTTATGAATCAAGCGGAATGTTTTTTCTAACCTCCTTTCTTTAATCCACGCTCCACCCACACTCACGAATCCCTACCTCTTCCCCTCCATCTCACCCTTCGCATTACTCTTCCTTTATCACACGTTCACCTCTCCCAACACATCATCTAACCACATAGACTGGGCAATATTCAAATTTCAATATTGCATTGCAAGGCAAAATTTTGCATCTCAAAAGACGTGATGAATTGCATAGCATGGAGCGTAATAAGGCGGCTTTACACATGGAAGTTTTACTTTTATGAAATTAGTTTGTTGTTTGGTGATCTTCCCGAGGATTAGAGGTTCGGGAGAGTGTCCTATGGTGGGGGTGGGGGGTGTTTATGGTGGCGGGTTAATGTAAAGTATTGAGTAAGGCGAAGGATATAGGGGTGAGGGGAAGGAAGTAGCGGCTTGGGTTGTCAGCTGGATAAATGGACGAAAATGTAACTAAGTTGGGTCTATTAAACTCATTGGAATATTTTTGTTCTAATTGTAAGTTTTGCGGAGGAAAAAGACCTTGGATCATGTCCTTAGCAAGTTTTTCTCCCTCTTGTATTTCCTTTAGATTCAGTGACTGCATAAATCTCATCCTTAATATCATTTTTAATATAATATTATTATTTTTTATGTAACAACTCTTATGCAGCATTATTCGTCTTTGTTTCAATCCAATATTTTCTATTCCCAGGTAAGATAGTGAACCTTTTTTTTCTTTATACGTAGATGTTTTTTGTGGTTTAGTTTCGGCGTAACATGCTTCAAATGTCATTGAATTTTTACGTTTCCTGAAGGTCCTTCCCAGATACCCTTAATCTTGAATTTTCATTCCACGCTTTGCCAAATTTCTCTAGGATTTACCGAATAGGGTGATCTTTAACGTATTGTATTCCCTTCCTCTCATTCATGTGGGGATAAGGCATACGCGGGAGTGGTAGAGCCTGGAGAGCATGAACAAAGTGTGTCTCTCTCCTCACACTCTGGGACACTCTCACCCAGCGGGTAAGGGAGATTGGGTGGTAGAGTCAAGTTGCTCAAAGAGAGGGACTAAGGGTCTTCCTTGAGGGGAGAAGGCTTTCAAAGAAAATTGATCGAACTGAAAAAGGAATAAGTTGTTACGAAGTGGGGATGACTTATAACATTCATTATCATCATGCTTATTTTTTCTCCTGTCTTGACCTAGTAATTATTGATTTATATATTTAAAATAACCAATTAGTACTATATTTGGAGCGAATACCTCCGTAGCGGATTGATGTATCAGGTCCCATCTTCCGGTTCAGCTGTGTATGTCAGCCTTGAAGGAATAAAAGTTTCTTTCCTGTTAATGCAGGCGGCTTCAGGTCGAAGTGGTGGCAGTTGAATTTTGGTTGGTTTTAACAGGCCTGGGTGGCCAGTAACTGATACCCAACCCTGATACCCAATTATTATATTCACACAGTCATGAATTATCTTATTATATTATGTAAGACTGCGTGATTGCATGAGAAGTTTTTTTTTCGTATTAAGGAAGTCTTCTTGGGTCTTCCACCGGGATAAGCTTTTTAGCACTGTCGACGTTTCGGAGTCTGACTCGTACTCCATTCTCAAGGTGAATGATGATGATAGCGATATACTTCAACCGTCATCATTGTTGCACGTGGTCAAGGGTTGTTGGTGGTAAATCCGAGAAGACTTCTTTAATATAATTCGCCAATAAAATAACTAAATCTTACTTTTTTCTGGTAGATTCTCTTCTTAAGTTATCTTCCAATATATTTGGGGATATGTAATACCCACGGATCAAATTTCGTAAAGGCCAAAAATTTACTTCCATAGCCATTATCAATGGTTCATAAGAACACCATGCCATGGGAAAGGAATACTCTACGTCATAAATTGAAGAAATGGCTTAAATTGCGGATAGCTGCCGTAGTTCGGCGAAAATTCGATGGGAGAAACATATCCTGACGAGGGAAAATTGATAATGTAGAAATTTCAAATTGCAATTTTCCACAGAGGGATTTATTCGACCCAGGTTTTGATGTACTACATCATCATATCATCACCTGATGATGATGATGAATAAATCTTCATCTGTGGAAAATTTATACTTTTCATTTCTACATTACGTTGAAATTCCACAACATTACGCCTGATGCCTCCCTTTTTGTGGGAAAGTAGATAATGCGGTAAAAGGTTTGACTCTTACAGGAACGCCCTTAAAACTAACCTAATTTTTCAATGCGGCTTTAGGAAATATGTGCGCAATATCAATTAATCATGAGTCCAGATGCCTCCATTGTTTCCGGGTAAATATTTAAGGAAATCAGCTGTACCTCGAATTTTACGCTTAACATATAATTTTCGGTTGCTTGGTTTACCTATACTTGAATTAAAAAATGGGAAGCTCTTCTCGAGGTAAAAAAAAATCAATTGGTCTAATTACTCTACATGAAGATCGTTCGAGGTTTTGTTCGCTCATGCACAAACTGGCAACAATTTTAATTTTGCATGTGAGACCAGGTTGCGGGAATGTTGCTAAATAAACAGAGCTCAGGGAAGGAGGAAGATCTGGAAAGCACGCCGGACTAATTTAAAAGAGCTGTGGAGAGCAATGGCAGTAAAAACAAATTTTTCTGAATTCAAAATGCAGTTTTGCGTGCTTGACTACTTGGGTGTGGCGAGTGGTACGGTTAATGGATTAATAACACTGCAGCAAGCAAGCAAACGATCCAATGAGTAACGTGCGAAAGAGATAGAGGCAAGGAGGAAAAGGAAGAAAGCCGGTTTAAAAGGATTAGCTTATTGCGTTGTGCTATCCAAACAGTGCGATGATCAATGCGTCTGAATCAATCAATCGATTCGCCAATCAGAACTAAAACGATCATCAACGCTTCCGGTAACATAGTTAGTTACCGTGTCCCATATTTGAGCAGAACAATGGGTGATCAAATTAAGGCTTAGACCGATAGCGAAAATTTCCCTATAACTGACCTAGGATCCGATATTCTGTTTTATTTCGCATGCTTTGCGAGTTGCGTCTCATCTTTTTTGAGAAATTGTTGGTATTCTATTTAGAACGATGTAGTGAGGAATAATTCTCCAAGTGAGATCAACGTTAAACGCAACATTTTTGACCATTAGCTGAACAAAACGCTATCTCACACAGTTCGTTAGCAAAAAAACAAGACAGCCACTTTATTTGACAATTCTTAGTCTTAGACTCTGCAACCAAATGCTTCTAAGGCAGCCACTTATCCTCTGAAGGCTTAATAATAAATTTAACAGTTACTTTCCAAAAGAGGTATTCCCTAAAAGGCATTAAACACGAGAAACAGAGAAAGGCGAAATAATTGTTTTTGGGGAATAACTGAATAATCGCAAAATGCCGTAAAAATATGATACATAATGAAGAAGCGATTAACTATTTAAAGCTTATTAATATCACCTTAGCCTTTTAGTTGTTTCAAATATGTCACTGCTAATATTACTATTTTAAAGAGAACCCTCCTGCAAAAAGACAAAATAAAGATATCAAATGCATCCACCATTTGCTGCAGAGTTTAATTTTATGCAGCGTAAGTAAGTTTTTGAGCAAGGTATGTTTGCTACCTTGATGTTCAATGATACCTTGACTTTTTGGCTACAATAATCTATAGGTATATAGCATAAGTTATTGTCCGACATGTGCATAGTCATAAAAATATTTTCTGTAATTGCTCCAAGCTTGACGATTAAAATTAATCATTAAAAATGTAGTTAGCTATATAACTTAACCGTTACTTTAAAGAAGAGTTAAAAGATAACTTTATATTGTTAAAATTATACAATAACTGATACACAACTAACTTCAGTTAATTTTTATTTTTAATTTTTGGCGAATGTCGACCTGTTCAAATTTAGGCGCAAGCATGCCCAACAGACAAAGGGGAAAATAAAACGGTATCTAAGAATAGCTCGGTAGTTGTGCAAGAATGCAATGAGTAGGCTCAGACGAATACATCCAAACAAAAGCGGGATTCAGTGGAGTGACCACCAAAGTTTAGCAACGCACCCTCAGACGAGAAAACACGAGACCACTCGAAGACCATGTCCGGGAGGGCACGAATGCCTTACTCGTCGACGTCGTGTCATCAATACTACATAGTTGAGTCCGAGAAAGGGGGTCACCAAAAAACCCATAACGGATAGCAAGGAGGACGGGTTCATTGAAAGTAACGTTTCTGTTAAATGCGCCTTACATAAAGCATACGCCTCACATGCGTCATAACTTGCTCGGCGACATCCCGTCGTCAGCGAGGTTGAGTGGAGTGACCGCAAAAAAAAACCGAGACGGATGTCTGATATGTACAAATTTTGAAATGAGAAAGTTACTAAAGTTTAATGACTTTTTAAGTAAAAGTTAAATACATTTTTCTTGAATTTGAAGTTTGCATTTACTTTATCCTAAATGCGAAAAATAGCTTTTAAATGTAACTTTTTAAAAGCTTCGTAAAAATAACTTTAAAAGTAACGTTTAACGCAAAATTTTCCTTTATTTTAACTTTAACTTTTATCAGTTACTTCAGACAAGTAACTTTTAACTTTAACTACTTACTTTTTACAGAGATCAACTTTACCTTTAATCAATAAGTTAATTATTTTGGTAACTTTGAAGACTATGTTGCCGATATACATCATAAACTTCATCGCCGAGTTAGCGTTGAACCAAAACCAAACTAGATTTTTCAATAGAAGACAAACAAAAGCTTTTCATTAAAACCAAACTACATTTTTTACGATGGTCAAGTGTTGGAGTTCAAAAGATGATGTTTTTACATTTAGCAGTCATTTGAAATTTACGAAACCTAAAAAACTAAACCTACATTTCAGAAATTGGATGATTCCTACTCAAATGCTTGGTGCTTTAACGTAGATTTAACATTCTCTGATGCAATGTTTTCTCATCAAAATCTTATTTATGGAGTTCTGGACTTGTGTACATATTGGCCAATATACGAGGGATTAGGCTATAACATAAACACCACACATCAGTCATAGTGGTCTCCGAAATTTTTCTCTCATTAAAACAGTTGTAAAAAGAATTATTTTTTTCCGTACTGTCACAATGTTTTAAATGGTAAAAACATGACATATATTTTTTTATCAATAGGTATAACTAATTTTCTACTTTTTCTTTGCCTCAGCTCTATATAAGCACTGATACAAGAATTATTACATACCATGTAGTTTAAAACAGGGATTGATTATAGTCATTACTGTAATCAAACAACTAAATATAGAAGGTATGAAAGAGGGATTGCAAGCAAATCGATAGACAACTTGTTTCATGGTATTGAAACATATGATAACAAGCTGAAGTTTTAATTACCTGATCTAGTTGTTATTTTAACAAGCTGATATGAGATTTAGAGCTGCTTTTTTGCGGTTGCTAGGACTGAAACTGCTATATTTATATAAAAAAATTTCCAGTCACTCAAAAATTCTCTTGTTTTTCATTAAATTTCTTGATTACTATTTTTTGTTTTGTGTGTTACCCTCGAATACGTTGAAAATGATGCATATTTACCTACACCTGCAATATGCCCAAAAAAAATGTCTAGAAATCATTTTTTTGTGGAAAAGTACTGAGTGTTTTACTTAATCATGAATAAAAATACAAAAAGGTTGATAACAACGTTGTTTATTTTTCATTGGTTTCTAATAAATGGCGTTTATAAAATCATAACATCTCAGTTGTTTTCGTTCCGACAGCCAAGCTCACGAAACATCTTATTCTCAGCCCATCATTCTATATTTAACTGAGCTCTGGATGAAATCAGGCAGTAGCATTGGATTTTCTAAGTTATGACGAATGACGAAGGCAGTCTATCCACCACACCAACCTGAACTCCTATACATTGTTTATGAATGAATCATGTAAGAATATTTCAACCCTTTTTTAAGTTCACCAAACATGTGAATCTATGTATATTTCCGTGATTTTTATGTGTTACGTCAAACTGAGGCGATGCGAATAAAAGAAAAAAGAATATGGATAAGAGGGGAAATGACAAGAAGTGGAGTTTGGGACAGAGACAACTATGCCACAGAACAAATTAAATAAGGGGCCTAATGGCTATGTCTCTCTACATTGTGATTAACACCGGTAGATGACGCACTGGCGTTGCCCGCGCACGATCATGGCTCCGCGGCTTAGAGGTGTTTGCA
Source organism: Pyrrhosoma nymphula (assembly GCA_963573305.1). NCBI lineage: Eukaryota > Metazoa > Arthropoda > Insecta > Odonata > Coenagrionidae > Pyrrhosoma > Pyrrhosoma nymphula. The sequence continues at coordinate 142,619,036 of OY754327.1, read as the reverse complement.
GATGATTAGGGAGAGGGTTGCCCGAGGTGAAATAGCCTGGAGGGAAATGGATACATTTTGTAGCAAAGGAAATGCTGACAAAGAGAAGGAAATGAAATCTATTTAACGGGGCTACGGTAAAGAGAAGGAAATGACATCTATTTAACGCGACTACGGTGTTGCAATATTTTGGATTCCTATTTCTAAAATAAGAAACAGCTGTTTGAGACCGCGATTCTGCCTATACGTAACGGTCTTTAGTCATGCTATACATGTAACTTTTAGTGTGGGCAAGTTTTACCCAAAGGAATAACGTATCAATGCTTATATTTGTTCTTTGATTGCCTATCATTTGATCTGGCCCAGAGCACTAACAGCTGGAACTTAAATTTGGAAAGAGGTTATTTATGAATCTGAACAATTTAGGCATCACTCATGTATTCCTCTTCCCTTGCCCTCCAACGGTTACCAATAATAATCTCCAAACTAGGTACTAATATTCCCTGAAAAGAAGAAAAAAGCTTATACTATAAAACGGCACCAAAAAGAAAATTGTAAGGGATACCTTGCATATCTTGGCCTCTACTGCAGTTGGATTTCTATACGTAATACATATTTGAAATGAAAAACTAATAAAGGAAAATATTCAATGAACCATCTAATTTACTTTCTTTATAGAAATTATAAACATAAACTGTAATAACCGTTTCGTTTTCAAGTACATCAGGATGTGAGCAATGCAATGTAGAAAATATTATTTGGCATTGTCCCATTTCTTCAATTACTAAGTAACACCTTTGAATGGATTGCAAGGCTGCAACTCACAAACTTAAAATCCTAATTTCTTAAGGCCGTTTTACACGATGAAAGATTTTGTACAAACGATTGTACGTGAGATTGTACGTTTGTCTCAACGAAATTAGAACAGGTTCTATTTCCCGTGCAGGCATTGAGGCATTCGCACAAGCGTTCATACAATTTGCCGCTTTACACGATACATTTTGCCTCATGCAAGAGTTCACGGAAGAGTTTGTACAGACAAATGTACCGTGTAAAACGGCCTTAAGGCACAAATGATAAAAATAATGGTAGTGCCAAGATGGATACTCATGAAAACCATATTTATTGAACGTAAGCGGAAAGACTAACTTTAGACCAACTAACGTCGCTGCAAGGATACCTCTCAGCCAGAGCTGTCTTCTCATAGGAATAGCCTTTGGAAAGAGAAAATGGGAAGGAAATCATTTTCGGTCCTTCAGCTACACCTACATCCACCTCGAAGGGGAGACCGAACCGATTCCCTAGAGACCGGACGTGATCTCTAAAATTCCCCGCGATTCCTAATATCTCTCCTCCCCCCTCCCGCCCTCTGCCCCGGAGGGAAAGTTTCGTAGCAGCGAGACGTGAGAGTCCCTCCGCCCTGGCGATAAATGCGAAATTGATATTGGGGTTGGGCGTGGCGGCATAAATTGCAAGTATGTATCAGATAAGCGAGCTACGTCGCCTTCCTTCAGGGAAGCAGTAGGGACGAGAGAGCAAGAGTTTGGGCGTCGTAATAGCATTTGAAGGACGAGACGGAAAAAGTCATCGCCCCGGGGGAGACATTGAAGGAGGGGGACGATAGGGGGACGATAGGGGCGATAGCAGAACGAAGGGGGGCAACTCGGGCCGGGAGGATAGCTCTCGCAAAAGTTCCTGGTGCTGAGCAGTGGACGGCTTTGGGACATGAGCTGCAGAACTTTAAAAATCCTTTGAAACGGGGGAGGAAGTAGGAAGTTAAATGTGAAGGGTCAGAAAACCCTTCTCATTGCTGCCAACATGAGTGACTCGAGAAGTGAGATAACTCACCACTACCTACCGTCCTGTTTCGACTCGTCTCATAACTAGACCTAAATATATGGGCCCTGGTAAAGTCATAGCAGTGGGTGATTGCTTGCCATACTTGCTTACTAGTCTTTAGGCCGTTTTGCACGAGGCACTTTATTGCAAAATCTGATGTATGAAAGGATATGCATTGAAAATTTCGTCGTGGAAAGTGGTATATTGCTAAAATGCATGGCGAAAATGCGTGAACGACAGATGGGAAGATTGCCCCTGCTCTAATTTCGTGCCCACGTTCTCGCAATTTCTGTGCATCAAATTGTGCAATAAAGTGCCTCATAAAACAGCCTTTAGAAGCAGTTTGGTTCCCGTGTCTCCCACTTTTTCATAGCCAACCACAGCTCCCCTCCGCTTTTTCCCTTCACCACCTTCACTCTACCTGATCACCTTGCCGCGCAGGTCTGCGCCAAGAACTTTTGCGAGTGATTTACTGTGAAGAGGGTGGTAAACAGGCATTCTAGGCAAAGTAAGGGTCGGTGAGCGGGAGAGGAGAGGAGGAGAAATGACGAGAAAAGTGTACAGAGAAGGAAGAGAGAAGAGAGAGAGAGAGTAGTATCCTTAGGGGTGATCCTGAAGAGCGGCAACATTTGACCGCGCCCAGGATTAACCCCCAAGGGTAATTAGACGAAAAGGTAGGGAGGGGAAGCGGATGGGGGTCGGCGGATGGAGGGAGAGTGGGAGGCGGAAGAAGCGACTCTCCCTCCCAAGCCATTTAGGAATTGGCCGGAGTAACTGCCTCGCCGCCGCAAGCGGGTCGCTAATGCACTGCGAGGAGGGGGAGGGCGGGGGGGGGGGGGGGGCGCAAGGGAGGTCGAGTTGGGGAAGGCGCGTGAGGAGGTCACCCTTCCCCACGCAGGAAGGCCGGCATTAAATAATTACGGGGAGTATTCCCTGGCGTGGTAGGGTCGGCCACCGGCAAGGACGAGGGAAATTGTAGTACTCCAGGTCTCCCAAGTATGTTTCTAATCCTTTTTGCGAAATAATATCCACTCTGACGCATGGGGCTGAAAATAAAACCAAAAGCACTAGATTTGAAACGTTGGAATTTAAGGACCTCCGATATTACTCCTTGAATAAAAAAAGAAGTTCAGTTCATTGGCCGTTCAATACTCAGAATGGTTGACTGCAGCCTTCCATCCTTCCCTATCTAATGCTAGTTTCCTTACTCCGTGGTAGTTCTTCTGATGTATTTGACTCTTAATTTGGTCTATGCATCTATCCCTTGGCCTTCCTCTTGCGACTTTTCCCTTTATTTTTCCTTCAATTATAATATAATAAAAAGCTGCTGCAAATAAAAATGCAATAAGAGCAGTACATATTTTATATTTACAGGGAGATTTGAAGATGATCTATCTTGTCTACAACACTCACTGACCTCAACGGTTCAAACCATTGGGCCTTAAACGTTCATCAATTTAAATTAGTATCTCTTTCTTGCCAAGATAGTAATGTGCCTCTTGAATTTTCATTGTATCATTTCGATCAAATATTAACGATGTATTATTCAGCATAGACTATGATGATGCTACGCTAACAGCTCTATTGGAGGGTAATTTTTTACGAATAAGTAGGTCTTAAATAGAATAGTTGTTACCCGTCATACCTAAAACTGCTGTGATTGATGCATAAAATTTAAAAATTACATAAGTATGCATACATATATTTTAAGGCATTTTTTACATATATTCTAAGGTACCATTCATAATAGTTTTCGTCGGAATGCCTTTATAATAGAAATTTAATCCCAGGGGCTAAGTTAGAATACCGGCAGTGACAGAGATTTTCACTCGATAACAACTTAGTTATCCTTAGGAGGGCACTACCAATGTAGTACTCCCTCCGTTGTGTGTGTCGTTCACCTCCCCTTTTCTCCCTTCGTTGAGAGTATAATAATGCCGGTTTTCTCTCCACCCTTCCTCCAATCCTCTATAATCCTCTCCTACCCACCATTCCTTGATGGTGCAAATGGACTCAGTTATTTGTCGCCTCACCAATTAAGCAAACTCAACAATATATCCAAACATTGTAAACCCGTAATCGTTTGACGTGGCGTTACCTCCTCTTGCCCTTGTGTTCATGGTCAATCAAGTGTAAAATAAGTAATCAATATTCTTATTACGCTATATTTTTATTTTATTTTGGAACTTGACTCAATATGTGATATGAAGTGTGAAAATGACACCGCATGGTGTTTTTTCCGAAGCAAACATTCTCTATAATAGGATTTCTTCATTTGCCTTTTTATTATTTTTCATCTTCCCAGAGTAAAATTTCCAATTTATAATCAATGTGCCGTTTTTATGGACACTTCATGAAAAAAATACGTTGTGCAAGTTTTAGAATTATAAATGAAATAAAGATTTAAGGAAAAGGATATCTTCGTATAGTTTGCCTCTAGTAATTTAGTTAAACGCCTGGTTCTAAAATAAATCTAGTTTTGATGGAAGGTTTATAGGTAGGAGTACATTTTAGTTTTCATAGTAAAGTTTAGATAAAACGATAATTCTCATAAAACTGTGTCTGGTTAAATATTTGTCAGCTTTTTGAGAACCCTCGTCATATTTATTATTTAAGTCCCTGAATAATAATCATATAATAGCAAATGGGCGATGACATTTATAAATATATCCTGTAAAAGCAGTCTGTTGATCACTTCTACAGGCATACAATGCATGTACAACACTTGATCTCTAGAGACTCTACATAGATACTCAGAATATCATTGCCTTCCTCTTCCTACTAGATATAGGACATCTTGGGCAGCGATTTCCCAAAAATGGGCGTCAATCAGATATATTACCTATTTTAGGAATTTCAATGCAATGTATTTATAATCAGTGTACTTAGTCATCATTGTTCATCGTGTCTGACCCAGGTTCATTAAAATTCTATATCCCATGCATGAGCTGAAAATACGTTACACCAATGTGGTTTCGAAAAGTTGGTCAAAATTATTAAATAAACTGGATACAGGTAATAACTAATTTAGCTAAAATAAAAATCTCTTTTCTTAGATTCCCACTTCGGAAAGAAACTACTTTGGTTATGATTAAAAAATAATCACTCAAGGAAAAACCTTACGAATCTCCAAGTTTTCACAATATTATGTTATGCCAAATATTTATGATAGTTGAAGTGAATAAAAAACTTGGATATAAACCGTTGGGACTCTTTAGATAATATTAGGCATGGCGTTATTGCATCAAGTAAGGTAATATAACAGTTTAGCTTAAAGTAACTTTTCTGTCTACTTTCCGAACGATTATCGCTGTATGGTCCGTCGATGATTAACATGAATAAGCTAGCTCCTTGGAAAAAGAGAGACAAAGCATTTTAAATTAGGTATCTCTGAATTCATGTTTACTAAATAATGACATGCTTCTATTACTTTCGCCGGGAAATACGAACAGAGATATTATTATTCCTCTGAATTGCTAGGCCACTAGCTGAGCGTGATCAAGAAATATAGAGAATATAGCTAAAATAAAGTACATTTACTACCCATATTACAAATGATTTGCATTTTGATATATATGCACTTATGAAGCATAACCTGCTGGAATGATAACTTCGCGAGAAGTAGTTTACTGCTAAATATATTAAATATTGCATATCAAACGAAATAGAATATAATTGAATAGGCACAATACGTGCGTTTAAAAATAAAGCGATGAAACATTTTATAACGCAAAATACTTATCACTTCATCTCATCAGGCTTTACAGTTGTAAAACTAAAAAAAATAGAAGATAGTCCAAACCATCTCCAACATCCTCTGATAGAAAAACTATGAATTTTATCGTTTTATCTTAGGCTATTTCCTTATAATTTTCCCTGATAGGGCTGGCTGACAAATATCTCTACTAAATTTTCCCCCATATACCTAATAATTTCTCCACTTCCATGGTATGAAGTTCGAGTGTATCATTTTGAAAATTTCCATTCCCTCTATTTTTGCATTCACTGCCTTTTACGATTTAGTTGGCTTTCTGTCTCTTGAGGTAGACTTCAGTTATGTCATTGATTAAAGTTGAACAACAAATTAACTTCATTGTATTCATTATACTTAGTATTTATTTTGAAAAATATTTAATCAATAATGCAAGTCTCATACTATGAAGCTGAAATGATGCGGAATAGATGAGGAACAAACAGAATCATCTTCAAAACGTAATGATCACGACTGGAGATGTGAATTCTTCTGCATTTTGCAAGTTATGAATTTACTTTCATGCACTTTCCAGCTGGACCAACTTTTTGTTGATCACTTCTCAACAAGCCTGAATCCCATGACGATTATCTGTTGCCAAAGAGGCTAATGTAAATTTCAGTCGTTGTTGGTTCCAGTGACAAGTAAATATTTCATTTATGAAAAGTGTTTTGGGTTCATCTTGTTTTGGCTGATTGTGAGTACTTAACATGAAAATCGGTACGATCAACTTCTCCCTGAAAACCCGCTGGTGTAGTTTAAATAAGTTAGTTAATGATTCGCCTTTGGATTCTTTCTCCTAATTGCAAAGTAATGAAAATAGTTATTGCGTAAATAATTTCCTTTTATTATCTACGTTACCTCATTCTCGCCTGTTATACTGCTTTACCTTTAATAAATTTGTGGGTACATTTTTGACACTGTGATTGTTATAGTAGCATAAACATTTCCAATAGCTCCGTAATTTCATTGTATCCAAATATCCATTTTTCATATTTAGTCCACTTTGTATTGGCCTCTTTTAATCATTCTGATAAGATAAAAAAATTATCATTAGATTAATAACTGCAATATGTATGACTTACCTTGTTATGGAATTCTTCACGTCTGTGAGAGATAAAAATAAACATGTAATTTCTTATCTCACAGAGATAATAGAATTTGAAGTCGTGTAATGGCATAAAATTAGTTTTTGAATTGAATTATTCTCGTAAACTATTAAGCTGAGTTTAATGAATAAGCACTTCTTATATTTCTTTCACTCATACGTCGGAATAATATCACCAAAAAAATGTAACCTTCCTCTCTGCAACGAACCGATTTTTAAAATTCTCCCCACCGCGACAGAACGGATTCTGTCTCTAAACTTCTGCTCTATCCCCGTAGAACTCCACCAAGTTCGCTGGGTAGGGTGGAATGGAAAAAATAAAGAGGAAAGTAACTTATTCTCCGCTAGGGCTCAAAATTTGTGAACACCCATCCCTCCCTCCCAACCCCTCCCCCTCGCTCTCTTTCTGACCGTTTGTCTTTGAGGAAATAGAAGCCAACTGTTGTACCCGCGCCGCAAACAATGCACACACCCCCCTCCACTCACCATCCACCCCCTCCTCCCTCCGCCCTCTACAATTCAGCAGCAGAAACCCTCCCTCTCCCACCTCTTCCTTTATCCTCTCCCAACTCTTCGCCCAACTTTATCTTTTCTTTTCAGGACCTCTCTTTATGACCTCCAGCGGCAAGCTTTCCCTATTTCTCCCGTCTTTCCCTCTCTCTATCTCTCCTCTCCCACCTTATTCCGAGTTTATCCTCGGCCGCACCACCGCCCACGTCCATTCCACTCCCGCAATCTCCCTTGGGCCATCTCTTCATCTTCCTCCTACTCCTCCATCCTCCGCTTTTCGCTTTTGTTCACTCTTCTCAAATGCTGCACTTGTCCTCGGAAAGCGATGCGTAACATTAAAGCGTAATCGAAAAGTAGTTGAGTTTCTGCGAATCGATCGAGATGGACGAAGAACTTAATTTGTTTTCCGGTTTGATGGTAAATTGTACCTACCTCACGCAGTAATTGTAAATTAAGTAATGCTACATATGCGAAAATTGTAATAGTGAACTTAATTTCTTGCCTCCAGTTCTTCTGCACCCATTCATTATATTAAATTAGTTAAAGGTGCTTGAATTTAGTAAATAAATAAAATAATTATGGGATTCCAACCTTAAATTCCAAATTTCGTAAACATTGACTTAATTATTGTTTTATATATATGTAGTCATTAACTCCGTATTATATCTAATGTTTATACAAAAACAACAGTATCGTAAACAAAAACACCCATGAAGAGACTCAACGGATCCATATGCTTTAGTAAACATATGGATTCGTTGAGTCATATGTTTGTGTAAACATATTCACTTACACATTCGACGTTAGTAATAGTCATTGCCATAGTTTTAAAATTGACAAGGACGACGTAAATAAAGCATGGCTTTAGAACATCAATATCCTAGTTTACAGGTTACGACATGAAAATAAATCGCAAAAAAATATAAATATGTTCTTTCAGCCATTACTCAGTCCAAGTCTCGCCGATGTAGTTGTAATTTTTCATATTCCTTAATCTCAAAATTACATTTCCTGCTTTGATTTTCCAATAAATCACCAAATATTTCGGTTAAGGACCGAAAATTTGAACTCGAACTTCCGGGTTCTTCTTTACTCTTCTTAGAGGTGATGTTACCTCGCCTCTATTGAGGCCGGCCAAAGCTCTCATGATATGTGATCACGATAAATTTAGTATTCATTATTTTTCAGGCAATAGTTATACTATTACTGGACAATGTGTTACGCGAAGGTAATCTGGATGGTAATAAGCGTGCAACCATTAGCATTGTAGTTTGAATCCCACTATGAATATGTAAGTAAATTTTGGCTAAGGGTTAATAAAGATAGCTAATTGCGGTACTTCAACTTCATTTTCATATTACGATGTTACATAATTAAATTAAAATTGCAACCAACCCCTATTGTTGTGAGGAAAAATAGCTTAGTTAATTGGTCATAGTGATGGAAATGCATATTGGCTTAAAATATAGCAAAGAATTGACAAACTAATAAAGACGGCTAAATGCTAAGTATACAACAGGATTTAGATACTCGCCATTAGAATAAGGAAAATGCCTATTCGCAAAAATTAGAACTTCAAACCCTAGAATGAGGACAAATCTTAACTCTGGAAGGCCTTACTGGAACAACCCTTGGGTGATAGGGATTCTGTGATGTGAGCTAGTGAATATTGAAGCTGATAACAAATTGTGTGAGCCATATTCTTCGGTTACTAAATTGGAGAAAATAGAAAATGAAAAATGTGTAAAACATGTAAATTTTATTTCAATAACGGCTCTAATGATTTTGATGAAAGTTACCAATTTACTAATATAGGGTACGAAAAAGCGATTTACCTAGGTCTTGCCTCTGGGAAAACTCTTTTTACAAGATATTGGGCAAACCAGATTTGCATTTTTAACATGTAAAAAGGCTAGGCTACTCCATTTTTGTTATACAGAGGTTTCTTTGTTTGCTTTGTTTAATTGTTTACACTCTAGTTCTAGCTGATCTCGGCTTACTTCCTTTTACAGTACGGCTAATACTTCCCTCGTACCGGAAACCACTACTTTATAATTACTTCTTCAGTTCTCTATGGTCTCTATGACGTAATTTCACCGCAGCGAGTGGCGTGGATTCAACCTTTATCTTGGTTGATTGCTTAAACTGCCAGCCCCTTATAGAGTAACTCACCTGATATATATTAATTTTCTCCCTCCTTCTATTCGAATGCTCTCGAAGGAATTTCCCCACGTTTTCCTTTGTGTGCAGGTGTTCATAACTTTAAAATGAAGTTATCAAGTAAACTGAAATTAGTTTAAGTTTTTGTGTTTTGAGGCTATCGACTATTTTTTTTGTTTCAGTTTGATCACGCACTCAGGTCGTGGTCACTGTAGCGTAATTGTTGCTGCCTCACACCTGTAACAGTGCGAAGTCTAAAAATAGAACTCACTGTACGTACGGGGTTGCTTCTTAAAATATTTAAAATCGAAATATTCAACATGGCTGGGATTCCAGTATGTAACAACCTCTTGAACCACAACTGCAGGAAAAGCTATATAAATTCAGGTCTTGTTCCTCTACAAATATTTAAATATATTCCATATTTACCGTTAAGAATTAAACCAACGAATGAGGCCATATTTGCACGTGAAGAATACCCTTGCTATTTTCGAGTATGCTGAATTTTGGAAACCGTCTCGGAAAATACGGGGGCAAAGTTCGAAAAGAAGCAAGGAAAGAAATTTGGGCGCTAACTTCTCTCATGGAGAAATACCTAATAGCAGGCGTATGTCCAATGCCCTTTTTAGAGGAAATAGTTACGGAAATATCCTCTAAAAATACGGCCTACATATTCGTATTTTAATGTAATTTATTTGTTAAACTGCCATTTTTTTAACCAGAGGATTCCACAGTCCAAGCGTTCTCAATTTTTAATGGCATGTCGGCTCAGTAGATTGGGGTATTTACTTAATTTGTGTAATTTTTCCTGCACCATATCTTTCTGGGTAGCCAAAATGGGTGAGGGTTAAATGTAGGAACTACGATACGAATTTATCAAGCCAGGGGAGTAGGGAAAAGAAAAAAATAAATATACTGAGGTCTTGGTAGTTAGACTTGGCAAAAAAAATATTTATCTTAATTTTAAACTTTACAATGTCGGAGGTTTGTTATATCTTAATTCAAATTAGCATAACATTGCCCTAGTTCAACTATGCCCCATTTACCTCTTGCTTTTCGCTCGTATTTACTCAGTGAGCGTGAGATCTGAATTTCTATTACGGAAATAAAGCGGTCCAGACAAAAATTATGATACGAATACAGGGAAAATCTCTATGCATTAGGGGAAACGTAAAGGTATGCTCTGTTTCCGTTTTCCGTCTTAGTCAAGAAATAGTATTCACTTTTATTTTTCGGGATTAAAGTAAGAGGATTTTTTATTTGCAATCTACAAGAGAAATCATACATGAAAAGATTCAGGTGAGATATGACTCCTTCTCATGAGATATGACTCATGTGGTGATCAAATTTCATCTATTTTAGAGTTGGCATTAGAATTACCAATCTAAAGCAATGACAAGGGTGCTGAGAGAAGAGAGATATACTTTTAAAAATGTTAAGGTATCATCGAGAAAACTTAAAGCGTTAAAACTTAAACTCTGCTTTTATTGGTTCAAGAAAAAATGAATGAGCATTTATTTGCCACCTACATTGCAGTACAAATTCAGCACTCTACTACGCTTGGACTGCATTGCTGGATGTCTTTAATATGCTTTTTCCAGTGTTTCTAGTCTCTACAGTCTAATAAAGGGCTAAGTCTACTCCAATTTAAATGTTGAACCTCCATTGAGTCATCAACTTAAACCGATGAGAGGCTCCTTTGAAGAAGGACATATTTTTAATATTACGACTTCTACTTGTACTCTTACCAGTGTCTTAGGATTCATGCCCTAAAATGATGAACTAGACGTTCGCGGATATTCATCCAGACGTGACTTAATAATTATTAATTTTTAAATTATAATTTTATTATCTATTCTTAGACCATGGCTCATTTTGGCTTTCATTACTTTTTAACCCTTTCACATTCAGTTATTTTTAGTATCGGCATTATTTAAATTTTATTGTAATTTTTCCGAAATAATTTCTATCAACGTAACTTGGTGGATTTTTAGGTTATTTTTTCTGCATTGGGCGGTATTTTTTATGATAGATATCATCAAATGTCAGTTTTACCATTCACAGATAATATAGGTAACAAAATTCGATCAAAAGTTCTAGTAGTTGGCATCAAAGGGTAAGGGGGTTGATGAAGATTTTACTTTTTCAAAGACCCACCTCTTACGGGCTAGGGGTTTCTTATGCTAAGGGGCTACGGGGCTTAATGCGGCAGTGGATGAGTTTGTTCATTAGCCGCCTTTGCAATCATTGTGGAGAGCAATTCAAACCCGATATAAACGCTGACGTATCTCAACGTCCGTCGACTCCTCGAAACGAAAGCATACACGAGATATCACGAGTGGTACCGAAATATAGCCGGGGATTAGTGCACCCCGCCATCGAAATCACTCGCAAAACGGGAGAGCTCTCTCCCCCCTCCCGCTGAAAATTCGGCGACACTTAAAGCTGCTTGCTGCGCCGGGAAGTTTATCATTTGCTCCTCGTCTCGCGATCTCTCTCTCCCTGCTTTTTGTTGGCAAAGCTCTTCAATCCGCGTGTACGTACTCTCTCTCTCTCTCTCTCTCCCTCAATCCCTTTATTTACTTTTAAGGTAATCAAACCAAATTTATACTTCAATTCCTATCTCCCTCCTTCTCTTCATTCCATTGCTCTCTCTCTCTCTCGTACGTTTGGAGCGAGACCGAGGTTAAAAAGTTTTCATTTCTTTTTTTTACTCTTTCTCTCTCTTTGCACAACCACGCTTCAGAAAGCAGCATTATTATGAAACCCCACTCACCTACCGCTATCTCCCTCCCTCTCTCTCTCCATCTCTCTCACTTTTTCGTGCACACTACTTATCTTTCTTTCCGCCCACCCCCCCTCTACCCCATTTGACTTGCTCCCCCCTACGTCTCCGCGCGCGCGCTCGGCTCTTACCTTTAATAAACGCGCCCCCCTCCGACGCCATTGTTTGAGACCTGCTTTTGGGCCACTTTTAGCAGCACTGCATCCCTCCAGCTCCCTCCGCCTCCCTCTCAAATATTTCTCCTCGCAGCGCACTCACAAAATGATGCCAGTTACGTCGTTGCTCCGCAGAGCGGTGTCCTCGATAAAAATTATGGGCGAGTGATTGCCCCAACCTTCCCACCCCCCTTCCACCATCGACGCAGATATTGCATAATCCCGCAGTGGTAGGTATGCAAAGTGAATACGGGCGCTTTGGCCACGCCCGAACTCTCTTCATCTTCCTCTTTGTTATACGCTTGTGTGTACTAATCTCAGGAATTTCTCCGCACTCCACCTGCATGTAAATTGAGCCTGTGTTTTTCTTTTTGGTGATTATTAATTTTTTGTGCTCTCCTTTCCCTCGATCCGTTTATGTCATGTCCACAAACTGAAAGATTTGGGTGGATGCCCTAGGATTCCAACCAAACGAACCTAACAAAAGGTAATTGCATATCTCTTGAACTAACTCTGTATTAAACGCAGATCATAACCTCAAGCGGCCTTATGAAAGATTTCCTGACAATTTTATCATGGATATGATTGAAATATAGCACATGTATTGCAAAAGCGTTTATGTCAAACGGAGTCTTTTGAATTCCTAGTCATTTTTTAATTGCAGTGCTAAAAAGAGGCTAATACTTTATTTGAGGTTGTGGAGGAATTGGAAGAGTGGTGAGGAATTAGAAGAATACATTGTTCATTTCCAAGTGCAGGTGTTGAAGGAGAAACGACTTAAAAATCGTAGAAGCACTGCCTCAGGTTACCTTTGTTACTTTTGATTGCAAATATTTACAAGAATCTAAGGTGCTTTCAACGTGAGAATACATAGGTAATGGGCGCACGCTGCGTTCACTTGGACAGCACTTTTGCTAAGACCATGCTCTTATGTTCCGAACTTTTTGAAACCGATTATTTCATCCAAAATATTTAATTTAATATTTTACTTCTAATTAGGCATTATTAGAAAAGCTTACATCTTCACAAACATGGAATGCAATGCATAAATGGAGAGAAAGTTGCAGGTTCTCAACATTAATATTTTTGCATTTGAGTATGAGATGAAAAATAAATCATCTAATTTTGAAAGTATAATTCCTAAAAAGAAATGGAAATAATTTTTTACTATTGGATTTTTTAAATCTATCAATGGCTCACATTATAATTTATCGCAACAATTCATTCCACTCCCTTGGGGTTTACATATTTCGGGTTGACTTGTAGATAAATATTCCCGACTTAATTGCTGTTAACTATTCGATCCCCCTCTTGAGCCTCTAATCTTCTTCCTTATCGCCTCAACCTCGTCCCGCGCTCTCTATTCCGCCGAATTACCTTCACGCACACTTCTTGCTCTCTTCTGATCCATTTCCTCTGCAGTCTCCCGGGCGCCACAATCCCTGAACTAAATCTTCCATTCGCCTCGCTTCCTCTCCCCACCCCACTCCCCCCAACTTCCTTAATTTCTACCTCCCAAATGCCAATCGCCCGCCATCTCTCCATCCCCTCCTTCCTACTGACTGACTCCTCAATTCAACACCGCACCCATTGGTGCACAGAACCAGTGCACTACGTAGGTCGTCTTGAAAAAAACCTTTGGTTTACAGGGATAAAAATTTTCTCGAAGGTTCATTTTCATTCAACACTCTTTTACATGGAGCAAACCGTAGGTGGAGGAAGAGTATGAAAATATATCAAGGAGTCTCCCTGATTCTCACAATTGGAGGATTGTATTGCAATCGGTTACATGTTAACAGTATTTCAATTGGCTATAGAGGCAGTATTTAAATTAGAGTGGCTCACAAATGCTATACCAAACATGGACTGAGCATTTGAAACACGGACGTTGGTTGAGTTTAAGGGCCTGTTAGCAAACCAAAGAAATTACAGAGCTTCGAAATAGGGGTATTGTATGTAAATTTCCATGAAGTAACTTTTTCTCTGCTACGCGCAAAATACTTTAAACTGTAAACTTTTTATTTTCAAAAACTCAACTTATATTTGAATTGGCGTTTCAGTAGATAAGAAATAGCTAACCATTTAGCAAAAGAAATGATCCGACGACGTTTTTGGAGACTGAATCAGTAACTTAATTTGTTTAAATTAATGGCACAGGTGGTTTGAAAGGGACTTTGCAATGACTATTCTATACTTTTGCTTATTTTTACTGACGAATTAACCTGTTATTCCATTTATATCATGAAGGAGTCTGCGACCTTTGGAGATAAAAATAGCCGCCATGAGTCATTTTGGTGGAGGAAACTATTTTCTCTCCAAATTTCCTGGTAGAGGAAAAATAAAAGAAACCTTACTTTTTCCTTTCCTGGAAGAATAAGTGGGGATGTTGGGATCATTTATTTGGTCTGAGGTAAATGGTGTTTTGAATGTATACATTGTTTTTCTTTCATTCTAAGAAAGCATTTTGGGCTGCTTTCCTTGTTTTGTTCAGCGAATAACTACTTCTATGCGTTGTAACTTCAATAATATTATTTTCGTGCTTACAGTAATCCCTCCGTTGTGTAAGACTACGATGCATTTAATTGATCATTAAAAAGATTCCCTTAACCCTTACAAGATAAAAAAATATATTTAAACCTAAATTCTTGGTGAAATGGCGAAAATGTAATTTACATCGGGTGAACCTCGATATCCATCAGAGTACATAATCATAGTAACTCATGGCCCTTGTTTAACGTTTCGTTCGACCATTTTGGTGGCCGCTAAAAGAGTATTATTGTTTTAATTTGGTCAAATTTATTATTTTTTTCTAAGTTCTCCTCACGAGACTGAAATACAATAGGGATTGGTTAAGAGTTTTCTTGTTTTTAGAAGGACATGGCCGTATTAATTCACTCACCTAAAAATCGTGGAGCTAAAATTTAAGATAGTATGTTCGTCAAAATATTGTTACTTCATCACTTTATGTATTGGACAAAAAATGTCAATTGGACAAAAAATCAGGTAGGTACCTGAGTTGCGATGCAATCTGTGCGATGGCATTGCGTAAGGCTTGCATGCGTAATTTTAAAGGCTTTAAGAAATCAATTATTTTCCATTTATTTATTTGAGTTTATAATAATGTGTAGATCAAAACTGTAATGAATTGCGGACGAAAATAATCCTGTGACGTTTGTACAGTGAGAATGGTGAGTTAAATTGATTGAGATAATTTTTAGGTGGTTTAGAAATACCGTACCTGTCGGCTGGTTAGGTGAAAGAGATTTCCTGATACTTGACAAAAACGTAGACCAAGGTGTAAACTGTGGAGAGATCGAGGTCACTGTTTGGTCAATTGCGTGACAAAGGGACGTTAGACTTTTCCTCACGAGTTATCATCTCACTTTCTCTTTCTCTCATTGAATAGTTTTTTTGTATTAATTATAACTACCATACCACTTAATCTGATCAACCCGATTAAGAAATTGGTAAGAACTCTCTTTTAAGCTCTGAGATTTAAGGTACAACTGACATTGCTGAATTTACGAGATATATTCTCTCAGTATACCGCTCGAAAATTATTTTAGAGTGTGGAAAAACCCTAGCCTTTGAAGTACGTGACGTTTCTTCTTAATAGTTGCTGTGATTAGTTATGGCGGAAATGTAAATAAGTGTATGTTTATCTTTATGTACGAGAACCGGACCGTGAGAGGCCATCAGGGACATTGAACTAACCTCTGAAAAGGGTGTTCAACAAGTAATAATTGTTAGTATCTTTGAAATAGGAACTTATGTATTATATCTGCATGATATTGGTCTTCGAACAGGAGCATTTTCTTGCAGTATCCAAGAAATAAATTACTGATTACTTCCTTTGACACTATTGATACGATAAGACTAAGCACGGCACTAAACGTCTCGTGAATCCCACCAAATATAAACTTTGTTGCGATTATTAGTCAACCAAGTCGCTAATTTTCGTGCTCGACCCGAACAGATGAGTTTCATCCTCACAGCCGACTCTTGCATACTAAAGGACAAAGTAAGTAACATTGAATGTCAGTACCCACATAATTACTTGGCTGAATACTTGCATGCCAGTACCTACATAATTACTTGGCCGAATATCTCTGTTTTTAAAGGAATGCAATTTTGTTTCAGTGCTTGAACAAATCTAGCAATTGTTCCTCTTGCGTGATTTTGTTAAAACATCATTTTTAAGTTGTTGACTACAACGTTGATGGCTAAGTTATGTACCTTTAATGTGTCTCATCAAAGCTTTTGCGTGAATGTTCGTTGTAATTGCAACTTCTTTCCACGAAGAGATATATTTAGAGTTTTAGATACGTTACTCTTCACTTTTTTATTTAACAGCAATGGTGACTTTATTAGAGAGATGCTAGGGCTATCTAGTTCTCTCTTACATATATCTCTTCAAACGAACACATACAGCCATACCCTGGGAGTTTATAATCCTTTCCTTGCGGGATTCGAACCCGCAACTCTTAGGTTGACAGGCAAGGACTTAACCCTCCGCCACCAGGGTTTACTTAATGCCTAGCCTTAGCTACAAACGGTCTTCTAGATCCTTTAATTTTGACAAACTGTTACAACAATGTTAGAGAGGAGTTTCTGAGCATGTACCCAATTATGGGTAAACAGTCAATATGTAATCTAGGTTACTTGACTAGTAATGTTTCTGGTAACCCTTTAAAGGTATTTCGAGTGTGAATCAAGGCAATTAAAAATAATTATTTAGTTTTCGTAGATTGATAATTACTGCTTCCTCTTAACAACTTCTTTGAAAACATAGCTATGAAAATATGACATTCATTCAAAGTAACTTATCTAACACGTCTTCTTCAAACGACCATCAGTATTAGCTATCTATTAAATTTATCTTTCACGCTCCAAAATATTCAAGAGGCAGGAGTCTCCTAACTCATATATCTCCTGGTGTTTGAAACTAGGTCGTACCATAGCAATTTATACTCGTGTAATACACCATTCCTCAATGGAATATTCTCGGTTACATTCAGGGGTATTCACGTCTGGCAGCATATCTATGTTAAATTGACCCTTTCCCTTTTTTGCTTGTGCTCCATATTAGTCTTATCTTGAACATACACCGATACGAAATTGTACCCAAGGACGGTAACTGAAGCTCTTGGGAGTGATGTAAATGTGTTGAAGCCTCCTATTTAGCCGAGTTCTTCGATAAGCACAATCCGGAGGAAGTTCCCTAGAGGCAGTCGTGGTTTTCAACCGCAATCTTCCTATTTGGTTAACTTGCCACGGCTGGTTTGCAAATTTAAGACTGCTGTAACCGAAGCGGTTTGGCGAAGGTAGGTACTTTACGATGCCCCCCTTATCTCAATGGGCCGCAATTTTTTAGGGCCTGGAGCTTTTTCGAGAACTTTCTCTCATTACCTGGAATCATGAGAGAGCCCCTATGTCCCCGTGATGTTGGCTGTATGACAAGAGAATGGGAAACTTTCCCGGCCGGAGGCAGGGATGGAGGTGTTGCACCTTACCCTGTGGAAGCCGTATCACCGCGGCATGGGTGCTTTGGAATTCGCGCACCGTGCAGTGGTATGGAGTCTATTCCAACAGGTAATCAATTCGTAACCTTCGCTTTCTGAATAAAGAGCACGGAAAGAAGTGCATTCTAATGCGTGCATCAGTCGTCGTACGTCTGATTTAGGCTCCATTTAAGAGCATTCAAACTTCAAGTACCTACATAGAAAGATATCATCTCCGAGAAAAAAAATAGTAATTATTTTAGTCTCTCCTACCAAGATTCAGCTGTCAATACCAACGCCAATTCAACTGTAATTATTTATGATATAGATAATGACAGTTGAAGTGCTTTTTGAAGCTGATCTCCGTCAAACAGTTAAGTAAAGTGATATCGGAAATATTTATATTAATTTTTTTGCCTTGGGTTGTCACCTTTAGTTATGCATACAACTTGGGAAAAGGTCATTTACATTTATACAGGTCTGCGATGGAAATCACGGAGCATAATTAGTTGAATTTGCTATGCGATAAAGCTCATATAGGATAGAAAAGGAAATATATACCTTTGGCATTCCGGGATAAGACTCAGACCACCACACAACTCACAATTCCCGATTCTTAGGGCAGTTTTACCAGAATTTTCAGGGACAAAGACATCTACTTTATCTATTTCTTTTACAAATTACATGAAACTTTTTATGCACAATTCGAAAGTCTCTAGTCGTGTGTAACATTCAAAAAGACCCAAAGAAGTGAATAATAAAATGCAAAATATATGTCTATATTTTATGGATCGAGATTGAGACGCCTTAATCCCCTCTTCCACATCACCCCTTCTCACACGGTTGGATAATGTGTAGATGTAATAACATGTATACCATGAGATAGGAATAGATAGAAAAGAAATTCAAGAAATTTGCAAGCGCAAAATTGAGGCTAGGGCTGTAAAGTGGAAATCTGGCAATAAAATTCAAGACACGAAGTACCTCCTTACGAATGATCAATTACTTATCGTAGGCGACCGAAAGCTGAGGGAATTTGCAACGCATAAGACTGGTGGGTAGAGTTATTACGCGAGGATTATATGGGAAACGGAGAAAGGATTAAGAGAAACCCAGCGTGTGATTATACTACGAAAATTAAAAGATGACTAGAGTCCACAGTTTTACGCTCCATGTGACATGACGATCGGGAAACTTATCTTGACAAGATATCCACTTAGCATACATGTACGAATCGGGATTCCCGAATTCCTGATTCTTTGAAAAATCTCTGTCACCTCCGGTATTTAAACTCGTGACCTCGGAATGGGTCGCCAGTTCCTACTCTAACCACCAAACCAACCCAATCCACATACTACCACTTCCTCTGGTACGGTGGGCATCCGCTCACCCGCTTCACCAGAGAGCGGTGGCATATAGTTTCTTCCCCCTTGAGATCTTCTCACATCTCCCAGGCCGTATCTGTCTCCCTATCCCTCCGAACCCCCGAACTCCCTCAGGGATGCTCAGGATACGCATTTTACACAACCCCTTCATGCCACCACTCCCTCCATAACCCACACCCCATCCTGACCCCTTTCCATATCGTCCCCTCGGGAGCCGTGAGTGATTAGGCGGAGGCCGGGCGCCCCCGCTACGCCGAGGGGAGAATACCAGATGAGGCGGTTGCGCGGGCGAAGCGGCAACTTCTTCTCTCTCCTCCGGTCGCTCCTTCTCTCGGCCCGGCCCCCCGTGGGTACCGGGGCGTGCACGCCTCGGCGGCGGTGACGAGGGTCGCTCGGGCACACCGGGGAGAGAAAGAAGAGACGGGGAAGTTTCTGCGAGGAGAAATAAGGTCCCGAGCTTCTCCTGGGTTGCATCGACTCCTTGATGGGTTAAACAGGGTTTAAGGGAGGAAGGGTGGAGGACGATTAAGGGTTCTGTGACCTTGATTTCAGGCCGTGATTGTGGATTCCTTTTAAATGGCTTGACAAATTTAGCTAACAATTTATGTCGGTCTTGTTTTTAATAACACCAAAGAATAATTATGTATTCCACCATTATTATTATCATTAGTTCCCAAGAGTTTTCACTATTACCAACCATTGCTGTTGCACAAATAATGAAGTACGCTGTCACGCGCATAGGTACAAATATAAGCACAAAAAAGGGTGAAACACGCCATGAAAAAATTATTTTACTTGAATGAGATATTAAGCAGGCTGAATACTGGATATTACGATGAATATTGGATGGATGTTAAAACGTACTGGAAGTGTAACTGGCTAACACATCTGAATGGCAATTGAAATATTCGTCTTCGTATCCCGGTCAGGTCAAATATTATTTAATGTTGAATGTCACCCACTTTGTTGCATTATTTTGCTATTGGTACCATGCCGATTTGGATTAGTGAGGAGCGTCTTCTTCTATTTTTCTTCTAAACAACCACACTTGACGTGTTTCCTCTCTCTTCCTATTCATTAATGTATGCATCACTGCTCTCTTCACCTTGTCAAGCATGACTATATTTTTCATCCTTTTCCCCCTTGTTCAAAAGCATCCACTAACCCAAAGATTAGTATGTTGCAGCTCTCCACTGCATTTACAACAAAACTAGATAACCGATCTAGTAATTCATAATTTCTTAATTTTGACATCACTCACAACTCGCCTCGTGTACTCTCCCCCCTAAGCCATCCTTGGTATTCGTTCTTCCGTGAATTATCTCCTCTCCCATCTAATGCCTCAGACTAAGTCCAAAAAATATTTTTTCTACTTCTTGCTGTCCTTTTCTTGAGTTTTCATGAAGTACCATTTCTCCCCACGTCATTGTAGACGATCATTAGTAATCTTTTCCTTGCATTTGATCTTCAAGATCAATTTTCAACTCCACTTTTCCATTAATTTTAATCATCTCTGCTGTGCTTTGTTCCCATTGTGTTGTGCATTTATTTCTTTCTGTTCGCCATACTCCTCCAGCCTTCTTTAAATCCAAATTTCTAATGACTCATTTTCTTAGTCTCTCTCCTTTAAGACTAAATTCTGGTTTCATGAAGCGTCGTGGGTTCCAAATATAACTATATTTACTTCATGAAAGAAAATATCCGCTGATAGTCATTTCTTACTTGTGAATTAAAATATATAAAAAAAGGTAAGAACAGGGATAATTTAAATTTTGAGTCTTAGTAATCGTTTTATCCTTTTTTATAGTGACAATTACAATCCAGTGACTCTCGTAACAAGCGTGCCGTAGCTAAAATTGTGTATCGTAAATTTAATATTTTCATGGCTTTACTTGAAAATAGTTTACACCTCTTTGCTATATCTAAAATTAAACTTAAAGAGCTTAATTCCCTGATGAAAGAAATGAAGCATAATTTTGCATACATAGCGTATTTTAATAGAATAATAAGAATTATACTTAATCGTTTATGCATTTTGACTCAGGCTTCATCAAAATACATAAATAAAAATAATTTTTAAACAGTATTTATTTATCATTCAGGCCATTTTCAAATGTACCCTCCGTAAAATATAAAATATAAGTAATGACACTTTTACTTATAAATTAATACGGCGAAGATGAAACGCAAAAACTGGCTCTCTAAATGAATTTATTCATCACAATATTCCTAAGCCTTGCTAATTAAATCATACACGGTCAGTTTTACATTTACTTTAGAGATAACAAATTCTTATCGAAAGTTTTTACATATTACTCATTCAACGGGTATTTCTAAGAATGTTGGTGAAATAAGAGCCCTTAGGCAGTATGCCTTTCCAATTTTATGGCTCAATGAGTGCGAGAATAAGTCTGGAATGGAAACGAAACTTTGACTGACGAAGGGGAAGCGGTTTTATCCTCGTGGTGATTGTGAAAGCAATTTTCCAAGTCATGTGGAAAATAATTTTCCAAGCACCATTCTTTCCCATGCTTGATGTACAGAAATCAAGAAAACGTTAACTTATACACAATCCATTTTCCAATATTAGCCCATAGTATTATCACAGCCTTACGTGTGTCTGAATTCAGAGACGATGAGGGAACTAACATAATAGTGTAAGCCTCTCAGCGGGGCTGAAGGTAATATGGATTTACAATTGAATGAATTGGAAATATATCTCCTTTCTCTATTCTCTTCCGATTTACCCTACTATCGGCGCAAAAAAGGTGGAACGCTGAAATTTCAGCATTTGTACGGAATTCCGGCAGAGATCCATAGAATTGTTTAATATACCGTTTTACTCCTTGCTTATTTTACTACAAAATGCATTCATTGAAAAGTGTTTAATTGTAAACGTTTAGCTACTACGGTCGAAAGAGTGAAGAAAAACACGCGAAAAACGACGAGAACGGCGAAACATTCGTATTCTTCATCTCGTCTCGGCCTAAATATTTTATTCTTGCACTTCATTGTTTTTTATGAAGAAAACGACATCTCCGAATTGCAAATATTCTCTTAAAATTAATTGTTACCAATTCTTTGATTTTTTAAAATGCCGAAAGCTATATTTAAATTTCCGAGATGTAGAAAATATATAAATATCGAAGTTCCGTATGCTTTATGGAAAAAATATTGTAAAACTTTTCATGTAAGGATATGTTGATATTCTTCCAATTAAACTAAAAATGAACCACAAAGAAGATAATCGCCCTGCGGCAATGCACACTACCATTTTGCGCAGTACGTAATGGTGAAACTCCTGGCCGCGCGCACCTCAAATCTCTGGTAAGACATCTGTCTAGCACTTATGTACAAACTATCTAAACACTCAATACCTAATGTTAAATTTAATTTCATATCATTTATCCATTGAAAACGTCTTCATAAGCAACAAATATATGATGGATTGAAATAAATTAACACGTAATGCATATAAAAAAACATCTACACTCAGAATGTCTGCATTTTTTTCATTATCACACAAAACATATCTCAAGAGGAAACAATCGTCATGAATAACAAATAATTGGGTTATCACAAGAATTTTAATAATAAATTCATCAAAAAAGATATACAGGCATAGGAAGGCCAAAGCTCTCATTTTATTCAATAGGTAAATAATAAAATGTTTTTTTATATGCTAGAAGTGTATTGATTCCATGGATCGTATTATTGTCACGAGCTGAATTAAAGTGTCTAATTTATGACACTGAATTAAATACCTAATTGTGAATTATTCAACATAAATCAATCCACATTAAGTTTAAAGAATTCAAAACATCTAGGGCCTTCCTTTTACTTGTCCAATCAGCACCGGACACAGGTCTCACTAGAGGCGTCTTGGCAATGAGATTTGTGGCGCACGCGGCCAGGAGTTTCACCATTACGTACTGCGCAAAATGATAGTGTGCATTGCTGCAGGGCGATTATCTTCTTTGAGGTTTATTTTTAGTAAGAGGAAGAATATCAACATTTCCTTACATGAAAAGTTTTGCAATATTTTTTCCATAAAGCATTCGGAACTTCGATATTTATACATTTTTCTATATTTCGGGAAATTTAAATATAGCTATCGGCCATTTAAAAAATCAAATTTAATGGAAAATTTTAATTTAAAAAGAACATTTATGATGCGGAGATGTCGTTTTCTCCATAAAAAACATTGAAGTGCAAATATTAAATATTTTGGCCGTGACGAGATGAAGAAGACGACCGTTTCGCCGCTCTCGTAGTTTTTCGCGCGTTTTTCTTCACTCTTTTGACCGTAGAAGCTAAAAGTTTACATTTAAACACTTTTCAATGAATGCCATGTATAGTCAAATAAGCAAGGAGTAAAACAATATATGTATTACACAACTCTATGGAGCTCAGGCGGAATTTCGTACAAATGCTGAAATATCAGCGTTCTACCTTTTTTTGCTCCGATAGTGGGCGATATTTTTTGCTGGAGCGATCTCACCTCCTCCTCAAGGTTGAGAATCTCAACGATTAAGAGTATTTTTCGCAATACAACATTTTAAATCATTTACGTTTATTGCGAATTTAAATCTCCATAGACAACAGTTCTCCGTTCACTTGTCCCCTGTCCAATGGCTCAACGTAAGGTTCTCTCAACCATTCCGTTGCAAACTGAAAAGCTTTCCGAGGACAGGAAGGGCTGACTGAAGGCCGTGGCTAGGGAAGAATACTGGCTGGACTCGTCGCCAAATTTTCCCGACACCCACGGCGCCAAAACTACGATCCACACATCACACGACGTCCCTGGCCCATAGATCTGTGCCAATTATACGCCCTCCAACGGAGTCATCCATTAATTATCGGAGCCAAACCCTCCCATACGGGGCTTCACCTGCGCATCATAATCCCTGTTAGTTCGGCGCCAGTGCCTCTTTCCCCATAAGCAACCGACTAACTCGACGGCCCGCAACCAATTCATGGTAAATGGAAGAAAATGTAGCCTGCTGTTCACCCACGGGCCAGTCTTCGTAGTTAATAAAATTGCATTTGATATAAATGAATCCGGCCGTTAAAAATTATATTTTTGGCCTCAAAGGGTTATCACATGCTAAAAATGTTTTTTATTATCCTGTGCCATCCGCACTCAATACCTTCCGATATATTTTTTTTTATTTTTATTGCTTAAATTGCCCCATTTTTATACACTTATCAAACAACATACTTATAACATAGAGCATAGCTTATTTTGCCCATAAATTCATAATTATTTATACAAACTTTCACCTTCTCTTTCGGAAATATTTAATTCAAATACATTTTATATGCCTACAAATCAAAATCTGAAGTTTTCATTATTATACGTAGTTCCAGACTTGTGTCGAATGAAGATACGAAGTAAAACCGTGAGTAAAAATTCGCAAAGTAATATGAACATTGGGACAAGTAGAATTATGCTAATGGAATAACTCCATGGGCCATCAGCTACCTGTTGCAGTATTAGCGTTGAAGCAACTGAACCCAGCTGTCTTTATGTATTTATCCTTAATTTTCCACCAACGGTAAGTGGCAACAATACAGAGTTTGATATCGGGTCCTTTTCAGAAAATGAAATACATGATACTTGATGCATTTCCATTGCCTGAATTATCGAAATATTTGAACGCCTGGTAAAAAAGCTTGAGAAATATATTTTGGTTCCTTAAAAAAGTATCAGTTTAACTAATCCGTACTTAAAATTTCTTTGGTATTTCATCACAAATATAGAATTAAGAACCACTACGGAAATCATAATGAGTTATATGATATTATTCAATAATTAATCATTAAAATGCGAAGATTTACCAAATTATTGTCAAAATAATAATGTTGTGACTCGGAATATTGAAAGACCCTGTATCTCGGAAAAAAGAAATAGCATATAGCAATAAATCGAACCCCACCCCTTATTTAAGAAAAAGGATATTATGAATGATTTCAAAATGAGGATTCATGCAGACACTAAACTTCTATTGGCTGTGAGGAGAATAGCAGGTGGAGAGCTGCAACAAACCAATTTCCGGATTGATTATTAAGGATGATCAGTTTACAAAGGGCAGGTACAATTTTGCTATCAGTCGCAAAATAGATGGCCACTCCAGAATGAAGAGAAAACTATATCTACCCCGATCGACCCTAATCGATTGAACTGTCTCTGTCAATCAGACCACAGTACAACAAATAGTAATGTAAATTATACTTCTTCCATGTTTATGAGAGTAATGATATTTTAAAATTGGTTTTCATACGTGTGTCTTTTCAAATAAATGTAACCTAACTTCCGCTGCTTTTCTTACGTCATAACTTACAGTCATCAGGAATAATTATACTTGCTTTTTCCTTTATATTCCAAAAGTTTACGTCTCAGGAATTTTACGTTTCACTGTCAAACATTTAGATAAAGGTAGACATATCATTCTGCATGGGGCTTAGTTTTTACTGCCGAAGATATTTTAAACCTTTATCTCAACGTATGTCTGTAACTCAGGGTTCCCTCATGATTTACGCTCGGTGGAATGGAATATTATTGATGGAGTCTGAAAAGTAAATTTATGGCCCCACTTTTTTTGAACAAAGATGATTTCTGAACACATGTCCCCCGATATTTTTGTTTGTCACGAGCCAAATCAGTTCAAAATGGGCATAAATTTGTTTAGTTGTTGACATATTTTTCATTGCATAAATTTTAACTATTGATGAGCCGAGCACAAATTAATATATTTTTCCTCACGAATAATAAAGTAAATTACTGAAAGTGAAAGGTTACAAAATGGCCAGTGTTTACATGGGTCAAGGCTAAGTTTGATTGTGATTTATAGCTTGCAATTCGAGTCTTAGCTTATTATCATTTAAGTTTGAGTAATTCTAATGGCATTTAACGGCAAAAAATTAATTTAGACACCCGAAAAATGTAAAATGAGAAGATCATCTAACCAGCAAAATAACGCTATTTATAATGAGTGGACGAATAATTTCATTTAGAAAGAGTGGACACATTTGGCAATATAGGAATGGTATCAGATTGTTTGTTAAAAACTAAAATATATCACTTTTCTGTGACTCAAATGGGGTCATTATTCCTTTTTTATTATTTCTTGTTTGGTTCTATGGAGTTTTATTGCCTAAGAATATGTTTGGATACTATATTTACTAAATTAAATAAATTAAAAAGATGTTAGTATAGCTACCAATTCCTTGATCCAAGACAAATGAGTGATCAATTCAGATTCATGTTTTCTGGTCTCTATATGAAGATGATGGAAAAATGTCGGAACATAGCTATTTATTAACGAAATCTTGTGGAAAATTACGACTGAGACTCACATTTTACAACTTATTTCGAATATCGTCGTTAATTGCCAATGGTAACGAAGTGTCACACAAAGCTTTCTATCCTCCCCTCAACTAATACTGAATCTCGATCGTTATATAACAACCCTTTAACCCGGCGGCGCGCGTCAGTAGCCAGAAAGTTTCTAGGCCGCAACCGCTGTTGTTTGGCGTGGCTCGTCGTGACCAGCAACGGTCCCATTTGACCGCCACCGGTGTGCCCTACACCGCTACATTATCGACTCGCCAAACAACAACCTGAACAACCGCCCGGACACTCTATCACCACCGTGTCCCACGACCTGCCCATATTCCCGGTGCCTTTCAGGGCCGTCCTACCGCCAGAAACACCACTACCAAGCCGCTCCTCTTCGGGTCCCATTACCAGGGACGACATCCAATGCAACCACGCACACCAAAAACAATACCTTCTGTTCCCACCGTCAAACACCACCACCACTGCCACACTCCTCCCTCTTGCTTGCCCTGGACCCCGAACCTATCACCTACCGCCCTCTCCGAGGTAGTTTCAAGTTAAAAAACTTCACCTCTGGTGACCTCCCCCCTCCTTGCATTCCCCCCCTCCTCTCCCACAAAACCTACCACCCTCTCCATTCCACTCCTTTTTGATGAATGTCTCCTAGTTTTATGAGAAAAGGCACCGTTGAAAATGACTGCACTCCGTCGCTGAGTTTTCAGGAGGGGACGGGGTAGCATACGTACTGCAGGGGCGGGGGGTCAGGGGACGTCATAAATAACGTCAAGGGAGAACCGGAGGGTTGGCGAGAAAAAAAACAACGATAACGTTGGGGATGGGGTGGGGGGAGGGATTGGGGTGGTTGAAGGGAGGCGCGCAAGGGAAACGTACGATTGTTTTTATTTTTCATTATGCTGTCGTTCAGCCTCTAGAGCGAGGAGTTCGAAAAGTTGGAGATATTCCATATTCGTGGCGGCCGCGACAAGGGTCCAAGAGTCCAAAAGTAACATTCGAACGGAATATACCGTGAGGATAGATAAAGCGTGCTCCGTCATGATGGGCTTCTGGGAGAGAGCATATTTTTATCTGACCCCATCACCCGAATGTCGGTCGAGTGTCTGCCTGGACAAAGAGGAAAATGGACTATAAATATCTCTCTCCGCGAAGTTAATGATTTATTACGTATTGCTTTTGATTCCGATTAGTAGGTGGATCATATTTGCGAATGGTAAACTCTCGCGAATTATGGGAATATCTACGGGATTAGCATCTCTGATACTAGTGTCTTTCTCCGAAATGTATATGCCCATTTGTCGTAATTTTTTAACGTTCAGGTGACAATGGGTATGAGAGGAATATAATTGAAGGAAAAATAAGGGAGAAAATCCCAAGAGGAAGGCCACGGGCTACGTAGACCAAATAAAGAGGAAAATAAATAAGGAGAGCAACCAGGGAGTTAGGGAACTAGCATTAGATAGTACGGGGGGCTGCAGTCAACCAACCTTAGGATTGAATGATCAATGTTGGTGATGGTGACATTTATTCCGTAATTTATTCGAAATATATTCATGAAAGTATACTAGGGGTCAATTCTTGAAACGCCGTGATAGTCATTTTATGGGTTAGAAACATACTGGGGCTCCATATAAGTGTAACATTTAACACACACACCCAATATTTGCCATGTTATGGGTAATTATTGCATGCGGACAGGATAAGAGAACTCGTAAATAAAGAAAAGACGAGGCTAGGCGATAAAATTTCTATTATCCCGTATGATAATTAATATTAACTTCAAATTTCCATAATTATTTTTCTACCTGTAAAAAATAGAATTTTAACGGTCAAAAAGGTTGATAGATTAAAAAAAAACTTTTTTTTCCAAATTCCAAATATTTATGTTCATTATTTATTTGAATCCTGGAATATCTCGGCCATAAGAATTCAAAAGTTGCTAAATATGAAGTGGGACTGGAAAATTTTGACATATAATTGTAAAATACTACAAATGACTTAAGATTGATTATCCTACTTGACCCTAATTCAATGAACATGGTCACCCACAGTTTTACGACTAACGTGTTCATCATCATAATCAGAAGATGTTTCATCCTGAGGTTTATGAATTGCAGCTCTCCGTTCATTTCAGTCGAATGCCAATTAATGTGCTCATTAAATGAGCAATATTTCTATCTTCCATCCCCGTTCAATTGGTCCTTCATGCTACTCGTAGGAGTAACAATTTCATGGGTTCGGATTGGTTTGGTAGCGAATGTGTTGCTTGACCGCCCTCAGGGGAAGAATTCGTTTCGCGACAGAGGATTTTCTGTGGAATGCCATACCCATAACTCATCTACATAGTCGAATGTGAAGACTACTTGCCTCCCTTGCGGAGTTAATTTGTAATCAGTGGAATCTTACACTGAAAAGGATCATCTGCCACTATGTTTATTTATCACTGTAATGCTACCTATCTCGATTCCACCTATATAATGGCGGAAATTATCTATGATGTCGATTTCCTTCCCATTCCCTTTCATTTCTGTTGCATGGCAGTTTAATTAATAATTAAGGAGAAAAAGGGACGGAAATCAGGCAACTGGCCGATTCAAATGCGATCTCGCAAGGAAATCAAGTAGTTTAAACGTACGAGATGTCTTGAAGCCTAAAACGAGGAGTTTGCAAGCGGCGGTTGAACTCCTTCGGCAAACCAGCTAACCCACCGAATGTGCGCAATAAAAAGGCACATTTCGCTGAATAGACCGAATGCAACGGCGCAGGGGACAACAAAACTGTTCGGTAGGGCGTAAACCGCAAGTGGAGAGCGTGAACGTCGGCAATGTGAGTTGGGTTAAGGGGCGGTTGTTGGCGATTTGGACGTTGAGGTCGCGCGTTCAGAGCGTTCAGGTTAGGCCATTCTGGATGTTGAAAGGGGCGAGGCGGGCGCGGCACGGGAGCCGCATAATGGTGGCCGGAAAGAAGGTTTGGTCGGGAGCGAGGAGGTGTGTGTGGGATTGAAAGAATGGTCGAGATGAGATGCTGAAACCAATGGGGATCGGGCGAGGCAATCGATTCAGGCCACAAATCGCCTCTTCGGAGTCGATGGTGACATCTCTTGCTGCCCCCAATCATTGAATCATCGGCGAAGTTAGCGCAGCTGCTCACAGCCATGTGGCTTCAGAATCACCCCTTAATTCTTCTCTAAGCCAGCGTGAATGCCAATGAAAGCCAGCGTGCGCCCTCTCACAGAAAATATTCCGCTTTGCACTGAAGTATTTCGTGGTTCATTTCGTCACGGACCCGTTTTTTTGGTGCAATCGTATTGATTTTCTGTGCAATGATCTCGCCAATGTCCATCTGGGAATGTTCCCATTTAAATTGTGCTTGTTGCTTAGCCGTATAAATAGCCTGAATGGGTGAGATTATTCTTCTCGTGAATTCCAAATTGCAGCGAAATGAAGGAATGGCCTTCGTCCGAGGAAAGACCAGATTTATGTGGAATTCTATTCACTCGACAATGGACTTAGACATAAAGACCGAATGGAGAGACTCCATGGGATTTTTTACCTGATTTTCTTTGACCAAACTGTCGATAAAATAATCGAAGAAGCAAACAAAACGTGGAATTATTCCTTTAAGATAGACCGTCTCCGCATGGAAACCTCTGACTAGGAATGGATTATAATGTTTCTGGGGTTAGTTCTTCACATGGGAATGATACAAGTATCTCAAATGCATGATTACTGGCGAAAATACAGTTTTTATAATATCCTTTTCTTTCCTTCAAGTATGCCCCTCGACCAATTCCAGATAATTTTACGTTTTTATTTTACATTTTGCACCCATTGGCAAGCCACAAGAACCGCGTTCATCCGATCTTCTTCAAATACGGCCGATACATCATTTTTTGAGGATATAATGGATAAAGTATGCTACTCGTCGAGAGAACAAGTATCGACAAGTCCATGATTTTATGGAGGTGACGATTGGATTTTCTACAATGTATTAAGGGAAATAAACAAAGTGTGGCGAAAAGCTGTACATTTTAGCCGAGCTATTCGGACTCATTGAAAACGTTTTAGTTTATACTGGAGTAAGTTAAACTGCTAAAAGTGGACTTGGACACGCGGGCTGAGTTGTTCATAAAATTTTTCAGATATTTGGAGAAGTGGGGCCACTATGTTTTTATGAATAGCTACTTCACCAGAATTGACATATTACCAAGTTTAGCCACTAAAAACATTCTGTGCTGCGCGCTGGCGCTCTGAGAACGGAAAGAAAAGAAACTCCCGTGGAAGTAACATAAAAAAATTAAATAAGGAGAGGTGGTAGAAAATTGGTCTGGCGACAGGATGTGTCCTAGAATGGAAGGACAAAGCATAAGGTGACTATGGTTGTTACACAGTTATCCGATGAATTGATGAACACTGTCAGTAGAAGAAATATTGAAAGTAGGGTTCCTGAAGCAGTTATGAAATATAACACATGCATTATAGGTGTATTAAATCAGCTTTTTTCCTACCATCTTACCTCGATGAAGACCTTACGTTGGTATAAAAAGGTTGCTCTACATATTGTACAAATTCTGCAGATGAAAAGTTTCTAGTTGCATAAAATATATTCAAAATGGGATAAATTTAATCTTCAAAGTTTTAGACAGTTTCATTGGCAAACTCGTCGACTGCGATCAGAATTGAGAAGGAATCTTGTTTCCCAGAGTAAATGCGCTCGATCACTAATACTCAATTTCCCCAAGTTCAACCCCATGACGGCCAAGGGCGACAGAAGAAAACTAGAAGATTGTCGACTTTTTCACCAAAAGGATAAATATAAGCAGACTATTTACTGCTGTCTTGATTGTCCGGAAAATACTCCCCTCTGCCTAGAGTGTTTTAAGGAGTTTCATGGGAGGATACTCTAAAACATATTTAGTTAGTATAAAGTAAGTAATCAACTTGTGCGAGAGGGCCATGTTTTTAATTAGTTTTGAGTTTCTGTGACTTACTTTTGAATAGGTATGTCATGACACGATTTAAACTGGTATTATTCGCAAAATGGCTTTTTAATGCATTCATACCTATGTGCTCATAAATGTTTACAGATTTTAATTACAAACATTTTTCAATTGAAACTATAAATCTCAACTAAATATATAAATTGCCAGAAATAAAATTTTATCTGTACCTTTATGTATTTATGGCATAGGAATGAACAATAATATAATCAATGTACAATTCACCAAGAATCTTCGAGAGGGCATGCAAGCTAGGAAAAAAGGTTATAAAAGGCATGTATCCCAGTTTTCCCCCCAGTTGAGTCCTGCCTGCCAAATATGCACGGGTGATAAACGGCCAGGTGAACACCCTGTTTCCCAAAGAGTGCACGACCAGAGCTATACATGGTTTAGGTAAGAAATATTCGGTAATAAAGAACGTTGGATAAGAAGTTGAGGTTAGGGTTTTGCCCAATGATACCTGACTCAATAAAAAATACGTAGCAATTATCAATAACGTGAAAATCCCAAATCTTTGGTGAATATAAATCTTTCGTAAATGGAATAGAGGATTCCTTAAGCTGTGTAGTGCTGGGTGTATTCCCCTATAGCAGACCACGTCGATAGATGTTATTTAATTTCACCAATATTTGATTGAAAATAAAATAATTGTGATATTTGCAGCTCATTTGATCCAATTTTAAAGGTATTGTCGAGAAAAAATCCGCATTTTGGGGTCATACAGAATTTTAAAAACCGCAGTCAAAGTGATTGAATGGCTTCATTAGCGTTAAAGCTTTTCAGTCTTAGCGTGACTCTAGACTCATTGGTAGGGAAAAAGACTAAGAAATATGCTGAGGGATTAGTAGTGAACTATATTGAGTGCTAATTAAGGATACATTTAAAGAAAATTCTCGCTAAATACACACTAAATTAATAAGGGTCATTTAATATATCAACATTTTTCATTCGTAGTTTCAATTCCATCAATTTTATTAGCTCTTAACTTGAAAAATAATTGAAACTTTAACTTATAATTGGAATGAATGATAACCCGTGAAAGTTCATTTGATTTTAAAAATGTACGTTATTAGCCCTAAATGGGAGTCACTCAACGTTTTATGACGTCTATGAATAGAAGGCTGTATAGGTCTAAGTTAATTGATTCTTTTCGTATGTTTCATGAAATAATTTGCTCCGCGTAAAATAAGAGAAGTAGAAAGCATTGAAGCTTTCAGTTTAGCAATTATCAAGACACCTCAAGGGTACTTACATGTCCAGAGAGGTGTTTAAGCCGTAATACGAATGTTAAATAAAATTTTTCCTGAGTAAGTTTTGAAATCCAACTTCCATCCGATTATGTCCAATTTAGCTTTGTTCGTCGTTCATTCACGTGATAACGGAACTTTAAGGGCATACCTATGAAGTATATGGCTAATTCAACGCGTCAAAACGGTCGCTGGACTCAGCATAATTACTTTTACGTATTATCAGTGACTTTACTAAAGCCAGAACAGCCAAGGTTCGTATTTCTACAAATTACGGGGATTTTGAACTCTTGTAGAATATTTAATGCTCCAACGAGACATTTCAGTGCGGGCCGGCCGTCATCGCCGAATGCTTCACAGAGCGCGAGGGATGATAATGGATTGAAGCTACTAGCAGTGATTAACGGTAAATGCAAGTGATTGAGCTAAATTTAAATTTCGTTGCCGGTTTATCTCGCACCGTGATGCTCAATTTGATGTGCTGATTCAAAGTGCTCGGAGGTACATAAGGACCTTTCCGGCGTACAAATTTAATTTAAGCACTTTGCTATCTCATTTGGTATAATTTTACACGCTGTCGTAAAACGAGCGGATTCGTTCATCGAATTTAATATTGAAAATTGCGTATTTAAATTTTACTATTAGTTTCTGAGAAAGAAATGATGTTAGTTGGATTATCATGCTCTATAATGTTAACATCTAAGCATTTATTAATCGCTGTCTATGAAACATCTGGTAGTCTGGTGGGTTGAAATGTCAGTTACCAACATAGCACTATCTTAAAAAACGAAATATCAAATCCTAGGTGAAATAACACCACGTGGTCTAACGTGTAGCATATGCTTATGGAAAATTTCATTACAATTAAGGCAAAGGAACGATTCTATACCAGCTTCGAATGAGTATCACTACACTACCTAATCTTGGATTGATTAGTCAGTGAATTATTTATTTTCATGGTTCTAATACATTTGGCTATTTACGCAATAGTTCGGGAATATATTATATTCCTAATATTTGGGTTAGTTTTGTATTTATTAAATGTAAGCCTTTCTCTACTCTCAAATATACCTCGAGGCACGCATTTAAATCGTAAAAAGTACTCATAACTAACTGCCTTTTATTTATTTAAGAGTTAATACTGCCATCTTTATAAAAAATAATACAGTTGAACTCCAGAAATCGGTTGATGATATTATTTTTCCTTTGACGTACCTGGTTCCGAGTGACTTTTGAAACTCTTTTTTCCTAACGTGTGTTATAAATTTTACAGCCATTCATCGTTAATATTAGCATTGCCTAGTTTCACTAAAAGTGACCCTACGATGCCAATTTGTAGTATATTTGACGCATATTTATTTTTCAGGAAAATTAATGAGAGGCATTGTCGGTCTTCTTTTGTGGACCAGCGCGAAGTATATGTATTTTAAAGATCTTTTTAAAAAATGAGACCACCATCTGAAAAGAAACTATTGCGTCCACCACGAAGTTTAGTCAAGTAAAATAGTCGTTTATTTGCCATTGTGACAGACATAATCATAGAAAATATTGACGTAACCTAGTTATACTAAAAGTGGCTATTCGTTGCCATAATTTTAGTATCTATGACGCAAAATATTGTTTTCTTTTAGAAAATCAATAAAAGGCATTGTTGGTCTCCCTTTGTGGACCAGCACTAAGTATATGTATTTAAAAGCTCTTTTAAAAAAATAAGGAGATGGCCTTCTCAAGGAATAAGGCAAGAATG
This sequence comes from Pyrrhosoma nymphula, assembly GCA_963573305.1. Lineage (NCBI taxonomy): Eukaryota > Metazoa > Arthropoda > Insecta > Odonata > Coenagrionidae > Pyrrhosoma > Pyrrhosoma nymphula. The sequence goes on along the minus strand of OY754327.1, from coordinate 142,584,513 downwards.
ATGGCGTCCGGCGTGAGCGAGCGGATTTCTTTTATATCTTCCGCCCACTGTTCCTCTTTCTCTCTCCTCGAGCCATGACCCAATTCTTTTTTCTTCCCGAGAGCTCCCTCCCTCCTATCTTAGCAAAAATATTTCTTTCCAGCTTCTTCGCCCTTTTACCCCTTATCCTCTCTCACCAGCCTCCTAACTCCCCTGGCACTGTCTTCATACGAATACCCTGCGAAACATTGAATGTCTCCGTGCTATACGGCACATCCCCTCCCCATCCCGGCCATCTAACCCTACGTCTACTCCCGCACCAGCGATATCCACCTCCCACCCACTCTTTCCTACATCTGCGGGGGATATCGGCCTTATCCCCGCACCTCCACAATTCAACCGAAGGAAATATCGTGTACTGAGCACCTTTTTACTCCTTGCGCCAGCCTCCATCTTTCCAGCGACCACCCCATTCTTCTCCCCCTCCCCTACCCACATACGTCGCCCGCGGTACTCCTTTCCCCAACGAACACTCCCTTCTCTCTCCGAGTCTCTTTCCGAGAGCAGCCCTCCATATCCCTTCGGGGTGCCGAATTTATGCATCTCTCGGTCTACCGTCCCCACGGGATCGGGAGGCTTGTTGGTGTTGGTGGAGGAAGGGAAAACTTGCCCTCGTTTTATCGCGTGAGCCGATCTCCTCGTCGCTGAAAAGCGTCTCTTGGCCATTGGAATTCCTGAGGGAGGCATGGCGGTGGGGCGGGAGGAGATTTTGTGACGGCTTCTTAAACATAACCAAGCAAGAGATACTGTTTAAGCCTCATCGGGGCCGACGTCCTCCCACCTCTTTCTAACCCTCCACTTTCCTTACTCCCTCCTTCATCTCTCTCTCTCTCTCACTCAATCAACCCTCTCTGTTGATTTCATTCAATATCATTCCTTTCTTTCCATCATTCTTGTATGACACTTTTCTCCATTTCTTCCCCTCCATCTCTCTCTCGAGGCTATGTTTTCGAGTTCCAAGCGACAACTTTTGGCTCTCAATTGAGTTGTCTTTTTTGGAATCCAACAACCTCCACGTGCTTTAATCGATCTGTAAAATTCTATTGGATTTATTCGTTTATATATTTTCTCCATTCTTTAGCCCAGGCATTTTTAGTGCCCATGGCTCTCACAGTTCAGTTGCATCCATATTCCTCCCCTGGTTACGCATACTGTTTGAAAATCATCGGAGCCACTATCTTTCGGATTTCATTGCTGAAATAGTTCCCCATGCATGCTCACGATAAAACTTAACGATAGCGTAAAATTCGATTCTGCCTTCGTTTTCCAGCGCCAAAAGATACAGTGCCATTTAAGAAAAAATTATTATTTGTTGACGCAAATCTTATCGCTTAAAAATATATAATTGCACAACATAGTATCCCTGAGATTAGTGGTAAAGTATGTGTAAGCAAACCGCAGGATATGTTTGGTTGGACGTCCTTTTTCGTTCTTTCTGAAGCCGCTTGTTATATTTAACTTAAAATTAACTTCAAAGTAGAAGAGGAAAGGGCCATACGAAACTCTGGAGAGAAAAGAAGATCCAGATGAATTGAGCACACCCTAAGGCATGATGAGTTAGTGAAAAATATAATTGAAGGAAAAATAGAGGGAAAAGTCCCAAGAGGAAGGCAAAGGGTGGCAGAGAGGAAAGTACATAAGAAGAAGAACCAGGAAGTAGGGGAACTACCATTAGATGGGGAAGGATGGAGTGCTATAGTCAATCAATCTTAGAACGACCTGTGTTGATTAACTTCATTGATTAAAAATGGCTCGCATATATAATGATTGATTAACTGCTAATGCTGACGAAGCATTTGTTTGCTGGTGTGACGAGATATGGAAGGCAAGTTCTTATCGTAACATATGAGTAAAATATGAATATATGCTCACAAATGATTAAGCAGAGGAGACCATGACAAGTGGCCAAAGCTCATTAAAGTGAAAATGAAAAAAACTTGATAAAAGACTGTATCAATATTGTGGAACAAATAGCTAACTCCAAATCCGTGATTGTTCCCCACCACTACCCATTCGCACTTACCCCCCCCCCCCCTCCTTCCTCTCTGCCATTTCCTCCCCAAGGGAACAGAGCATATTATTCATTCTTCTACCGCAGATGATGACGGCTTGACCGTTGAAACGTCCAAGTTTTCTTTTGTAAGTGTCCTTTTTGCGTGTTTTTGTGTTTGTTTAGTGTATCGCTGTTTTATTTATGCATGTGCATCGTCGCCGAGAGCGATTTTCTACCAAGACATTATATATATATATATATATATATATATATATATATATATATATAAATAAAAATAAACTTTGCCACAGGTGGGGCGGAAATAAATGTAGAAACACAAAAAAGAAGAACACTCACACACTATACGTTCTGATATTTCGGCAGCCGAGCTGCCTTTCTCACAGAAGGAAGGATACAGAATCAGAATGTGTTTCTATATTTATTTCCGCCCCACCTGTGGCAAAGTTTATTTTTATTTAAATTATCGCGTGTGTGATTTTCCACGAACTCGTATATATATATATATATATATATATATATATATATATATATATATATATATATATATATATATATATATATATATATATATATATATATATATATATATATATATAAATAAACTTTGCCACAGGTGGGGCGGAAATAAATATAGAAACACAAAAAAGAAGAACACTCACACACTATACTCACACACTATATAGTGTGTGAGTGTTCTTCTTTTTTGTGTTTCTATATTTATTTCCGCCCCACCTGTGGCAAAGTTTATTTTTATTTAAATTATCGCGTGTGTGATTTTCCACGAACTCGTATATATATATATATATATATATATATATATATATATATATATATATATATATATATATATATATATATATATAGATAAACACTCTCTCCTCCTTCTCCTCCTACCTCACCCTACCCCTTGTCCCCTGCCTCTCCACCAGTGCGTCACCCTCCGCCTGTGAAAAAGGTTGCTAGGCAATCGAAATATCAGAACTTAATTTGTGAGTGTTCCTTTTTGTGTCTACATCTAATTCCGCCCAACTTGTGGCAACGTTTACCTAGATGATCACGTGTGTGATTTTTCCACAGACATATATATATTGTGACATACCGGTCGTATGTCCTTTATTTATTTTATGTTCACCCTTACGTTTCGCGCGAGTTTGTTGGAGAGACGGCTCATGTCATGTTTTTGAATTACCGCTGTTGTATTTTGAGGTGCAGATGTTTGTGTTTGGTGTGAGAAAAGGTGGCGTTGGTGGTCGACTGTAAACCACATAAATACCTTGAACGAGGTATTTGTCGAGGCATTTTGTCATGGTGAAGGGCATTGAGTGGAGAACCTGCTTGAGGGAATTGGCGAAAGGCAAGGTGTTGGAGAGAAGAGGGTGACTGGCCTTCGTTCGGGAGTGCAACGCTGCGTGAGCTGGAGAGCGCGATCGTGAGCAAGCGGTCCGGCAAAACGTCGTGGAAGCCGTGCTGAGGAATCTGTCGAATTACCCATTGGAAACGAGTATCCATGCCGGGTGTCGACCTACAGCACGACTCATCCGTGGAAGCGACATCGTGCCGCTGCAGATACGCTGCTTATCCAAAGATTAAGTATCACGGGCACGTTACCACTCCCTTCCTCAATTCAGTAGAGATTGAGTGTTTCCTACATTCACTTCTCCCACCCGCTAGTTCCGTCCAATTGTCTCCATCGAAAGGTGTAGTGATTTTTGATTCATATTTGATTATGAAAATCGTCACCTGGTGTCGAGCAGGGCGATGTGCGTCAAGTTCTCAATGCTAAATTCACCGGTCAAATCTGTCCCAAGGGAATAAAACTACCCTTGGTGTAGAAAGTTTTCTCATTTCTTATTTTTCGCGGAGCATAGACTCCGTGTTGTATAACATATCTCCCGTCAATAATCTTCCGTAAGACTGTATTTGAAAGACGTGGAGCTTGTAAATTTTGTAGAAAGAGGGTTAATTTGACATTGTTTCACCATTAATTTGTCATTGTTTCACCATTTGGTCGGAAGGTTGTCCTTCCGTGTTTGCTTTGATTACTCAATCATGTTTCATAATTCATCAGTCCATTCATCCGTCATTAGTTAGTAAGAGGGTAATTTTTATTGATTTTGTGTGTGTCAACTGCTATTTTTCTAGTTGTTAAATAAATGCTTTTGTTATCCAATCGAACTTCAAGTCGTCTCTCAACGCATGACCTTAATGATTCTTAATTTTGGTTCTCTTTTGAAACCATCGCCGCGAACGCAGATATTCGGAAAGGCCCCCCTCTCCTTCGAGGATACGATCTCACTTGTCTACTTGCTAAGTAGCTTGGCCGCGGTTTTGTGAGGTGCCCCTTGGTCATTCCGTGGGTGGAGTGCGTCATTTCCCTCTCGCCTCGTGTTCGGCTTTGCTCCAGGAAGGAAGCGGGGAGGGAAGTATATATAATAAATAATTTCGTTCAAACAGAGGGTGAAAGAAAGAGGATAGGGAACACACAAAATTGTGATATATATAACCGCCGCCACTCCACCACATGTCCTCCCTTCATTGATCCCATTCCTAAACATACCGCTTCCCATCGTAAGACCTTCATTAAATGCTTCTCTCTCTCTATATTAGAAGCCCTCCCCGAATCAGCAACTAATATTGAATTGAGGACTCGTGAGATGGCATTCATCTGGTTCTTTAGGGCATTTGAATCGCCCGGGCTTAACTTGGCCCACTGACCAATAGCAACCCCTTTCTCCCGCTTCCCACCAGTTTTCTTCTCTTCTCCTGTTCCGCCCTCCCCCCCCCCCCCCCCCGAGGTAACAGACAACTAGTTAGTCTCTTGTCGCCGATGATGACGGCTTGCCCGTCGAAACGTCCCGTAAATTATTCTGTGAGTGTCCTTGTAGAACTCTCTAACTTCATTCTCACCCATAATGCCTTCTCTGTCAATGATCTTCACTACCTCCAAACCAAGGGCTGTGCCATGGGCAGTAGATTCAGTCCTTCTTACGCCAACCTTTTCCTGGAACTTCTCGAACAGAACTTCCTCTCTCAAAACCTTTAAAACCTCTTCTCTGGCTCCGATACATAGATGATATTTTCCTACTTAGGCCACATGACATTGACACCCTAAATTCTTTCATATCCTCTCTCAACGTATCTCATTATCTTTCACCTCAAATATCTCCTCCACCCAAGTAACTTTCCTAGATGTTGACATCTCTTTGCCCAACTGCAAATTTAGTACCCCTGTCCATATTAAACCCACAAAAAAACAGCAATACCTTCACTTCAGCATTTGTCGCCCCTCTCATACAAAGCGTTCTCTCCTATACTCTCTTTCTATCAGAGGTCATCGAATTTGTAATAATCCGGAATCCCTTGACCATTTCCTATCCAACCTACACCAGTCTCTTCTCCGTAGAGGATATCCTGACACCCTTTTGTATAAAAAAATACTCAGAAAGTCTTACCAACCTAAATCAACATCAGATTCAAACCCTAGAATTTTTTCCCATTTGCACCACATTCTATCCAGGCATTCAGTCCCTAAAGCATCTCTTTAAAGATTTATTTCCTATCCTTTCGAATAACCCAACCACTACTAATTTATTACCCAAATGTCCCTCCGTTACTTATAAGCTTCCCCCCAACCTATCAAATTTATTCCAGGCCACCAAACCTCTCAACAAATAAGTTATTCACTCCAAAACTCCAGCCACCCCATGCAACCAACCTAGATGCAAAACATGCTTAATATTTACCACGAACTGACTCCAGAATAAATTCCTAAATTCTCACCTTCCTTCCGTTTCCTCACCCTCCTGTACCACTTCGAACATTGTTTATATAGGTACTTCTGTGTAAGCTATGCCCGGCCTTCTACATTGGACTTTGTAGTACACCTCTCAATATATCAGAATAAATAATCAACGTGTCTCTTGCAATTTATCCTCTCAAAACTTCTCTCAATCTGTCGCTACTCACGCCGCCTCCCATACTACTAAACTTGACAATTGCTACAATGTAGCTGTTCTGGCCTCTCTACCCCCCCATAGCCACTCCAATTACTTTGAGAACTTTAGAGCAAGCCTGCATATTTTATTTCAACGCTCTTCACGCACCTGGCCTCAACCGGTCCCATTAATTTGTAAACATCCTCCCCTCCCAACCTTCAACATTGTACCTATAATTTTGTAACATCTTCTCCCCTCCCAACCTTCAACTTTGTATCTTTCTGTCTCTTAACTTGGTCATGGAAACTTCCTCATTTCGTCTTTTCCATTTCCCTTACCTCCATTCTACCCCTCCTTTACTTTTCACCTTTCCTCTCCTTACAGCTCTCTTCCCCTCACCCTCCCAAACATTTCCTCTTCATTCTTCCTTAACCTCTCGCTGAAGAAGGCGGCGGCGATCCACCGAAAATTTCAAAATTCGTGATAGTGTCATATTATGTTTCTTATTTTTAGTCACCCTAGTGACGAAGTGTATATATATATATATATATATATATATATATATATATATATATACAGTATGCCAAGAGGGTGGCCGATAAAAAATATACATACGGAAAAAAGAACACTTACACATAAAAATTTTCGATATTTCGGTGAAGTCTAGCTCCACCTTTCTCAAGGTTTAAGGTAGGATTCCTACCTTAAACCTTGAGAAAGGTGGAGCTAGACTTCACCGAAATATCGAAAATTTTTATGTGTAAGTGTTCTTTTTTCCGTATGTATATTTTTTATCGGCCACCCTCTTGGCATACTGTATATTTATCACCCGAGTGATTTTCCTGGAAGTTTTATATATATATATATATATATATATATATATATATATAATACATACATAAGAAATCTATGTCTGGTGTGTCAAATGTGATCGGTGAAATAAAATCGTGTTAATGGAGAAAATAATCTAGGAAAATTGGTTAAAATGAAGCTTATAATTATTATTCTGTAGGACTACGCCTTTCCCTACTCGGTCACTCTCGCTATTTTCATGTTCACTTATGTTTTTCAATCCACACGTCCTTTCATATTCCCTCGTTCCGCGGAACAGCCGTAGCAGTCCCGGCAGAACGGTTCGCACATCGCCGTCAACCCGCGTGTAAATCCCTCGCCGATTCCAAAGAAAAACCTTATGGCTGAGTTTTACGCAGCTACTCTACGACCCTCGTTCGGGGGAAAGGAAAAAAAGAAGTACCTTTCTCCCACCACTCCTGCCGCCTTTTTTTTTATTTTTTCCATTCCCGCGTCCCCTTTAGCATCCTCCAAAAACCCTTCAACCCTCCCTCCCACACCGCACCCAACCATTCCCAATCCCAGAATCCATTTCGCCACCGGGTTGTTCCCGTTCTCCTTAGAGGCGTTTCGTTTGCTTGGCTCCTCCCACCCGCGCCCAAACATACACACAGCTCCGCACACATACATATTCCTCCGTATGCCTCTCGCTGATCCACGTTTACTTTTCCTCCCCCTCCCCCCATGGCTCATATTTATAACCCTCCCTCCCCCACCCTTCCCGTCTTGCGGGAGTGCCGGTCGCGGAGGGTGCCGGGGCAGGTGGAGGGAGGGCGCCGGCGTCATACACGCGAGAGAGAGGCTTAAACAAAAGAGAGAGGCGACGCGAGAAACGCTCTACTCGCTCCTTTTTTTCACTCTCCTTCTTGCCCTCTTTTTCTCCTCCGAAGCAAGTGGGAAGGCTGTGGGAAGAAGAAAGAGATGAAAATGAGGGGAGGGAAAAAACGAAACGAATTTCTCTCTTCCTCCTCTACTTTAAGCGCAAGGACCAAGGAGAAGAAGATTTTGTGAGAGTTAACGCTTTGGTAATATTCCACACAATGTATTATTGCAGGTCTTAAGACTTAAAAAAACTCCATGAAACATGTTTAAATTAGGAGTTTTTTACAAATCAGATGATGAATCGTTGAACATCGAAACCAGTCGGTTCACAAAAGCTCTTTGTTAAATATTTCAGTGCTATCTCTTTCAAACTTCTAAAGTTATTTCGCCCATCCTCACATTAAAATGGAGGAATAAATAGGGAGGAAGAATGAAATAAACGATATAAAAACTGCCTCCTCAGAGTGTTTTCATTGCAGATTTTTCGTTACCTTCCCTTACTCTTTATAATAATTTCTATTGTCATAGTTTTCTTTTTAAACTCAGATGATGATAAGGTGAACATCAAAACTGGTCGGTGCATTTCTATGCTTTGTGAAATGTTTCAAAGTGCTATATCACTTTCAAACTTCAAAATTCCATATAGCTACTACGCTCACCCTCACGTCAAAACGGAAGAAAGATTAGGGCGGAAGAATGAAATAAACATAAAGAATGTTTGGAGTATTTAAGTTTCAGATTAGTCGTTATCTTTGCAATATATTCACCTCATTCTTTTTATTACCCTTGTTCCCCCTGCCTTTCCACTCTGCACGTCAGGAAAGAAGATAGAGGGAGTAGAGAGGAAGGATGGGGTAAGTAAGTAAAAGAATGAAAATTAATTATTATCAAATATTTTCTCTTCCTCCCTCATTTAATACCTATTTCAGTTCCTTTTTGCTCGTGTGAAAAGCATGTAGAGAGAGGTAATAAGGAAGAAAACATATAGAAAATAAATAATGTAAGATAAACGTCTTTTGGATCAATTTTTCTCTTCTAATCTCTTACTCCCCCTCTCTGCTCGAATGAGAGTATTGTAGAAAGGGTGGTGACGAAGAATAAAGAAAATAAACAGACGAAAAACCAATTTTCGGCAGACTTTTCCTCTTCATACTTCTTAACATACCTTGCGCTCGTGTTGGAAGGAGGTAGGAAGAGTAGAAAGAAAGAATGGAAGTCAAAAAACAAATGTTCGGCAAACTTCCATCTTTCTTCGTGTTCTTCTTCCTCTCTGCTTGTGTGCGAAGAAAGTGGAAAGGAGTAGTGGATTGGGAAGAATGGGAATAATGAAAAGGAAGCAAAAACGAACATTCGGAGAGTTGCGGATGGAATAGGAGGGAGGTATGGGAGGTACGGGCGGCGATAAATAAAGTGGAAGAGTTCGATATTTGCGTAGAGAGAGCAGAGGAGGCAGGCATTCCACTACCGGTAGGCGTTTTATGAGTCGGCCAGTGAATCCAATATCCCTCTGCCGCTGCAGCCATGGGTCGAGACCCTTCTCCCCCGTGATGCTGCGGCCATCATTGGGGGTCGCAGCGCTCCCCATCCTACCATCTCCACTCCAACCCACAGCCGCCCATCGGTAGTCTCGCGTTCTCGAAATTTACATTTCGTGCGCTCAGCACCGGGTGCCACTTGCGAATCGAGGTCGTTTGATTGGATCTTCGCTTGGCTATTTGCATATCTTGAGAGCGGCGTAATTATTTTGTACACCCGCTGTTTGTCGAGAGCCTCCATTCATTAATTCAGTCATTTACAGATTCATTGATAGCTTTTCATAGGGGCTATTTTTTAATCAGCAAATAGTTATTCCACCGCTCGCATCCCAACGTGGCGTTGAGGTAGATTATTGATGACGTAGATCCCTACACATTTACCCGGACTTTGGAGATGCCTTCCTCATCGCATAACCTGATTTTGCTGTGCGATATTTCATGCTTAACCTTTTCAAAATAGAGTTTCTTATTCGTAACTAGAAAAAATAATTTTCAACTTTTTCAATTCTTTTTATTTACCCATTTTTACAATGATTTTTACATTTTTACGTATGAACGTTTGTAGTGCCCGGTGGATGAAAAATTTGTATAATTCATTACCTCAATTAAAATCTTGAAATTTAACTATCACATATTTCAGTTGTAATAACCTTAGACTTTTGCTGCTTCTTGATTTTGAATGTTTATACTTGGGGCTAAAATATTATTCCGGAAAAGGAGTATATAAATACTATTGGTGTTAGATTATTGACGTTCAAATTATAGAACCTACAACGAAAGAATATAGCAATCTATTTATGCGTAATTGGAACTAATTTCTTATATCATATTCGAAATTACATTGGTAACAGTAATATATATCTATATATATATGTTTTTTTAGTTTGATTTTGAATAATTTATATTTCAATGACATATACATCACGACCTAGTAATGAGACCCCAAATAAATTGAAATGTTATTTTTCTTCTTGAAAATGTCTTTTACTTCAACTTTCACCAAATATCAAATTTTGATCAAAAATACAAGCCAAGCTGTGTTATAAAATGACTATTGGATAATATATTTTTTTACCCTTATTTTATTACATATTTACTATGACTCGCGATAAAAGATGTCTTCATAATTAGAAGTCAAATGAAAAGTGTGCCTTTCAGCCTAAGACGATTATATTCACCGTTCATGGACGAGCAAATGCCCCCAGAGTATTCATTCCTTTCAACCGTAGAAGATCATGGCACACAGGCTTTATTCCGCTTGAGTCGGGGGAGAAAAAACGTCAAAGTCGAGTGTCTCGCAATCATTTATTTCTCCGAACAGTATCACGAATAAATACCCAAGGCACGATTCACAGGGAGAATGAATCCACGGAATAAATCATTTTGCTTATTCTGCCGCCACGGAGAGTGCACACGCTGAGGTTAATAAATATCCAAGGGGAACGGTGAGACGTCTGTCTAACCACCCTCTCTATTCGCCTGTCTCTTCCCCCTCTTCTTCGCACACACTACTTCCGTTCATCCCCCTAGAGCCCGACCCCCCGAGGCATCCAACGCGGTGCGCCCAGTCGCCATGTTAGTATGCCATGATGCACCTTCTCACTTATGCCTTGTTTACACTACAGACTTAACTTAAGTGACTTCACTTAAGATTTACATTAAGTGTGGTCCGACAGCTACACTTGAACTTTAAGTCGACTGAAGTGTCGTGATCGTCAATTTCGGGAATTAAGAAACAGTGAATCTTAACAGTTGAGTATCAAGGCGAGCAAATAGTTGAGGCCACTAAACTGATGTCACAGTTCAATAAGGATTAATTAATTTTATTATCACCATAGATTTTCAGATGGCTGATCCTAAAAATTGTCATATAAACAGACCAAATGAGAATGAGTAAAAATTTTAAGAAAAGAAAAACTAAGAACAATGTCCTTTGCGGGAATTAGATTGTCCTCTTTGGATACATCTATATCACAGACATGTCTTACTTTTAAAGTTTTCCTTTTTAACAAATATCACGAACAAATCTCTGGCAGTTAAATGCGTAAGAAGGAGAGGAGCGTTGGGGTTTTTTGTTTGGTAGACCGTCAGAAAGGGTTCCACCATACCGGCAACATACAAAAAGAACACGTACGCTTTTGTCCTTTTTGATATTTTATTCTCGACAGCTTCAGGGAAATAGTTGATGTTTGGCGATAAAAAATAGATATTAGAAGTCAAATATAATTCCTGTTTAGTCTATTAATTTAAGGTACGGCTAAAAATGCTATTAGAAGTCAATTATATAATTCCTATTTTTTGTCTTCTACTGTTAGGTACGGATAAAAAAAATTACCTTAAAAAATCATTAATGGGAAACATACCAATGAACCTCAGTCACCTTGGGCTTCACCTATTGCAATTTGAACAATTCCATATGAATGAAAGGTATAATTTTAGGTTCCACATGAAATTTTATTAATGGGAGTTGATAAGGTCTGTGACTTCATACCCCTTCACTTAACATGAGAATTGTCAGTATCATAAGCAAAAATTCCAACAAACTGAAAATATTCATTATGGCTAATTTTACCCACTTTAATCATCAACATCACCGGAAAATATAACTTTCAACAATACACCAGGTACCTTATAAAACTTCCTACATTTACCAATACACCGCAAGCTATGAATATTACATTGTCCCCCACACGTGCTAAATATAGCTGCTTCCCCTTACTCACAAAGTTACCAGTTACAAAGCTATTCCTACCTGAAACCTCCCAAATTACAATAATAAAAACCTATACATTTCAAAATACATTACGCATAACACGAATAACGCCAACCGTGTGGAAATAGTTGACTTAAGTACGGTTCTAAGGTAACTGAAGTGAAGGTGTCCTTAAATGAAGCTGCTGACACCTACACTACCACCTTAAACGAACTTGTCACTTAACTTCTCACTTAAGATACAAGTGTAGACCCGGCATTAAGCCGTGTTCGAAACGAAGGGCACTTGCCCCCTGCGCCCTTCTGCCCCCTTCGGAAGGGCACTTCTCAAGTCCCGAATCGATGCTAGAGCCACCATTAGCGAAAAAATGTACTGAGTACAAATGAAGTCAGAATAAGTTATTTTCGAAGCACTTAACTTCTGCATCGATCTTTTCCATTTAGTTATTTGCTGTTTTAATATCTTGTAATGCAAATTAAAACTAATTAATTTTGCTTAACTATAGGGTATTCATTGTTGTTCTTAAATTCATTATAAATATTCTAATATCACTGTTTTACTCAATTCTTGAAGTCACTTTGTCTACTATTCTCTCCCGATGTCTGAATTTTGCAGCATTAGGTATTTCTTTTATTAACAGCTTTCATGTCATTTGGATTAATTGCTACACGTAGTTAACCACTTTCTTCATTCCGTACTTTAGTATTCTGCGTAGGTATCTGTAGTGATATTTCGTGGAATTCCTATATATCAATGAAAGTATCTTCCATACTTGTAAACTTTTCTTTTCTCGTCCTATCAGCTTCTTGATGGCTTGTAAAGAGATATATTATAATATCTACAGAACAAAATTAAATACAGTATTTTCTTTAAGTAGAGCAAAATTTTCTGGTACCTAAAAGTATAACTTTCAAATAATAAATAGCGTTAACACTGGTATTGGTAGGTATTATGATGCTACAGCGTCATTATAATGATTAGGAATTTGAGATTTATCTAGTTGAAATTTGTCTAATGCATTTAATGTTGTTTAGTTTACCTAATGAAGTATGGTAGTAGAAGTAGGTACCTAATTTATTTAGTTATTCAGACCCGGTTGTATTATCTCACTACGAAAAAACTATGTTAGTACACCTCCTTTCGATAAAACTCCCGTAAATTAACCAATAGACTTATATACTGAACAATATTAAAAATTTTAAGTTAATTTAAAGTAAATGGAAAATGAAAGTCAACTTTCGGTTAACGTAAACCAGTCATTATAACACCATACCTTAGTATTAAATGTTTTTAATTGGCATTTTAACAATTAATAATAATTAAAGCAATATTACTTCGTAATTGTGAGAAAAAAACATTATAAGTAAAACATCGATATAATATTTTTAATGAAGTAGTACTGAAAACAAACATTCATTAGATGCTTCTTACTGTGTGATTACATTGTTTGGAACTAGAAGCCAAGTCAAATTTTGACCAAAATGGATCACCATAGCTATGTATATATGAACATGATCAAAGTTATCCCACCGCACTTTGAAGCCCATCACGAAAGCATCAATCACAAAACAAGTCCCATGATTCTCCGCCTCAAGATGGCTTGAAGCGCAACGAGAAGGGGTCGAAAGTGTGCATCGCTTGCGCCCTTCGATCCGACCCCTTCCCAAGGGCCCTTCAAGCGGCCCCTAACGTTTCGGACACCCTTCGCAAGATGGCGGCCACCAACGAAGCGCCCTTCAAGGGCCCTTAAGTGCCGTTTCGAACACGGCTTTAGCTCATTCGCTCGACCTCCCCGCCCCTCTCTCCTTTAGCGCGTTGCGCGCGAGAATATGCGAGACGGCGTCTCTCCATTCACAACGGTCGCGTTTGAGCTCTCGGAGATCGGGATAACTAACCCCTCCGTTTCCACTCCCCGAACTCAGTTCCTCCTTCAAAGGAGACAAAAGAAATCCCTCGTCGACGACGTCCGCGTCATTACCGACGCATTCCGCCGGATGCGGCGGCGAGGCAAAAAGGGATGTTTATACCGAGATTCTGCTTCTTTTGCTCCATATTCGCAGCACTAGAGTTCCACAGTTGTCAATCTAACTCTGGAGTGGTTGAAAGTTTACTGCGTGAGCACAGGTTAGCGCAAGTGCCTTTGACATTATTAAATTTTATTTACTTACCATCGTGTACGATATTTCTTGGCTTCTGTGAGAGGTGTGATCAGTAATTAGCAGAGAGTTAGAACAGGAACATTTAGTCAACAATGTAGGTGTACAAATATATAAAGTAGCTGTCAAAGGATGAACGAGCAGATATTCTAGATGCATACACAAGGTAGGCCAGTAGTTAATAAAATAATGCATTGTAAAATACGAAAAGTGCTCCCATTTTACCATTGTTTCTTTACGTCTGTTACCATCTTTTTACTAGAAACCAGAGGTCTCTTGCTTATTCTGAACGCTTAGCGGGGACTGTAGTGAAAAAAACTAACTTCAAGTTGCCATATTGTTGCATGGCCTCATCAGGTTAGCATATTTCTTAATGCCCATCATCCAGATCTCATCCAGGAGGTCTATTCCCTTTCCCCTTCATCCCAGTTATTCGACATCCTCCCCTCTTTCACGACCGCAGCATTTGATTTCCCCAAGCACATTCTCCATCAACCTACTCTGCCTCCTCCTAAATTCCTCTGGCAGTTTTCTCTCCTGGCACACTATGAACAACACTCCTATGTTTGTTCTCCTCGGCTTAAATCGTACCTTCTGCACCATCCTCAACATCCACACAACAGCCTTGAGAATAGTTTTGTTCTCTTCGCCAGTGGCCATCTCCACGTCGATAATTCTCACCAGCCGTTTCATTTTATCCTTATGAATGGCTTCTATCATTACTAAACGCCGCATTTGCTGCTACTATTCTCTTTCTAATGACCGGCTCTTATGTTCTCTTTTCCTCTAAGATACTCCTAATGTAACCATTATCCTCTCCTTTTCTCTTCTGGGGATTCTCATTACTTTGGTTTATTTTTGATTAAACTTCATTGTGTATTTTTCATAAGCCCGTGTAATTTCGTATTTAATTTTTGGAAAAAACTATGTGAAAAAGTTAAATTTTATTTACCTGATCTGACAAGAGACACGTAATTATATACGCATTACACAAATCAAACATTGGAAAGCATTCATTTTTACAGTATAGCCTCCTCATATGCAGCTCCCCACTCCTCCTTGGCCCCACTCTCTAGGGAAATAATATAAATATGCCAAAATGCATAAATACTAACGGTCCCTCTAACATATGTAGTAGTATATTTGTGGCGTAGTGCGTTCTTGTGAGGCTTCGCCTCGTGACAGGCATTAGCGATGTATGCCAGTGCATCGTTAGTCGTAGATACACGAACTTTAGGGTATAGTGTAATGCATGTTGGTGACTACTCACCCCCTGCCATACACCATTGAGGTGGCTTGCAGGGTATTTTGTAGATGTAGATGTAGAATAGCTGGTTTCGCTACGTGACACACCCTTTCCCCTCGACCCGGAGTCGTTTCCTCTATGCCCTGGCCTCTCCTCCGAGAAGCACCTGCTACCCCCCATACTCTTAGCAGTGGATTACATCATATCCCTCCTCAAGGGAGAGACAGAACGGGGAAGAGGAAGCGGCTGACTCACTTCCTCAACCCCCACGGGAGGGAAACGCCTCGCGGCCGAGAACAATGGGACGGAGCACCGCGGAGCGCGGGAGGCGTTGTGCGATTGGGGGAGGGGAGTGGTAGTCCCCGGAAGGGAAAGTCAGGGGGTTGTGAGGTGAGATGTGGGAGGGAGTGAAGGTGTGACGTGCGAAGGGGTGACGGGGCAGGGATTTTAATGCGCGTCGTCTCTAAAGGTTAATATTATGAGTGGGTGTCCCTGAGGAGGAGATAATTTGGAGCAATGCGACCCTGGAACCGGTATAAGCGTGGCAACAAGTTGTTTCCTCGGCTGTTCCGGAGGTGGAAGGAAGAGGGTGGGGGAAAAGCATGACTCCCCCTCTCTCCCAAGTTGAATGTATAATTCCCGTGTGAATTTATTATCTGCGGAACATGGGTGTTTTTACACATTTTATTAGACTACCCTTTTCTAGATACATTATTTCAAGTACTCTTTACTAGAAAGGATACATCTGTGCTGTCTTTCCTGGTTTCTTGCTATTGGTGACACACTTTTGTATACCTCTCTAAAACTTCGGAGAAACCTTTTTCCCATAAGTTCAGAATTGTATGGTGGAGAGAAAGCATATTAATCTTAACATTTTTTGATAGAGAAGATGGAGGATGTTACTTAGCAATAGAAAAATATTAATACTAATTTTCTCTGCGATGGGTCGAATTATTAAAAAATGCATCAAAACTGGTTTAAGCGTATCTTTCATTAAATTATTTTGTAGGTCCTATTATAGTAGTTTGGTGATAGTTAGCATTCAGGTTTTAATGACATAGATGGATTTATCTAAGGGCAGTAGACTGTTGCAGTAACGTCGTACATGGTCTCGTAAAAGAAGTGTTGTAATTACTTGCAGTTAAAACTGTCGTTTAGCGTTTTAGAATAGCATATTATAAACTTTATGGCGTGGTATCATGAACTTTGCACATATGTATATGAACTTCATCTTCAAATGACTTTTCTAGTATTCGACACCATTTTGAAGAAGTGTTATCGAAAGCCAATGAAAACCTCTGACTAAATGTAATGGGAAATGGTTCACCGTGCCTTTATATATTAGCAGACATCTTGTAAAATTCAATCTTCTATTAAAGCATTTTGTTATCGTTATAACATTGCATAACTTATGCTGAATGTTAGTTAACTTCAAGTGAAATGTGCATCATCTTGTATAGCAACTTCGATAAGGAACAACAAATATGCCAACGGGCCCTTTCTAACTTTTGTATTTAAACCATGAGTAAGAGGAATGAGGAGCATTCAAGATGAATTTATATCAAACACGCAGCCACTTTGTAAATATTAGGCCCGAGGTGAACTAATTGAGGAATATAGGAATAGCCGGATCCAAAAGAAGCCCTGTTTACCAAAGACCTTGTTTACCCTTTAACAAAGTTTCATGTCAAGGACGTTCTGCGTGAAGAGAAATGTCACTTCCTAAAATTGATTGCAAAGGGCAATTTGGAGGGATGACCGGGAGTTGTAGAGACAGATGTCGCTGTGGTTCAGCATGAGTGAGTGAACCACGAAAATATTGTAATAGGCAACTACTTAGACGGTGTTAAACCTGTTATTTACTTTCGATAAGCAAGCTAGATTACCGATTTCCGAAGTTATAAGCAGAAGCACACACTTAAATGTTTTTATTGTGTCATTCTAAATTTTATCCCCGAAACAAAAATGTCTCTTCATGAGTTAAACATTCCATGAGATGATGCTCTATAGAATCGATCTCTACTCGAAATATGATAATTTAATTTCACTGAACTACGAGCACTTTGTTTCAAACGGATACATTTTCATAAAATAGCATTCTTTACCACTCATTTAAAATAAATGAATCAATAAAATTATTTGTACTGGCGTTGCCCGATCTAAAATAAAGTTGTATTTCGGGATAGGTTTTGCTCGTTCTTCATAATATCCCAGGAAGAAATCAACACGTTTAAATTTAATTGCGTTATCGAGGACGTTTCCACTACTCTCTTAATTTAGCTATAATCAATATTCGTTCACGGTCTTAGAACACGGCACTCACGAGTGTATCAGATGCAATGGCATGAAAGCACAACTAATTATTTTCATTTTTTTTCTTACAATAATTAAACTGAAAAAGGGTATGAAATTATTTTAAGGCAAATTAATGGGTATGAATACATTTTGAAAGTGCAAATGGAAATCAACTAAAATGCAATAGGATATCGTTAAGGATCTACGGAGGTGGTGGAGGAATGGCAATTCAGGCGGATTGCTTGGTACCAGTGGGAAAACGGCGCTATTTGAACGGCTGACCACCGAGGAAGGCGAATGACATTATGTACTAATCAAAAATACAAAAATTATATGAAACCTACATTCTCGAGAAAAAAAAACTACTTTCAAAGTTTAAGAATCGTTGGACGACGCACATGCTAGATGGTCTATTTAATGTGCACTGCTCTGTGGAAAGTTCATGAAGTGAAATATATTTAATTCCCTTAATCAATACAATATTCAAAATTTTTACATAGCATAAATTCATTGAATATAAATTATATAAGTACAATATAGGTCCTCCTAAGCTTTTGTCTCGTAAAGAGGTTCTTGTGTAAACAGATGTGAAACAAATATTGCTGGAGTGCATCGTTACCTCACAACAACGATTAGATATAATATAGTGATGAATATACATATGTTATTCAAGTAAACAGAAAAAAATCAATTTCTAAACAATTTTTATTTTTTATTGATTTTCTAGCAATGATCTTTTACACTTTATTTCTAAATCTGAAACATTTTTGCATGTTCTGTATGCTAACATTTACAAAATTGAGAGGTTAAGGTAGAGCAACTTTTATGGTTAATTTCTAACAAACTTTGCGAATTGTTTTTAATAGGATAACCACTAACTTTTTAAAAAGATACATAGTCTCCATGCATCCATCTTTAAAGTACCAAATGATGAAAACGACAATTTTTTTTAATCTACTACAATACAACCGAGGCGATGAATCCCTGATTGCGATCTGAATACACCTTTCCTGGTGCAGTATCCACTCCTTTTAAATATCAAATTTATACTGCACCAATTTGTTTGCTTTGTTACCCACAGTACCCTGATGCAATTAAAAACTGTTCTATCTCGCTTTTCATAAAGTATATCTCAAGAGTAGACTGCCTTATTTGGTTCACGACGCTAATCTAGGAAGCAATATCGGCGTCAGGAAATTATGTAACGAGTAAATGAAAAAAAATAAACAGCCAAAACATTCACCTGTAAAATAATCCTCGCGTCTCAATCAGGCCCTCGTTCTTCCCGTGTAACCGAAGCGAGTCGTTATCGCCGAGAATGGCCGTGGATTATAAATTAATAAGAGACTGAAACAAAATTAATTAAGGATGGAGATTAAGTTTTAAAAGTTAGGTGTTTGAGTGAGAGGTGGAATGAGAACAAGGGACATAATTAGAAAGTGGCCGGAGCCGGGAAAGACAGAGAGAGAGAGGCCTTCTGGAATGAAGAGCAGAGGATTTCCAGGGGAAGAAAAAGCGTGGCCCTGGGTGGAGGGGTGTGGAGATTGGGGGGAGTTGTGCGGCTCACGGATGGAGAGATGGGGAGGGATGGCAGGGGGAGGAAATGAGGAGGTGGGTGGCCGAGGGGATGTGGAGAGAAGGGGGGGGTGGGGAGAAAGTTTTAAACGAACTCATTGAGGGCGGAATTGGACGCTGGAATTGGAACCGTTAAGCAGTGATTAGAAATGGGGGCGGGGCCGGGTGGTCGGGGGTGGTGGATAAGGGATGCAACGACTCTCCAGAGGGGACTGAGTCCCTTTAGGGTTGAGCGCGGAGGAGGGAGAAATAGGAAATGAGATTGTGGAACTACTTTGACCTTTTGATGTGACAAACAAATGATAATTATGAAAGAGTTTAATGGCAGGGCTATTTTTGTGCAAGCTTGAGCTCGGCTGCCCTCCGCTGCTTGCGCAGCATGAGCTGCAGTGCGTTGTTAACATATTTTATTCACGTATATTGACCAGGTGCTTCCTTTTTAGTTGAATGCTCATTTTTCCGTGTGGCAAAAGAGGATCGAGGTTAGCAATGCTGAACAGCTGAAGGTAATGCAACCCTCGTTTGATGATCATGCAGTTGTTAAAATTCCATGCTGTGTATCGTGGATCTTTCTCCTCTCGGAAAACCTTTTTAGTGTTTGACCCTTTATGTTCTTATTTTAATGTGCATTATTGAAACAAGGATAGATAATGTCCTATAAAGTGGTGATAAAAATGGAATGAATTTTTATGGCCATATTCGTTTCAGTGGAGCTTTCAAATATTTTTCTTGCAAGTCCTCAAAAATGTCTCATCACGCTCCTAATACTTTATTTTTAATATGGGATAGGAAACATTTCATTTTTAGTATTAATAACCATATTTTTATTGATTTGAAATTGTTGGCTAGTTAATTTCATTTTGTGGTCACGGGTGTAAATATATTTATAGGAGTCTTCCATTGCTAAACCCGCTACAATTAACAGTGATTACCACTAGCAACCCTAAGGGCCGGTTTTATAATGTCTGGTTAACGCTAACCAGAAGATGATACACCCTTTAACTTTACCTGCAGGTGGCTGAAAGTACTGGTTACCTATCAGTCTGGTCTAATACAGAAGCTAACCAGGACTCTCAGCCACCTTTAGGTAATGTTAAAGGTTGTATTATCTTCTGGTTAGCGTTAACAACACATTATAAAAACCGGCCCTAAGAATGATTTCATTCTCACTACACATTTTATTAAAATATTTACAAATGCCAAGTTTCAGGGAGCACACGTTTTCCAAATTGTAAGAAAAAGAAAGGCAATGGAGATTTAGGACGAGCAGTTGACCTCTAAATTCCGTCTTTTGTTCACATTATTCTTTGAATGGCTATAGAAGGTCTGATATGGAGAAGTAAAAACAACAAGAATGCCAAAAAATGCGAAAATATGGTCACGAAATGAGCGAGCTATGTTGGCAGTATACTGTTAGGGTATTGCCCTTGAAATATAAACGATTTTTTGGCCCATTTTAATGCCAATCCTGGATAGTGAAGAACTTCATGGCGATCTTTCGACTACGGAAGAGCTCTCGTGAAACCGTTAACTATGGCTCTCTTGCAAACCAAGACATCAAGCGCATCACTCAGGTTGAAGTTCAATTTTAACAACTTAGCAAAAAATGCTTAGGCTGTGTATGTATCGCTGCCTGTGGTCGCGGTGCGATGCATCCACAGCCTAAACGGAGCACGGCCCGATGTTTTCTGATGAGGCGCGGAGAGTCAAATGGGCACAACACCTTTGGCCACACGTTCGGGAGAGGAGGAGGCACCGAGAGGAATGTTTCCCCCAAATGGCGCGCCCTTTAACGCATTCCTCGCGAAATATAGCCCCCGGAGAACACACGAACACGTCCCCCACATTCAAAGCAGCGGCGGCGGCGGCGAGAAAGAGGCGTGGAGAATCTGTTAGCGTGAACTCCGACCAAAACACGCCGCAAATCCCTCTGAAACCATGAAATCCCCGATGACTCGCATCCACCTCCCTCGACAAAAACCATTTACTCCAGCAGAGCCCAACCACTCCCATTGTTCCCGAGTCTGTCTCCTCCTGTCCTGTCCAAATCTCCTACTTTCCTCCGCAATAGTCATAGATTAAAGAGTATTAATGGGGTCTTTGTGCAGGTAAGTTGATCCTGTTATTCACTTAAAAGACGAACCATTGAATTTATCCTATTATTTCATTTAGGTATTCTACAAGCTGATTGGTAGGTTTTTGGGCAGTCCTTATCCTAACATCTCAAATTCTGGGACGTCATCTCACTTTCTATTCTATAGATGGCTCGCTCTCAAATCTCTTTTAAATCCCTCATACCCTCTACCTCTTTTATTTCGTCCATATTTCCTATCCTCTTCCTTCCTCTCCCACTCCCTCGATTACCCTCTCCAACATGCCCTATCCTTTCAAAACGTCCTCCACCCATCCCTTCTGCCTTCTCCGTACCGCCGCCACCAGCTACCTCTCTTCTCCAACCGTATCCAGTAATTCCTCGTCCGTCTTCCTCGCAATCCTACTTACACTCTCCATTCTTCTCCAAGCCCACTTCTCAAAAGCCTCGAGTCTACTTATTTCCTCCCTTGCGTACATCCCCAATGACAAAGTTTCTGTCCCATACAGCGCCACACTCCATGTTATAGTTTTCGCCAGTCTTTACGTCTTTTCTCAGACCCCCAAAATCCAAAAAAATGTGCTTGTTGCTAACCATTTTTTGTTTCAATGAGATTGTTTGGTTGTTGCGGTAGGAGTGAGTATTTAATAATTGAGATTACATGTGACACTGAGGATAGATGGATAGATTGAGGAATGTAGGATGGTTGGAAAGAATTCTGGTGTCGATAATAGCCTGCTCCTAAAGAAAGACTCTGAGGCCAGGCTATACATATAATGCATGGTTAACGTTAACCTCAAGATGGCGTAGCCTTTGCGTAAACTTGATATAAACTGAGCTTTCAGCTTTTGTATATTACATCACGCTGTCGGTTAGTTGACACGAGCGTTAGCGACTGGATGAATTCGGCTTTCATACCGATAAAATAACAGACCTAAAGTTTAATGTTCCATATGATGGGTGGTGTGTTGTAATTGAAGTTTTTGCCATATTGCACCCAAGTTGGGCTATAGATTCCACTGAAAAAATCTCCATCAGTGCTTTGATTTGACCCCGGGCCCTCGGGATGGTTAGCCAGTAAGGTAGACACCAATCCAACCCGATCCCCCGGTTTACATGTGTTTAGGTCTGCCTGCACGGTTCAGGTACTTGCGCCAGTGGATAAGTGGACAAACGTCCCACATAAACTGCATCATGCAGTCACATGCACGACTGTGTGGACATAATTTTTTCTTGATAATAGACTGTAATCTTTTTCTGTGAACTCGTTCCCACACGTGTTCACGCATGTATCACTCGCACCATTAAAAAGTCGTTAAACAGGGCTCAAAGCACGGTACCGTTTCAAAGTCTGATACCGTTATTTTTGCTTGGTAACTCGATAATGGAGTCGTTGACTATGACCCAAAATCTGTAGTTAAGCAACGTTGGGCCCGGACGGTGGTTGGATGGGTGACCCTCCTCCATACCTCAACCAGGCATGGATGGAGAGATGATACTCCCTCCATACCTATACCGGCAGGCCTGAGAGGCCAGGCCAGGCCAAACCGGGCCGGTTGGAGGGAGGACATCCTCTATACCTGGTACTGGGGTGAGGCAGGGGGAGGCCAATCCTCCATACCTCTACCGAGGTGCTCTTGTCCCCTGTCTGCAAGTGGCAGACAGGCATGGGGTTGGCACAATGGACCAAGAAAGGTCTAAGTGCCCGGGCTCCTGACGAAGGCCCCCCTAACAACAATCTATCTATGACCCAAAATCCCTTATTTATTCATGGAGCCTCTTCATAGACACTGAAAGTGTTGGTCTTATTTTTTTCTTAACTCATACATTAACTTAAAATCAGTGAACCCAAGTTCTCAAAAGTTACCGCACACTCAATGGAATAACTTACGTCATCAGAGACCTGGTAATTAAACCGTCTCACCGTTTATTAACCGAGTCTCTCGCAAGAGCGTAAATAAGGGAATATTATTCAATTTTAGCTATTTTACAAAACAATTACGTTTTAATAAATGAAATTTTTATTCCCAGTGAGAAATCATGTGGCCTGCATACCATTTTCGTTATCCTCGGATACTTTCAGGTACTTGGAAAACGAATCACTGTCACTGTTAGAATGTTGGTATCGAGGACTAGACGGCTGTTGCGGCGATTGATGGAAAGTCGAGTTACGTAGGATGTCACTGAACTCAAATGTACTGTAAATGTACTCAATGTACTCAAATGTAAACTCTTGAATACTTCAATGCCTCATTGCCTCGAACATGAAAAATAGAGTACAGGACGGAAGAATAAGTATGATTTGGCTTTTTAAGCAATGAGATTCCGCAATATGAAAAAAAAATGAGGAGCCCATTGACCCATTCAATATGGACGATTGCGAATTTCGATGGGTTCGATATTCATAAGTGCTGTATGGCTACATATATTCTCTTCTTTAATCCAGTATGACGCCAGCTCTTTCTCTCAATGACTGTTTACTCCATCCTAACTCCCCCAATCATTCCCATTCCAGTAACCCACGCACTTATGGGCGCCCATAAGAGACACGCACTCTCCCCCTTCATTCCCATTTCCTGCCCTATCTCTTTTAATCGGAAATTCGAAAATCTTTCCCAGCCCTCGACGCTGTTCCAGCACTTTCCTCCTTTCGTGTCTCTTCCCTCTTTATCTCTCCCTCTCCTTTGCTCTCCGATATCCTCCTCCGAGCTGTATTTTGGAGCAGGTGACATTAAATGCATCGGGTGACTCCAAAACTCTCGATCGCCTGGACCAAACATCTCTGTATGCTACGCCGTCTGTTTTTATTTTTCGTTCTCCGCACAAACCTTTTCATGGTCCCCCTTTCATCTCACTTACCCAGTTATTTCCTTA
The DNA here is from genome assembly GCA_963573305.1 of Pyrrhosoma nymphula. Classification (NCBI taxonomy): domain Eukaryota; kingdom Metazoa; phylum Arthropoda; class Insecta; order Odonata; family Coenagrionidae; genus Pyrrhosoma; species Pyrrhosoma nymphula. The sequence continues at coordinate 142,560,365 of OY754327.1, read as the reverse complement.
TTTCCTTCCATGGTCTACTACATATTTTTTGTTCGAGATTATGCACCGTAACCTTTAAATTCGAGGGACGCCGAAGTAGCTGAAGGCTGATAGCCTTCCCTTTATTTAATTGAGCGCATTACCTCCTGAATCCTCGTTACCAAATGGAAATTTTTATCGTTCTGCCGTGGGTAGCTGAAGTAGCTCAAAATTACAGCAGTAACGGATCTTATCTGGTTATCTAGCTCATGGGTGTGTGGTAAAATAGAGGGGTTCACCAAAGTTTACTACGGTGGAAATGTTACACGTTTGAGTTTTACTATTCTTGTTAAAAATTAATGGTTTAAATGTGTCGCTTTAGCTGATATGAGGGTGCGTACATGACCTATGATGTACAAAGAAATCTTGTTTCAGTCCATATTCACAGAAGCCTCCATTGCAAATGTCTTTATGCTTTTAAAACTCATTGAATCATAGTCCTGAAATGAATATTTAAGCAAATAGTAGCCAATTGCCATGAATTTTGTATATAAAAAGACATTAATGTGCTAAATTCATATCATTTCTACATTTTGGAGGAATTCACATTAATACGTCTAGCTGGGTTTATAAAAAATGGTATCAACTGAAGCTTTGTTGGTTAATAAATTTGTCTCTTACTCAAATTCACAGCATTATGTCGCATTTCTAAACCTTAAATTTTCCATTTCATATTCCGGCAGAGCACGTTAACGCCATTGGCTTCCGTTTAACTTTTACTGTCAGATTATCTTTCAGCTAAATTATTCTCCGTAGATTAAGTACGAGAAAACTTTAGAATGGATACTGCACCAACTAAAGCTATAACTCGCACGCCGTTGCTTGGATATCTTTCTCAAACGCACTTACGAATTCACCGGCTGTTCCATTCCCATAATCTGCACCCCTTCCCATGCCTCCCTGGCTTCTATCGCCTCCTTTGACAGTCATCCGCTCCATTCTTCGACCCAGCTTCCAAGCACCGTAGACGACTATTTCTCGCACTGTTCGAAGAGCGGGACCACGCCTTTCCTCCTCCAGAAATGCGTAGAAAGGGAATGAGAGCCATTATGAGGAAGCTAATTGCGGGAATATCTTCAGATGACTGGAACATAAATGACGACACGGAGAAGAACCTGTGTGTGATTATGGGCTTGGGAAGGAAGCCTTGGGTTAATTACATGAAAGTTACAACGAATGGAAACAATTGGATGGATTGAATGTGAAATATTCCTAGTTACTCTTTCGATCAAGAAGTAGATTTGGAGTACTTTGGAGCTTATCTGATCAGTAGAGAGATCTTAGAGAGCTCTCTGGGCCGAAGTCAAAGCGGGAGAATGAAAGTCCAATTAAGAGTGAAGGGTGATTCAGATTTTGGCAAACCCGTCGCCAAAACGCTTCACAACGAGACTTCGTAACCTCCATTTCACACATTTTATACGAATACCTAAATGAGAAATTCTAAATAAATGCCAGTAATCGAATTTTGAAACACATTCAACATATCGTTTAGAAAATCCTGAATCCACGCAGCTAAACCACCCCGAACACCGTGCTCAATCATCTGATCAACGCTGTTCAAGCTTGCACCTGAAACTTATGACATGCTTAATCGTATAAATTAGGCAGTCTCTGGCGTCATATGGTGGAACAGCATTTTAGTATTTAAATAAAACTGCAGTAATTGTACTGTCCACTTAAATGTTGATGTAAATAATACACTACACGTGCTCGATGTTTCTTAGGGCGTCATCATCAGGTCTACACAAGTTATGTCTCCAATGGGAATATTTATACATAGGCATAGGAAAGAGGGGGATAATTCTTGACAAATGAAGGAGGTAGTAGTAAGGAAGGGGGGGAGTAGTAAGGAAGGAGTAAGGAAAGTACGGATGATGGTGAATAACAGGGGGGGGGGTGTTGTTACGAGACATGTGACCTCCCGAGGAATCGGGAGTGTGGCGTGTGCGGGAGAGTAATATTTACATTAAAATTTAAGTGGACAGTACAATTACTGCAGTTTTACTCTCGTAATAAGTGCTTAATCGTGCAAATTATTTTATATACTCTTTGTAGGAGATAAACCTTCGCGCATTTACTGCCTTTGCAACTTATTTCCTCTACACCTAACATAGTTAAATATATCAGCTAATTTTTTCTCCCAAATTCCTACTTGGTATTTCATAAAGGCATAAAGAATAAGAAAGGAGATTATAATTTGATACTAGAATATGAACTCAAAACTCAAAAAAGAAAATGGAGGAAATATTAAAATGATAACGTATTTCTGGACTTATAAAATTTAGAACTTATTAAAATTCCTTGCAGTGAGGTGCACATGGGCTCGGTTTTATAATACCTGGTTTAATATTTTCTCGATATGAAATCTATTCTAAGTCGATTTTAAATCGATGCCAAATCGTCCTCCCATCGATAACGCTAACGACAGGAAATCGACTTCCTGATGAAATTTAGAGAAACCATGCTCTGAGTTAACATCATGTTAGGCCACGTCATCTTGCGGTTAACCAACCATTATTAACAATCCACAGTAGAGTATATCAATTCCAATGCTGACAAAGCGACCAGAAGTCTCTTTTTCGTTCATCATTATCAGCTGTCATTATTCCGAAGATTGGTTTGCTGCAACTTTCTACTCCTATTGGGCAACCATTGCATTTTTTTTTTAAATAAGTCTTCATTTTAACGTCCTCCCTAATAAACTCCATATTTTTTACCCTTGGTTATCTTCGTTGATTCTTTCCACTTATTTCTCATTCCATTACAATTTTGAAGAGGCTGCTGTGCCGCACTAATTATTTATCTGTTTAAGTTTGTCTAATCTTAATCTCCGAGTTTCAATAAACATATTTCTCTCTACTTATTGTCAGGACTTTATTAGTGAGTCTTTCAGTCCATTTGGTGTTCATCTGTCTTTTATAAGTTCATATGTCCATTTCTTCCCATCTTCTTTGTTTTTGCTGATATTGTTTACTTTTTTATGGCAATGAAGTTTGGAGGAGGGCAGTTTTACTCATTAGTTAACCACCAAAAAAACGTGTCGTTAATGAAGATCAGAAGAAAGGAGTCTCTGTTTCAGCCATCAATTCAAAAAAAGATTCTTTGTGATTAAATTATGTACGTTGTATAATGTACTATCAACCGTGGCTATACTTCATGTCTTCAGTGAATCATTTAGACAAATATAATGTAATGAAAATATTTATAATGTAAGTTATCAATTAACCAACGAAATTCATCTTAGCCTAGGAAGTATTTTCAAGGGTGCTAAATAGTTATGAAGTTCTTCCTTAATAAAATATGGGAAATAATGAAATATCTAATATAGCTTTGCTTATTTGCGGCCATTCATTACTTTTCATCAAGTTCCTTTACTTTTTACCTGACTACTTTCCGTAAGTTCTAAGAAAATATTTTAAAGTGCTTGGGAGCAAAATGAATCACCTCCAAAGTTAAAAAATGCCACGCAGTCGGAATATGGGGAAACCCTTTGTCGATTGTCATCCCTCCACAAGGTGTTGGCGAGAGATTCCGTTTTTTTTCACGGTCTAGTTGGTATTTCTCGTAATCTGATAACAGAGGAGGTTAATCCAATTACTGCGACGCCGCGTGAACGTAGAGTCTGAGATTTTTCGTTTTTTTCTGTGTAACATTTCTGTGTGGCGCCCTATCCCCATACAAGTGCTTTCACACTGCCCAAACTTCCTTTTCTATTCTTTTGTAGTCTTATTTTCATCCATAAATTTTGCTTATAGCTGTTTATCCTTGCTGTAGACAGTCAATCTAACGAAATTCCTACAAAGTTATACTCAGTTAAAATAAAAGTATAAAGTCAAAGATTATTACACATAAGACAGAATTTCATTCCACCTATGAGAATATTTATGAAAAGTATCGTCTTCATTGCGTTAAACAAAGATATGACAAAAAAGCGATGGTATGGTAAGCGGTGGATGTAATGGTAATAATTAACAGCTGCGATTCTGCGAGATTATTTTGTAATAATAAGTAGCATTCTCAAATATTTCATAGTAACTAGCCCGATCAATGCAAAAATCTCGCTTGAAATTCCCATGATAGTTTATTGCTGGGAAAATTTTTATTGAATTCTTTTTGGTGTAGATTGAGTAAGGTAATTCACCATATGAAAGTTATTATATTAAAGGTCTACTAAGCACATTATTGTTACCAAAGTCACAAGGTATTTTAAAAGTTTTTTTTGTTCCTGTTTGAAAACCAAATTTTAGCGGAATCACAGGGATACCTAGTGTTAAAAAAAAAAAAAACTAAACGAAAATCAATACAAGTTAAGCCAAATTCATTGGCTTTTCTTGCATCTCACTCTAGCGTTTTTGGAAATTATTATTTATCTAAATTAATTTATATTACCTACGAACCTAAATTCTCAGTGGAAGTGCAGCATCTTTAAAATACTCTCTCTTCTTGAATTTACATTGCTTTGCTTTTAATTTAGCAAGAAAATGAAAGAGTTTCATATTTTTCAACTCATAACCGATCAAATTTGAAGGACGGAGAAAATGTATTTTTTGAAACATCTACATATTATCAAAACTACCAATTCCAAGCAACCATTTAATCCACGACTGACGATCAGATCTGATCATGATATGTCGAAAAAAATCTATGGCGTTCTCATAAGACAGTGGTAAAGTATGTAATATGATAATTCATATTCAACTTTCACGCTTAGGCATCATTACAATGTATTCAATTAAGTGAAGTCATCGCCAATTCCTGAGCATATAAATTACATTAAATTTTCTTTTCTAAGGGCCATTATTAACGGTCAAAGGTGGCCTAATGATTTCATAATGTCTCCAGCAATGTTAAAACTAAACACACGAAATAATTCAAGAATAGTGAAAGCATGCAACCGCGGCCCCCGTTGCTTCTAAATAATTTCCCTGATTTACGTGCCCAGTGTTCCCTTGGGGTCTGCCGCGCAATTTATTTTTCACCCCGCCAGCGTTGTCCTCGGCTTTAATGGAGTTATACTTTTGGGTTTGCTAATGTACTCTAGGTAAAATAATGTTATCAGCACACAATCCCCCCTATATAATGCGAAACACAGAGGTGAATTTATGCCTTGGTCCAAAATAAAGGTGTGGATGTTAGCTTTCACTGCAGAAACAATGGAAAAGCCAGCGCATAGTTGTTTTAACTGTAGGATCCCTTAATAACCACAAGGCGAGATCATGCTAGAATATGAGAGTTAAACTGACATTATTTGATTGCAAAATTCCATTACTCATGTTTGCATGAATATATTATTAGCAGGAACACAATTTAATTAGGCTCCAACTGGGATACCGCCGACGGGATATAGGTACCTGGTGATTCTGGAGTGTTACGAGAATAACTGACTCAGCGGAACGTATGCCACGAGCATGCACGAATGGTTCATGCTTCCTGTTCTGGAGTTGAATAATTGCTACAGGTGCCCATTCCCAGTGGAGAGCGTGAACTTACCTATGTTTTCGTTCCCTTGAACGTGGTTAATGCAATGTAAGTTTTATTCTTTCCTCATCCCATTACTGAGCTTTAGTATTATATATCCTTTGTACGTTTGAATTATTAGCATATAAAATGATTTCATTAAAACTAAGCTGCCAGTATCTAAATATATATTAATTTTGTAGCGTGTCAGTCAGTCAGTCATTCTGTATTCATTTTGTTTATATCTCTCATCTCTCTCAAGTTTTGAGCTAGAGAAATGAGGTTTGGTGCATTAAATGTGGAATATCTGTCTGTATGATTTGGTAGTAAGTTTTGTTTGGTAGGTGGCAGATTTTGGGGTTGTTTTTACCCCAATATTGTTAAAATTGACACCCATAAGAAAAGCATTGAATTCGGTGCAGGTTTTTCTTCATTTGCCATTTTAAATTACTTGCACTCAAGATATTGGATGGAGATTTTCATCATAGAATGCATAGAAGAATGTACTATTTAATTATTTCATTCAATTTTCTTATACGCTTCGTTTTTGTTCAGGTACTGCGTATTTATCTCGAAATTCATACATTTGTCTTCCTTTTCAACAATAGATATTTCCTTGGCAACCGGGCTTGAATACCCATTTAATAGCGATTTTATGAATGGCTATACACTCCTGCAGCCTTTAAAGGTCAGGTTCAGTGACTAATTTGATATTTGTAGTCAAACGACTACAGTTCCCCGTTCGCCTTGCGTTCTCATTGACATCAACAAGGGTCGATCACTTCTAGTGCGTGGATTAAATCTGGAAAATCCATGCTTTTACTTAGTCATTGAGAAGGGAGGATCTACGTACACTTGAGGTATTTGAGAAGTGGGTTAGAATAGAAATGGAGAGTGTTAGCTGGATTGCGAGGAAGATGGACGAGGAGTTACTGGATATGTTTGGAGAGGAAAGGAAGCTGGAGGCGGAGGTTCAGAGAAGGCAGAAGGGATTAATTGGCGACGTTTTGAGAGGTGAGGGCAGGATAAAGAAGTTAATAGAGAGGATAACATGGGGAAGCGTAGATGATGAAGCATGAGAATAGGAGTCCTGAACGTAGTAAGAAGAGGTAAACGATATGAGTAATTAAAGGGAGATCTGATGGCGACTCATCTGTAGGAGAAAAAGAGAAATGATGTCCCAGAATGTGGGATATTAGTGTAAGGACTGTCCAGAAACCTACCAATCAGCTGGTAGAATACTCGTATGAATGAATGATTAGTTTCTTGGCCTCTTTTTTATCAATAAGTCATTGTTATCTTCGGCAGTAGAAAGGTTCTACGAAATAAGACATCGTTCTTACCTCATCAACCAAGTATCGCCATTGTATATTTACTTATTCATGGATTTTTTTCTTAAAAAATGAGAGTGGTTATTTATTTTTTAGATAGTCTCACCCAGTACAAATGTTTATAGGGATCTAACCAGAATATAGCCACACTCACTTTCAAAAGAAAATTTATCAAAGCCCCGAAGAAGCAAAATTACAATTGTGAAACGTGGACAATTTGGTAATTACGATCTATCAATTCCCAAGACATATCTTCTCTCGAAGAAAACATAGATATGTTAATACCATTTAATTAGAGCGTCAATAACAATGATAATGGCAGTCTTCATTTATCAAATAACTCTTCTAGAACAAAAATACAGAAAATTGTACAACTGACAAGAAATCATAGAAGCTTAAAAATATCATTGTATATAATATCACGCTTGATAAAAATCTTTAGCGTCGATCTTCGAAACACATCTTCTTACCTCAATATCAAATATTTTTATGCACGGAATAGAATTTACATCGCTGATTTTAGTATTTTACAAAATTATAACTTTCTAAAGCACAGAAGTTTGAGTGGTTGATTTACGAACAAGGGGAATATGAGAGTTAGACTTTGCCTTAGTTGGGTATTCATGAATATCACAAGCTGACTAAAACATTTTGCTAAATAATGAGGCATCAGCCCTTATTTAATTTTGCCTTAGTTGGTTATTCATGAATATCACAAGCTGACTAGAAGGTTTGCTAAATAATGAGACATCAGCCCTTATTTAATTTTATGAATGAATTTTAACACTTTGTAGTCCATCATTTTCTGGATATTAGGCTATTTCAGTTGCTTGGGTATGAGCTTAATTTTATTCCGTTTGAGAAATTAAATAAATACTCTCATTAATGCTGTAGAACCACAGGTAATGGTTCTTGGTTTCACTTTCACTGGAACATTATTGGTTTCACTAGATTGCGGGAAAATTCCGTAAAACATATTACTTTTCCTCTGCTATAGAGACCATTTGGGAAGTAGGAATGCAAAATATCGAGAATTCGTCTCCCATCTGCTTCATGTATCAACGTGAATGGCAAGGTCCGCCTTTGCGGACCTTAGCGGTGGGAAGACGATTTTTTGAAAAGTTTGAGAGAGAAGTTCCCTGCGATTCTTGGACGAGCTCACGTATCTCTCGCACTGTTCGGAACTCGGCTCGTCCTCTTCTCTTAGGCTGCGCTGTCGAACGAAGGAAGTTTCCCGATGCCTGAGTCGTTTCGCACGTCCGATGAATAAACAATTGAACGGGTAAAGCTCCACTCTGCGGTCGAGGTTTTGGCGCCGCCGAGCTGAAAGTCGCACACCGATCCATGCGTGAGGGTGGCATTATCGCATTATGTGGCCTGGAACTTTGGAGCCGTCTTAATTAATAACGGTGCGTGGAGAGAGAGACTGCCCTCCGTTACTTGTTCGTGTGTCCCCTCCTTTCCCAACTCTTATCCAATTCCACACTAGTCCTCTTTCCATTTCACGCCATGTTTATTCTGTTCCAGTTTCCCTAATTACGAAGTATGAGCATTTGTGATACTAATATACGCCTCATTTTACAATTAAATTTATTAAATTGAAAAATGAGTGAAGTTGTCAAGGACTAAGCGGTTACTTTATGTTCACCATAAGTGGGTAATATTCGCCATGAAAAAATCATCTCACTTGACCGGGATCCGAATTCTAATCTTGCAACGGTCGATCAGGTGTTGTAGCCAGTTACACTTCAAATACATTTAATTAGAGGTGAATGTCAGCGGGGTTTTATGCGGTCAAGCTAAATTTGGTGTACACCTTAGCACTCGTGCACGTGACTGAGTATCACATCATTTGTGCGACCACAGTGACCGGTTACTTTATGTAGCGTGTTATTAGTGGTCCTTGACCTGGCCCCTAAATCCGCGTGAAGGACCAACTTTAGGATGTGTTAAGAGTCGTCTTTGTTTGTCCCTGACGAAGAAGTATTTTCCCGTAAACAACCACAACGTGTGTGAAATGAAATACTTAAATATTGGTGCTCCTTAACGTCCTCCTCCTCCTAAATACTCTCAAAGGACCTAATATTAAGTTACGTGTGTTTGTGTGTTTTAGAGTTGGTGTGACTTAAACTAGTTGCGCGTGATTTTTTTATTTTTTCACGTCCAAATCCCTCTTTCTACGCACCTCACCACGTTTGATTCAAAAACGTTTTACGGAAAGTGGAGTCTACTTCTCTAGTGTTTGGGTTTCCCCATTTTCCTCCCTGCTTAGAACGACATTCTTCTGCCCTGCGAAGATTACATCCTTGGGTAGTTATCTCGATCGTGCTGCGACACACAATATGTCCTTATCCGTCAAACCCCAGAACTGAAGAGTACACGGTCCGCCTTAAATTCACATTTTAACAGCGTTTATACAGCGGAAATGATTTGGACTGTAGTATATTCAAGCGTGTATAATGTTTTTCGTTTACTTATAAATTATTTATGCGTAACACAATTTTTCTATTCATCGGTGCTTGTGAATAGATGAAATGTCATGGTTCAAACCGGGGAAATGTAGCGTGATTCTTCAATGTTTTTATATCCATAGTAAGCATAGTAAGGGTTCATTCATGATGGTTGTCCAATTGGATGAAGAGGGGCTGGTTTACATGCGTGATTTGCCAGTGATTTTCACAAATCTCGAGCAGTGCATCTCAACAATGGCATCGCAAACTGATTTCTATTGCAATGTGCTCCTAATATTCCTGATGCTAATATACTATATCGCCTGTAACCATGAAATTCCAACAATTAGCTCCCAAAGAAACTCACTGGGATAAATTTAATGAAATTTATAAAAATAAATTAAAGTCCCGAAATAGGTTTTTATTTAAGAGGCGCAACGGTATTGTTGGATATATTTCAGTAAACGTATGGAATATTTAAAAACTAATAATAAAATCATTATTGAAAAAATCATTATTTCTGATTTCGCCCATCTATTATCAATTTAATTGCAGAAACGTATGAACTACTGTCTCGCGAAAATTTATATTCAAGCTCAACTTCATGTTTTCACATAAACCTCATGACGTCAATTATTTTTTGACGGATTTTTTTACCTTTGACGGAGGAAATTTCGCTCTTAGCTGCGCTAAAAGAATGATGGCAAGAAAAATGCATTAAGGCATCCAACACACCACAAATTTTTAATGAAAAATGAAGATGTTTTGTGGCTTGTCTTATAGAAAATGGCTATTTATACTTTCTCTTCGTGTTGATTCTCCTATTTAGTACGAAAAATGTTACCAAAATAGAAAAAAATCGTGTCCAAATGACTCGTTTATTTCAATTTTAGAAGCACGAAGAGCTTTTCTTTTGCTAGGGATACAAATTATCTTTCCCCGTGCAAGCTTTTGGGAAAAATTTGCTTTTCACGCCGCTCTATCGACGTCAAAAGGCGCAGGTAGTAAATTTAGCACTGCTTCTCTACAAAACAGCGAAGGAACAATAGCCGCTCAAAAGCGCCACTCAGCGACGTCGGAAGAAGAGGAAGCAACATTTACGACTCTTTCCTCGTAGGCGGGCGGGAGCGCGCGCGTGTGGCGTTCATATGAAATTATGAGACATCCCTCCGTCGTGGAAAGAATGGGTGCTAGCCGCGGTAACTCATTCCACCTCTCTCTCTGCCGTTGCGAAGCCGTACCATAGCTCGTTACCTGGAATCATTAAAAGGTCGCCCGCAAGATGAATCACCCCTCTCGCTCGCCTCTCTTGTCTATTATTTTTCTTTCCCTTCCATAAGCTGTTAGATGGGAACAGAAGAAAGTGTTTCTATTACCACTTCACGAGGAATAAGAAATTTGAAAAAAAATGCGGAAAGGTTTGCGCGTTGGAAGCTTTGGTCATATTTTTACTTCGGTGCGATTTACTTGCGTAGAGAAGAAAATAGTAACGGTAATTACGTAAAAAGACTAAAATGCTCCGTCATATCCATTAGCTGTGTTCCTCAGAATTTTACCACTTCGAAATTTGTAAGTTTTCTAACGTTTTGCGAAAATTTTATGCCAGAAAATGGAAATATGCCAGGTGTTTGAAGCAAATGTCAACATAATTTAAGAAAAAAATTGGATACTAATTTGCACCCAAACCAGAAATAGACTCACATAAAAGATAATTTCTGTATATGGGGCATAAAATATTCATGAAAAAGTCAAACACTGTAATTTTCTACAAAACTGTGGAAAAGTACAAATTATGCTGCTTTATCATGAATAAGAATTTTTCAAAACTTCTACCAAGTAAAGCCTGCCACTATCAAGTTAATTAAATATTCAATTTTTTGTTTAAAATAATAAAAAGATGCAAATGTAGTGAAAATAATTTTTAATAAGTTCATAGAATGGATTCTACCTTATGAAAATGTTGGATGATTATTTTCTGATTTTGTGCTTAGTAAACATAAAAGTGTACTGCTAACTTAAATGTAAATTGCATTCAATAAATATTGATGGTGGCTCAATTCTGGTCAGGATCCTTGGAGCCCTTCTAAGGCTTCCAAATCAAATATTTCAACTATATGTTTGTTAAATATTGGATGTGGATGCAAATTAATTTGTAAATAATACAAATTTAAGAGTAGGTATTGATTCAGTAATTGACGATACATTAGCTAAAAATTATAATTAAGGCAAAGGGTCCTGATAAATCATTCCTAGGGATGTTATTTACAGTGGGTAATGGCTTAAGTCCTTTATAGAGGGCTTTATTGATAGTAGGTTAATTTCATGTGTTTATATTTGTTTCAGCGTTTATGTTTTTCTGTTGAGGAACGCAGATGATGGGAATTACAAAAAAATGCAAAATGATTTCGAAAGGAGCCATGAAGATGGTGGACGGGAATCAATTTGTGCGGACTGCGAGGCCCTGGTGGGATAACGTCACTCCCTGAAAGACAGACCACCGAGGAAGGCGTATGGCATCCTCATTGGTTATCACACGATGACCTAAATTTAATAGAACCTATATTCTCGAGAAATGACTAAGTTGAAAGGCACAATACCACTTAATGTAGCATTAGGTTAGATTGTTTATTATTTACTCCCCGTTATCAAGTACATCTCTGTTGAAAAAGGTCTATTTTTAGGTAAATTTTCGACTCTTTCTTTCTAATATTATTGGTATTAGCTTAACTGAATATCGTTTCCTTTAATGTGTTTTTTGAGCAAACAGAATTATTTCATCGGCTATTACACGATTATATAAATTTAATTGAACCTATACTCTCGAGGAATAACTGATTTGAAAGGTAAACAGTCACTTTATGTAGCATTAGGTTATGTTTGTTATGCATCCCTTCCCGTTACTAAGTACATCTCCATTGAAAAAGGTATGGTTTTAGGTAAACATGCAACTTTTTCTTTCTGATATTATTGGTATTATTTTAACTAACGTTTCCTCCAATGTATTTTTTGAGCAAACTGGATTATTTCATCTACCAGCATGCAATTTGGGTGATAAAAAATCCAGTAGTCTGAGAACGCCTTTTAATGGTCTAAAATCTTAAGTCTCAGCTACGAAAATATGGAATACATCTTTCTCATTTTCAGTCCACCTTTCTGCACTTATCTCAGTTACTTAATAAACTTTAATCCGGATACCCATTAAGTGATGATCGTTTGTTTGGCCTAACTTTCCTCGAAAGTTTCTCAAAGTCGAAATGTTTTTATTCGTATGTATTTTTAACAATATGCAGCCCCCAGCGGCTCCTTCACTTGCATATATCAAGTGATTACGTGATTCCAAAAGAATTTTAATCATTTATTCAGCTTCACATATAAGTTTTAGCAATTTTTATTCAAACTCTTAAAGGTTAACTGAGTCGCAATTGTTAACGGGAAGATTTACTACCTTGATAGAGGTTCGCTCACATATATAGGCGCTTTTAGACAAAGATAATAACGCAATCAGAAAGGGTGGTTATTGTTGATAAGTTATTTGTTGAAGTTATTCTTTGTGATTTTTCTACAATAGAGTATATGGTACCCATAATATATCAAATACTTAAATTAATATATTTGTTTTGACTTCTAAATATTTAATAAATAGGTTTTATTGAAAACTGATATCTCCTTTTGTTGATTAACTCTTAAGTTTTCCGCACATATTTCTACTGATGCTTGAAAAGTCGGGCCATCGTTAGAGATATATAAAAATGTACCTGTTTATATGATAACCCTAAAAAAAGTGTTTGAAGGGTTAATCAGTTATCTGATGAAAAAATTGCGTAGTTTACTTGCTTCTTTAGAACCAAGCAGAAGCATTAGTTTGCAAAATATTTTTGCAAGAAGAATGCATAAATTGTAGCTTTTCTCTATGTACAGTACATGGTTGATGAAATTATTTTACAAATATTACTCGTCAACAGGTTAAAGTTAAAAAAATTAGTCCCCATTTTCATGTATCTCATGCTGTGAGGCTATACTAATATGTGAACAAGTCCCTAGTCCTATGTTTCACGAAACTTTACCATTACGGAGTGAAATATAAGCCAAGTAATCGACTTTAATGGAGACACACTGTTTCACAAAGTTATTTGCAGGAAATTTTGAGCGCTCAGCTGAGGATTTTGAGGGTATTTTGAAAGATAAATGAGAGATATTGTACGAAAACACTACCTCGTAGAGCAGATCCTCCATGTTCCGTGGAATTGCTAGATGCTCTTTAAGGAATTAATCGATATGCGGCGTGTATCGTGGCCACAAATCAACCCCGAGGTTGTGGCCGGATATCTCTGAGCACATAACGACTCGCCGTCCTAGTTCCATGGCTTCGAGCGGTCGGAAGCACTTACATAGTCATCTTTCTCTCCTTCTATCTCATGCTCGATCTCCTCACGTCTGCACGTGCGTTTCAAATGAGCAAAAGCACCTATTTTCATCCGAGGCATTTGCCGCTGTTTAAACACCGTGGCCAGGAACGTGAGTAATCGATAATCGGATTTCTACCGTGCGTCTTTTTTCAAAGGAAATGCATAGCCGAGTGAATTTGTCGTTTTCGTGAGCCTCTTGGCGGTAAGTGAATCGGAAATTACGAGTGGTATTACTTGACGGCAGCGTCGGCGCTTATGGCTAAAAATTAGAGACATGAGAAATTTCTAGGAATTTGCCGCTAGGATTTAATATCTTGATTCTCAGCCCAATCAACCAACCGGAATTCATATTCCGAGGGAGTTTTCCGCTTTTTGATGCACATTCATCAAAAATGCACGGCACTGAATTAACTCTCTTGTTTTCCCGCTGTAGTTAAAAAAAGAATATCACGCTTATTCTCCCGCCACCTTCACGCTTCGTTAAATCCGGAAACGCATGCGTGAGTAATGCATTTGCGGAGGCTTAGATCGAAAATGAGGACTGAATATCTAGCCCCGTGACCCTATGATTTAATTATGTTATGTGCAAACGCTTCCGCTTTTGCATGAATGAGCAGCTTTTTCGTAATCAGTGCCGTAAATACTGCAGGGGAGAAAGCAAAATTTGCTTAGTAAATCGAGTGCGTTACAGCTTTTTGAATTCTCCACTCGTGGCCCAACTCATACGCCTCATTTAATAGAGCCTTAAAGGTTTAAGCTGATTGGTGAAAGCTGGAGTGGCTCTCACTAAATTAAAATTTTCTACGATGTGTCTCTATACGCTTCGTAATTGGTAGTTAAAATAATACTATTCAGCAATATGGATATGATTTGTTTTTTTAAACCGTACCATAATTTATTAAAATAACAATTCCTTAAATTTGGCACTCAAAAAATGATCTATTGGTTATTTCAAAGTGACCAAAGAGGTGAATGATTATTTTTATGAATATTTATTGCTCCAATATTGATATCACAGAAAGAAACGTAACATAATTCAAGCAGCGTCACAATTTCACCACAATTAGTAGACAATTGACTCATGGACAACTTAAAAATAACGTTTATATTTGATCCTGGAGCTTTAGACCAGCCTATATATATTAGCGGAATGTCTGATTACAAAATTAATTTTTACAACTTAGCGAATAAATTGACACAAAAGAGTTTTTAAAAATTTCAGGAGAACTATATTTAAAGTTTCAAGCAACATTTTAAATGAATAATATTTCAAAATCATTCTGCTATACCATTACAAATATCGTTCACTAGCACGTAAGTAAAAACTTATTTTTCATAGCAAAGGATTAGAAAGATTTCTCAACTTTCATGTTTCAATAAAAATTTTCTAATATGCCTTGAGAAAGACTTAATATGATGTGCTTATATTCTGAATGTTTTCCGGTTACAGATTAAAAATGTTTGGTTCCATAGCTGCCCTTAAATAATCTTGGGGTGGGCCCGGGAACGCATATCTGGTTCTCTTTAGGTTGTATAGGCGTGAATTTTCAGCAATTGTGGTAGTACTACCGCACCATTCGTGTAATAGCTTCGGTCAATCAGATATTTAAGGAAGTATCTGATGCTGTTCGATGTCTCTTATGAATTTTAAACAACACTTGTTTTAATGAGATAAAACTTTGATAACCGGTATTTTAATGATTGGTTATTGGTAATGTTCGAGGAATAAAACATACATTAATTATAATTTCAATATGCATACTGTTGATATGCGGCAGTGAAAAGTTACGCGTACGTTTGATCAAAATTAATAAACAATTTAATTTGGGTACTTGGAGAAATAAAATGCCCCTAAGAACTACCTTTGGTACCTATTCACTGAGGGAACGACAATTTTAATGCCAAAGTTGAACTAAATTATTTTGGAGTTCTCCATGAAGGGATGTGGCATGCTTCCTTGGAAACCATAAAAGCAGCAATGGCAGCGAACTCACATTAAGAGAAGTAGTGAAACTCCTGCTATAATGCTCCCTAGGTGACCTCACCACCAGCCTTTCGACTGCTGGGCTCCCCCTATCCTTCTACCCGAAGGATTTACCTTCACCGTAGAGCAAGAAAGAGGTACAATGTGAATAATACGCCACGCACCCAACCCATGGAAAAATATAGGACTAAAGAAGAGGCGCCAGTAAAAAAAAACTCAGTGATCGCGTAATTTTTTATTCCACGTGGCCTGTGCTTACAGGCCCTAAATTTGTTCACCTTGTTTTTTACACCTTTCCACCAGTTGTGACTATCAACTCATTATCTAATAAGTTGACACCCAAGTAATGCCATTCATGATGAATAAAACGCTTACTCATCTTCCGTAGATTTATTTTGATGGCAAGACGATTTTATTCATTGTGAATATTGACATCATCAACCAGATCCAGCCTGAAGAAATTATATTTATAAGTATTTGCATGTTACCATCAGACATCTCTTCTCAAATAAAATTGTGCAGAAGTCGTCGAAGTTTATCGAGGCTAAATATTAGCCGGTAGAGAAAGCTCTAATGAACTTAGTTTGGGTGTAGTAGCCATCAATCGTATCGTACTTTTTTCTCGTTGAAGGGTATTAGGTAATAATCCGGATAATACTGATTACTTAACTGAACCCTATCGGTCGTATTCATAGATTTCGAGTTAAACCTGGGGTTGTGCGGTTTATCTTAGTCCGGTCTAAGTGCGGTATAGAACGGTACTAAAAGTTGGTATTCATAGCTTGGGTCGAGGGAGATAGCCTCGGGGACTAACGGAGTCCGAGACTTGCCTACCGCGCGAGGATGGAACGCTTAGCAACCCCGCTATTCGTCAAGTAGCAGGGTATTTCCTGGAATTTCTGAATTTGTCTTTGGGGTCTCCTGAGGAGTTGTGTGTTATCTGCGAACCCTTTGCCCATGCCTTTATCACTCATTACATGCTTCTGAGACTTTTTTGCTCACTGAAATCGGCCCGGAATCCTGCTACCTGCACGTTGGTTATCGTCCACTTCATTTTTTTAATTATTTATGGATTAGAAATGTTACGATTTATTTTTATATTTTTCTTAAGTTTATTATCCTTATTGAATATATAACATAATCACCCTAGTGTTGTTTCGTGCAATTCACGTAACTTAGCTACAGAAATAATTAATTCACTAAAATAACTTATTCATCAAAACGCACAGCTAATTGAAATGAACGTTAAAAACTAAATATGTAAAATGCAAACAAAAAGAATGTTACAAAGTATGAAAGAAATTAAATCTTATTGATATCATCGTGATTGAACAAAAATCACCATACGAAATGTCAACAAATGAACACAACTAAGCGATGTGAAAACAAATTTAATCAACGCGAGCTATAATAACTAATGAAAACTGTACGTACTTATTTGTAAAGTAGACTAATGAACCCATTTTCCGATAAAATTAAACTAAATAAAAACAAAATTAACTAACTCGGTATCCTGAGAACGAAACTACTTCAAAACTGCCAAAGAACTATTTATGTCAGTATAAACCTAAATCACTAAGCCAACAATATTCCTTACGATAGACTAAAAAAAACTATTACCCCTTAAATTAGCTCTAATTTGGAGGTAACTCGTGATTAATCACTTAACACCATCGACAATCACCACACCACAAAAACTGAAGAAAAAATGGCGACGCGCGGAGCTTAAATTCAACGTTAAACCATTATTCCATAGGTTTAACTTCCTCCGGACTAAAGCAGCCGGAGCTAAGGTCAATCAGCGCTAAAACGACGCTTTGGATATGAGTTCAACGACATTGCCGGTCTAACTTACTTAAACCTGCCATAGGCGTAGTCTAACGTTACTATGAATACGACCGTATGTTATTTAGTAGCTTATACTTGTGAGTAAATCACAGGCGACAGAATTAATACAGCCCATAATGGTGAAGAGACCTTTGGGTTAAATACGAACCGACCTGATTGAGTTCGTCGTTTGAGATGATGAAATTTCTCTATTTATTCGGTCATTCTATCCACCTGTTCAGGGAGAAAGGGTTGAAATGAACGAATCATATACGTTTTCCATTGCTTATTCTTCCCTGAAACTTCTTGCTGAACTACTCTTTCCCATTTTTGGGTCTTATTTCGTCTGGAGCAAACATCGATTTACTAAGGTGATAAAATGAATAGGAGAACCTAGTTACCAGGGATGGCAAAGAAACACTGTTTTCAAGGGATTTCTCATTCATCGTACTCACTTTCTCCCTCAAATATTGTCAATAGCGCTCAAATGCTCTTCACTCTCTACTTTTGCCTCAGTAGTCTCAATCGGAGATCGCACCCCCGAGAACCTGGGTTTGATTCCCAGCAGAAGCGGAGATTTTTCAGTTGAATTCCGATCCCTACTTGTGTGCTATGTGGAAAGCACTTCAAGTGTTCTACTCAGTCCGTCAGGTGGGAATTCAAACTTCGGATGGACCGCTTGGCGCCTTTTTTAAGAGCAGGTCAGTGCCAACGCCAAATCTCTCTCAATCCTTCTTTCGACTCCCATACCCTCTTGCCAACCTATCCTTATGGTGGAAATGACTATTGATGTCGTTTGCCTCCCAAAATAACCAACCAGCCAGACAGTTCCGACCTCATTCTCTTCAGATACCCTTTGGAATCAATTCATGCCGCCAATACTTATCGCTGTGTAACTATGTATGTACTCAGAAACCTTGTATTTCCATCGCTGATAAGATTTAGCTCACAGCAAACGTTTCGTTTCAGCATAATGTCATCTTTAGATTTGACAATTTCCCATTTCAGAGCAGCAGTGCGTTTCTTATTGCAAGTGCCCTTGAGGTAATTTGCTTTATTTAAGTCAATATGTACTAAGACAACTTTGCTTCTTATAATAGTCAAAGCAGTTTTTAAACGACAAAATGTATTTAGCAATTTGGTAACTTTTGCAAATAAATAATTAGGCACATTCATCATCAAAGTAGGTTTTTCTTCCAAATGCCATTCCCACAGCAGCATTCTTGATTTCCTTCGTAATCATGAGGAATTCCCTGAATTTGAGCCGTAAACTGTGGTATCATACCTACCTCATTCCAGTGCTGTCTCGAGGTTCCTCTTTGTCTTACATGGTGCAGAATACCTTCACAAGGCTCGCACAATGCTCCCCTCCTTCGGCCCACCAGTCTCCCAACTAGTCTTACATCGCGTGGAACACTCCTCCACACTCGGCGGGTCCTTCGGCCATCGCTCTTCCCTCCTACTCCCCCACTCCCTCTCGACGACGCACTAGACCCACGCAACCGTCGCATCAAGCGAGTGCCGAACCGTGTTCATCGGCCTGCCCTCCCCACTGCCCACCGCACCGCTCCGCCGCTCTCCTTCCAATCCCCCACGCATCACGCACCACTTGCAGAAAGTCTCCGCTCGCTCCTTATCCCTCTTCCTCCTCCTTGGCTATTCCCTCTCCGCTCCCTTTTCCACGTGTCCCTCTCAAGGAAGCGTTCAAGGGACATTGCCGCTCTCCGTTCCCCTTCTCTTCCTCTCTCCGACTCTTTCCCGCTTTCCACGGCCGCCTCCTCCCGCAGCTTGGCCGTTTTAAATGCCTCTCCATTCATCTTGCCGGAGGTCGCTTTCACTCTCGTACCAGGTTTGTCGTTTTCAATCTCTAAAATCTCACCATCAACTGCCTTTTTCCCTCTGCCACGTTCTTCTTCCTGTGTGCCTACATATCTCCTTGCCATCAGAACTGGCGTTTGCAGTTGCAAATGGAAAGTGAGACAAACGCGAACAAATTTACTTGTGACTGTTTGTTCCAAACATTTTAGAGGAAGTGTAGTAAATATTTATCTTACAAGTATGCGAAGGAGATATATTTATACCCAATCAATAGTTGATGAAATTTGACTAAAGCATTTTTTGTTGTAAATACTCGTATTGTATCATTAGTGCGAAATTCCAAGGAGGAAAAAATCATTCACCCTGACCGGGACTCGAGCCCGGATCCCTCGATCGTAAAAGGTAAAACCGTGGCTAGTCCCGGTATCTTCAAAATTCATCGTATTATTAGGTACACCATTATCATTTCATACTTTCTGCAGTCGCAATACTCCTAAAGTTTCATTAAACAGCAAACGAATGTAGCGGAGCACGCATGATGACGTTAAAACATTTAGAATTTATCAATTTTAAAGTTTACCTTATATTTTTCGATTAGTTACCCCGATTTGTAATATTGTACGTGTGTAGAATACTATGCGCAAGTTTTTTATGTGGCCTCCGTTTCTATTTCTAGCAGTTCATCTTTTAATACCCTCCCTTTCTTTAAAGGCATTAAATTAATCCTTTGAAATGGAAGAAAAGAATGTTCAATGAGAGAGATTAGAAGAAGGGTGCGAAGAGACTCCAAGGTTACCCTCGTTTTATCTCAGTAGACGTGGTACAAAGTAAAGAAAATAATATTCTCCCTTTTTGTTATTACTCTCAATGTCCCCCTTTCCCAAACTCATTTCTCCAGAATCAGTGCCGGTGAGCTTTCCTCCGGTTGTTGTCCACGGGAAGCAACACCATCACTCACGTCCTTTCCACCTCAATAACTTTCAAATCTTCCTCCTCCATCACTTTTTTCGCCATCGTTCAAACCTCCTTTCTCCACTTCGATTTCTTTTTTGTTTCGAATCCCATCCTGTCATCCGCGAAGACACATCGTCCTAGACTCTTTTTTCCCAGAAGAGCTGTTTGTCTCAATGCATGTCTGTCTTCCTTCTTATTACGTCAATTTTGTCGCCGTCCCTTTCACGCTCATCTATTGCCCCGATCCGGTTCCTGCCGCCGCTTTTTCCTTCTCCGTTTAATGTTTTTTTTTCATTCTGCCAGCCTCCCTCCGCACCCCTTGAGTTCTTATTTGCGTCTGCTTTCCTTCCGTGCCCTTTCTGCTTTCCTTTCTCTTCATACCGAATGGTTTCAACCCAACGGTTTTCATGCTCGTTCTTTCTCGCCATCTCTTACCTATTTTATTACTCTTCCTGTTTTCCTTGTCTCGGACATCTAGCTCAGTCTCTCGCTCTCTTCCCTTAAGGGAAATAACTTCCCCTGGATGATCCCGCCTTGTATCCATCCCCTGGCCTCTCAACCGTCTCTGCCAATGCCCTTGCCCCGAAATCCCCTCTTTTAGGATAGAAGCGAAAGGCTCAAAACGCATGATACGGACGGAAGCGACCTCAAAGGCTCAAAAGTTCCTTTCGAGACAGAAATGGTTACCTTTCATGAAGCCTTACCCTTACATAAACATAATAATACCAAAGACCTCGTGTCCATCGTGTCCATAAATAGAGTGTATTATGAGTAGTTGTGTAGCGCTACGCATGGGTGGAGGTAGCTTTTTCATGTGTTTATTAAACCTGTTTATGGCTAAGTAAAGAAGTTCTTTTTTGATTTTGATGATTTTTCCCTTGTAAAAAACCGTAAAATATTGACGAATAACTGCTATTGCATCTCGATTCGATAATTAAGTTTGGTCTCCCGATAATTAAGCTGGTCCAGTTAAGCATAATATCATACATGACGAAATACTGACAAAATCATCTTCTTTTCTTTCTCATCACAACGGAAAGGTTCAGTAGAAAAGAAGCCCTTAGAATATGTATTCTAAGCGCTTTAATTTGCCTGTAAAAATAAGAAAAATTCTTTTCTCTTATCCTCACCTCATCTAATCATTTTTTCATTCTAGTAGTTTTACCTATTTTGCTTTAAGCCCTTTCAATACTTATGGATTATGTTTTTCCCAGGGAGTGTCTCTGTTGCAAATGATTAATGCACCCATTAGGAACTAAAATTGACAGAAAATATACTTATGTGATTTCAAACATGGGAAGAAAAAAATCAATCTTGATAGGGTTAAAATAAGTTGGTTTTAAGCTAATACTGCAAACAAAAATTTAAACATGGGCAGAAATATTACATTGTGCAAAGATAGGGAAAACCAGTTAGTCGAGAGTGGAAATATTCATTACGTGAGATAACACGTTCAGTTAATACATTTCTTATAGGCAGCTACTGGTTTTGGATAAAAGTACACTACATTGTGGAACATCTAATTTATCCATTTACTTGTTATGAGAAGGTTGCTGACATATTCGTTTGATAGATACTTACGGCGCAGTATGCATTAGAGCATGAATGGTTTTCATCGTGGTACTTTTCCCTATTCAGCTTCACTTCATCCACCTTAGAATTACCAATGATTTCGCTGGAGAGTTTGAGAGCAAATATGGATTCAGACGGCAATATTGATTTTTTGAACTAATACGATAGAGATCTCTTGCGATATCATTGCTGCCATTACGTTCAGATTTTCTCTCAATTTGCGCAACTATAATTTTAATTTGGCTTGCAGAACATCAGTCCCGAGGGTATCCGTTTTCCGGCGAAATGAACAGTGGAAGACACATAGCCACACACAGGACGCCTCAAATGCTGACGGCAATAGACCGCAATTGCGAACGAATTTTAGTGTTCCATGAATCTCCGAGACAATCGGGGGTTAAGGGCTAAGGGACCCCCCCCCCCCTTCCCCCCCCCCCCAACTTCATTTTTTGGTCGGAAGAGGGGTTGTTGGGTGGGGGCAGGGGATGGGGGTATTGGAGGGCCGGGAGGCGTAGAGGATGGTTGGGGGAGGAGGGATGGGAAGGGAAATGAGTCGGAAGCGAATCGAATTTTCTTCTCCCAAACCTCCTCACCCCCTCTCTTCATCCATCCAATCTTTCTCCCAACCTCTCCAACCCAATCATCGAATCGTTTCCCCCAATCCCCCCTCCCCTTACCCGGAGGAAAAGATTGACGCAACCCCGTTTAACTCTCAATCCATCGCCGCTGCTTCCTTTGCCGCTCACTCCCTCCTCCTCTAACCCATGACCCACGCTGACCCACACTCCATTCCATCTCACTCCAACCCCCGTTTTCATCCACTTTTCTCCCTCTTTCTCGGGCGACTGCCATGCTACTTCAGGGGGAGACTCTTAAAAAACTTGTGACCCCCTCCTTCTCTTGCCCTCCCTCCCACTTCGCTTGAACTCTTCCCTATCCTCGCCACTCCGTCCTCCCTATTCAACCCCACGCACCCCCCCCTGCCCCTTAGGGTGACCGGTGGAGAAAACCGTTCGGGGATGAAAAAGGGGACCGCGCGGTGAGGGAATGGACTTCACAAGCAGAAGTGTCGGCATTGGGGTGGGAGGAGATAGAGGGAGAAGATTAAGAGTCTTAGAGCTCTTTCTTCTGCAACACTGGGTGGATAAGGGGTGGATGTGTGTGGTTGAGTGAGGAGTGGTATAGTACGTCGTGGAGCCCACGTACTTTTTCCGGATGTAGTGTGATAATATGTTTTCCAAGAATATTAGGACTAATGTGTTACTTTGAAAAGTGAATGAGCGTGCGATAGCTTCCCCGATAAGATTTTTTTTTAATCGTAAAAAAACCCTAATATTTTATTGGCTCAAATCAGGAGATATATTGAAACCTGCCTTCACTTTTGTAGTGAAAAGTCAAATTCTATACAAAAGGGAATAATTATTAACTTTGTCGTTGGAAACGCACGCAACAATGGGGTATTAACATTCGAATACTTTTTTGATGTTACCATTGAAATAAAATTTTCAAAGGTTTTCATATATATTTCCGGAGTTGCTTGGAAACATTAAGGCCTAATAACCAATTAACTAATCGTAGAAAGTTGCATTTTTTCTGTACCCGAAAAACGACCTCTGACGTCAGTTCATCCTTTGATCAAAGGCCCGTGGTTCAATTCCCGATGAAGACGAATATTTTTTCAAAGTATTCACTAGATATATTTATGCTGTTGTATTTCCGGCAGAAGTGGAAATCTTCACAAAAGCCTTTTGAAGGCATCTTTAGGAATAGATCGGGAAGAAAAGGGAAGAAGCGATGGATGACATGACTTCACGGCCGTTATGGGAAGGTTGCCCGTCCATTCAACTTTAGACTCCTATATCTCTGTCAATTTTTGGAATCTCTAAGAGATTATTTGAAAATAATAATTTTTCAGGGTCCCCTGCTCGATAAAGTAAAAAGCAAAAATCGTGATAAACCCCCATTAAATTAACATGTAGGCAACATTTTCTGCGTGCCCCCTGGCCCCAGTATGGACGAGTAGTCTCAAAACAAGGCCGTAGGGCTTACTAAGCATGTATATATTTATGCCATGCTTGTGGCGTTTCCCCTGGACGTATTGTCCGATTATCGGCCGACCCCTCCGGAGAACCATCGACTCATAGATGCATGGTTCTCTACCGGCGGGAACAATACCTTACATTACCTCTTGAAAGCGGTCAAGCATATGCCTTATTTATAAAGCCTAGCACTTGGGACTGGGTCTTGCACTTCGGGTTTTTCTGAGAAATGGAGCGCCTGCAAAATCCCTAAAAATCCGATAGAGGCTCATCACACCACTAAATATTGGAATGCGTAAGATCGCAGACCTCTTCCAATAATCAGAGTCAATAATATTCGCACGGATGTTTCTCATGTGGAGGAGAACACTAGCAAAGTTTGAAACTCTTCCCTGCTCAACTGCTTCCATTCTGTTATCCGGACTCTGGGTGACGGACAAAACGTTTCAATGAAAGCAAGTGACATCAATTGTGCATAGTAACAGAACTGCATCTGTAAGTCAACATTGCAGCATCTATCAGGGCTTTGAGAGGCGATTCTCTCGTCACTACGTGTGACACCTCTCTTGGCTCTCAGACATTTCTTCTCCATATCTATTATCGCAAGTAAAGTTCTAGCCACAAATAAAGGCTCTCAGAGATTTCTTCTCTATTGATGTTATCGCAAGTAGAGTTCTAGCCACAAATATAGAAATTACCTATCGAATAAAAAAAATTTGATGGTGCATTTAGAATATGTTGCAGTGTTGCATAACACCATACCTTAAAATACAATCCAATGAATAAACAAACAATCTGAATTGATTGATAATGCGAAGTAGTATTGAAGACGATAAACTGCTTGCAAATGCAGTTGCAATTTCACATAAAAGATCCAACAGGAAAATTAAAAAAACGCGATTTAAAATGTCAACAAAAAGCATTGAATCTTTTTGTAAACTTAGGATCCAAAATATATACATACAAATTAAAAACAAAAGAAAATATTGACTTATTTGAGAGCAAGCGTAGAGATAACGTAAAAGCCATTTTCTTAAAAGAAAAAGAATAACCGTAGAGCAGAACGTGAAACCAAGAAAAGTAGAACCCATAAAAATAATGATAAAAACATATTCCTCGATAATAAATGTTTATAAAACTTTAATTTGAAAAATAAAGTCACTCAGGAACAAATGGCATTAAACATGTGATTCCAGCTCCTCTGAATCAAACAATGAAGAAAACTAAGGGAAAATAAAAATTCCAACTTACAAATCAGCACAAAGATGAACAAAAAACGACTAAAAACACAATAAAGCATGGAACCCGAAATGGACGCTTCCGCACTGATGCGAGGACGCTGCCGAACTGCGGGAAACGCGGGTGAAAACGTAATGGTACACACGCACGGAGCTCTCTAGCGGCCAGCCATATAACGAGAGATCCATGACATACATGTATGTCACCCGCGTCAGTGGAATAGCTCTCACGACATATATATATATATATATATATATATATATATATATATATATATATATATATATATATATATATATATATATATATGACTTTTCCTATAGCTGAAGAAGGGCCTACATGCCCGAAACGTACAGTAAGTCTTCTCTCTTTTTACTTTTCTTTCCCCACCCCCTGTCAAGTGTTTTTATTAATGTGGCCTATTGACGAAATTTTCGTTTTGTGTATATATATATATATATATATATATATATATATTGTCATCCGCACTGAAAGTGTTAATGCATCTTACCCGAGGAAAAAAGCAATGAATTTCCCTCAAGCTGGAACGTTACCTTGTCCACCGGTGATAATAATTTCCTTAATCACAGCAAGAGCCTATTTAAGTAGATAGAGAAGTTCGCAAAAACATGCTGAGTCATAGCAAATTTCTACCGTTTCAGTTACCATGTAATAATTCAGGATACGAAACATCGTGATTCTATTTTCACCCAGAAAACTGGAAATGTAGGTATATGAAATTTTTGAAATATTAGACTCATTAATTCATTTTAAGTATTCTACCAGCTAAGTTAATAAAAAATTGTTTAAAAGAGTTGGTATTGCTTAGGTATGCTACAGTGATGGTCAACAACCGGAAGAGAGATGGAATACGCTTAGACCGGTCAGGGGAGAAAGATATCCAAATCCCCATGGATATTAAAGACACGAAGTTGAATTGTGGAAATCAGAATGAAGCATGCGGAAGAAGGTAGCATCACGCCGATAGTGAGGGGAGTTTCCCCAAAAATATCATATTGGTTAAATGAATTAGAGGACGAAACGAGAGCCAAAATGTCTGGGGGTGAGCAATAGAGGGTAGGAGGAATAGCGAAGAAGAATAAGTGGAAAAAGATGAAAATTCCAGTTCGAAGACCCGGATTGGGACGGGGGAAAATCGCGGGGAAGGAAATATGGTCCTCGTTCGCTAAAATGCTTTGCGATAAAACACTCTCAATCATACGCAGTTTGAACTGGGGTTGATGGGCCATCAAATAAAAAACTAAATAAAGAGAAGGGAGAGAAGTTTTAAGAAGTCCGAGAGGAGAGCATGGCTTCTTCCATAGTCTGGCTGGATGAAAACGTGCAGATTCCTACTTTCACAAGTCCCTTACTCCGGAATTGCGGAGTAAAACCTCATGAAACGGGCCCTTCATAAAATGAATCGATTCCCGATTCCTTTTATTTTACTTTTTCCGTCGTAAATCGATTTAAGTGAAATAAGTTCATAAAAGTTCCACCCCGGCCGCGTTTGAGCTAAAGTTTTAGTTTGCGGAATGTCCTTCTTTACAGGGGCCCCACTCGATGAATAGGAGGATCGTAAAATTTCCGAGGGACGCGAAAGTATCGATTTTATGTCATTGAAACAAAAGATACTGCAAGTATGGAATGAACTCAAGCGGATAACGTTTGAGAATTAGTTATTCACAGTCAATTTCAATTTTCGTGAGACTAATTTATTTTGATGAAGCATGAAGGTAAAACGCTTAAATTCAAAGGAGAAAATTTAATCAAGAAATCTACAATTTTTCCCCTTGACGAATTACTACTTCGTTACCACAACAAACAGCTTCAATGGTTGTGGGATGAATTTTTTCGTGAGATTTGGCAAAAACAATGTGCTGACATACTTGTAACCTCGAGTATTATGTCAGTTGGGTGTTGTGTTCTAAAATGTATCCAGGATACCAAGGGGAACTAGGGCATACCCATGGCTTCAGAACGAAAAATTATCTATTAAACTCAAATATTATTTATTTAATTATAGTAATATGCTTGAATTGTTTCCTCACGCTTGAACATTTAATTTACCCAAAATGTACAAAATATTGTGCCTAAATCTCGATTTTTAATGTCACTAAAACATAAACAATTAAAAAGAAAACATTTTCTTTTAAAACTTGTTAGTATTCCATCACCAAATTTTTTTTGGGTGGAAAATTTTGAAATTCACAGAATGTCAAAAAACTATTCGACCCAGGTTCCAGTGCTTAATCATCGTCTTCAGGCGTACGTACAAATTTCATAAAAACGTATGCAAACGTCAAATTTTCCCTTAAATAGTAAACAGTAATATGGATAGGGGGAAGAGAGGGAAAAAAGTTTGCATATTTAATAGCATAGACAATACCTGTGTTTAATAATCTGAAAGATAAAAATAGTCATTCTATTTTTCTCCCTTGTAGCCTCAACTTCCTGTTTCATTAACAATATTATCAAATTTCATCATTACATGTTACTGCAAATGTTACTTGCTCATAATGAAGAGGCAGCACGAGGAAGAGAGCATCTTAGAACTCAGAATCTTCATATGACCCGAGCATGATATGCGGAAAGCGAAGCTTTGCGCCGCAGATAGTTGTTGCATCGCTCAAAATGGCATAGTTCCGTTGCTTACTACGTATCTCACACTTGCGGGACAGAGAGAAGGCCGCAGAACTTCTCCCTTGTATTTCGTTCATGACCACCATGACGAACTTCGTAAGACCATCGTTATGCAGGACGTCGCTCGAACTTTCCGTCAGTGCCTTCCAAGGGACAAATATTCGCTGCTTCGCCGAACTTTGCGCAGCACGCGAGGAAACTAATTGGTGCAGACCTCAATCCACAGCACAATGCGCGCCGGCTGTTTGGTGTGCATGCTTGGCCACTTTGAACAACGCAAGCGATAATATAAATTTGCCACTCACGTTGTTATCGGGTGGGCCGAAAAAGGTGAAGTTAGTAGAAGAAGAATTAAGGATCTGAGTGGAAAAAGTTGCAGCGTAGGCAGTGGAGAATCGAATACCTTAGTCGATTGAGGGGCAAAAGAAGAAGGAAAATAGAATTAGTTTGAAGAGGAGGAGTTACACTCAAACCTTTTTTAATCGTTTTCTCTCGGGCGAAATTTAGATGGTGTGGTCACTTCATGTTGATATAATAAAAATATTCCGCTGCATTGTTAAAAGAAATCCAATGAGATATGGTTTGAAATTGCACAATGTTAAATTAATGATAACACATTATATAACTGCAATATTCTCGGGACTTCAGATCTGACGATGTCGACTGGACTTCCGGGTAAACGGTTCTCATCCAAGATGAGCCGACGTAGGAGGTACCTTGGACACTTGCAATCACCTTCAAACTACCATGAAAACCTTCGCAGCGATACAAATTTATAAATGGGAAAATATGTTAAATAAGTTAGGTGTAGGTAAAGTTATATTTTCACCTAAATACGCAATATAATTTTTATGAGTCACTAAAAGATTGAGCAGGGAAGGGTGGAAAGCATAGTTTTAATAAAGCATGGGAAGAATAAGTACATTGAGGGATGGTGAAAGTGGGAAACACAGGTTGGCATTAGTCATTGGCCGTAGCCATGGTGTTATGCGTATTCATGTACCTACTCAGTTCTGTTTTAAAATCAATATGGCCAGTATACTTTTGATGCAAGTAAAGTAGCGTCAATGAAATACGTTAATGCCCTAGTGCGTTCATGATTGCTCTTTAGTACTTCTTAATTTCATATTTTTCTTCTTAACCCTCCAGCGGGCGCGCTGTGGCACAAAGTGCAACATTGTTTCGTTTTTTTGTCATGTTAACAATAGTGGAAGATCTCAAGACTCAAAGATCTCAAGAAGACTCAAACGCACCAATTATTCTTTCTTTGTAACAGTATAAAGATTTCTGCTGGAAATTGTAGTGCAAGTCTTCCCGCATTTCTTAATAAAACGTATTAGTACCTGATGTGGTCGTCTTTGTTTCACTCTGTGCAACGCGCGCCTGGTGATGAAATTCGATCCAATAGTGGCACTAATTGATCAACATTGTTACTTTCTCTACGATGTAGTGTGATGTGAGTAGTTAGGAATATAAGAATTTTCACCATTCCTCCTCTGATTGAGCTAACATCTAAACGTGTAGTGATTAGAAGCAGCTGTATGCGGAGAGAAAAACCTTTGGAAATTGACCTGTGGTATTATCTCCAACGCGAGCCCTATGATGTGAGTATAATTTTAGGAATGATTTCCATTGCATATATTTTGTCCTTTTATTTTATGGCTTTTTCTCTACCAGCTAACACTAAAATATTCTTGAAAAGTTATCGAAATGAAGAGATGCAAATTGAAGAAGTGAGCGAGAAAGCAAGTAAGAAACGCGGAAAGTGCGTATTGTGTGGCCGTGGAAAGTACATATCAACGACAATCAAATGTGGGAAGTGCAATGACTTTCATTGCCAAAAGCACTGTAAAGCAGTAACTACGTGCAAAAAGTGTATATAGTTGACGTAACAAAGCCTTAAGAGATACAATCTTTCTAATATTCTAATTGAGTTTTAGGCATTGCGTAAAAATAAAAATAATTATAGCAGATGTTTTAAATGGTAAAAGTGTTTGCAAAAAAAATGTATTGCATGATTTAACTATGTAAAATGTTATAAATAAAACAAGGAAAGGAATTTACCCTTCCTTATTCCAGTTTTTGTTACTAATATCAGCAGAAAACAAAGAGTGGCACGGAATGCCACGCGCGCCCGCTAGTGTCAGAGAATATGGCGCGCCCGCTGGAGGGTTAATCGCGTACAATGGTGTAATATCTTAAACTCATCGATCTCAATTCAAAATTTATTATTTTTATGACTTATTAAAGAACTTTATACCTAATCTAAGACACGGGCAGGGCAGGGGTGCTAAATCCCTTTCCTCCCCAATGGCGCCCTTAACTATACTGCGTCCGATTTAACGAGTGAAATTTATTTGACCGCGACCAAAACTGATCGAAGGGAGTGGTGAAGTGGTTTTGACCCCAGCCATTTACCGTATCCGTCCGGAAACTGAAAATGGGGGCACCTTCGGGAGATTTTCCGCTTCCTGCCCCATCTTGAAGATGGTCAGTTGCACTCCCTGAGGAAAAATGTTCTGCACCCCCTCTCCGTAATAAAGGTTCGTCGGGGGAGGGGTGGAGAGGGAAAGGGTGCGGAGAGAGGTGGAAGGGTGGTTTAAGACGCAGAAACAATCTCAAGATTCCATTTCCTGAACCTTCCCTTACAGCCCCCGCCTTCACCCCTTGAAAACAGTTCGAAGTCGTCTTTTCCCACCAAAGGTTTTTTTCCCAGACCCTTAGCAATCTTCCCTTCGTTCCACCTTCCTTCCTTCCGTCCTAGCCATTCCTCCTTCATTCCCTTCGTCCAATCCGTAACTGCCCCCTCGGTGCACCGCAGATTCCCTCACATCCCATTACCTCCTCCTCCTCTTCTTTCTCCC
This sequence comes from Pyrrhosoma nymphula, assembly GCA_963573305.1. Taxonomy (NCBI): domain Eukaryota; kingdom Metazoa; phylum Arthropoda; class Insecta; order Odonata; family Coenagrionidae; genus Pyrrhosoma; species Pyrrhosoma nymphula. The sequence goes on along the minus strand of OY754327.1, from coordinate 142,529,763 downwards.
CTCCTCCCCCGACACAGCTTCCTTCCCATCTCCCTTGTCTTCCTGTTTCTTTCTGCGGTTGGCCATCCATTCCCTTCCCCCGTCTGCTTCCCCTCTCCTCTTCTCCTTAAACCCATCTCGTTCCTATCCTCTTCTTCCTCTTGCCTGACTCCACTGCTCCTGAAACGCAATCCTTTCTCTCCCGTTTGCCCTTTCCCGATCGTTGGTTTTTTCCCATCACCACTTACTTCATGGGCAATGGCTCTCTCGATCCAATATTATCTCAATCCAATTTCATGAGTCCTCCATCAAACATATTGAATCTAATGTTGTCGTCGGGGGAAGATTTTTCCTTGCCCTTCAATGTTTTTTTCTGCCATCAAAGCTTTTTCTCGACGCAATACAAATCTACCTTGTGGTGGTGGAGGTGTTTAAAAAAATAGTTGGCCAGAACAACCTTTAGGCATTGATTTGGTATGGGTCTGGTCGAGTTTGAAATGTAATACAGTCGTTGTAATGCTAGATTAGCCGTGTAGTTCAAGAATGACACGTTTAGAGAGTGACCGACTTCTAAAAAATATACATTATGTAATAATTCAATTTTTAAGCACACATTTTTAACCTGCCAGGAGTCTTGAAGTGGTTTGAGTTTTAAAATAATGTAAACGCAGTACAAGCCTGTGAATTATTATTTGGTTCTATAAAATTGTATACAAAATAGAAAATGTTGATGACCTCATGAAACACATTAAATTGCATTCAAATAGGTAAAATTAAAAAATACGTCAACACTTGAAAAATAACTTCATTTGATGAAGGCTTCGTGATTAAACGAATACGCCTTGCAATATTGTGCCAATACGACAAATTGCTTTGAATAAAGTGATAAAATATACATAACCATAAGTTTTTCTATTTTTTTCCTCGAACGAAACTCTGAATACACCGGATGGACAGGTTGAACTACTATGCAGTGGCCACTGTGCTCTTTTTATGATATCCAAATTAATGGGGCTCAATTTTTTTTCAACTGTTTAAATCATAGCGCTAATTTTAGAAAACTTTTATGAATTTTTCTCCATAAAAACCTTTCTTTTTAAGTTTCGTTGTATATGATGGGAGCACTTTAGTTAAGTTCCTTTAGAGGAGGGCGTTTAATTTCCAAAATTTATCCTTTTTTGTTTGTCTTACCCATGAGATCTCCTTCAATAATATATGTAGAAATTACGTATTCAGTTTTTTAAGGAAAAATCTTCATGGTCGTACACAAACAAACACTGCTTTCGTTCTGGTTCATGGCTGGACGATATATTCTCTTATTTTTGTCCTCTCTATTTAATTTTACTTCTCTTTCCTTGCGAGTAATAATGACATGTCCAGTGCATACATTTAACAAATATCAGAATACTATAATGTCCAAATTCTGTTCTATGCTGAATCGCGAAATTATTTATTTTTTTTAGTACATACCTTTATTATGTATATACCTTGTGACATAATGTTTATAAAAAGTTTGCGCTTTATTAAAAACATTTTATGGCTATCAAAGGTCGCCACCTATATTCCTAGCATGTAAACCGAATTATGTAATGCCTATGCTAATGTAAATAATAACTTTCAGGTACGATCAATTACGTCACATTCCTTGGGATGAAATGCTTCCATTGCTCGTTATTAAATTATATTGACTTTTGGAATGGTGGTCCTCATTCTTCTTTTGATAATCAATCTGGAGATAGGTTCGCAGCAGCATACCACCTTTTTCTCTCTTATGTTAGTTAGCCTCTTCATTTCCATGTAGGAGCGGCAGCCGGTGTCTTCCATTATCTGTTGTCATCCAAGACTCTAGTTATTTCCGTTCGCGTAGCCTTCCAGCACTGTTACTACCAGGTTATCGTACCTGAACCAGTATCTTACTCAGCCGTCACGTCTCCTCTTCAGTGACTTCCACAGACTCGGACTCACTTCTTCTCTCCTCAGCACTTCCACGCATTCCAGTATAACCCTGTCCACCCACCTGACTCTCAACATTCTCCGATAGCACCACAATTTAAATGCCTTCAGCCGTCTACGATCTAGCGCACCGAGGGTACAAGTTTCGCTGTTGTTCACAAGGTGTTGTTTCCTCTCCTCGGGTATCTAAACACCTCCCCATTCCCAAGCCGTGCGCCGTCCAAAAACACATGGCTCTTTTACTCACGGTCATAGTCTTTGTTTTTGTCCTGTTGATTTTCATATTGTAAAGAGAGCTGAGAATCTCTTCCATAACCACAGGCATTGATCCATTGTCTTCCATTATCTGTTGTCATCCAAGACTCTAGTTATTTCCGTTCGCGTAGCCTTCCAGCACTGTTACTACCAGGTTATCGTACCTGAACCAGTATCTTACTCAGCTGTCACGTCTCCTCTTCAGTGACTTCCACAGGCTCGGACTCGCTTCTGCTCTCCACAGGCATTGATCCATAACCTTAAGCTCTTCTTCACTCTCTGCCAGAAGGGCGAAGTTATCCGCAAATCTCACCATGTCTATAACCTATCCTTGGACTGTCAATACACCCTTTTTTTCAAGCCATTCTCTCCCTTACTCTATAGCCTCTTCAATGAATTTTTGACGCATGAGAAAGTATACTGAGGGTTCGTTACTACTCGCATTTTTTTGCTGATATTTTTTTAGAATGGTGGTATCATTTAAATAATCGTAGTTATTTCCTCAGATTCTAAATAATCTAAATGCGTATTAAACGTCTCCACTCCCTCTTCCCTAAGTATTAACAGTCTTTTGACGATCATGTCTTTCAGAGCCAGTCGCTGATTACACTATTGAAATTCTGCTGCCCAATGTGGACAAAAACTGCTATTCGGAAAAAATATTATCGCTTCGCCTTCATTACTTATTTGTAATTGGCTACACTGATCACTCGTCGTTACTCTTTTGAAATATATATATACACGCATTTCGCTTAATTCATGTGCCGTCCTCAACACAACGAGCAGCGCTTTCCCGACGCAGAGCATCCCGACGGCGGCCGTCATGTTTTCATTGACTCGAAGCTCACGTGCCTACTACTCCGGCCCTCTTTCATATACTACTACTCCAACCTACCCTTCGTCCGAACTTCCACTCTCTCGATACCCTTTTAATAAAGCAAGCGGAAATGAATTTGAAGTAATCGAGGTGAAATTCTGGCCCAATCTCGTCGGTATGAAAGCCATTGCGCGATTGGAAATTACAGAAATTCCATTTTACTCATTGCGTGAAAAATCAATCCGACCTCCGGATTTCTAAAGGTTCTGTCTCGGGAGTTCTCTTCGTTGAGGGACGAGCGGTCGAGTGTTTTTTTTACTCATTCCTCCTGCTGGGCCCTGCCCACCCAGCCCCTCAACCCACAGCGGGTGCTCTACCCCCACCCCCCAAAACTATTCACGTGGACTGCAGAAAGGAGCGTTTTAAAAAATCCTCCCCACTCCTGCTGCTGAAATTATTCCGGCATCAATTCCGTAAATAGCTCGTCGCAGGTATTCATTTCCGCGGGCGAGCGATACTTGAAGGAATCACAGATGAAAGCGGCGTGCGTCGAAACGACGGTTCTATAGGTGGATTCATCGAAGCTCATTCTTCCTTTTACTTCACTCCCTGCGTTAAAGGTTCTCCATTTCCTAATTCCGACGTAATGACTAACAAAAAAGCTAAGTCATTGGTTGAACGCATCAACTTTAGTGCTACTGAACAGACTCTTAGAATATATAATTTAATTTTTTAGCAGAGAACTGATAGTTGTGATACGTTAAGTTAACTTGCACTTAGTAAACTACCACCCGATAGGGGGTTAAAATGTTTGAATTCAAGCCTCTTTTACTTAATAGGTTTTCCAAAGGAGAGCAAAATACTATTTTATTTGTGGAATATGTTTCAATAACATAGAGAAGATCCAGTAAGTACGTTCTTCAAACGTTTTCGGTGGAAAATTGAAATTGAGAATGGTAGGTTTAAAGGAGTAGAAAAAAACCGAGTCAATATTTGCCGGGAAAAGTACGCATTTATGTTTTTTCATGTTCCACTTTGAAAATGGCTGTCAATACTATCCTTTCCTATTCATTTCCCACTCCCATCGTGATTACTCAACTCGGCTTTTAAGTCTCATCCATTTCCGCATCAACGGGGACAGAGTGACAACAACATAGGGGGAGAGTGGAGAATTTGAAGACTTAAAAAGGTCGGCCTCGGGCGAAGAATGTCGATGGAACGAGTCAAGTCGTCGCAGCGTGAATTGAGTTGAATATTGTTTTTGAACACCTCACGGGCTACAAAGCGCGGTATTTTCTCACACATGTGGATGAGCAGGATGTGAGCTCATCGCTCACCCGGTCCGAGCTTCGTCTTCATTTAACCAATCGCTGTGCACCACTTTCATTCTATGTTCTCACTGCCAACAATTCTTTGAAGAGACTCGACAACGGAAAAAGTTTTCATAATGAAATAATGCACGTTCAATACTCTAGTTTCATTCATTGAATGTGCATCTATATCCAACCGTTTTAAGAGTTATACATGTATATCAAATATGAATTCTGTTATCAACTATTGATTTGAACCAAGCTTGAAACAAAAACATGTTTTTTAAGGTCTACTCTAACCCGTAGCGTCAGCCGTCTCATAGCAACGTTTAACTAATTTTCAGGGCCTGTTATTATTAATAAAAATAGAAAACTCTTTTTTCAAGTATTCACCAGAGTATATAAAAATTATGTCTATTTGCTTTTTGAGACTAATATTACTAAGGCACACCCGGGCACACCCTTCACTTTCCTTGATTGACGTAATGGCCTCGGGGTAAAAAAAGAGAGGGGCAAGGACATCCTTCTGATAATGCTCCAATCAAGACATTTATTCTCTTTAACGCTGCTTTAGCAATTCCTTTTTAATTTGAAATCTATCTGGCTAACAAGCTCACATCGCTTCATCAATCATGTACCTGTGTTTTGAATTTAATCCCGATATTTGCTAGCCGCGAGCTTATTTCGCTATCAAGGATCTCATTCCCTCGAAAGAAACTAAGCTTTCCACAGAATTCTCTGGACGTTGCGAGATGGACAATACAATGGAAGATTACTCTGCCCACATCAATCAAAGTAAAAAGTAGAGCGTCCCCTTTTGAGAGAAGGGACTACCAATCTTGTGTATCGCCATATCACTTGGAATGAAGGAATGACGCCTTCGCGCTAAGTGAGGGACATCACTGCGCCACTAATGGAAGCAAAATAAAGGCGCCTGTCACGCTTTCCGGCCATGATGAAGAGCTGCCCTCCTCTTTAGCGAGCGATGGAAGTCTTTTCGCCGCCCGAGAGATAACGGACGACGGGTGACAGAGCAGCACGTAGCTCGGACACGGTCAATGGGAAGAAAACACTCGAGGAGTGGTTGCCGCAGCGGGAACTCCCTGCGCTGCGGGACGCTAAGGAAGGAAGGCGAACGATAGAGAAGAAATGTTTTGTCCATGCGGGAGATACATGAATATGATCCTTAAAAGCGGGAGCCTCGCTCTATCTATCTGAATTTACCGGTAGTTGAAAGTTCCCCCACCCAATTTCTATCTTTCTCCAGTGGGTGCCCGCGAAGACGTTTAGCCGAGAAGTCCGCTCTCATTTGCTTATATTCCGTTTTCCCACCTGCACATTCCCCACTCTAATTTTATTTGAGCTCCTCTTAGATCAATTCCTCAAATTCCATGTGGCTCTCCCAAATCGTCCGCCGCATCTATTCTCAGTAATGTGCGTAATAAGGTCGAGATAATAAGTTACGGCTCGGAGTGACCTTGGTTGAAAATCTTTTCTCGTCAAAACTATGTGCCGCATGGTGAGAAGAAACTTTATTATTCGATAAACATAGTTAGTGCTAAGATCTTTCAGTTAATGCTCTCTGCGAGCTAGCAATTCCCATCCCTTTCTACCCGACATTAGTTTGTATGAGTTTATGCACTCTTGAAGGAAATTATCATTGCCAAGGGCAGCATTAATAGCATAATAAACTGAAATACAGTTGAAGAAGGCAGTGAAGTCAACGGATATCCACTGTGGCCTAAAATATAAAAATGTTGGTAAAATTATTGTCATTAGAAGTTTGCCAAAATGTTAATTACACAGTTAAAAATTTGCATTGGACTTGTTTTCATGGTTATCACAATATTATCATTTTATATTTAGTAATAATCAAGCAGTAGTAATCCTAAAAAAAAAAATTTCTAAAAACTTTTCATTATTACGGAGCAGATTATTCGCTTATTTTGATTTATTTCGGAAATGTGACCAATCCTTTCCACATGCCTGTTTCTACTCCTCGTAGGAAGTGACAATTCTACTCCAATTAACTGCTGTAGAAATTAATTCCGAATTAGAGTTATATGAAAATTGATGAAATTTGGAGGCATAGCTTTATAATTTTTTTTATTTTAAAAGGTTCGTCACAAAATATGCCGGCCATCCATTTCCTTATTTAGCGCTTTTTTAGGAATTGATCATTCGTAATTGGTCACCTAACTATATGTTTGCATTTTTCTGACAGTCCCCATAAGTTTTTTGAAAAGTCTTCAATCTATACAGTTAAATTCCATAAGGTCTCAATACTTCCAAGACATTTACGTTCGTCTATATTTGACATTTGGGTTTTTCAAAAAATGGAATCACGAGCAACTTTCTCATACAGGAAATTTCTTTTCCTGTTGCGTAAATAGCTTTTTCCCAAGTAGTAAACGAATTTTCATTAAAATCTCTTCCAAGTTTATGCTTCAGAGGTAAGCGGTGGGTATTTCCTCATGGTCAAGAGTAGCTAACTTTAAGGAAAACCAGGTTTACACTTTCTGAAGTTAATTGTTTCTCTCTTTGAAAATTTTCCGTGGTCGCATTTTCTAACTGATTTTTGTTGTGACCATCCCACCGTGGGAACAAGCATATTTACAGTAACCTAATTATTAAAGAAAATATTCCCAAGATTTTCTTTTGATATAATTTTTAAAACTGTTTAATTCCATTTAATTTGTATAAATTTAGTTATTTTGATTTGAATTTATTTATGTTGATAATATCATCCTAGTACTCACGTACCTTAACCACGGCCATTAGTGGCAGAACGAATTAAATTTCTATTATTTAGCGTCAAACTCTTTTTAGACTACTTTCCGATGTATCGATGAACTTGATTTTTATCAAGGATCAATAATGGTATCTCATCTCATCTTCAACACACCAAGGATCAATAATGGTACCTCAGGCTACATTTTCAAGGGGTAATGCAAGCCACCAAAGTAATTGCCTATAGACTTTTATTGACAGTTGTTTTCAATAACCTGCGACCCTCGGAATAGCAGGCGAGGGGACTTTACTCCGTCGCCACCGGGGCCAACGATTTCAATAGTGGAATGAAATACCTAATATTTAAGCACAAAGGAAACATAAAATATAGTCAAATGTATAATTAAATACTTAGTCATTTCATCCATCCAATAGTGAAAATTTCATTCACATATCACGTGTCTAAGTATATTCAAAAAGGCAAAAAACAACCTCTGTACTGGTTCCAACGGTATTCTTGTTGGAGTAAAATCTAGGGAACCATGGTACCCTGTGGAAATTTTGATGCAGCCAATGTTCATCTCATTGCACTCAAATGCCCATATACAAGATTTCAAAGTTATCAGTTCAGCCGTTTTTGCATGATTAAGTAACAGACAAACAGAGAAACAATCACATTAGCATGTATATACGTATTAGTATGGTAATTAAGTACTTCGGGATATTTTTGCTCGAAAAATAAATGTATACACTTTTATCTCACCTTTGTGAATGAATATTAATGTACTTCACGCGCTTTTCAAAAATAAGTGAAAATATTGGTGACTATTTTTTTTAACAGACTATGTTATTAGCAACATATGGGCTCATCAAGGTGAAAGGAAAATCTCGACCCAAGAGATGAAATTTCCGCCTCGCTATTTATTACCGGTCGTCCACCCATAGTTATTTCATTCACGATTTATTTCGAACATAATTAAAATTATAAATAATTGAACTCATGCATTTTTTACCAATCCCGGGAATCTGGCTCCGTCCTTCTATCCAATGACCGCAGCGCATGTTTACGCATTTTCGTTCGATCTAAATCTGCCACGCATGGCACGAGATACACTTGTTCATCATTTCAGCCTGATGTGAAATCGGTGGATTAGTTATGTGAAGCTCACAGGGGAGAAGGTGCCGATAATATCAATTCCCGGAGAGCCAAAATTTCAATTATTTCTTTTCGCGAGTTTTATTCCGGAGCAAAACCCTAAATTTAATAATTTATTCACGCCGTGATGAACGAGAGAAATCAGTACAGCCAATGGATATGATGAACGAGCTCGTTACTCCAAGCCGCTCTTCATGTTCTCTCGTGTTTGCCATAATTACACCCGCCACTGCACCATGGTTTTTTGAACGTTGCTCATTTTGTGATATCGATCTCATTACTATCTCCTTCGATAAATGAAGTCCCAATCACTCGCTACCACTCTTTCTCTCACCCCTCACTCTTCCTAAAGCCTTTCCTTTTTCATCCCCTCCATTGATACAGTAATTCTCCCCCTGAGAGCATTGCCGAACCATTTTAGGACCTAAGGCAAGGATTAAAAATGACGCCTTGCCCTAAGATATTAAATGAACGATTTATTTAAATAAAGTTTTAACAATGTTAAATCACATATCTAACGGGAAGTAAGTTCAGTATGGTCAAAAAGTTACAGGAGTAGAAATATATTTTGTTACGTTTTCAACTTCGGAGACAATCTTCTCCTTATTTTTTCTTGTTATAAAATAATCTAAGATAGGCTGAAGCGGTACTTCGTACTTAAAAGTTACGCCCTTCCCTGAGATTAAAATAAATAACTTACAAATGGCAAGTACATTTCTGGTGACGTTTCAAATCGCTCATTGGGGTCTAAATTCAGTGTTGTAGCTGTAAAGCGCCGCATGACGGCGCTCAGTTGTTACCCACTGCTTCCGGGAGGCGCCACCGGCTGCCGACTTGGCAGAAGCGTCTTCGTTCCCGATTATTGCCTGGGAAAACAAATAAATAGTTGATTATCTACTCGGCCACCATATTTTATATCTCTGTTCACGATTCAAACGGTTGTACATTTTAATGTAATAAGCACCGGAATTAACTTTTTTGTTATTTTGACGGTTTCATTAGGACCCTTCCCTCGGTATGTTCCCATGGTTATACCCAAACACATTAATCTTACCACCGCACCGTTTTGAAAACTAACTACTCCTTTTTGTTTCATCCCATAAACTTTTAGAACCTTAGATATATTGGCGTAGCACTGCCCCAAATTCGGACGTGTAGATCCCTGCCCCGGTCGGGCGTCAATTAGTTTATGGCATCATAAGCCCCAGGAGTTCGTTCAGATGCTATGGAAGAGTGAAACCACTATTTTAAATGCAAATTTTAACTAAAGGAATGAAGTGATTTTTCGAATTATATTAACGTCTATGATTATAGTTGTACACTCCACGTCTCTCTTTTTAATGTGGAATTACAAGTTCCAGGACAAAGTATTTCATCTCTCCACCTTTCGTCAACACGAATTGGTACACGCAAAACTTAACACCGATAGCACTGACAGATAATTTATATTTTTTTCAGCGCCCCTCTCATCTTTTAACCTAAAGAAAAAGCCTCATTAGGCTCTCTCTCCTTCCACTCCGCGAAAAGCACCCCCTCAGCTCCCAAACCCTGACTACACCACCTTAATTCTCCATCTAAGAACAAGAACGTGACTCTTCCAAGTTTCATTCTAGTAGATCGGGCGTCGAAACGAAATAGTGATTAAATACAGACGTTACAACTGAAGGGCTTCCAGATTGATTGTGATCTCAAGATATGTGAGGCAGTCTCACTTGCTCCCTGCGGCGAATAAACGAATCGTATTCGATAGAAATATTGATTCATGGAAGAATGATGAAAATGAGATGTACAGAGAGAATTATCTACGGAAATGGCATGCTAAGGAAAGGAGTTGGGTGAAAGTTCGGCGATTTACACGGCGTCCCTAAAGTCTGGACGTATAGGCAAACATATATTACCTATATTGTTCGAGTCTGGATTGGGTCATTCGAAAGTTCATGTTTATTTTCATTTTGAATTTCCCTCGCTCTTTCCTTTCCATTTTCATCGGCACTCACGAGAAGTTAAATTTTAGTTCTGGTTGGTGCTGACAGGTGTCGCCTTTATTTGAATAGTCTAGTCCTGCAATCTGGTAAGACTCGTATTTGACCTCGCTAGCAGAGCACATCCACGAGCTCCTCGGGCCCGAGGGAGGAGCCGAGAAGACTTCAATGCCGGTGAGTGAGCTCTATTCCACCCTGCACCTTCCTTCCCACCTCCTAATCCTACGTCACATATTCCGTCCATTTCTTTTCTTTGTGTCTCGTCAGACTCTTTCCCACTAGTTTTCCTCGAATGGCATAAGTCCCGTGATCGAACATTTTGATGATCACGACGTGATTTGGGATATTTATTCTTTTTTTTCCTTTTCCTCTCAGGGCATTGTGCCGTATTATTTTATTTAATCATTAAGTCAAAACGTGCCTGAAGGTGATGAGGTGGTTCGGAGAGGAGTTGCTCCACGGGAGCAATTCGGCTCTCGCCTAAAGTTATTGCGACTTCAAAGGGATCAATTCGAAAGGACAATTTCTGTTGCCTACGCATTGGCAGAGGAGTTAATTCAGTGCTCGGATCCGTTGTCGGCCCACCCTAAGTTTGCTATGCTTTGTACTCACTGTTCCCACCTTAAAGAGGTGAACGATGATTTTCTCAAAGCTCAGAGGAAGATTGATGAACATTTTCTTCGTTTTAATTTGTCGGAATCTTATGAACCCAGTCGTTCACTCGACATTACTCTCGAGGAAAGGTATTATTTTGGCAGTTCAAAATCCATCGGGTCCCTCTGACAATTTTAATGAGGTGACTGTAATTTTGAATTGTCGGCTACCCACCATTTACGTTCCGCGTTTCATGGGTGCCTTTTGTAGGTGGGATGGATTTCGCGATCTCTCCGATCGGTAGTTCGTGATAGAGCAGTTTGCAATAGAGCAATTTGAAGTCTACTCTTTCTGGGAATTCTTTAGCGATAATTTATTCCGTTCCCTTCGAGGACGCTCATTATTATTCTGCGTGGAAGGAGCTGTGCGATCATTTTGATAATTCACATGTGCTTGGATATAATTATTGGATAAACTTTAGAAGTTCAACTCCTCGTCTTCGGGTTTATTGCAATCCCATCAGAATTTTATTAATGTCTTTTCCGAAATGTATTCGGCACCTCTTACTTTGAATGTCCCCAATCTTGGGGAATTCATTCTATTTAGACTGTCTGCTAGGTCGTTAGAGCCTGATATACTGACAGTTGACTGAAGCGGTTATCGTGGGTCATTTACTGTGTATTTTTTCAGAATTTTTCGAGTAAGTCGAAAAAATACTAGTACCACATTTCATTTCAGAATGATCTGTTGATGTGTATCTGTATTTGAATACGTTTTTATCGAATCTTTGACTCGGTCTGACACATTTTTATTTGTCTGTAGCAATTATAAAAAATGAAATGTGTTATTTAATGCTTATAAGAAAGTCTGTATATACGTAATCAAGTGTGTACGAACTATATCACATTAGCCATAAGGATGCGAGTGAAAATAGTACTGAACTGCCAAAAAATCAATTCAGTAAAATGCAATTTTTCCACTTTTATGTACAGATATCATTAATAAGAACACGTATGCAAATTTTCTCACAGATCTGCACATAGGCAAATACCGCTTCAGCCATCTTAAGGAACGAAGCGATCAGGTCAGTTGGAAATTGAATGGAACGTAGGCCAGCAGCATACAAATCGTCGTATTGCTCACTCCTGATGATGCGGAAGATACCGAGTCGGCGAAGGAATAGATTTGATTCTGGACGCACCGTGGATAGGCGGAGGTCTTGACTTGTCCTTCAGCGTATGACAAGACTGAGGTGAAGCGTTTCGTTTTCTGTTTCGCCCTCCACCTTCCACGTCCCCCCCCCTCCTCTTCCAGCCGTGTTCTCGTTAAAGTTGGCCTTTGACTGCGACGCCACAACCCGAAATACGGAGGAAGCAACCCATGCTCTGCCTTCCCCTTACCTGAAAAATTTCCATTCCTTGTTTCACGTATTGGTGCCGCAAGATAGAGAAGGCTGGGAAGGGAATCCTCTCTTCCAAGGCGAAGGAATCATGAGCTCCCCGTAATACCAAGGCAGCGGGATTGTTACGTTGCGTAACTCGATGGGATCCCATGTAATAAGAGGCGATGGAAATGCCTTGCCCCTGTGAGGTCAATGCTATTGAGACTGATGCGACTGGCTTTTTTGGAGAATTTTTTTTATTATCCCCATCATCTAGGACACCACAAAGGGCACGGTTGCCTTCGGGTAGTAAAATTGCGTCTGAATATATGAATACCTTTGCCTATGTGTGCTGGACAGAAATAATATTTTTGAAGTTCGATAACCAATTCCAATTTCATTTCTTATGGGGAAAATTATACTATTGCTTGCACTTCGATGAGATCAATATCAGTTGAGAACTAGTTTGTCTTCTAGCAAGGTAGAATAAACAAATAATCCATCCTAGCTGAGAGCCCTAGTATAGTAGTGGAATATGAAAACTTCCACGAAAGTATTTGCATGCCAAAAGTTTGAAATTTTAATTTTTCCCGAGATTTTCCCCGGTTATGATTTAAAAGTGCCCCGAGGATTTTTAAACTCATGCTTGCCATTTACGTAAGAGAATAAAAGTTCAATCGCATGCTGAAGTACTCATTTAAATCCCGTCTGAATGTTTTCCGGGGGCAAACTGGCATACTGCCAATTTTATCAAGTTGGGGGGGTCGATCCAGGAGTAGAAGTTTTTCCATCTTCCTCACTATTCTTATTTCTTGCACTATTGTCAGGCCATTAACTCAGTCCCTGTGCAAAACTTCTCCTGCATAATATATTCTGAATATTATTATGTGCTGAATGGTTTCTATCGATAGCACGAAGTATCATTGTCTGCTTTATTACTCACCTGTCATTTGCCTGGTTAAAGTTTTTTAAACAACCTTTTGATACTGCAGTTTTTTTTCTATACTTTGAGGAAATTCGGTTGCCATCAAACCATGACCGGTCATTTCAGATAAGTCTCTAGTAAGCGAGAGCTAATTTATGACGCTTATTGCTTTGCGTATGTGTACCTCTCCTCACAAACATTTTAATATAGGTTGGAATTCTATGCTTAGAGACACAAGTTCCTATTTTATTGAGTCCTCTGGGTTGTCTTTTTTCAATCTTTTTTGTAAATCTTTACGTATTCAATAGAATGCATTCAATTTCATTATCATGATTATTATTATTATCTTACTTATATTTTTATAATTTGTCGATGCAATTATCACGAACAGGTCTATCTACGCATGCACAGTGCTTAAGACGGGCTCGTTTGGTGTGGGCAATGCAATGGTCTAGCAACCCAAAGATCGCGGGTTTGAACCCCACCTCGGGAATGGGCGATGTGTTCGTTTTACAATTGAGTTCTCGGTTCGCAAGGAGACATAAAACCTCAGATTTACGACCCAAGTTCATACACGCGTTCCAAAAGCGATTTTAGAGGGCGTGTATTATTTTTAATTACAAGTATTCTTATCGACTACCCTCATGCTCTCATTTCGGGATTTCAGCTTCGATTGAGAAGCAGCCACTGGCCAACTGAAGAACCGGTCTCCGAAGAATGACTGCGCAGTCTCCCTCCTTTTCATGTTCTATGGAAACCGAAATTATTATATTTTCTGGTAGTTGACCTGGTGGCAGCTGGGTAAGGCCATACATGCCAACCACAGGATTGTAGGTTCAAATCGCGCTTGGGCGAGACTTTTACATCGCAGGGCATGGTTGCGTGTTTTTCCGTTGTTTCCTGTTAAATTTCCTGATGTAGAAGGTTATTAAGGCTTTTTTCAGGACAATGTTTAAATCAAATAAAATGGAAAAGTGTCCGGACGCAAAAATAAAGTATCGAAAGAGAAATGAGAATTGTTAGATAAACTTACAGTAAATATATGAGTACCGGAAATGCCTTTAGCTTCAGTGAAGAGCGGGCAGTGAGAATAGCAGTGTCAATCGAAAATTCGATCCCCGTTTTCTTGGTTGTGAATAGTGAACATTTACTTGGCTACACTTAGTTCTATCCTTGAGTAGATACCTTTATCTATTTTTGCATTTCTGCTGATAATCAGCCTGCTGTCATGTTTATCCGTTGGTGTAGTGAAAGCCGTTATTTTTTTATGTGAGGGAACACCAATTTTAATTGGGAAAGACTTTTTTCAATCATACTAAGAATATCTTATATTGTAGAATGTAAAGATACTCTTGACGTTCATTGAACATTTTTATGACTTACCAGAAGTTACTGATAAGTTGACTTCATTTTTTTATCGAAGAAAAGTGTGCCATGCCACGCCAGTCAGATACTGTTGGTGAATTATTGTAGTTTCATTTATGTCTAAAAATTTGACTTGTGTAAACTCTGAACATCCTTTAACTACTTATCTGTATGGAACACATGGTCCTCTAATACAGCTGAAAAGACACGACACTCCCGATACTTGTGACATATGGTCCTGGACTCTCCATCCGGTAAGGACACACCCAGTAGAAACGTGGAGACTAAGAATGAACTATGAAATAAATGAAATATTGGAAGAGAAGGATATAGTTAGGTTCTCGAAATCATTGCGACTGTCATGGTTGGGCCATGTTGAAAGGATGGAAGGGTACGGAATGCCCAAATTGTTAATTAATAGCAAGATGGAAGGAAGTAGGAGGAGAGGAAGACCACACAAAAGATGGCTGCAAGATGTTGAAGAGGACCTGAAGACAATGGGGATTGGAAGATGGAGAGAAAAAGCAAAAAGGAGAGCCAAATGGGGGCATATAACTGAGGAAGCCAAGGCCCACACCGGGCTGTAGAGCTGAGGAAGAAGAAGAAGGACACACCCCGTAACTTACCAAAGTGTTCGGGACAAGCCACTGAATCCGAATGTCGATCCCCTGCACCCAACCTACCCCGCTACATGCCACCTTATGAGATCCTATTCCATGACCGGACCAAGAAATGCAATGTGTGACGGTCGCATGTGAGGGTATAGCGAAGTGGGCCGAAAACAATACTGATAACTGACACTCACCCAGTGATAGCGCATTACATCAAGGGACGTTGCTTCCTAATATTGGGCGACGATGTGCGAGAGCTGTCCGGGGAATCACTGTACCTCGGTGGGCTTCGCCCTACGGAAGAGCAGCAGAGGATTTGAAAGTCGACGGGGAAAACCTAAATCTTGCGCAGATCACCTATTCATAGTACTCGCAAATACGCATCAATTTCAACTCAACCGCAAGTAAATCCGATATTAATACACTCGCAGAAGATATAGAAAGAGCCTGCACGTTTAATAGCCGCATTAAAATGCCACTGAAATATAAATATAAAAACTGGAGCTATAAACTGCATTTGACCTCAGAATCCATACAATTGTGCTAAATGAATGTCTTTTTTGACGTTAAGTCTATGGTCATGATTCAGAACAGCAAGAGGGCATAGCAAATGTACTACGTATTGAGTGGTAAAGCCGTGACGTCAAATTACTTTCCAAACAATATTTTCCTGTATATTTAGCATTGGAATTGCATTTAATTAGTAAATAATACTTTGATAACCAGTTGTTCGTAGCGCCATGCTTTATCAATTCTTTACCGTAAATGTCCTGGGGCGCAAATACGGCTGTAGAAATGCTTGTAATCTCTGTTAAAGAGTAAGGAGTCAGTAAAAAAACAATTGAAGAAACCTACGCGCCTGCATCATTACTAAACAGAATTCACGTTTAATATCCATCTAGAATGTTAGTTGAATTTATTCTTCCTCCTTTGTATGAACTTCCTGGCTGCATTAGTGGAGGAGAACTTCAGTTTCCTTTTCAGTGTAGAGCTGACGTCTTTCTGATCGACACTCGATTTTCTTAACTAATTTTTTAAACCACGAATTTAACTATCTACCATTCACATGCATTTGAAATTCCTAGAAACAGCGACAACCGTAGAAACTCTAGCGTGATGAACTATTTTACTATGGTTGACACAAACTTGCGTTCACACTGCGAAATTCTTACCAGCATTCGAGCTACTAGCGTAGAAAGCTAGTGATGCAAGGTGGGCATAATACTGAAATTATATTTGTTTGGCCGCTATAGACTTCCAAACCACTATACTGATTCAAATAAAACTTGGCGTGTTCCTTTGGACCTTGAATTGGCAATAATAGAAAGGCACAGGACCCCTTACGTGATCCCTTTTTAGTCAGCTTATACATCCAAAATAAAAGAGTTCGATTCCGTGCAAAGGTTTTTTTTTCAATTCCTTGCAAACGTGATATCGACTTGGAATTTTTAGTTCCGGCTGACTGAAAGAACAATTTTTTTAATTCTTGGACTTGTTTGTCATCTTCGCTTTATTTTTTCCTAAAATTTTAAATTTTTTCTCCAAAATTTTAAATATGTGCACTATGTAAACAACATATTTTTTATTTATTTGGCAATCGCAGCATTGACTACATCGGAACTTATGTCCGAGGAACTTATGACTCAGGTTAAATAATCAATTTAACAGAGGTACTTCGAGATTTTGATTAGAATATTTTTCATCCCAATCTCTTCATTTGTGGTTAAAGACTGATATATATTATATCCATTTTACGCGTCAATTTGGGAATATTCTTTTAATTCTATGTAGCAATTATTTTGTTCTTCCCGTTGAAATTCAATGGTTACCATCTTCTAATACATCAATAAAAAAGATCGTTATTGCATGATGAGTAATTGTTCAAAATTCATCTGTTTAAATATATAATAAACGGTGACTAGAAGAGAAGCATTTTCCGGATTATTTCAATAGCTAATTCAAATGAGGAAGGTTTATGGAAAAACCATATGATAGTCGAATCTTGACCGGGACTCTAAATGTGAAAAACCTAATTCACCGGAGAGCCGTAGTTTTCCAGAATTTACATATCTAAGTCCAATTGAATAAAATTTATTTAAACTGTCAATAATACACTATACATTTCATTATATTATGTATATTTATATGCATTTTCCAGTTGTGGAAACTATATGGCAATTGAGTCCATTTTATGTGGTGGACACAGCACGTGCGGGAAAGCTGATGGAAAGTCGAAGTCTCTGGATACGGAATAATTTGAGTGATGGAGGGGTTGAGAGGACAGTAATATGCCTAGTGGATTGAACGATAGGCGATAAAAATATTCCATATTGGAATAAAAATCAGGGAAATGGGTATTTTATGTAGTTATGTTAGATTAGTAATGTACCAGGTGGACTACTAAAAATATATCCAGTGGTATTTTTGTAACCTCTAATTAAAATAAAACTAAAAAACGATAAAATGCGTAGTGAATTTTGTAGCCATTTGAGTAAGATATGTTCAATTATAATTATATTTAAAGATATTTTCAAAAAGAGATTTTCTGCTTCTTCCATATCTTATCAGTATGACTCAGCGTTTGAAACAGAAATATATACAAACCTTAGAATCTAAAAATTTATACGTAAGAATTACCGACTGCCCCCATTCAGGAAAACTTTGTCCCCATGTGGAAAATGCTCAATTTAGAACATTTTCGTACCTTCATCTTGTCTTCACCTACCACGCGGTGAATGTAGGTAGTACGTTCTTCTGAACGTGGACAGCATTGCATTATAAATCACACAGTTCTTCAATTTTTGTAATAGCTAGCTACTTTAAGTTTAGGTCACCATTAAATATTTATTTTCAAAAGGGAATTGAACTATAACAATGGTATGGTTGAAAAAACCTCTTGCCAAAAATCTGAGAGTCACCATTGGAATTTTTCCATTGGCATAATGCTGAGTCATCATAGATGTAACGTAGTCGTAACACTACTTTCCAGCAATTTGTATCTAGGCCTAACACACATATCACAGATATCTTTCATTGAGCATTCAAATGTAGTAACTGATTATTAATATTTGGAGGTATTGATTATAATCGATTATTTGCTGCAATCCGATTTTCAGTCATTTTTGTAGTCATTAAAAACTAAAATTTGGATGCCCGCATAAAATTGGCAATGTGATGAAAATAAAAAATAATCATTTAAGTGTATGTTATTTCATGTAGGAGGAAGTAAAACATGAATGATGGAGTCTGGTCAGTATTTAATGCGACAGGAAGAGAGGGTGAGGACAGTGATAGAGGCTTGGACGTGATCGGAAAGAAGGATTTCATGAGCCGTCGAATCCAAAAGGGATGGGAAAAGATGAAGGAGACGCGAAATCTAAGGGAATGTGATGAAGGAGAATATTGAAGTGAAAGGAGTGAAGGCTTGAGGGAAATACGCCGGGAGGTGATAGATCTGAAAAGGGATTCCCGGTTGAGAAGGGTCAGTCGCAATCGCCATATCCCTCTCTTCCATCTCATCCGTGTTTACACCTCTTTTACATCTTCTCCTTTCCCAGACTGAAAAGTGGCTTTCCCCTTTGGACTTGGAAGGAAAGCATGAAGAAGATGCGCAATATCTCCTCCCCGGGAGCGTAGAATCGAAGGGTGGAGCCGGTCCCATGCAAACAAGGCCTTCAACCACCCTCCCGCCACAAGCTCAACCCGCACCCCCACGCTGCTGACCAGACTACACTTCTTTTCTCGGGGACGGGAGGGTATACAAGCCGGGGTTTTAGTCGGGATGGAGGACCAAGTCGGCTTTCAGAGAAACCCCCGTGATCCCCAACACCCTCGCTCGCTCGGCGTAACCGCATCCCTGTGTGCACAGCTCCCTCGACCCCAGGCCCCGGAGACCCCAAGTCTCTCCCGTTCTTCCCGAAACTCAAGCGCGAACTATTGTCGTTTTCCCAGAATGCGGTATTTTTGGACCTAGTTTCCGTGGGAGGCGTTCGCGGGAATGGGTGTGGATGGCAGCAGTCTGGGATAGCTGGCACGGGGTCAAAGTTGAAGCGAGGGGAAAGAAAAAGAATGTGAGTGTGAAGGGCGTCCGTCTGGGAAATTAGTGTGCATTAGCTTGGAGCAACACGGATAATGAGAGAAACGATGAAATAAAAATTCACCATTATTCGTCGTCTTTGTACTCTACCGAGTTCTAGGGGACAACACGCTGATCTTAGGATTTTGAATAACTATTATAAATTGTTGGTTATGTGAAAAATTTTGTAATGTTATTTATAATAAAAATAAGGTAGCAGCATATTCAATTGGAGCTGGTGCATTCATCGATTAAATCGAAATAGAAATATATTTTTCACTTGCTTTTATAAAAGATTGCGATAGAAACCACAAACTATAGTTACCGAGAGATTGAGTTATGGTCACATAATTCTGTTTATTCTTAAGTCATGAAAATTCCAATTATGATTTCATTCAATACATTTTTTGGCGTAAGTGTTTTAGAAAAGAATATGAACCACACTAAGAAATTAAGTACTACCTCCAGAGTCTAATTAAATTTAAACTGAATAAAAAATGTTCCTCCGGTGTACCCAAACTCATTAAAGATGGCATGTTCTTTTAGATGAGGCAAAAGTTTGAAAAGAGGCAAAAAATGAGAACAGCTAACCAGAAAGTACTTCCTGGAATTACAGACAAATTTTAACCTAGGAGGAAGAAAATATTTTTCTTCGTTATTAACGTTTTGTATTTCATTTTCATACATCTCTAGGTCAAAACATTCATTTAATCCGAATTCATCTACATATTTCAAATGCTGAATACAACGTTCTACGATGAGGTACATTTGTTAATTGTCATTTCATAATCGCTAGCTGTTTAAGTAAAACTATTCAAAAGTTCTCTAGTTTCTTGTTGATTTCATTCGAAGGAAACTTATTCTGGCGAAACGAAACGGTGTTCAACGATGCTCTATCAATTAAGTTCCATTGAGTTAGTCTTTAAATGGAATTTAGTATTTTAATGAAAATTTGGTTCCTTTAAAATTGTCCTTTTAAATATTACCTTGAAATCTCTGCAGAATTGTATTCTTATTGAGTGCACGTTCCCGGTGCCATTTTTTATTTACAGTGTATTTTATACCGTAGTGAAATTAGTGGACTGCGACTGGTGAAATATAATAATTATCTGATTACAAAATAATTGTGAAAGCAACTATAAAGACTTATTCATCTTAAATAAAATCCAACGGACGAGCAAATTACTGGAATGCTAAAAGAATGATGATGGAAGCAGAAGGAAGAGAAACGGAAACACTTCAAATAAACCACTAAAACAGTAAAATGGTTAATAGAGGAAGTGGTTTCAACCTTTATCATGTGGAAGTTACCCATCATGGAGGAAATAAGAAATAACTATGTTTACTCCATTTTGTGAATTTCTATAATGCACCCGGGCTTCTAAACTTTGTGTCATTTTCAAGTCAAATATGAATAAAAGGTTTTAACAAATTCATTAAGTGGGTTACACAAAGTTATTTTTTATTTCATTTAAGAAAAACGGTTGTTTTAGAGTAAAAATAAGCATCAGTTGAAGTTTAAGAGATTTCAGGTGAAATGTGTTATTTGGTAGCAATGTGACGGATGTTATGGTGTCCATATTTTTACGCTTCCGCCCAGTGAAGAACGATATGTAATGGAATGAGACAGATACGAATTAACCGGTGTGAACAAAATATAATTAGGAATATCACTCATATAGTGTATCAAATTGATATTTAAAAAAATGAATTTAAATTAATTTTCCAGTAGTATTTTTACAATGCGATAACATATTTATGCATATATATTTATACATTTTGTACATGGAGATGTAATAGGGTGTCAAAAAGTGGGACCTGTAAATGGCACCCTTAAAACTTTGGCACATGTGAACTAAGACAAAAAAAAACATTTTAGTTTTAAACAAAAGCCCTTTTACCCAGCAACATAAGACAAAAGTGAAAATCTTTTTTTTTAAGATAATTCAAAAACGTCCTCTTTTCGCAACAGACATTTCGTTATCAATTTAAGAAATACATGAGAGCAATTGACATGAGTTATATAGCATGGCAACATTTTATACATTTTGTGCCCAAATACACAAATGATCTTTTTTTCAATTAGATTTTAGGTTTGGCATACCTTATACAATGATTTTCTCTGGTGTTGTACACAGTTTTTGGTTATAAGTTCGAAACAATATTGGCCTATCACCAGATCTGATACAAAACATTCTCAGTGTTCTATAAAAAGAAATGCTTTATTGGGAGTAAGTTCAAATTTTGGAATAGCGGAAATGTGTGCTCATAGCGGGTTTTTAAACATAGAACTCAAACAATCCTCTTTTGTAAAACCACAACAGGATGCAAAGCATTTTTATAAGCACTTCCCCAGAAAATCAACCCATGTGTTAATTTGGACTGTGCAAGGGCGCGATAAATCGCCTTGCGGAAGGCTATTGGGCATTTATTGCGAATAAAATAAATTTTTGTATTAGATATACAGTTGTCGGCCTCAGTGGTGACGGGGTAAAGTCCTCGTCTGCTAAACTGAGGGTCGCGGGTTTGAGCCCCGTCTGGAGTGGATTTTTCACCACTCAGGACATGGGTGTTTGTGTTCGTCCATTGTTATATGTCAAAACACCCGATGTAAAAGGCCGTCAGTGCTGTTTTCGGAGATGTGGAAATAAATAAATTTTGGATAAGCAGGACCGTAGTATCTTAGCAAAAGTTTCGAGGTGATTTTTCCATTTTAAGCATTTGTCTACGTGTACACCAAGGTATTCATACACCTCCACCTTTTCAATAATTTGGCAGGAACAACATATTTTAGAACAGTCAGATTGTGATAAATTAGCTTCCAATTATGTTCACAGTTACTGCATAAATCGTAGAATATAAATTTGGTCTTGTCACTTAATTCTAGTCCATTACAGTCGAACCAATTAGGTAATATACACAAATCCAGATTTACATCGCTTTCTAGCTACTCACATGTCAATGAAGCATAGCTTATTGCTAAGTCATCCGCAAAAGCAGTTAATTTTCCTTTGAATGTGTGGCCACATAAGTCATTAATAAATATTAGGAAAAGAATTGGTCCTTATACAGAACCTTGAGATACACCAGAGAAAATCTTCATTTATTCACTGAGATGGTCATTCACTCCTACACACTGAGAGCGGTCATATAGATAGATTTGAAATAATTTTAGTGTGACTCCGCGTATACACAAATGATGCAATTTACTTAAAAGGATATCGTTGTTCAAAGTGTCAAAGGCTTTCGAAATGTCAATAAATAAACTAATTACCTTCCTTTGTGAGTTTATCGCAGAATATACTTGACTGAAGTGTAAAGCAAGCGCATGTTCCGTGCCCTTAGTTGACATAGAGCCGAAATTATTTTGGCTAAAAAAGTTACACTTGTTCAAGTATTTTAACAACCTAGATTAAACAAGCTTCTCTAATATCTTTGAAAAAATTGACAGCAGTGAAATAGACCTTTAATTCCGTACTTCAGTTTTATCACCATTCTTTTGAACCGGAATCACAATAGCTTTTATTAGAGAATTGGAAAATTCTCCAATTAACAGGCTCAGGTTGCATGCATGAGCAAAAACTGGTGCAATATCTAAGATTGTAACCTTAAGCAATTAACTATCTATCCCATCAGGACCTGGCGATTTCTGTTGTGGAAGTGAATTGACTATATTAATAATATCAGTGGGTATAACTGGCTCCAAGATAAAAGAACCGAGGGAGGATTGTGTAGCACAAGGGTTTTTCAAAAGCTTACTGGTATTTAAACTGGTTTTACTTGACTCAAACACACTAATAAAGTAATTATTAAATTCAGAAGCTAGATCAAATGTTTTTTTAATTGTTTTATCACTTGATTTCAATTCCAAAGTATGTGGACGTGGAGTTTTCTCTCCCAATTCCCTTAGCAAATTCCATTGCTGACTAACGTTACCTCGAAATTTGTCAAATTGATTCGTTTGACGCAGACCGTAAATTTTTCCTTAGATTGTTTCTGTACTTTAAAAATTTCATTTGAAGGCTGTTATTATTAGGATAGCGCCTAGTTTTCTTTAAGAGATAATTTCTTTTATCAATCATTTTTAGCAAGTTTATCTTGCCTTGCATATATTCGAATTAATAGACTGAATGATAAATTAAGAAAATGATGATAAATTACAAGGGCAAAGTAACCATCACTACACAGCGTTATATTACAATTTTTAAAAGTAATCTGCTAATTTATATGCTATATATAAAATCTAAGTTTGACTAAAATTTTGACTAAAACCAAGGTCAAATGAGGACCGTTTTCAGCTGAAAATGTTGTGTTGACTTACATGGGTATCAAGAGGTTTCGAAAATATAGAAGCTCTAATGGTTATTAAAAACCACTAATTACCATTAATTCTAAAAGGTAATCACAGGTTTCCCAATGTCTTTATAGATTTCTCCGTCGTAGAAAATGAGGAAATTCGTATACTTTTTTTTTAAGAAGATAAAAAACCCTAGGGATCTGAATCACTCCAGGCGTTACTGGCACAGGATGCGTGCCAAGGCAACCATTTACGGGCTAAAATACTTTGCTTTTATGGGGACTCCTCAGATTGAGATCGTTCCAACGTACTGGAACGTGGCAAGAAAATAAGAACTACATGGCCAACCGAATGGCACGTACGTTACGTATTGTTTCAGGGCAGGGGCCAAAGTTGTTGCAAGAGTTCCTCGGGTGCGGCATCTCCAGGCGCTCATTTCTTCGGGATTTCGAGGATTTATTGCGGGGAGTAAAACTCCCAAGGACATTTTGACGTCCCGGTTCCTTTTAATCCACGATTGTTTTTGCGCCGATTCTTGAATTGGAACACAGTTGCCTGTTGATAAATGGCGGGTAGAGGAGCAACCACGTACACATATATGCGCTCGATTGTGTGATGGAGTGCTGACCTACCTCCAGGGGGTGGCCTCCTCCTCCTCGTCTTAGTCTTTGTCTTTCTCTACACTCTGCATTCCTCTCCTCCCCTTGAGCTCAGTTCCGTAGTAATGTGCCAGATTTTTTAGCCTGAAGGATAAGGTATGGATATAAGAAAGCGAGGAAGAATAGAATAGAATTTATTTCACCCAAAGATATACACAATTTTAACAAATAAAAAATGCTGAAATTAGACACCCCGGAAGAAATTATTTCTAATTTTGGGGTTGCCATTCATTGAATAAATTGGCTGTAGTTCAGCAGCTAGCATTCACATAAAATAATTATAAAATAAATTCCGGCTTTTATACAACATAAATATGTTTCATCATAACAGTTTTGAGTTGTAATTTAAAATAAAGTACAAGATTCTGACATTAAAATAAAATAAGTACGCATACCATACAAGAATCAAACCATAGTTTTTAGCATATATTGCACATCATTTTTATCTAGGAACCAAAGTTTCAAGTTTCTGAGGAATGTAGTTTTATTCCTAATTCATGAAATCTCAATAGGAGTAGATAGGAACAATAGAACCGCTATTTGAGTATTTTTTTCTGTGAAAAGCTACCCAAGCTTTTCTTCAGTCGCTGCGACTGCACAAATGATGTGATACGCAGTCACGAGCTCGAGTGCATAGATATGCCCAAAAGAGGGAGAAATTCGCCGTGAAAATTCATTTGACTTGACCGGGATTTGAACCCAGATCTCCCAAATGTCGGTCAAGTGTATTAGCCAGTTACACCGCCTAGGCAGCGAGAGTTTATACGAACAACTAGTTCGTATAAACTCTCCTCGAAGTTCATAATAATGTTCATGCTCATGCATTCCCCATGGTTCTCCTCTTTTTCTTTTGATTGACCCGACTATAGTCTACATCACTAATCGAATTGAAGAAAACTGAGTTTGTGTTTGTTCTGCGTCTTCAATTTAGGATACATATAAACATACTTGAGAGAGATTTTGCATAGCAAACAAATATTTTCAAAATATAAATTTTTCTAGTGATGAGTTATAGCATTAGTTCCATTGTCCTCTTCATGTCACATGTTCTATCATAATCGTAGTGCAAGATCTCAGAGTTTCATGCAAATGATCTCTATATATGTATGTGCATAATATTAATTTAAACATTTTTTACCTCGTGTAGGTACCATTAATTTGTGGTTTTAACTCAGTCCTTTGGGCGGAATAGTTAAACTCCAGCGAAAGAAATTTTTCTGTAAAAATTATTGTAAGCTCTGTGACCATTCTTCGATATGGAACAAAAGGCATACATTTTCTCATTTTGTATCACTAATATAGGACGTCCGTTGTAACATAGAATTAAGAGAGTTCTTCCAATGCGATGTACAAAATGAATGTACAATGTAGCAGTCATAAAGCTCGCATGGAGAGATTGGGGGGAAAAATGCCCAAACTGCCTCTCTGTGATTTTTTTATTTATTCTTTGACGTAAGAGGTCTGGAAGTCCATGCTACAATTGCCAAGTAAATTAAAATTTTATGTATTAGGAATAGAGATATAATGTATGTACTACGCTGAAGACGAAAGCGAAGTGTATAAGAGAATTGCAAATAAGAATTAAAACTTCCACATTTTTGCTCATCTACTTCCGGCTTCACTTCGTGTAAGTTGTACATACCCAGATTATAAAAATGCACTACGCACTTTTGCCAACCATTATTTCTCCGAGGCACATGGTCAAATGCTTTCTTCCCGCACTCCGTCCACACTCACTACTCCCTCCTCCACTCACTCACCCTCCTTTTCATCAATTGGTCATTTTTCTGGAATGTAATCTTAATGGATAGCCTTTTGTATATATTTGTTCTTTTATGGTCGACTGCCTTTTTACATGATCTGTACTGTATCACCGTGAAGCCGTTGGAATAAAATTACCACGGAAAAGTACCATGCGTATTTAAATAGTATGGTTTTATATTTTTGCCATCCAATATTGGAATATTTCAAATATTCCAATATTATATACCTTGCGCATAAGTTTTTTTAAATTATAGAATGAAACCTCTCCATGGAATTCAAGGCATTTCTTATAGGGCTAAATATGACAAATATAAGATCATTTAGGAACATCGAGTTGCAATCGATTTTCCTTTGATATTCATTGCCTTTTTTAAATAATCACATTAAACTAGTTTTGGTTTACTGTCGGTTAATGACAACACAATTTTTTTTCACTGTTCTTATAACGTGGATTCCTTCATTTTCGGGTATTTATCTGTTTCTTCCGGCAGCACTTGCGCCCGTGTTCCGACCGACGCACAGTGGTCGGAAATAAAAAAAAGGTGGCCAAAACCTTAAATTTTGACTATTTTTTTGGAAAGCAAAAATGGTACAGTCTGATAGTATAATGTCAAAGGATTAAGGAACTATAGCTATTTAATTCTTTTGTACATCCATTAAACAATCAGAAGCCGTTATAAATAAGAAAAAAATAAGAAAAAATTTCAAATAGGAATTTCCGCAAATATCGAGTTTTTACTTTCGCTCGCGAGTCGTTAAGCTGTTATTTATAGATTTCAAGTATATTTTCTGAAATAATAAACGTTTCCTAAGAATTATACGGAAAATGTTTTTTTTATTAATTTATCATATAATCATTAAACATTCAATAGTGCACCATGTTTTACTATTTTATCATGAGGCGGAAAAAATCTTAATGAGGGCGACAAGACTCGATCGAAAACTTCATATCACAAAAAATACCTAAATCTTTAGTAAATGCTCCAAAAGAAAAATCTTGCTTCAACTTGCACCTTCTTCTTCATGGATGGGATATGTATTAGAAGACAAGGCAGCCACTCGGTCCGATAATAAGCTGCGGAGTTACCTGATTTTGTTGTTGCTCGAATTAAAAGCAAATAAAATTACCACCGCTGTGACTTTTACTCCAAATGTTAGGAAAGATGCCAAATTTCAAAATAAACGTACAATATTTGTTCACAAGAACCTTCACACTCTCTTTGGGACACATTGAAAGTGGAAAATTTGCCGCGGCGGGCGGTCACCAATCAGCCCGATGAGGGCACGTGGCCAAATGACTGCAGAGTGGATATTTTTCCCTTATTCCTATTAATTTTCACATGGATACAGGGAATTTCCCGCACTTAAGCTCCTTTCAAACCAGAAACCCCTCCAACCTTGGGAAGAGGGAAAAGAACAGAAGAGCGGTCATTACACACGTCCGACAGACCGCAATAATCCCTTAGGGCCCTTATCCGCTTCCACTATTCTTTGTTTACTAACATAAGTAAACCCTATTGTGCTCTCAAATATTTTGTTCCTTGAAAATCTGGTGCTCGTGAATATGAAATTTGGGACTAAGTTGTTTCTTTGAAAAGACGCCGCTAATTGTTTTACGACTGTACCGCATGTGCACCGGTTAATGCCCTCAAAAAGATCACTTTTTGATGGCATTAACACACGCGAGTGAACGAGTTAGCCAGCAATTTACAAGGCAGTTTTCCACAAAATACGCACGTTGTATTGGCTTTAAAAAATTTCATGCCTCCTCAGTTTTACTCATAGGGTCAGTCTAACTTAAGTGTTGAGTGCAGAAACATCGAAGTCTTTTAGTCACATTAACTACTGAGAGAGGAGGAACTCTTCGGTTCACCAATAGTTTGTCTGCCGGTTGTCGGAGTTATTCAACTACAGAGAGGTCATAAACGACGGAGAGAATACATTAACATCGGATACAGGTATGATTGACGCCACTTGTTGTAGAAAGAATCACTACCGATAACGCAGCGTTAGAACATGTAGTTGTTTTTTTGTTGGTGGTTTTGTGATTTAGAAGTTTTTACTTCAGACAGCGGAGAAAATGGAGAGGAGGATAGTGACCAAAAAAGAATTACACGGTGCTATTTTTCAAGGCATGAGGCAGACGGTTGAGTCAAAAGAACTATCGGCAGTCCAATTTTTGCATAAAAATTGTAGCCTTGAGGGAGATGCAAAGATGAAAGGTTTTTTGGCAAAGTTCATGAGGGACAATTTTTTAAATTCGTATTTCCATAAATGGAAATCATGTAAAAAAATTAATGAAAGGTTCGAAAAAAAATTTAAAGATTGGCTGAAGACGGAAATTGGAATGGATGAGTGAGAAGCAAGTAGACGAAACAGATTGGCTTAAGACGGAAATTGGAATGGATGAGTGAGAAGCAAGTAGACGAAACAAATTACTCTTTTTTGGATTGTCCCCTCTTCACTGCTGTATTCGTTTTTTTGAGTGCCTTCAACGAATTGCTTACCGGCTAATATCAAGAAATGGAAGGTATGTTTTTGTTTATTTTGTCTCTTCAAAAACCTATAAAAACAGTATCAAAAACTTTTTATCAGAAGACAATATCGTTTATCATTTTTAGACTATGACAGCTGATGGCAGTAAAGATGAAGTTGAAAGGAGGAAGAAAGAGTTGCACAAATCTTTCAGGACAAGAATGGGTCTTTTAGTAGACATTCCTAAACCGGGTAGCGGAACAACGAATGATGGAAATACAGCGAGAGGCTTCTCCTCCAACCGAAGCTGTCGTCGGAAATTTCTGGTTTGTAAATAACCATTTACATGTGTTTCATTATCTACGAATCAAATGAGCATGATCAATGAAAATTACGTAGATATAATATCTGGTTGTCATATTTTTCCATTTAAGAATATATGAGGAGCTAATTCAGAGGTTTCCGACCATTCTGAGGGCTCTATCTAATGGACTTCCAATTAACGTAGCGGGTTTCCGCAATTATTGCTCTTCCACTGCTGCCCTTTTTGTGGAGCACTATTTGTTATATTTTATGCCCTCAACTGTTCATAAAATTCTTATACACGGAGCGTCCATTGTAAAAGCAGCAGTGCTACCTATTGGACTATTGTCGCAGGAGGACCTTGAATCGAGGCATAAGGATATTTGGAGGTTCCGGGAGCAGCATTCCAGAAAATTTTTAAGAATGGTCTTATATTCGAGGATATTATTCGAATACTTCTTCTATCTTCCGACCCGATGATATTATCGTCAACAGTGTCGAATCAGGGAAATGTGAAATTATCCAAAGAAGCTAGGAATCTCCTTCTGATTGATGGAGAACACAGAGTCAGACGGAGACACCGACGAGATTGATTCAGATGAAGATAACTTTGAACTGTATTTAGTATGCATGTAATTACTCATTCATTGCAGGTACAGAAGTGTTTTAATTTCTAATGAAAATAAAATAAATTCATTAATTTCCGTGGAATATTTTGATCAAATTCCTATCCATATTATAAAGGATATTTTTCGATACCGTGTATTAATATCGCATATCGATACATCACGAAAAAATTTCCAGGGTTATGTATCGATGTTGCTAACTCGTGTATAGTACTTGTAGGAATAAATTAAGTATCTTACATGCAGACATCAATTATACTTGAACGCCCTTTTAATATTTAAAGAAGAGCATTTTACTGCTTCCGCCATTTTGTATCAGAGAGGCCCTTGAGTGGTCTACAGCAAAACAAACATACGATTCGGATTTGGGAGGCAAAAATCATGAAAAATGGAAAAAACGTGGATCTACGCTAAATAATAACGGAGATATAAGTTTTTGCCAGGTTTTTTCGATTTCCGCCCACTGTGCGACGTTTTCAGATAAAAGTTAATTTCTAATAACCTGCTTTTAATCCCTTGGAAGGACATTTACCAATCATTAAATGTGATTTTAACTTTCTAAATTTTTGTATCCTTCACTCTAAATATTGATGTATTGTCATTAATTGGCGCAATTTTACGCAATTCTCTCATATCTTCAACTATAATATGAATCATTCGTTGTTCATATAAGTCGCAAGGTTTTCCATTTTTGCTGCATGTTGTAATGCATGCGGTCTTTTCTCGGGTGAAATATAATCATTATTGTTTATTTTCGTCAACCATTTCGGCATTAATGTCTGCATTTAGTAGATTAATACAGTGTTTTGTAAACTAGTTGAAACAATTTTAAATAATGGATAACAAACCAAAAGAAATAATATCTTTTAATAATTTAAATGAGGTATTCTTTTTACCTCAATTCTGATAAATAAGAATACAAGAAATTTTTGATCCACTTCAAACAAAATATATTAGTATGGAAATAAAAATAAAGCAATAAAAATGATTAATTGTAAAGACTGTGAGTGTGCATGATTTTATATTCATTTTACGAATTTATATTTGTGAACGTATTAGAAATGAGGTGCATATGGTACATAGATGATTACACATTATATTTTATAACTTTCGTTTCTTCTATCATGCATGAATTCTGCCAGAGTGATACTCCTTACACTATAGTACGTGAGTTGCTCCGCTTTCATTTCACTCCTAGCTATACCTATACCTTGACTTGTTATTTTTACAATTTCAAAATTCTACGTAACAATGCATGTTTTTTTCACAATCGAACCTAATGTTTTCTTTTAATATTAATTTCACATAGCTAATTTCACATATTCTTTTATGCTAGCACACAATTTGTCTTTATTTTTGTGTTAAGCCGTCATTCTATTTTATATAGGTATATTTAGAGTATCACTTCAAATTAGAACTCAGTAACAGTTATTTTGACCCATCTTTCCATCTTCAAAACATTTTTCCTCATTAATTAGTATCGGTTAGGAAGCCATTAGATGGCAGACAACACGATAAAATTTCCAAGTTATTGAAAAATGTATGGAAAGTTCTATAAAATCAATGCGGTAATAATACAAGTAGTAGGTCTAAAAATATAATTTTCAATCGGGCTGCTAGGAAATGAATCATTCCTTGGAAAAAGCACAGTCTATAGAATGGCTTTCTTAAGACTTTGGTGAAAGAGAGGAGAGGTAAAAGAGGTGCGTGGGCACATATTCGTGGAACAGAGTCTATGGGGAGATTTGGAGTGCAGAGGAGAGGAGAGTGGGGGGGGAGAAGCGTTGTAGGGAGGGGGTAGTCGGGTAGTACCTCTGGGGAAGTGGCGAGTTATGTGGGATAGTTGGGGAGAGGGCGGTGGCAGAAGCGCTAAAATTCACCGCTTCCGGGGGTGCAAAAAAAGGAGCAGCACTGCGTCGCAAAAATTAAAGTCGTGTTTTTATTTTGCCGGAAAAAGTTCTATTGGCTGCCACTTCTATTGGATGTCTCAATTAATGGGGAGCATATTTTCTGGAAACTTCAAAAGCCCTTGCTCTCCTCCTCTTCATGGAAATTTTAATGATGCTTTCAATCATCACATCGATCGCCATCGGGCGGCGGCATTAAAAACTTTTAGAACATTTTCAAAGTGACTGAGTGGATTATTTTTATGCTTTAATATACAAAGTTTTTAAGATCTTCGTTTATTTCCATTAAGAGGATATGTCTCCGGTACAGATAGATTAGTCTCAACGGTGGTAGCTGAGGATGCTTTTTTTATTTTTATTAAGCTCTTCAAAATTTTCTGACGACGAAAGCTTATGAGATTTATGGCTCCACATTTGGTGCTGAAATAAGCTGACCTAAGGGGATAATTTTATTTTGAAAGAGTTCTCATTTCTTGCTGCATTTGCAGTAATGCAGTTTCACGTTCCATCTATCTCCTTGAAGAACCTGCATGTTTCCAAATAAATAATTATTTCATCCCTCAACGGTAAAATGTACTGTTTAAGGCAGCAGTAATCGGAGTTAGAACGAGCATAAAAGTCCACTCCTTTCCGTTTTTCATCCACAGGGGGAAAGTCTGTTTCATATGCATTTTCCAGGGCCTTGATCAATATTCTTCTCATAAATTTGGGAAACTCAGATGCTCTCCTATTTATGCAACAGTAGGCAAATAAATTTTGCGGAAGACCAAAATACTTCTTCCGGATAGGCACACTCATTTACATGGATTCATACGGTCAAATGACACACTTTAGAAAATATTTCAAAGTAAATTGTGTAACATACTGTTTTTTCATAGAATTTTCAGTAATTAGCCTGAGAGTGAAAACATTTCTGAGGCTCCCATACTGCAAGATTCTGAAATTTTAAAAAATGTAACTGGGAGGTAAAAGTTCTTAAAATTCACTTTACATTTCATCATCAATTCCCATACATAAAAGAGCATACCACTTAAAGATTAGGCTTGTTTTTTTTCTCTTTCTAGTGGAATATCAAATAGTAGCATGAATGTACTAATGATAATATTGCGAATGATAAACGCTATACAAATTATCTCATTCCTCAATGTAAACCCGAAATTTGACAAGTGTAGCCGCGATTGAGATAAATAACAATGGAAACAGCTGTCTTTGGTTTTATTGAGAGATCTTTTTAAACTATTGATTGTAAAAATGCCAATTATAATTGGTATTGAATTTTTCCGGTCGGAAGGTACAGGTTAGCCTTTTGTTGAACAATCATTTTGAATATTTAGTAGCTGATGTTGACAATCTACGTGCAAAACCCTTTCTTGAAAATCAGATTATTAGGTATTATTACTATCACTATTGATACAATTCTGAGAATTTGACCTTAGTGTATTGAAGAAAATTTTATTTTTCTGATGATACCAAAGTAATACCTAGCTGCTAATTGGTCTACTTTCCGATATATTGGCAAAAACGCCGTTTTTCATGCGATATGACAATGCTGTGCGCATTACTTTAAGAAATGCAATGATCACATCAGAAATTTAGTGATATTTCAATGTTGTAGTTTCTATGTAGTAGTAGTTTATATGTTTTTCAATTGCCTTAAAAATGAATTCATCACTCACCGTAATTCTTTTCACAAAATTGCAAAAAAATCTGGAAGTAAAGGTGTTTTCAGCGTACGGTGTGAAATAAATACCTAAGTCAGGGGCTCTCAACCAGTGCGGAATTTATGGAGGAATTAAGGGGACTAAGGAGGAATTACTGCCACTCTTCAGCAAAATTTTATCTTCTGTAGATTATGTTAAATATGCAATAGTATAGCTTGTCTCCATTTATTCTGTGACGTTCAATAAAATTAATTAAAAGCCACAGATTAAAATCGGTTCTTAATAAGTCATATATAATTTGAAATGCATATTTTCAGTTATACTATCTTCAGACCGGGGATTGATATTATACTCTATTAAGAAAGAGGGGAATTGGACAGAAAAATCTGATAAACTGTAAACTCTATATTAACTGAGTTAGTGTTAAAAATCTAAGTTCATGCGTCACTGATATAACTGCATTTACCTAAGGCTTCTTAAAACAGCTTGAAATTTTAAATTGATAGCCGATTAGACTTTATTACGGCTTGATAAAAAATGTCCCTTTTATAGTACCCCATGTCGGTGTAGCATCCAGCATTCCAAAAGGAAGCTTAATTGGCTTCCTTTTGGTTGATTGGTTATTTTACGAGGTAAATGACTACTGAGATCATTTGAACCATTTCTGCGAGTAGGTTACTTACTGGTTAGGTACTGATTATTTTGGGGATAAGGAAAAACTGGAGAGAAAAAAAGGTGGCATTAACCTAAAGAGATTTTATTTCGTGGTCTGGTTGAAAAATCTCCCTATAAAAGGGACATAAAAAATGTCCCTTTTATAGTACCCCATGTCGGTGTAGCATCCAGCATTCCAAAAGGAAGCTTAATTGGCTTCCTTTTGGTTGATTGGTTATTTTACGAGGTAAACGACTACTGAGATCATTTGAACCATTTCTGCGAGTAGGTTACTTACTGGTTAGGTACTGATTATTTTGGGGATAAAGAAAAACTGGAGAGAAAAAAAGGTGGCATTAACCTAAGGAGATTTTATTTCGTGGTCTGGTTGAAAACTCTCACGTGTATTGCCCCAGGAAATCCATTCGGCTTTGGATTAGAGCGATAGCAATAATTAATAGATTTCTCACTTAGGTGAACTCCTAACTGAAGTCCAATTTCACTGATGACGGTAAGAAAATTTTGTGTTATCGAAGGGAACTCCGAAAACTTACACGTTGCTAGATAAAAAGCGTTGCTTAAGGTCATCAGAGTGGTTGGCAGAGTGGCAGAGTAACGTTAGCTCTTTTCTTAACCGTAAATAGTCACTTTTCAAGCCACATATTGTTTCATTACATTGTTTAATCTTTTGCGCCTCAATAAATTTAACTTTATTCTAACCTTTCGCTTTTCAATGGAATTCCCTAAATGTATCTTAATCTCTAGTAGCTCAATTTTTATCTCTTTCAGCAAGGAATATACATCGTTGATATATTTACCTTTAGCAACACATTTGTCTGCATCCAGTTGAAACACCGGTGAATGCTGGCCCTGCCTGCGGGAACATTGGCAATCAATCAACCTTTGCTTGCTGGCCAGGACGCGAGTAATATCTTCCTTCTTTTAATGGTCTGCCAGGCACTGGCAATGAAATAACTTCTATTACACGCTACAAGAGATGAATATTATATTACTCGCAGATTATCGGCTCGAATACCAGTGATGGATCATTTTGCACGTTACCCAATACACAGTACATTCACAGAAAATGTTCTTTTTTTACTGGCAATATAACTAGACTTGAAAACTGTTAGCAGTGAATGACATTGAGCATGGCTCAGAGTGGAAATACGTCCGTCCATTCACGTTGAAATCCGAACATGAACTTTTGCAATAATGTACAAGATTTCAATGCCTTGTCTAATTTAAAGTGAAGTACGTAGATCAAAATTGAGGATATTAGGCAAATAGCTATTACTCTAAATATTTTTAGAAGCCTTTGATTAAATATGTATCGTAAAGTTGATTTTATAAGCTATTAATCGTATGACTGCGATTGAAATTTTATACTCGGTGGATGTTAAAATAGAAGTTTCCAGTGGAAGGATACTGCCTCATGATTCCAGGAGGAACTCCCAGAAAAGACAATTTTTTATTGAATGAATATTTATCGAATGTTAGTTGTGATATCTATGCCTCTAACTCATTTAATAACGGTAAAAAATTCAGCTGGAGTGCGTTTTTAGCGAGGTGGCGAGGAAAGCTTCAATTTAACGAAAGAAAATTAAAACAGCACCCCTTTCCCCAGTGTTCTTTCCGTATTAGACTGCCGAAATTGCTCGTGACAGAAAGAGTGAACCCATTAAAACGTAAGGCATTTAATTACCAAAATTTTGGATAACTCTCTTCTCGCTCTTGAAAATACGCTCTTGTTAGCTGACATTAATGAAAGGGCGTAGCTAAATTTATCCATGTAGTTAACCTGTAGCTTGTATATTAACCTATGTACTTCTAAGCCATTGCCTCCTGAAGATCTTGTGTACCGATGTACGTTGGTAGTAATGATCCTTAAAGACTCGGATACAAAATATATGGAATTAATTTCGACTTCACAATTCCAATGGCAAATCATTATCACCTTCAAGCGGATGGGTTCGAATCAAATGAAGATCCTCATCGGCGACAAAGTGAAGATCTTTGAGACTCAACGAATGAGCTTCGCATCCTTGCCCTAACAGGCGCCGCGCTATCATCAAGGAACCGTTTGTGCCAATATTAAAGCGGAAACGATTATATTAACGAATAATTCATTACCAGTTAGGAACATCCGTGGTGGGAAGAGCGACGCGCAAGCAATTCAACCAACAATCCGCTCCGAACCTCTCACCATTTCACTCGTTCCCGTCCTCCTCTCTCAATCCTTCCAAATATTTCCACTCAAATAATCTCACACTCGAATCTAATCCCCTTACCATCCCTTTCTCTTCATTTTCTTGCACCTCCCCCCACCCACGCCCATCAGCTTTGGGCACCAAAAGCGTCCAACAACATCTCAAAGGACGAAAGCAGCCCATAACTCGTGAAGCTTTCATTACCTCGCTCTCAAAACGCTTCACCGTACTTTAATTTCGTCGTCTCCCTCTCTCTCTCTCCTATTCCTCGACGCTCGTTCCCTCAAAAACACTAAAAAGGACTGCCATTGCCATCCCTTCACATCTCAACCCTTTCTGGGATGTAGTGGGCGACCCATCAACACCCTCTTTGACTGCCTCCTCCTCGCTGTACACCCTCACATCTCTCTCTCACTTTTGGTCCCTCTTTGCGCTGAAACCCTTTCCGAAACGAATCGTCCCCTTTTCTCGTTTCAAACGGCGACGGCCGACTACTTATGCACCCAACCTTCCGTCTAAAGTCCTTCCCTCTCCCTTTCTCTCTTGTATGCATCACAAATTCCTCTGTGCAACCCTCTCTTTTCATCCTTGGTCAAATAAATATTTGTACGCAATTCCCGATTCCCGACGCGAAATAACTAGTTATGGAGCGCAACAACTAGAGATGAAAACACAATTGGAGAAGACCAACACAGTTTCAGGTGCCCTGAACGCTATGATATGGATAAATAAATATAAAGCAAAATAAGCAAAATCTAGGAAATATAAAATTATAATAAGATCAATAATAAATTTTTACATAGGAGCTAGAGTGACAAGAACACTCAGAGATGGATTAGAGACTTAGTACCATAATACTAGAGTCAACTAAAACGAAGAACCTCAGAAAAATACTTGAATGAACAAGAGAAGATAGAATAAGCAGTAAAAATTAAAGAAAGGAATGCAAAATAATACCAGGCAACACATGAGAAGTGAGTGACTAAAGTTGTAGAATTCCCACATTAAATGAATGGACGACGAGAGGGTAGTGAAGATTTTGTAAGATCAGTTCCCAGGAGGAAAAAGAATTGCAGGACGATCAATGAAGAGATGGGAATAATGTAATTTAGAAGAATGAATTAGAAGAGAACACTCTAAAACCATACCACAAGGAGAAGATTTTTCATTTTCACTCATTTTCATTGCCCCTTGTGTGACCACATCGCTGGTATGAGTATTTTTAAACTTTTAACTCTGATGGAAAGAAAAAATTTGAATCGGGAAAAATATTTCGTTACTATGGAGCTTCCATGTAGGCAGGTTTTTATCGTAATCATTGAATGAGGGAATATCTTATGCTTAAGTATATTTGTCAGTAAGTAAATGTTACTAATTTTTTCACCATCGCCTGACCAGAGAGGTAGTACGAAAAAAATATAGCTTCTTCTATTACTAAGCCGGTAAATAATGTCTGTCTATTTATGCTCTTCCGGATTGCAATTGTTCCAGTTGCATTTGCTTCTAAACACCGATTTTGTGAACTTGTAAGCCTTTTCATTCGCACGAACATTTCACGAACAGTGTTTTATTAAAGAATATTTTTTTCTCACATGGGATAAGGGGTCAGGTGTTAGGGGGAACTCATGACAAGCAATCTCTCCCATAAAATAAGGACATGCCTGTATATGTGAAGCTATCTTTGTACATCTGCCAAATAATTTTCCTCACACCCACGGGAACTATCATACTTACACAAGGATCTCCATATTTATCTCGAAGACCTCTCCTCTTTCCCTTATATCCATAAAGCCTCTTTAAACCTCTACTACTCTCTCTAGAGATTCCCCTGGTTCTGCCCTTTGACCACCCTCTCCCGCGACCTCTCTCTCTCTGCCCTTCGCCGCTCCCTAACTCTTTTATCCTCTTCTACTTCTGCTCCTTTCTCTCTCTCTCTCCCGCACCATCACCAGTGACTGCCGAAAAAAACGAGAGACTTCTTTCGCTGCCCGGCTTGGCTCTTCCGACCACCCAACCACCCCTTCCCCACCTCCCACGCCCACTGCCCATTCCTCTCCATCCCGGCGGAACTTTTTCCACCTCAGCAATTCTCATTTCAACTCTTCCTCCTCAATCCATTTCCCCTCCACATTGCCCACCGCCCCCGCACTCATCCTTCTCCTCTCCTCAAGCCTACAGCATTCGCTCTCTCGTTCTTCTTTCCCCAACGAGAAGGCTGAAACATTTTTGCTGCAATTCTCCTCCCCATTATCCATCTACTTAACGTTCTTACTGCTTATGCCTGAGAGAGCATCTGAGACTCTGTGAACTATCTTGAACGGAGGATAACGGCTTATATACTGGTAGATCATTCCTCTGCGATGCCTACCCTGGATATGCAATTATAGGCACTATTTTAGACCAAAATAATTTTTCGGTGATTTTTAAAACCGGCTAATAGGAGTGATTGTATAATTTGAATCCTTCTATCATACCAAAGTATGTAGCACGATTGTAGAATATCTCTGTTCTAAGATCGTGGTTGGTATTTTTAATGCACAATCACATCAGCGTGTTTAATAAAAAGGAATACGACTATCTCTTAGCTTTTCATCGAAGTTATCGCCCGTGGAAGTTATATTTGGCATAAAATAAGGGAGTAACATTTCCGGTGGCAATTCTAGACTAATTATTCTCCAAATTCATTCAGAGGTCCATTTATAACTCAAATAATTAATGAAGTGAGCAAAATCAAATCAAATATATAATGTTTTAAAATTTTGATCCTTCCGACGTACTTATGCTACTAGTTTTCATTTGCTATCACACCAGTTTGAATATTAACGTCAGTATAAGATCATCTTATACCTTATTAATAGAGGGGCACCTATGAAAGTTACATTTAACTCTTAACTTTTTTATTATCAGGCACTCTGGGTTGTGATTAAATAAGCTAAATCCCGTATTTTGAAAAGCCTTTAATAAGCCCTTTATTCTCCATCTACGTTCTCAATAAAAACATTTTTCTATTATATTAAGAATTTCGAGTACGGAATTTCTCAAAATATTTAGTATCATTATATTTTCTTCCTCAAGGAGAAATGTCGGAGCCTAACATTGAACTGCGCCTTCTTTTGTACTTTATCAGTGAGTTATCTCTACTTTTTGTTACCGGACTGGAGCCTTTAGTTTTAACTCCTAGTTTCCTCCTGAATCCTCCATCCTTGGTGAACCAACTACTGCGACTCTCCTCTAAGAAGTATCTCACACCCCATCCCACGATATCACCAACCTTTCTCTCCCCGCCTCCCTTTTAATTCAGCCAAACTCAATATCCCGCGCGGCCTCTGCTGCCTCCTCCTGCTTCCATTCCGGGGAAACTCGTCCCCGTGGAATTTCGATTCTTCGACGCATTTTTTTCCTCTTACACCGTCGCCCTGCGTCTCCATTTCTTACGACTCTCCTAGACTCCTCTTTTGCTCCTCCCACTTTGGAGAGAAATAAAAAAAAAGCTTTGCGAGGGACCGTGGTACTAAAAATAATGCGCGGGTCTTTTCTTCCGAGAGGCCGCTTCAAACGTGTATGTGTGCTCACATACACATCCGCCGACCGCACACACATTTCGTCTTCAATTCTCCTGGCCCCTCCCCCCCTCTCTATCACCGTCTTCTACCAAGTGCTGACTCTCCCAAGAGAACGGAAAATTCCCATAATCACCGTGTCTCTCCGGAAAACTGTTATATCTAAACTCCCTCCCTGTGTCTTCGACTTCCCTACATATCTTCCATCTTCCCAGTACTTGCTCCTTACTTCTTGAAGGCCCAAATCTTATAAACACCTCCTTCCCTCCAATTCCCTTCCCATTATCTCTATTCATATCTTCCCATCCCTTACCACAATCCTCGTTCCTCGCAGCTATGCAGTCGTAAAGCACTGAAGAAAGATTTTACCTTTGAATGATTCGAGTGGAATGAATGATTAAGAAAATCAATCTTCAAGGATGTTACAAATCCCGCTAATTTTCCGTTTCCACCGTCAACATACCGGTCGGAGAATGAGCACTTTCTCCATCTTAACCTGACTTTCCACACAGTCCTGTCGAGCTACCGTGGTAAGTCCTGGGTTGCGTAGAGTATCTAGAGTCTTGTATGAAGAGGAATTGAGCAACGAACCAACTACCGGCTACTTACCGTCATTTCAGGTCGGTTACTTCCCGGCATGGCATGGAAAACCGAAGGCAGAGGGTATGAGTCCCTCGATGAGCATTAATTTCTTGTCTGTTGGGAGACAGGCTAAACGGAGCGATATTCCCTGAGTGGTTGGAGCTGATAAAAAATGTGTGAAATAGTTGGCTGCTCGTCTACGATGGATATCAATTAACTCAAAGCAATATATGCATTTCCCAACAGTATATCAAATTGCTTGCGTGTTCTTTCTCTTTAAAATCAAGAAATAATCTCAATGGTTCCTAGGCGCAACATTCGGAAAGCTAATTCTCGTAAACTGAAAATGACCTGCGGGTATGCACGAGGTTCTTTCCCAAATCGAAGTTTTGCAATCACAGATCGCTTAATGGTCACCTTACTACGCTGGTAAAGCATGCAGCCAAATTTACAGAGTGGATTATTTATCGATCCATGCAAACAGAGCTTATTGGTGACCGAAACGAATATCGGTGGTTAGGCGTGATTGGCAAACATTAGCACGAGGTATGGGAAGAGCACCACTTAACAGTCTAATCCATAATGCATAATCTCTCGATCTATTTGGAGAGAAGTAGAGGGTATTGTACGAAAAAAGGAATTGAAGTGGCACGTATCGATGCTGTAGAAAGAGGTCTAATGTCTGGAGATATCTTCAATGCAAGGGAACGTATGTATGAGTCCATATTAGAATTTGGCTGAAAGATGCGATATTGCTTCTGGCTTTATGTGGTTTAACTATCTGCCTTAAGCAGCGTATTCCACTTTTTTTAGTTTAGTTCACGCCGCGATTCCTATTTGACATCGTTATCAAATGCATGCCTTTTAACCTTTCGGACATCGGTAAGCGGATGATAGGTACACTTTGGAAGGAAAGAAGCACATTTTTATTTAGGATAGTGCTAACAGGAGAATGAAGGTGAAATATGACCTGCAGAAGTGGCTTGAATTCTTTGTCACTGGAATTTATTCCTTTCTCAAATTTTCGAAAGCCTCGGTTTAGAAGCAAAAGGTAAAATAAAATATGAAGGCAATTTTATATTGCCCTCTTTCAATACTCTCCACTGCATTCAATACTTTCCTCTGCTTTAAATAAAGTTTCACTTCGCTTAAACACCTTCAGAAATGTTCTACCTCCTTCTTTATCTACCACTATGTTTCTTCCCTGTCATGGGGCATTTAAAAAAAACACGGCTTCCCTTTCTGTGAAATCCCTACCCAAGAAATAGACTAATCAAATCAGTTTCCTATTTCCAATCTACCTGTTCTATATATATAAAAGACTGGACTATCTCAAATCATTAAAGTTATTATTATCGAGCGATTTTGAATATCAAACATTTCAACGCGTCGTGCATAAAACACAAAAAATGTGAAAAATATTTCCATTTCAATTCTCCAATTTCATCTTTCCTCAATTTAACCTTGACGGAAAAAATCACTAGAGGAAAGCAAAGGAAAAGAGTGGGAAGGAAACACGAACACTGGTGTATGAGGAATAAAAGATAAAACAAAAGAAGCGGTGGAATGCGCTGTGAGGTGAGCGGGAAAGGAAACGGGATTTCAGGGAGGGGTGTTGGATTTAGCTCTTCGAGGGCGTATCGTAAAGCAAGGTGGGAGTTGAGGACGGGAGGGGGGGCAGGAGGAAGAGAGCGGCACGGACGAAAATCGAGTCTGTAATAAGTCTACTGTCGAGGAAGGGGTTGAGCCAGCGAAGAAGAGGAGATTAAGGGAGAAAGAATGGGGATGAGGAAGAAACAAGGGAAGGAAAAGGAGGAAGGCAAGGAGCATAAACATAGTGAGCGGCGGAATAGGTTTGTGAGGGTATGGGAAGGGAATAAATATAAAGGGAATCCTGGGAAAACGGGAGAATAGGGGTGGATGTGAGCAAATTTAAAGGGTCTGAGTAGGAGATGGGGGTGGATGGGGGAGAGAGGGGCCCACTCCGGTAACGAATGACCGCCAAGGCCGTTTAAACAAGTGAGGTGGGAAATAACCGTGGCGAGGGGCCCCGCGATTAAATTTTCCGTCAAAAAGGACCGTCGGAATGCGGAAAAATAAAGGAGTGCGCGCGCCCTTCGTGGGTCTTTTGTTTCTTCCTCCTATTTTGCCACCCCTCCCCCACAAATTCCATTTTTTTTATTTTAACCCAAAAGGGTGTCTGTAGGAATTATGTTTCGGTCACAAAGCGTTTTGTAAGGCGATTCATTCAGACCTTTCTCGCTTGAAAAATCTGAGTTACAACGAAGTTAAGTTTGCCGCGTAGGCGGAAATGAAAGGGAATAAAGTGATTCATGTGGAGAAGAAAAGAAATGTCTCCCTCGCATCAGTCAGGCAGGAACTCTCTGCTCTCATGATTGCATCCGAATTGCTTTTTATTCATGAATGTTAAGTGCGAACATAATTCTAGGAAATAGGAATGCGTTCGAACTCCTCTCTGGAAGAGTTATAACACTGGACTGGTTATAATTCTCCTCTTGAGGTTTAGAAAGGTTCAAAGAGCGTTGTATCGCTATTCTTTCCGTCGATTTATTTCGTAAACTAGATTGGGAAGTTGGAGACCGCAGTGCCAAATAAGAGTAAGTTTTTATGACAGTCTATCAGAAGCTGCCCTTAGTAATATATTCTTTGAGTAATGTTTAATATAAATATATTGAATGATTCCAGAATAATTTATATTTTTAATTCGGATAACCAAGTAAGCACTTTGTATCTCGAGATCCAAAACATTTTAGCGAATAGCTATTCTTGGGTCGTAATGATTCACGTAATGCGATGAAATGGGTATGCCAACGAAATGATGTCTTCCAGCCATAGTGTTCGAACTTGCGTGCGCGACACTTCCTTACCGTCGCTTAGTGGCGCTGTATAAACAACCGGCGTCGCACCTGCGTTACGGCAGCAACGAAAGCTGAGAACGTCGTTGGGGAGCATTTGTGTGCAAGGCAACCAGTGGAAAGCTTCTACCATTCTGACACCCCGAACGAACATCGGCCGGCAAGAGGGAGGAAGAAGTCCGGGCATCACGAGAATAATGAATATTGCTGTAATTATTGTTATCCTCTCATTTTGTTAATAAATTGTTTTAAAGCAGAACTAAGCAAGGGAAATACTTATTGTTTTTCTGCTCGAAACACGTAGTTTGATCAAATTATAAAAGGAGACAGTAATGGCTTCGTTTGCCGAGTTGAAAATATTCTTTCTATCTTATAACCTAGTCTTTATGTGAGTGCCTCATTGTCACTTTTCCGCGAAGAAAGATAAGGCTTCCCTCATATCGTATCAAACTCTACTTTAATATTGTATCTCCATTGTTTTTGTCCAGAAATGTTTGTTTTTTTTTTTAATTCTACGATTTTTAGAAGTTTCTTTTGAGAGGTTTATATGATCAAGGAGAGTTATGCGTAAGTATGCTGTAAGTCGAGTAAAATTCGAATAAGTGCCGTCATTGTAACACCTAGTGAGGAGATTCAGCACAATTCAAATGTAACGTGGTCATCATCCAAGTTCGGATCTCTCAGTTGCCGGGCAGGTGTATCAGCCAGTTACACCTCCAAGTCATCTCATTCTGATGGTATTACGAGTTGGCTTCAAGGTGTCCTTAAAATTTCGAAAAAATTCCGAGCTGAAAATCAAATTAATTCCTCTTAGCGAATTTTTAAACATGGTCTTATATTTTGTATCCTTTTTTGTGGCTTTGTTTAATGTTCATTGTGCATTTGGAAGAGAGACAAGATTTAGGCATTAATTTTTTAGTGGTACTTATCAATAGTTTTGCTTCTGGGGGTCGTTCTTCCATTAGTTAGGAGAATTGAAAGAAGGCAGTGTGATATGATTTCCAGTCAGGTACTTCAGTCGAGAGACTTGATCAAATAACTGTCAACGCGTACATCTATTTATTCAGTAATAATTTACGTTTATTCTTAGTATAGTTGAAAAAGTACAATTCAAGAGCTAAAAAAAATATGTATTCCTTTTCCATGATTCTCATTCGTGCAACAAGTGACGCAATTGTTGTTCACCAATAATATACCGGCATACTTCCAAAAAGTAGTCAAATTCTGAATGATAAAAACACTTGCCTTTGATTTTTTTGAATATGTGGTAAAGGACACTTTCTTTATACCGTTGACCGCAGACTCCTTTATAATATAAGATCCACATTGCATTTTAATTTTTATTGCACAATATACATGGAAGCCATCAACTGACAAACTGACAGCTGATCATGGTTTACACTTTAAGGATAAACTTCAACTGTAATCTGATCTTCAAAACTTTTACACGTAGATATAATGTACTTTTGTCGACGTTGTCCTTCAACCGTGGCTTCCAGGGTAGATATAAGAAGGGTGCACGTGTAGCTTCTTTCTCCGTAAATGGTGTGTTTAAACTTAGTCAGTCGTTCGTGCCTCACAATCTCTTGCTTCTGACTAGGAATGCGTACACAACGTGAACCTTTCCCTTCTTCGTAATTGGATATATCGGCCTTTCGCAGGAATTCGGCCAATTACCTCTCTCACTCTCTTCTCCCCTCCTGCCATTTCGTGCATGAAATGTCGTCTTTCCTCCCTCGCAAAAGTGAATCCGCGAGTCCGTCCCTTTTCCCTTCAATCCTTTCCCATTCGTCTTCGCCATTTCTCCCTCCCAGCCCAAGCACTAGGTTCTGCTTCCACGGTCGATTATTTTGGGCTCATTTACAGTGAAAGTTCCAGACACAAATCTCATTATTCATCTGCTAAGTACAAACGCGGAGACATTTCCGACCATATGTGGTGGTCAGTTTTAATTGATAGCGGTCATGTTACGCCATGTGCTCATTCACGTGGGCATTCATGCGATGAGCAGCTGGACTAAA
Source organism: Pyrrhosoma nymphula (assembly GCA_963573305.1). Taxonomy (NCBI): domain Eukaryota; kingdom Metazoa; phylum Arthropoda; class Insecta; order Odonata; family Coenagrionidae; genus Pyrrhosoma; species Pyrrhosoma nymphula. The sequence goes on along the minus strand of OY754327.1, from coordinate 142,485,035 downwards.
TGATGCTTGAAGTGCTTTGGAATGATTCATGAGCAAAGAAATTGCGTTTGTATATAAATAGAGGGCTTTCAGCGGTATCATGAGCTTTATGTTCAAGCGTAATAGTTTTTCTACGATATATTTTATTTTTATCCTCATCCTATGAATTTTTATGGACAGTTCATTTGTTTTCGTTTGTGTCACCAAAGCGGTTTGGCTTGAAAGAACTTACTCGGGATTTACTATGATTGAATCCGCTCAAAACGACCAACATATCGGAATGCGACCGAAAGAAACAGCAAGATTAGGGAATCGATGAATTAAAACTTTATTGTGACTTAATGGTGTAATTTAAATATGCCTATGGGCGTTTGAAAGCGATTGCTTAGTTTGTTATTTGGGGAGACGAAGTACAAAAATGATCATTTGCACCATTAAGAATATGTGAGTTGGAGGGTAAGGAAATTAAAGAAGGTTGGAGATAAACTCAAAGTTGAAATTGAACTGATATTAAAGTAAGGCGCTGAGGAGTCCTAACTTCTCATTCGACGGATGGAGAACTACACTTGAAGTACTCTCCACTCAACTCTCTAGTAGGTATCAGATTCCACTATAAAATCTCCGCCTCTTCCGCTTCAAAAGCGAGTTGCACGTCGAACTACAAGATAAAATATTAAGTTCCATTTTTTTAGATGCCTGCTTAATAAATATATGAGGACAGTTTAGCATTCAATGCTGTCATACTCGAGAAGAATTGAACAATTCCGATTCAGTATAAATATTAAATGATTTGAAGTAGTTAACCCCCTGCATCGCTCATCAGTAAAGTGAATAGTATTGAGGGAGTAAATTGTTAATACCTTTAGAGAGTAATTAGTAATTCCCTGAAATTTCTAGATCTTTAATTCATTATTACTGCTGTAAATTGTAAATGGAGAGAAGATAGTGCTTTACTTCCATTCTTTGGCTCAAGTCGCTGGTTTAATAAACAAATTATATTTCTCATTACGCAATTTTGGTCTTCATCTATGTATGCATACAACTCTCTTTCTATTCCAATATTTTATCCTTTTTTCTCTCTCGTCTATGATATTTAAAATCCTATTCCTATATAGTCTCAATACTGCTTTTTCCAGTGACTTACACTTCTCACACTTCTTAGTTATTATGTCTTTATGTTATGTGTATTTTCTCAAACCTTATTTAGACACTTGGTCATATTCACATCCTGTGTCTTTAGCCTATTTTCATTCTGCCTCCTTAAAAATAGAGTTTTATAAACCTTTGACAGCTTATAATTTATAATATTTAGACAATAATTGTATATATTCGCCACGAGTGTATCAGTAAGGATTAAAAACCAATTTGACCTTAATCATCGCAATATTCGTGCTATATGTGAATCTGTTAATAATTGCTACAAATGCGTGACTATTCCATCTTGTAGATGAAGCCTGGATTGACATAATCCTTCCATATGACTCATTTCGATTCTTGATTCATCTTGGTTCAGACTTATTGCCTCTCTTAAGATTTATTCCTCATTATGTCGACATTACCACAATCAAATCACTTTAATATTCCGATTCCTTGAATTTCATCCGCGATCTTGGACTCTAGTAGTCAATGAGCGCTCTCTCCTGCCACATATACTTGCAGACATCAATGACTTCTACAAATATTTCCAATGAGTATGTGCCATAATTCTTTTCAGTATTTGTCCTTGGATTATTTTTTGCCTGAATTAAGTAAGCGTATTTCATAATTAGTTTGAATTATCATTTTAATCTTAGTGAATTCCTCGTTGCAATGCTGTTGGAGTCTGTTACTTCCTGTATTGCGCCCGTCACCTTCGTTCAAATTAGTGATGAGCAATTTCATTCCTTTCGTTCTCGTTCACTAAAATGAACGAGTTCAAAGATTCGTTCCTTTCGTCTCTTTTCAAGTTGCGCCTGGGAATTTGGGCATTAGGGCACATGTCAATGATATGATTCAATATTATTCGTGCTGTTTGCTCTCGTCAATTACTCGTTGCATCAAATCATTTAAATCATATACGAATATGACACTTTCAAAAGAAATTCAGACGTGATACTTAACCACGGCGACCGCAGCCCACAAAGTATCCCATTATAGGCTAGAACCACGCTACCTACCGAAGATAATGAAGGTAAATCTGGCTTTCCGTCACTCCAGCTAGTATCTGTTTTGTAAAGCACTCCCGTTAGTGGTGAAAATGACAATGTAACCCAGTGAAAGTGCAAGGAATGCGTATTTTATAAATGTAAGAAGCATACCCACCCAACGTATGCCCCCAACGTCTTAGTCAGTGGAGGCGTGAGAGAAAGGAACATGCGAGATATTCACGTTGGCATCATGTTGCCAGAGAACTACGCGGGATTACGGAGTTTTTGCTACTTATCCGTAAAGTTCATGTTATGGCGCATGCGCCTGTCGAGTCTCAAGGTGATATCTAGACTGGTGAAGGCGTGAGTGAAAGATACATTCGAAAGGTTGACGAAAAGCCGAATTTGGCATCATGTTCCCAGAGAACTACGAGGGATGAAAAAAAACGGATAGCAAAGAATTGTAGGCCTGTATGAAATCTAAAAAAACCGACCAACAGATTCGAGATCCGACTTCTAGTTTAGAAGCTACAGTCAAATAACAACGAGTTTCACGAAAAGCCGACTTTGACACCATGTTACCAGAGAACTATATGTAATGGAAAACAACAAATATAATAAAGTTTTAGGCCTGAATGGCATCTAAAAAACCGACTAACAGATTCGAGATCCGACTTCTAGTTTAGAAGCTACAGTCGAAAAACAGCAAGGTTCACAAAAATTCCGAATTTGACGCCATATTACCAGCCAACTATTAGTAATGGAGAAAAAGAATTGGCATACAGTTGTAAACCTCGATGACATCTAAAAAAACCGTCGACAAATTTGTGATCCGACATCAAGTTTGGATGGTTTCCTTGTCCTTCGAATCCATTCGGTCCTTCGTTCCTATGAATCCTTTCCTTTATTTGATTCCTTTCGGTCCTTCGAATCCTTTCGGTCCTTCGAATCCTTCGGATCCATTCGGTCCTTTGGAACGAATCGGTCCTTTGGAAGAGAATATTTCCACAACCGGATTCGTTCCTTCTCGTTCCATCAGTGGATTTGTTCCAAAGGTACGAATCGTTCCGAGATGGCCCATCACTAGCTCAAATACATAAATAGGTAGAATTCGTGTTTTTGAAAAAGATTTACGAAAAATGTATCGTAACTAAAAGGTTAATTGGTAGCTAAGTATTAAATGAAATATTTTTATATATTCGAGGATAAATTGGTGCTAATACCAAACAATTTTTTGGATAAATGCAAAAGCCTAAATTCGAATTTAATAAGATTAATTTGAGAAATAAATGCAAATAATAAATGGTATAAAGTTACTTTCTTTGAGTTCTTCTTGCATATAAATATGTTACATTTGTCTCATTTTGGGTGTATTTCCCCTCCATTGACGAAAATTGAGACTTCTGGACCTCGATAGAAACTAGAAACGTGTAAGTCTATAAAAAGGAAAAAATGGTGTCGAACGAATATAACTATTAACGCAATTCAACGATAATGATGAAAGTAAGGTGATAGTGTTTGGATTTTCAGTGCCAGGATATAAGAGCAAAAATAGGTTCACTATGTTGTTCAAGGAACCGAATAAACCGGGATCCTCACAGATACACACGCCCGCCGATTTGATTGATTAAATTATATATACCATTTACAACTGATGTTACACTTTCAACATGATTGTTTCGGTATCAGTGAAGTGACAAGTTTGGAAGAAACGTTTTTTAAAGAGCTTTTATGTAATTGTTTGATTCCCTGAGACCCGAGGTCAGTACTCAAAGTGCCAAACATAGTAAACGTAATTGAAAATTATTCTCCTCAATTAAAAGGTGGAATATGTGTCATAAGGAAACAATCAAGAAAGTCTCTAACTTCTAATAGCCAACACTCGGGTTAGCGTTGAATGAGCGTCGTTGACTACACCCCTGTAGAGTAGCTGTAGGTAGTGCTTTGGGTGTCTCCAACTCCAAATGTTATCTTGCACCCTCTAGGCAAAGATCTAAAAATATAATCAAACCAAAATCTCCTCCCAAAGCGGTATTCGAATCCACTGACCCTGGATTTTTCATGCTGGCGCGCTACCAACCTGGTTACCTCGGCCAGCGCCTATTCATAAGAAGTTAATTTTTCACTCGATATATGCCTCCTTTGCGTAAACTCTAAAAAAAAATTATTAATCCCCATAAAAATAAATACCCATTTATTAATCGTTTGAGCATTTTTGGAGAACTCTCTCCGATCCGTACGTCAAAAAACGCTCGTTTGCCTCGTATTTGCCCCTCAATCACCCTCTCAGCCATTCTCTCCGGCACCTTCGCAGTTTGGCCAGACCTCGGGACTCTCGTCTCGCTCCATCAATGTCCACTCGGTGCGATTTTTCTCTCCAGCGTTTTCCCGGGGCCAATCCCTCCTCTTCCTTTGCCCTTGGGCCTACGAACGCATTAATGCACGGCGATAATTCACGGCGATAGCCAAAATACGCCGGCAATCTCCGGGGCAACGGTTCCAGTCCGAGCCAAGTCCGGTAAACGAGCCAATTCGTCATACGGAACCAAGTTTTACGGCTCATTAAACGGAGGTGACAAGTATTTGTGACGTTTTATACGGTCATGCGGCAGAGAGCGTTTCAAAGAAACGACAAGTTGGATCGGAACGTCTTTTTTTTATTTGAGGGAATTCTTTTGTCGACCCGTGGGACAGCGGGAATAAGATGAAGAGACGGGTTTTAGAAGCGTGTCAGGTGAAATATGAGCAGGGGAAAGGGATGGGTGGTTGGAGCCTATTACCGTAGAACAGAGGGAAGTTCAATAACTTCGACGTCACATAACGACGAGGAACAGGGCGGAAACGCGTGTAGCGAAATAGAAAGAATAGGTGAGGAAATCGTTGGTATAAAAAGTGAATACGGGAACGAGTTGAACAAACATAAATCTAAAGTGGGATAAAAGTTTTTAAAATGGGATTATTTACTCGCGCCGATGTAAGGCCAAATTGCAGAGATTAAAACTTAGGTAGAGAGAGCGTTAAGTACGTGTTGATTATGCCGGGGCACAAAGTTGTGATGAAGTGAGAAGAATTAAGTCTTACAATGATTGAAAGCCAAATGATAAAAGTTTTTAGTCCCCTGAAATCATTTTCCTTGTGTTTATCATCTTTTTTAGTCACTTATTTTGCCATTATTTTTGGAGTTGTTTGATTATTTCAAAATCACAATTCGGAAAAATGAATAAATAACATCACTCTTAATGGCTGAATAAAATATTATGGCTAGTGCCTGGAATATAGCAATCCTTTAATGACTCGATAACTATTAGAGATTTCATTAAATTTATATATTAGTGCATGAAAAAAACCTAGTTGCATCAAAAACATCCTATGATAAAAGTTGTTTATCACGAATAAATGTAAAATGTACACCTGACACTGAAGAACCAGAAAGCATCGCAGCGTAAGGTTGTCGGTGGCAACGTTCATTTACTTCAGTATTTCAAAATCTATGTAGCTTTGTAATTCAGCAGCTTAGGTTTTTGCACCGTCTTCAAACATAAAAATATTGTGCAAATGTTATTGCATCTATGTTTAGGCACAATGGGTGGTCTATAGTCAATGTCCAAAGTCACCACAAAAATTGGATTTTGGCGTATAAATACAACGTAAAATTATACTGTCAGCATTTTTAGTTCCTATCATTTTGTTCTCTTCTTGTTTCAATTTTTGACAGAGTAATTTCATATTTATTTGTATTACTAATGAAGAAGCATATGAGAGCAAAAAGCTGGGGAGAGAAGATAGATACTCCGATATTTCTGAGATTCAAATTAACTCTTGAAAATACTTATGGAAGGAATAAATGATGGAAAAAAATAATAAGGAAAATCAAAGGTAGTATACATTATGAAAATTATGAAGAACGTTAGTGTGAGAAATTATGAAAGCAAATAGCGGTTGGCGGAAGATAGCTTGAGCGGAAAGCGGCTGCAAAGCAATATTTGGTTCGATGACTGCTGATGATGACCATCCATTCACCGTGTAGCTCGCTCACGTGGACAAATTTACTCGCTGTTTCTTATCTGCTAATATTTCATATATGCCCGCCTCTATTCCTAGAAGAATAATCTCGTGCGTTTGCGTGATCATAAAAAATTGTGAAAATTGCCGCATGTGTATTTACTAGTTAAAAGGAATGCAAAATAAACACTAAATCAACCTCATGCATTATCCGGATGTTCAATGCTTTGGGTACATATGCTGACAACATTATCTCACGCGTTCCAATGGACGCCTTCAGGTTGCCTTCTTCGATTTAACCGGAGGTGCAAATCGACCTGAAGGTATGCGTTTGAATACGAGTGTAACTGTTATCAGCATATGCAACAAAGTGAATACCCGAATTTAATAATCATGAATCCTCGCATCAATGCCACGTAAACCCACGATTGAGTACTAAAATAATTTAGTTGAATGCTTAAATAAATGAACAGTTGAGGGTTTTTGTGTGAAGCTCGAAGAGCATCGCGTTTTAGGAAGAAAAGAAAAAGCTGGTCAAACTAAGCTCGTAGATGTTGGGGACCCCTTTGGCACATGGCCACGGAGGAATTTCGCACTCCATCCACCAGATCAGCGCGAATGTTTGGGATAGGGAGGGCGGTTGGCAAAAAGAGGTGGATATTGGTGGAGGGTAAGAGGGATGGCGAAATGGAGCGAGAGGGTTAAGAGGGACCGGAGATCGCTGAGGGGAAGTCGGGGGGGGGGGGGGGGTCGAGGACGAGGAGGATCGGTGGGGGCAACGTGTGAGCGTGTGTGTGGGGTCGAATATGTGTCGGGTGTGTGGACGAGGGAAGATGGGTTGAGTGGGATTTAGGGTGGTGCGGGTGTGGGAGGGTGCGGCGAAGGAGTGGGCATATCGAAGGTGGCGGTTGGGGGGGGGCGCGGCAGCGGAAGGCTCTCGAGGTCGTAAAAAGAGCTTGGGCCCCGGAATCCCGAGGGCGTGAAGGAAAAGAGGTTCTTCCAAAAGGGACCGGTAGATGGGGGGCGTGTTGAGGGGAACGGGGGTGGCCTCTAGCGGCAAGGAGAGAATTATAAACGCCTCTGCCGCCGCCCCAGACGGCGAAGGGAGGCTCACGTGTGGTGGGGCAGGATGGGGGCGGGGGGGGGAGGAGTGAGGGAGATAGTGTTAATCGAAACGGAGGGGAGGTGTGAATTTGGAAAGGGTGAATTTGTGAGGATTCCAAAAGCCTTCACACTTTTTTTTCCTCACGAGATAGAGAAAGACGGAGACCTAAAAGGCGACTGGATGAAACGCAAGAAAGATGGAGGAAAATTAACCATAAATATTTCGTCGGGGTCACGTTTGATATGGCTGTAATATTTTAGCCGATTAGATGCGAAAAGTTCATTTTTCGATCCATAGTTTTCTTTTATATTCCTAAAAAAAACCTACATAATATATTTTTATTATATGATACTTTTTATGCATGCTGAGTGCATTAGAATAAATAAATGGAAAAATTTAATAAGCTTAAGAAATTCTTGAATTATATCAATTCTAGCCTATATTATATTTATATTTTTTCTCTTTATCTATTTATCAATTTTAGGTGATTTTTTCTATGAGCAGTGTGTTTTAAATTACTACAAAAACCTATTTATTTATAATAATTTTGTAGATGTGATATAAAAAATGGCAAGTGACAAAAATTGTCACGTAATTCTGTAGGCTTGTAACCAGAAAGGTATTTTAAATGCAAGCCATAATGTTGCGTCATTCCGTAAAATCGTTGCCAGACCATCTGAAAGGTTAAATATTTGGATAAACATCGGCTTACCATTACACCACCATCGATGAAGATACACTGTACTGAAGATGAAATTTTACTCGCACATCAAAGCGTAGACATATTGGCCATTATAAGAGTCTCGAAGACATCAAAGGCTATGGAAACGTTATGAAAAGCACTTTTTAGATTTGAAAGTTTTTGTAGACGCAAGGAAGTAGGGGAGCTTCAGTTTGTGAAATTAAATTGAAAACACCCGTTGGAAATTATGTTCAATTTGAGAAGGTACATACTGATGAGCATAGCTAAGAAATCAGGTCCTGTGCTCTAATCCTAATTTTTTCATCGCATACATTCAGATACATACATACAGAAGAAATTCGAATGCTTTTCAATGAGTTAATTAATAACCAGGGTTAAAGAAACAATTATTCTAAGAAGCAACGAAAGATGCATCTAAAGTGATGAATTTACAGGGAATAGAGATGAAGTAATTATTAGCATTTGCATGAAAATTACTTTGTCTGAACAATGACTGCTCTTAAACTAATTTTTAGGTGCATGTATTGACTTCGGATTGGAAAACTAACTGCTCGGCAGAGAGATGAAACAAGGCATCTAGGCATTACATAAACTATAATAGGATTGAAATTCAAGCAATAGGTAAATACTCAAACCCGATTTGCTAACTGAGCAATCTCGCACGTTCGTGGAGGACATGTACGCCGTTAAGTAGAAAAACATTTTTTTTTTATCATTGCGCACACAAGAATCGTGGATCTTAGAGCTTGGCGGTAATGCTTTAAAGATTGAAATTCCCAATCTATGGGGGTCAAGATGGGTCAGTATTCATCAGCATAATACATAGAGGGTGGCAACTTCTCTTGGAGCATGGGAAGAACAAATAGTCCCCCTCTGGTGATGAATATGCACAGCATTTTGAGATGGGCCGAAAATTTCCCACGAGGATTGAGCCTTCTAACAGCTTTGAAGGGTCATGTAAAAGGATTGCTAGTTATTCTTTATATCACAATATTTTGTAGGGAGTTGCTCTCTAAGTCTAACAGTGGAGCATTCTAAGATTTGAAAAAATAATAAATTTCAAGAAAATTCCGATAAAATTTCTATGATTACGACGATGGACAAAGATCTGCCTACTATTAGTTTTGACTAACTACGAATACCTTTGAAAATCAAAATATCATACTTAATTGAAAATTCTTTTTATCTTTTTTTATCAAGAAAATGAATTTAGTGAATAATGATCTTTATTCATTGTATATTTTTTCTGGTCATGTGATTGAAACCACATTCATTATAATGACAGGAACCCATTAATTACATTGTAAAATAGAGATATATTTATTTAAAGTAGAGAGCAATTAAATTATTTATCCAAAATGGTGGATTTAAAAACATTTTCGCGGAGCAGAGTGTTACCAATCCCAGCTATTTTCTCATTTTGAAATTTCATGACAATATCTGAATTTAGGTTTTCACAGACTGGATATGTGTTTTTGTGCTTGTATGTGGGGTGCATTTTGGTGAGGTATTAAAAAATTCTGGTATTACTTGTGATTCATATGTCAAGGTTCACTCTTGGAATTAATTCTGAGTTAATGAGAGAGAGCATTTTACTGCGATGCACCGGCGGTATCTTTAGTGAGGTTATGCGGGTACGGCTGACTGCGGTTGAAACTAAAAATGGTAGTCTTTAGCTAATATAATCCGCACTCTTATCATAATAAGTTCTCCACAAGAACTGCTAAGAGTAAAACGTCAGCCTAAATACCGAAACTTAACTCGCGATATTCAGTTTTCCTGGTTTTCTTACGCATGATTCCATTTCTTTGTCAATATTTCGTCCACGTAGAGATTTCCACGATAAAAAGTCCGTCTGGACCGAGAATCAAACCACGGTTTTCCGGGTCAATGCGTAGAACACCACGCCACACAGACTTCTTTAGTCTAATGGGTTTATCGCGGGTGGTAGTTCTCTTATTGCCCTTGCGTTTCCAACATTAATTTGCAAGGGCAAAAAATTCTTGAATCATCCAAAATTAACGGGAATATAAGGATACTGGGTGTCCTAGTGGTCTGCACACAGGCCTACCAAGCCAAAGTGTCTTGGTTCAATTTCTAGTGCAGGATCATTTTTTTCTCTTGGCTATTTCTACGCATTTCATTACCGTTCATCGTGGTAGGATTAAAAACTATTATATTTCATCTATACCCAGTTCGCTTCTTCAGGGCCAGTTTATCTGCAATTTTGAAAACCATAGTCATGCTATGGAGTAAGTTTTATATTTTAGTCGTTCTTCGCCTTTGACTATTATATAATTTTAGTTAATAAAATATAATATGTAGTGTCTGTCACTTGTTTACGATTCAATGTTGAGTATTTTAAAGCCAGTGATGAGAGATGAATTCCACCCGAGTTCACCGGAGTGAAAAACTGTGTGATACCAGTCCACTAGTGTTGGGCGAAAGAATTCTCTGTTCGTTGGGCAAGGGAATGAAGCATAACGAAATCCATCCAACGTACGATGTGAGGCTGCAAGGCATTTCAATTAACGTCGAGGCTAGGGGAAAACCAACTCCCTTCCTTTTCGAAGAGATTTGAATCTTTTTATTTTTTCTTCCCAGAGAAATCCAGATAAAACAATTCCAATTCGCTCGGACAGCTATACACATAGCACCCGAATTATTTTTTCGTCTATTTACTCTCTCCACCTCTTTTCATTTCTCTTCCGAATTCCCGGACGTCGCTCCAACATACATAAAAGGGATTGGTTGGAAAACAGCTCTCGTGAGCGGGATGCGATGGAAATGAAGTCCGCGGGGGAGCGGACAAAAGAGTTTTATGCTCCGCGGGGCTTGGCGGGAAGGATTGGTCCAGAGGTGAACCAGAGGAGATTGAGGTTGATGACGTGGCGGGGAGGCGGATATCTCAGGGATGAGAGGAAGACGGCCGTTTTGAGCATGGAGGGATAAGTGTGGAAGGGAATGGAAATGGAAGGGAAATTGAATATTGCTCGAATTTTGGGCTACGCAATATTCATTTTTGAAAATCGACTTTCGATACATATTCTTCATCGCAAAACTCGCAAGTGAAATGGGGAAGAATTTAGGTTGACCGATTGTTAACCGGGGTGATTTTTAAATTTAAATATCGATTTGCGATATGAGTATCACATTTCAAAACTTGCGATGCATCGAAAAATTCTCAGGGGCGGAGCGAAAGGTAAAGTTTAGGGGGAACATCCCTTTGAAAAGCGCCTTCGTGGATTTGGGATGAGGATCGATTTGGTTCGGTGACTCGAGTACTCGTTTCCATTCTTAGGGCTTGGTTTCGAATCGAGGTGAGAGTGAGTCACGAGTGCCACGAGTCGAAAAACGTAAATTGTCTCCTCTGCGGCCCTTTTATTTCCTAGTCTATATACCTCCTTTCTAGACAGTTTTGGCTGCGGCAACTATTTAAAAATCAACTCTGGTACCTAATTTTGTCTACAATATTTACCCAGATCAAGTCCTTAGCTGTTAATGTTGCCAAAGCTGTCGAGCGTCAATAAATGTTAGATTATCAGACTCGACGATGTCAATCAACCTCAGATGAAATGGCAAACGTTTGCCGAAGGACAACAATAGTTAAAGGCTTGTCCCTCTAACAGAGATTTTGTTTCAGTGAAATCCCGATCCGTACTTGGTTGCTTAAAGAAGCGCATGGTTGCCAGTGTAAAAGTCTACCATGCGCTGGTGACAACTCTGTGCTAACTTGTGACAAATTTTTCGTAGAAGTAAAACCTCCCGGAAGGTCTTGCAAAAAAAGATTGTGGAAGTAACTTGACAGTGCAAACTCACCCTTACACTGACATGTGAAGTTCCCATAGCAAAACTCGAGATGTTTCGCATATCAGGGGATGTGGCGCAGTGAAAGGCGGAGGTTAGGGGAGTGAATCAACCCCCAAGCCTTTGGGAAAATTTGGGAGGTACAGGGATTGCAAAATCTCGCGGGAAATGTGCAGCGGAAGGTTTTGGAACTGCAGTGATCTAAAAGACCATATAATCTATTTCAAAAATACCGTTCACGGCGGGTGGTAGGGCAGCAGCTCTGTGCTTTTGTTATCCTTCAACTGCAATTCGTTTAATTTGGCTACCATTCTTAGTAAGTGACCAATCAGACTTTGACATCCAATCCTAACTTCCGCTCCCCATACCCTTCTTCTCATACCCCATCCCCATGATCAACGGTTCCCAGCCTCTTTCGATTCGCATTCTCCGTCGTCACTAAGTTCTCAAAATGTTACCTCTTGATGTAGAAAAATATTCTAATACTCACATTCACTGCTATTTTAAACTTTACTTTGCCATTATGTTACACCTCAGGGTACGTGTACCATAGAAAGGGAACTTGGCTCTAGACTCCCTCTTTGACATAGCTTCCTGTGTATTCGTATACCACCATTTTTTGCTTGAACTCTATAAAAGGACATTTTCTTGTGTTTAAGGCGGCTGGAACAATTTTGTTACGTACAGATTTGCGTGAAACTTTGCATACGTGTTATCGTTAGGGATATCTATAGATTAAACTGAAAATAACATTAAACCGATGTGGTTTTTGGCAATTCAATGCTATTATAACACGTAGGCTCATGGCACATGACATATATTTCGTAATAATTCGAATACATGAATACAGATTTTCTTCTAAATGCTAAATAACACATTTTTATTAATTAAATTGCTAACGACTATCAAGGTGTCACACCCGAGTCCATGCTCGAAAAAATAATATAATTCCGTCCAAATTTCGAATACCGCGCCGAAAACTCTAGTCATAACATGCTTTAAATACGGAAAAAATGTACAATATAATTATTGTGTCATTTCCATTGCTGCCGGCGTGGTGGGTTTACCGGAGCATAGATAGCTTATTACCAATCCCCGCAGTGGAGGTGAACCGTGCCTGTTTTGCAGCCCTATATTGGCATTAATATCAAGCGGGTTACATAGCATCCGGACCCCACTGCTCTTAGCCATCCTACTTTCTTCCTGAGACGTAGCTGCGACAATGGGCATCTGTTAATGTTTCTTTGGTCTATAACTAAGGAATGGAATGAGGGCATATGAGAGTCACTTCGTGGCATGCGCCGTACATGAAGGGTAATTATTCAAGATCGAGACCAAAAGAACTGTAAAATTTACTAGCATATTTTTTCTCCGTCATAAAAATTTCCTTGACATGTTGAAACCTTTTGATATTTTTCCCACGTTCCTGGCGCAATTGATCATTTTGATACAATGAGCAGTCGCCCCCGGCTGATACATGGCCGGTACACCTTTCCCCTGGCATTCTAGCACTTGTAAAAGACGCAACCCACACAAATTTGATGCCAATATGGTGTTACGAAACGGGCACGCCTTTAGCTCGTGAGCAGCTTGCTCTCTCGTGTTCCAACGCATAATATAAACAGATGCACTTTAACGAAATGAGGTCCAAGAAATTTTTTTCGAATTAAAAAATTATTAAAATGTGCACTCAATGATTCACGGTTACCATTCCAGCTACCTTAAATGCTTATGAACAGCCATTTGCGTTGAGTTATCCTCTTTGTTTACGTTAATGTACAACAAAATAGTCTTTCATCAGGGAAAAATCAAGGTCATGGTCATAAAAAAACCTTTGGATGGGCTAGAAGAATATTAAGGCTACGTTCCTAATATCCAATGATATGAGATCACGCATCGTATGATATCGTTTGACATCACATCTCGAACTATATCGCAATACTATGCAAAAGATTACACGCACAATCAGTATCGTCAAGCAATATCTCTGGCATATCGCAACTAATGTATCGCAAACTCTCCCAGACCTGGCTCGAATAGGAAATCGCGTGCGCTGCGAAGCTTTTAATGCCGCCGTGAGCCTAAAAGTGTGAAAAACATAGGGTGGAAAGGGATGACGAGGGCTTGTGGTGGGAGAGAATTGAGGCAGGTCTAAGTGGATAGAGTGTCAAAACACGCATACGGCGTGTGGCGGGGGGTCACGTGAGTGAAAGGGTTGGTTCGGTGGGTGGGCGGGAATCCCCGAAATGAGACGTGGAGATTGACTGCAACGTCAGGGAGGAATAATAAAGTGAGGAGTGAAAGAGAGGACGAAGAGAGAAGGTAGACACCGTCAGCGGGCCGCACCACCTGTGCCCCATCGCCCGGATGGGCGACGGAATACGGCTTTTCACTCGTTTTATGTTTTCGGGTCCGCGGGGTTGTGGAGGGCGTGAGATAGACTGACGGTTCGGCACTCGATCGCACGCTATCCCCTCCCACCACTCCTCATCATGGGCTCTCGGGTTACATGCGTTTAACATTCCCAAAATAGATGGAAATTTCGAACCAATGCATCCTCTAGCAAAATGTATCGGTCGTGATGGAGAAAACTGTGCATACTTTCTCTAAATTCTACAAGCATGCCAATAATGTTTAGTTTATTCCAGCCACGTATATTTTTTACTTATTTATTCATGTAAAACCAAGCCTTCACGCATTCATATTCCCTTCTTTATAGGCTTAGACTAGGTTGGTTGTGATTGCAATAAGCTCTAAATAATTCCTTTTCAAGTTCTACAAGAAATTTGTTTTCTTGTGATAAAGCTTAATGAAATGCCAAGAAGTGCTCACTGCGCAGCCTCGATTCTCCAAGGCTATGTAGACTGAGAGTACCTTGAGTAATGTATGAGGCTTCTGTGTGAGATTGATTCCAAAAAAATAAGATATTCCTATGCTTTCCCGTACTTCAGTTTGTGACATAGTTGGGATAAATTGATTTGTGAATCGCCCTTTTAAATGACATCGAACTTACTGCTGAATTCTGACGCTGGTCTGCATGAGCAACACTAGAACTACAGGATCAGTACCACACGGAACTTCGGTTATCTAGGACTTGGATAATTGAGACAAAGCTTCCGCTTTAGGAGACTAATACTTTGTAAGAGGGAAATGTGATTCAAACTCATACAAGATATTAAATCATTCTCATACCCGTTTGAAACTCATAGAAATAAAATTGTATTCGATCCGTGCCAAGCATAACGCCCTTGAATTTCCAACTGGTGCATCTCGAAAAATTATTCTACTTGATGTGATAGGGCTTAAGTAATCACGCTTCCTCTTTCATCGTCAACGAAGGCAAGGGAACAGCAGGGAGTGGAGACGGGAAATGTTCAGTTGTACCCTCTCGTGGAAGGTGGCCCTTACGATTTACCTTTCGTTTTATTTTGAGGAATGAAAAGGGTGAATATCCTTTCAAATTGTCTTATATTTACCGTGGACGACGGGAGAAAATATTTTTTGCTGTAGGTCAAATGAATGCGTCTCTGTGATTCTTGGCTACCTCATAGGTACTCTTAGGATGAAATATGGCTGTGCTAACCAACAGTTTTCCTTATCTTATTTCATCATGGAGACTTCCGTTGTAAATGATAGCTGACATAATGAAATCAGACAATGCATCTTACCAGTCCTTAGTCCAAACATTTGATCTTGCAGCACTTTAATTTTATCTTCCACCCAACATCTTCTCTCTGCGTTCATATTTTTGCGATTGCTACAAGTACTGTAAATGGTACGATTAACTGTTTATGTTACACAATTTGTAAATGCATTATGATATCAGGATGCGATAGAAGGAAACCAACCCCAGGATTAGAAGTAAACATTCAGCATTTCATCTCGCTAACCTCAGCTCAAAATCGTTGTATGATTTATTGCATCAGTAGTTTCTTATCCACCTGAGATTTTCTTCCATGAAATGAAACCTCTTGATCATTCATGAAGTCTGCATCAAATAACCACGGTTAACCACCTCAAAGGAATCCTGCGCCTGCTTTGATGGCAAAGGAATCATGGAAAACGTGGGTAAACAGAGATGCATGGCACTGCATCAAATACCTCCGGGAATCGCTTATGGGGTGTACAGGAGTAGTGGGTCGTGCGCACTTGGCCACTCCTTAAAGGGAGGAGTGTGACAAGGCAAGGAGGGAGTCCCGCGGTGTTCATACGGGAATAGGGGGCGGAGCGGTGTATAGGGGGTGAAGGTGAAGGCCATGGGGTATTGGGGCGGAGCGGGGGGTTCGAGAGAGAAGCCAGAGAAAGACGAAAGTAAGAGAAAGGTGTGAGGGAGGGATTGGGGAGGAAACGGGCGCAGATGAAAGAGAGGAAATAATTCCAAGAAACTAATCGCCAAAGTTACTTTGACCTCCGTTTCGGCAGAGCGGGGAAAAGCGCGGCGGCGGAGCGTATGGTGCGGGGGTGGGCTGAAACGGGGAGGTGACTGGGGAGGAGAATTAGGGTTTGGGAGGAGATCATGGGTATGGAGGGGGAAAGGGAACTGGGGAATGGGAGAGGAGGGTGGGAAGGAGAGGGTTTTACGGAACCCTAAAGAGATTTCTCCGGTCTCTCGGTGGAATTTCGCAAGGGGGCTTCGCAAGATTTGCAGCTCGCGCCTGTAGGAAATTAAACAAACGGGGGAACATCGGGGAAGAGGTGGGATAGCTGGGAGGGAGGGACCCCCACTACGGAGAGAAAGAGGAAAGGGGGAGAGTCCCTGAGGATGAACGGCGACAGAGTGGCTGTGGGAGAGGAGGAAGGGTGTTTGGAGGAAGGTGTCGTGGAATGAGGGGGAAACGCTTACGATGTGAGAAGAGTTCAGAGAGATGGCGCAGGGAGGTTCGTTGGTGTGAAGCGAGTGGAGTAGGGATAGTGAATGGTGTGGCAAGGGCAGGAAATGAGGGGAATGGATTAAAATTTGGGGGTGTGGAGGGCAGAGTGAGGAGTGAGTGTAGGGCAGGAGGTGTTGGGGTTCGAAGGGGGGTGGGTGGAGGACGAAATGTGGGAATGGAGGGAGAGGAGCGAGGAGAAAATTCAGGAATTGGAGTGTGGGGTACAAGGGTGGATTTAAGGGATAAGATTAATAAATGTAAACACAGCGGAAGCGAATGCGCAAACAAATGCTCCTCGGGAAAGTTTCTCGAGCGGAAAAGTTTTGTGAGATCCCAGGCGCAGGAAAGTGTGTTGCAAAGATTTCCTGCTGCAGCACCCTAGTCGCTTAAAAGAAAGGTTTGGATTTTTTCCCCCATAATCTAGGTGTTCATAAGTTCTAACTGTCGTTTTAAGTAAATTATTCATGCAACCACCCTCAAATTGCATCAAGAAATGGGTTTTGCAAGATTTTCTCAACTGACGTGATGAACGGCAACGAATGCATAGTTTATTTTGAAGAAAAACAGTGTTTCCTAGACCGAGAAACAAACGATTGACCTTCGTTTCTTGGTATCCTCCGCATTATCTCAGGAATCCGAAGGTCAGTGCTTCAATTCCCTATCCCGAAAAATCTCTCCTTTATTCTATGTAAATCTTAAATGGAATCAAGGTTTAATGCCTTTATGACCTAATATCTTTAAATGCATTTCATAACGAATCACGATATACACCTATAGATGTATATAGATCGCACATGTAGGTCACTTCTAAAAGCTTTAGCTACGGCCGTGTCTGGTGACTTGAAGAATATTTGTCAACAATGCTCTTTACACCAGTCGTCAGTAAATAATTTATCACTTAGGGCCAGTTTCCACAACTCGGATAATACAATTAACTCGGATAATTTTCCGAAAAACCGAGATAATGCAATGTTCCTGTTTCACCAATAGCATTATCTCGGTTTTGGAGCATTATCTCGGTTAAAAATTTTACTGGCGATTTTCCTCGGTTAAAAGCTTATTATCCGAATAACCCGTACCTACACCCGAGCACATCGTAAGTTATGATATTATTTAATAAATATATAATTGTTTATTGTTGCAATTTAACTTCTCAGGGTATTAGTACCATTTTGCTTTAATTCAAAAATGCGTTTGCAGGCTGTACGAGGCATATTATGGACGAAATTAGCTATAAAGTATTTCTAGCGACGAAAGGTAAACAAGGGAAATCCCTCACTTCGTACTTATGTGTATTGTATTAGTGTATTTTAGCGTACATTGATAATAAAAGCATTCTATTAAATCATTGATACCATGCTTGATATTAATCTAACGTCATTTATCCGCGTAGTAAGAACTTAATGTACAAATTTCCCTCACAAACGTCCCAGGCGAAGAGGACACTGAATCACGTTACAAATATGTATCATAATTTACGATTTTTGTGCCAGTTTCCCCCAAAATTATTAAGTGCGACTTGATATATGTAAACAGTGATAGTTTTTGTGTGTAAATAAGACCCTTGGGAACATTATGAAGAACCATATGCGCCTAAAATAACTCAAATCGGAGGCAAACCTGTAATGCCATGCCGTGATGACGCATTCCTGAGGATATAAAATGACATATTTCTCGATTGTTTACATGTGGCGTCGAGTGGTTAGTGTTCTCGACTCCGGGTATGAAGTATAGCAGTTCGCGCCCGACAAAAGTAATTTTTTTTCTTTTTTTTTTCAAGACATTTTTTTACGCTATGGCCTTTCAGTTGGAACTCATTCATCTGGAATTTCTGAATTTTCAACAACAGTGTCGGGGAGTAGGGCCAAAACATTAATTATATCTGTTGCTTAGAATGTTTTTAAGGTGAAAATTGTCTCGGCGATTCTAAGCGAATGATACGGGATCCCTCGTCTCCAGTTCGAGAAATGAAATTTATGTTCCTGTTGCACGCCTTCGTCATTGCCATTTCCCGTTTCAAATCCTGATAAGATTTCTTTGGAAGCTTTTGAATGCAATTCCACTGCTTCAGTTACAATGAATATGCAACTATAATTATGTGCGCTTCATCAATACCTTTTTTTATTCAAAAGAAGAATGTCAAGGACAAGTCTTCGCTTTCTAATTTACCTCTTTCATTTTACTGAATGTACATACTCTATTCCCACGTCTCAAATTGTCATTAAACGCAGCTACTTCACAATCAATTCAAATGCACCGAGGGAATCATCACAGGACACGGTCCCGCCAAAGTTCAACTATCAGAAGATGACCCACAATCCTCGGGAAAAAATCAAGTGATCAACAAGAGACAGGGGGCACGTTCTCATCGAACGTAACTTGGAATTTTACTGTTCACTCAAAAGGGATATAATACTATCTATACTGATGGTGATAGCACAGTGATTAAGGCGCTCGGCTGGAACAGGCAATCGATCACAGGCAGGAGATCCATCCCCGCCGTCGCCTGCATTTTTACTCTCTTTTTCATTGCTTTAATTTTTATGTATTGTGTTGTTATCATCGTTACTTCAATAAAAAATATTTTTAGGCAATTGTTTAAAATTTTTGAGTCGTTAACAGGGTAGGGATTGGAGCCAGGGCTGAAGAAGTCTTTTCAACGGCGGTTCCATATTTATTTTTCATATTAAAATATATATTAGGATATTGCAATGGTAATTTATCATTTACAGGGGGACAGAATAATGTCATTTTAATACGTAATTGGGGGTGAAATACACCCTAAAGACTGCTTATGCTTTCATTGGGAATTGGGAATGGATCAGCTAGGGATTAAGGACAGAAGATAAACTGTGAATAGCAACTCGGCGTAGGCATTAGCCTACGCTTAACGAATGACGCCAAGAGGACCACAGTTTTCCATCACATGGATGGAAAACTGTGCGGTCTTGTCTGCACCATTGGTGTAATCCACATTACACCCAAGGATCAGATTGAATTTTGGAATGCTCTGAGAGTACCCGAGAATAGGATGTGGAAGAACAGTACACTACCTAATCACTCCGAACGCGTTCTCCATTATTTCGTGTAGCCGGTAATAATTCTGATTTGCCTGCTTCTACGATTTTTTATTCATGCTTTTTACGATTTTTTAATTCTTTTTTCTAAAAAAGATTACAGGAGGTTCGTCGTCTCTCTTCAGCATATTGAATTATTAATCATGAACTACCGAATCATAAAATTATAGCTCGATTGGCCACCTGACGGTCGTATACCCCCCTTGTCAGACAGGTAAGGCATGCTCATGTTATCACCAGTGCATTACGTGTTGTTTGCAAAATGTTACATTGATGGTAAAGCATTATAATAATCATATTATTTTGGCCATTTACAAGTGTAGGCTCTGAAATAATATACTGTTTATATTGGTTTCTATGAAATTCAAGTAGAAGAAAGATTGGTTTTCCCCGGAAAAAGTCTAGTGCAGGTCTGGTATGTTTTTATTTCAAACATCAGATTATGATCCGAGCATTTGTTGCACTTGTTGTGCTATCATTTGTGATTTAAGCTCCATCATAGAACAGAAACGTAATCCAGGGTCGCTCCTGTGAGTATAGGTAAATTTGTAATATTGCCAGAGATATGGAAAGAATTATCATCTGCCTGTTTCAAAACGATAATAATGAAATATTTGATAAGAATTTCCTGGGGATATTACAGTAAGGTGTAATTGGGTAAATGCAAGATAGACTGTAGCATATACACCATATATTCCTCACCTCATTAATATCAATTGATTTCCCATGAAATTGCAAAAACTATCGTTGTAATTAAAGCAACCATACGCGATGAATGCCAGAAATTACACAAAACTTACACAATCTAACGTTTAATTGTAAAGTAATCTACAGATGAGAGAATACCATTCCCTTTAAACCACGCTCTTGTCAGTAACAATGCGGATGGATACCGCCTTTTCTTTTCCTGACGTAGAAGTATGAAAAAATTGCAATCCATAGGGTTTCTTTCAATAATCTCGGTTTTCGAAAACTCGGATAATAATGACGACAATGACGTTGGTGAAACACGTTCAACAGATTACTGGGATAATTATTTTATCCGAGATTTCGTAAACTCCGATAACAGTGAATATTATCCGAGTTGGTGAAACTGGCCCTTAGGGCCCTCGTAATTGTCTGAACATCATGTTTATAGCTGAAAAATCTGACATTTTTCTCTGAAATCAACAATGGCATATTTCCTTGACAACCAGAGATTTGAATTTCAAAGGATATTCACGCATCTGGCATTTTTGTTTTCCTGCCAGCCCATGATAGCACGTAAAAAGAAAATTTGTGTAAGAAGGGCCCAGAGTCCCAAGGTCCCCATGATAGATTGCTTCGGGGGTTAATCGATAAATTCAATGCATATTTACAAGTATACTCTTCAATGTATATTCTCAAAGTAGCTCTCATAGGGGAACTGCATACAAGAGAACTCTTATGTAGTAAACGATACACATAAAGGAATTAAACGTGGAAGAATATTTACGTTCAGTGAATAATAATGGTAATAATGCCTCTGTTGCTACAACAAACACGGCGTTGTTTATTATAGTTTAATACTCAGACGTATTTCACGTAGTGGAACCGTCTGCCTCTCATTACGATTGCGAACTATTTTTACACCAATTCCCACATAAACTTTACGAGTTATTTACATACACTTAAACGCGTTAAAATGCTGTTTACTTACATTCACTCAATCATCGAGTAGCATTTTCCAGTCTCTCACTTTCCGCTGCGTTTCCCCTCCTTGAACTTAAAAATATAGCCATCAACATCCCTAACAGAAAAAAGTAACCTTTCGAATAAATCTTCTTAAGTATGAGGAACGTCTTCTTTGCAAGAAAATGAGTTCTTGCATGAAAATCGACAAAGGTTAGACTTGGATGCTCAAAGACATGTCCACCAGCGATCCAATGAGCGTATCCCCGTAGTTTTTCTCGGGTAACGCTAAGAACCGCACAAATACCATCCTAACCTAACCTACGGACGGGTAGCAACCTTTAAATCTGGTTCAAATATAGATCCATCTGTTTCCAAACTTCTATCTGTTTTAAGATGGCGGAAATTATAATTGCGTCACTACATGCTTCTTACCCATAAGAAGAACGGATATTCTGCGCAATGGACGTCTTCGGTGCATGAAAATTGGCAAGTGCACTAAGACTGATCACCATAGATTTTTAATTTTGTAACCAATGATTATGATCCAGGAAACAATGAATATAGCCACCCTTTATGCCAAAGGCATAGTCCGGGTATTGAAGGATTCATAGGACAAATAAATATGGCTGCTATTGAAAATGCTCCTTTTGACGTTGTCAACCGCTGGATTATACTCTACTCTCCTATCCTGATTAAGATACTCAACGCACATATCAATGTTGAATGGCGGAACTCAATTAAGTCATTGAATGCAAATATATTTATGTACACAAGGGAAGTGCTCAAGCTGTTATTTACTCAGAAGACGGCTCAAGAGAACTTGAGGGACGAGGTCACCATCTATCATATCTGGGTGCTATTTATTAAGTAGTAATGAGTCTTCGTGGCCCATTATTGGGTTTCCCGTGTATTAAATAGGACAAACAATCACTCAATTCTCCGTGCACGGAATGGAAAACGAACGAATTACAACGATCACAACAAACAAGATATGATAGGAACCCCTCAAATGATCATGCTAACAGTGTTCTTCAGGTTTTGTGGTTTTCTTATAAAATAAGTTCAATGTTTTTCACATCCGTTGAAGTTCAACGGGTACCTTCAGCTAGTGTGATATAGGGCCGTATTCTAAGACGTTCCTAGAGGAACGACTCTTCCTCTATGACGCGTTTGTGGTGACAACTCAACCTCCAAGCGTTTTTTAAACGTACCTCTTCGGTTATAGGCTCAACGCTCTCTACAAATTAGTAGCATGGCTCAGACCATCCTCCAAAATAGAAGGAACAGTTCCAAGGCCTTATATGGCGGAATGCGTCGATTACCTTCGGATTTTGGCATTTTTTTCCAGACACATCACGCAATATTTTATTTTATTTTATTTATTTCATCAACCTGAATACAGCCTCGAGGGCCATTTTACATGAGGCGTTGTAACAATAACAAAGGACAACACACACAACCATGTCCAGGGAGGAGAAAAATCCTCCACTGGCGGGACTCGAACCCGCGACCTTTGGGTTGGCAGGCGAGGACGTTACCCCGCCGCCACCGAGGCCGACGAGCGATCAAAATATCTTTTTCCATCTTTAATTATTCTTCTTCTTCTTGCTGTTTCGTTAAAGCCGCAATGAACTGTGGGCAGCAAACGTCACACGAAACGTCATCGAAGCATTACGTAGTTATGAGAATTTCAGCGATCTACTCAACAGTCCCTCTAAGCCCCTCCATCGAAGAGGAAGAGTTTGGTTTCGCTGTAGGAACGTTCTAGAATACGAATAGTGGGTAGAGTCACAACTCGCACTCTTCCTCCTCCGGCGAAGAGTAAGAGGAAGAGTATGGTTTAAAAATACGGCCCATAGTTCCACAAAGTAAAGCCTGAAACACTAACTTGTATCTGTAGTCATTGTCCCGCCCGCTCCCACATTGTGGGATCACAGGCTGGCGATACTTTCGAGCTGAAACCACGATGGACGGATGTGGACATGGGGTCACTTTAGTGAGGTGTTTTTTAGAACTGCAGAGGGATTGACGCATTAAGGTACGAAATGCATAGAAGGGATAAAATACGGCGAAAGCGTGTCGTTAAATGAAATGAAAGTAAGAGTGGCTATTCATATGAGTTTACTGCTCTACTCCAAATCCAGAGGTATTATCGCTTTCGAATAAAATGAGTCACAGACCACCTATCTCCGCATCAAAGAGTAAACTGTGTCATTAACAAACTGTGATATGCACATGAATCAAGTAAAATACCCCTCTATGATGAAGATTTCTTAATATGTAATGTTAGCTTCCATTAACCCTTTATCAAGCCATATTACCCTGGGCTTTTATACTTGCGTGATGGCATTGTAAACATTTTGGGACACGAAACGGGAAAGTGGAATAAAATATTAACCCAATAAATAGCAGTAAACCAATAGAAAAAGCAATGAAGGATTCACCGTTACTAGTACCTATAATTTTTTTACTGAGTTTTACTTGCAACTCTTTTGAGCATGTTATTGTAGGCATACAAATCACCATGAATATCTTCCTGCATTTTCGGGTGGTCATCGTAATAGATGTTTTTCGTAGCCAGCAGTTTCACGCGTATTGCAATGGGCGTATTAGATCTGAACCTAAAATTAACTCACGCAGCGAACATCTGAAAACGCAGGAACATTTGTTCCAGCGCTGCGAAATTCTACGATCGATAGAGTATTATCGTGAATAAATGAAAACGCAATATGATTTCCATAAATTTTTACTTAGGTCCCTTAGCGCCCGACCCATTCACTCCGCCTATTATAGCTGCATATGAGATAGTAGGTATTTAACAAAGAGGTATCCATTATGAGCTATTCAGGGGTTAATGAAGTGCGCTTGCTTGACGATTTGGTCGACTTGCTTGTTGGTCGATTAACGTTTCTTCCACCAGTGCGTTTATTTCGGAGTTTTTCCTGAGCAACTCAAGTCAACCATATTATCTTATGTCTCTTCTAGCTTTAGTAGCTTGAAGAACATCCAGAAACACTTGGTCACGTTACAACGCGAGAGGCAGTCAATGTATATTGAATTTCATATATGTCGTTGTCATTTTCCATCGGCATACATTAGCCAACTGGTTTATAAAATGTGTGCTCCTGATCATACATCCTACCTTTAAGGCTGTTATTTTAATGCTGTATTGATATGTTTCATGCTGTAAAAGATCTGGTACCTTCTCGGCTCACTTGAACAGGAATTCTTCTCGGGTTCTCTACGGGGTTAAGCTCTCCATACCGGCCGACGTTTTAATGCCCGAATCGTGCATCGAAACTTCGGTCAGTATGGAGAGCTTTACCCGGTGGAGTTCCCAAAGAAGAACTCCTACATATCTTTAACGCTTGTAAGCTGAAATTTATACCCAGAGTTTCACCATAGTTTTACAATTCACAGATTCACAAATATCGATAAACTTTTATCCTTGAAAATAAATATACTTCAATGCATCCCTCAAAGAATGTTCATCGAATTAAACGTAAACATTTTAAACCAACGAATTAAATAATTGTATTATGATAATTTAGTGCCTCAGTGGAGACTTTAGCTCCCCTTTAAAATTAAATAACTTCTGATCCCTTGTATTATGGCAAAATATTTCACTGAGAGGTAGTTGACAGCATGAATTTCTTCTTTAATATTTTTTTCAATAAAGCACGTACTTCAGTAAAGTCACTGTAGATGGAGGTATGCCGTGATACTTGAGAAAATATGAATGGTTACACCAAACTGCTTGAAGTAGAAAAGTACTTGCTTAGATTAGATTAGCGAGCTCGTGAAAAACTGCCAACTAACTGTGCTTCATGGCTTGTGTTAGGCTTTTATAGAGTATGTGTTTTCTTATCGTATTTACGTAAGTGCGTGTTGAAGCTATTTATTTCTTCCTTAAAACCGATTATTCAAGAGGCTTCAGGTAGTCTCTATAAGTTATACTATTTAGAAGTTAATTCATAAAGGCTTTTACGATAACATATTTTAATTTACTCAACTTTCGAGTAATTCATTTTCAAGTTTTTGCTTGTAACATTTCTCTCAACCTTAGAGAAGTGCCGCTCTGTGGTGGAATATTTTCACTACATTTTCCGTTGGATAACATCGAGTTTTACTTTCTATTTATTCGTAAGTTAATGTTCAAAGAACTTGTGAGCATGATTTTTCATAGTTTTAGTAGCACTCTCGGTTTCGTATAGGACGAGGCATTTACCATCGGTTAGTGTAGCGTTTTTTTGAGGGTATAAATTAAATTTTATAAAATATTTGGATTTTACATTAATTGATTATAACAAAATTCTTACAAACATTAAATTTCACAATGAGTTAGATCTCTTTAGGTGTAAGAATAGCAATTCTTCTAAATATTATAGTTTTTTTCCTCCATTCTTTCACATTTGATTTTATGCCATAGTTATCCTTTTTTTACTTTCATCGCACGCTTTCAATTACTTGTTTTTTTTTAACACATACTCTCAAACCGATAATGGCCAGATTTCAGTTCCCTTTATCTTCAGCTCTCTAATTTATATTGGCATGGATAAAAAAATTTAACTCCCCTTTAATACATTTATTATCGGAGTCTTTCTGTTGTGACTACATCGTGGCACTGATTGTGAGATGTGAGTAGAGTAATAAAATGCACTGTTTGAGCAAACTTTGCGGATTTGGTTCTGGACATGTGCTTGAACCGTTTTTTGTATGTCCCACTTAAAATGTTTGGCTGTTTTGACTACCAAATAGCCTTTCCCATTCAATAATTTCCCAAGCCAACAGCGATGAATTTGGTGCAAGACGTGCTCGTTCTCATCTGCTAGTGGAAGTTATTTGGCCACAGCATCGCGAAACTCAGCACGGTTGTAAGGTTTCACTATTGTTAAATTAATAGGTGAATGAAATGAGCCATATGTATTAGAAGAGTGCTTTTAAAATGCAGCAAAACTATTTACTCAAAAAATGTATATTGTTTTCACGGTACAGATGCTCGCGCATAATTTGGTATATATTAAAGCAGTTTTTTAGAACCCACATTTGCTTTCGCGTGTTACTTCTTTCTGTAAAAATACATAACATTCTTACAACAGAAACTACAAAGGTGTCTTTTGTAAAGCTTCAGTTGACTTCCTCTTATCCAATTGTGCTCTAAACGTACGTTGCTTTATCCACTCTCAGTTCCCCTTGAGGATGAGTCTTAAAACATTCCGCAGAGTGGCGAATGCTAGACTATTTGCCACACAATATTATCATTCAAATATACAGCTCTGAGATGGTAATGGGATATAGTCGGTAATGTGTCTCAAGTGCTAATTAACCAGTCTGGCGACGCGAGCTCGAAACCCGGGTTTGGAGATTTTCCATGTGAATTCCCATCCATAAATCGCAATCATGAGAAGAGCACCTCAAGGCAGAGTACTCAATCTGTCGGATGGGCGTAATATTGTGATCACCTAGGCTCACCGAGGCACCTTCCGCTCAGAGTATGGAAACGTTGAAACTGAGTTTCTCTGAATCCATCCTCCAATCTCCATGCATTCTTCTCATTGTTTGTCCAACTACCAGTCCTAAATGGGGAAATTGATCTCGGTTTTCGATCGCCCCTCCAAGTTAGCAGCCGATCAATGGTTTCTTGAATTAACTGGACAATCGCTTATGCGAAAGTTCGTTCCCTTTGTGGTCTGACAAGAGAGAGGTTTCTTTGCTTTATTACTACAGCTGGAGTTTAATTTATATTTTTCTTGACTGCAAGTGTACATTTTAAAAGATGATGAGGATAAAAAAACGACTTTTAATGAAATCAAGAGATATCATAGTTCTAAGCTAAAAGATAGGTCAATAAATGGCAGCAGCACGAATGATTTTCTCTATTCAATTCTATCTTTTCCTCAATCTAATCACACTCACCAGCACACCTTCCACTTCTCCACCGACACTCCTTCCTCATGCCATTTGAGTCCAATTAACTACCTCGCCCGTTCACTTCGTTTCACCCTCTCAGGAAGATCCACGCATATGCCGAGCCCGATGGCGCTTCATCGCTCAAATTGGCCTCTCCGTTAGCCAGTCCACATTAAGTACTCCCTCTACACAATCCCCTTCACCCTTTTCCCCGATACTTGGCGTGGATGGCGGCGGACCTAGCGAAGCAAACCACAGACGGCGGCAGAAATTCCTCTCCAATTCTCGATCCCACTATACAAATGCACTCTTTTCTGTTCATTCCAACCCGCGTTGCAGCCGCAACCCCGGCCGATATTTTTCCGCTGAGTTCTGAATGAACCCTACAGCCACCATCTCTATGGCTCGCCCTTTTATTAAAATAAGTCTCCGGATTGCCCCCCTCCGCTCCACCCTCTACAGCGTGCGGACGCACGGCCGGATCACGTGCGTAGCTACGCCATAATCGTCTCAGCCATGATATCCTGTGCTCCACCCCATGTTCCCTTGCACTTCACCCACCCCTTTCTCTCTCTCTCTCTTAGGCATTCCTTTCATGCTCACCTAAGAACTATTTCACCCTCGCGAAGCCGTGCTTGAAGTTTCATTGTTCCAAACTCCAGCGCTGTCTATTGCCAGACCGTAGAAAAGGATCGTTGAGCCGGTCCCCTTAATACCTGCATTGTCTCGTAGGCAAGCTTGAGTTCTCCCTAGTTCCCCCTTTCCTACTTTCCCATCGTGCAGAAATGTGAGTAACATGAATGGGTTTCGGGTCCGTGCAATCTTTCCCGTTTGGATTAACTTCATGCTCGCGCGAAAGGCTTCATTCAGCCGTTTCTGCGAGATTGAGCTGAAAATAATGAGCCAGATTCGATGGTAATTACTCTATATTCTCATATCTTTTGTTGCAGGGAGAAAATCTCGGAAGATGCAAAGGAGCCAGGTGGTTGCTTGGTTAGTACCATGCTGGCCTGGCAACCAAACGATCGTGGGTTTGAATCCAACCTCAGGCATGGGCTTTTTACGATGTAAACGTAGCATTTACATCACATGAAACCTGTTTCTTCCACCACTGGATGAAAACCTTGACAAGGAATTAAAGACTGCTGAGTCTGCTACAGTAAGTCTATTTTCTTTCTTAAATGGCGTTCCTCAACGTAGTACTGTTCTTCTAGTTTTCGATAATTTATGTCGTTTTCTCAAAGAGACAGGTGACTAATTTTTACTAAGCAATGAAGTAAACTTGCATTGTCACACTTGTATTGCAAAAACTTAACTGCCAAGCAGAAAAAAGCCACGCACAGTGAGCTAAAAAATGGATAACGTATGAATTGCCATTGAAAATTTCATTACATAGATGCATTCTACTCGAAGAAAGATTTCATAGTCGAGGCCTACCTCATTTGACTTCACTACATACGAGCACAATCCATTATAGTCATTCCGTGACGTCGATCAACTCTAGTTAGGATCTTCCTTACTTGAAACGGCAAGTAATGCAATACGTTTCTATTGTTCATCCATCATATATGCATCCCTTTAGACGAGATATATGGCTCTGTCTTCCACATTATGCAGCGCATGAGGCATGCTAAGGCTATAGGCTTTCATTCCATTTCAATGACCTTATATTGGAGCCTCATACGTTTCATTAAATAATTAAAAATGAACCTCCTCCGATCCCTAAGACGAAAGCAATAGCTATCGGTAAGTACTCTCACGTGGTCATGCACTTTATACCAGTCCCTTTGGAGGCATCTGTCTGAACTGCTGTGGAAGCTTAAAAAAATACCAGTAGTTAAATAATTTTTGCGTAAAATTGTATTGAAAATTTAGTAACAAGAGAGTATTAATGAAATATTATTGAAATTCACTGTTGTAATAACTCTATGCATGGAATTAGCAGTACGAAATAAATAAGTGAAACGTCCAGTTTTATAAATTATCAGGCGAATATCATTTATTGACAAAGTATGTGATGTTATGTGATACGTGACAAGCACGATATGAAGGGTACTTACGTATGTCTTTATTTAACTTCAATTATATCTAAATAGATCAATGCAAGCCAGTGCTATGTGTATAACAGTAATTACTCCATACCCAGGTGTGCACTTAGTCCACATTATCAATCCACTCCTTTATTACGGAATATTATTACTTATTTTATTATTATATCACAGTATGTGTATTTTAGAACAGTGGAGTGCAGAACTGAGAGTAATGTCTCTAGTAGTTTACTTATTGCTAGAGCTACCTCACTTAGGCTAATTTCGCAAATGTATTTATCATAGTTTGCGTTACTACTGCAAATCGTGATGTCACCATGTCTTTAGTAATTCATTCTCTCTTTCCCTCTTCGAGAATTTTCAAGGTTAACACAATATAAACCGTTCACCAACCTCCATCCTCCATCCGCAATAGCCCGCTCAGATCTAGCGGTGGGGGAACGCACTTGTGCAAACAGAGAAGGTGCGTACCTCATGCCTCGTTCACATTACTAAGGTTTAGTAGTTCATCATATGGTGGCGTCAACTAATTTCTGTTCACACGAGTGCCCACATACCATCGTCAATAATAATCTGACGACCTCTGATTGTATGAAAATAAGTAATAACAGGCTAAGGCAACTGCTTACTTTAAGTATTTAGAATTAGTACAATTGTTTAACTTATTCTTCTCACCCATCCGGCAGAGCGTCCGAAAGCTCCTCTGCGACTTTACCTGTGTATTTTTCAACTATATAATAAAAATCTCTCCAATCTACTTTTTTTTATAACTTGAGCCTTGAAAAAGGTATGTGGCGTATGATTTGCTAACGTAAAACGCTAATAGGCAGAGTCCTCTGGATGGCCGTTCTCAACACTACTCCCTCATAGCGTTCCATAACTATGTAGTGCATTATCGGCAATCCAGAGGACTCTGCTAATAGATAGCTCAAAGAGCCATCTCGTGGACAATATTTTATCCTCTTTGTTTCCTGTCTCATTCTACTCAAACAAGCTTTCATTTTTTCCCTCTTTAAAATCATCAATGAACTTCCTCCACCGTTGTGGATCCTGATCAAAACGAAATAAAATATTAGAGATAGGAAGAACCATGCATTTTCTGGAATAATAATACGTAAAAATCCTCCACACCGTTCGAATTTTTCAAATATTACATACTAAATTTAAAGTATAAAAATTAAAAACATATTTTTATTCTATTTTTACTGTAGGCAGAGCTTCAAATCTGCTTCTCCTGAAACAGGAATTTAAGGAAGCATAGATGGAAAATACACCAAAGTGTGTTTACTGAAAAACCTTACAGTTAAAAGTTGCAGTTCATGGTTGAACCTTCCCATTTTCTCAAAGAGCGGTTTTGATGTAGGGCAGTCAAATTAGCATCTCTACGTCCTATCATTTTAATCTGCCCAATGTAAAAGGCCTACGGGCTGTTTCTGTGGTGAACTTAAATAAATAAATAATTTACTTATATATCTAGCCAGGATTCATATTTAGGGTGAAAACTACTGCTAAAACAGTCGATGAATTATGATAGACACTTGCAGTTGGATGTCACCTTCTTGTCTGGAAAGTCTGTGAGGTAAATTTGACCAATAAGTTTTTATACTTCCAATAACTGACGCTTCATGAATATCAACATGGTAGCAATAACTTAGGTACATGTAATGCAGAAATCATCAATATGTGTACTAACGTGATGGTAGACGAAGTGATTTTGTGGAATCGTGATACAGTTAAAAAATAGTTTATTCTGTAATTTTCCTTTCTGTTTTAATATAAACGATCAGTTTTTATGTTACAACATCATCATCAGATTTCAGCTACATATTCAATTACAGTTGACGTAATATATAGGACGGGATATGGGGTAGGGATTGAAGGAGAATGATTTTGTGGAAAGGGAGAGTAATTGGTCGGTAATTCAACACAAGGACAGGGAAAGTGTTAGAATTCCAAGGAAAGGAATAGCGATAAAAAGGGTCAGAATGCATTTCTTATAAACACGAATCTTATTCCGGATTGATAGGATCCAGGAGTCGATTGTCTCACAAATAGACGCTCCATCTCTCTCCATACCACCATACCACCCAATTTGCTTCCATCTCCCCTTGTTGCAGGCTATTAGTAGTAGTATTTCAGGTTATCGTACTTCGATGGCTAAGGTCATTTCCTACATATTTTCTGACACTTGCAGATAGGGACAACATCACTCGGACGAATAGTAGGACCACCCCTAAGTTCAAGACGAGCCCAACGTAAAAGCCAACTTCGGTCACTGATCGGGAACTGGTGTTTCCATCGCCGCACGCCGCTGCCTCTTGTTGCAAACATTCTTTTCCTTATGTTCATCTCCCCTTCTCGAAGAAGTTTACGTTATAGGCTGTTTGACCCAAGGCACTAAAATTGCGAAAATGTGGGCATGGAATTTGAACAGGGGCTATTGTTGTGTCTTTTGTCCATGCCTTCGTGCAGTCATTGCAGCAAGTCCTTTCCTCGCACTTGCATTTTGAATTTCATTGCACATCCATCCATACATCAGACTGCGCAATCAAGTGCCTTGAATAAAGGGCCTTAGACTAGGCCCAAGATAATAGGGCATTTGGGTATTAAAACCTACGACCCATATCGCCTTGCATGGTACTTGAGGTGGGGCTGACGCGACGTAGTCGCGATGCATTCTGAGATGGGTAGCAGCTGATGAGATTTCCAATTTTAGGAGGAATTAAATTGTTATTCATACTTTTCGATGAAAATCTGAGTGAAGAGAAAACCATAAAATGTTCAAACGATAATAAATTCAATTGTAAAATCAATAAATATTTCTGTTTTTAGAAACAGAGGGTTTTTTAACGAGGAAATTTTCAATAGGCTGGTGAGGGAAAGATATTTTTTAGGAAAACTTGTGCATCACCTGAATAACGCACACGTACTTTATGTTCTGAAACACAATAATAATCTTGCGACAAACGTGTTCCTATAGTCAATATGAGACTGAAAACCGTCGTAGATATAAGCTTATAATAAAATAATGTGCGACCCCAATCACCTGGCTCCTATGTGAAAGTGTTATGGGAGACCACACGAAGGTAAAAAAAAGTTGAATTTTCATAGCTCAGCAAATTATGCTTCTCTCGGAATCATTGTCAATATATTGTTATTGATCATGTTCGGACGGGGAAACTACTGTTAGTAAACTCTTGGAAGTAATACAATCATTAGGATATTTCGCCGGTGAAACTCACTGAATTATTCGTGATAAGTTATTTATTTAAAAAGGTTTTGTGATTCCTCTCACATATCGATGAAAAATATTAAAGGAAAAAAACCATCACTCCCCACCTTAAAAGCGATGTGCGGTAAATAAAAGCTTCAAGGTAACAGTTGTCAGCTACTACAATAATAATGTGAACGCGGACGTTTGGAAGAATCTTCCTTTTTAAATCAGCCCACCCATAGCTATAACGAATGTTAATTTAAAAGATTTACGTTCCCTGGAAGAAAAGATTCACAAAAATTTCCTCAGCGGCTGAGAATGCAGTGTCCCTCTCGCTGCCGACTTATTTTCTAAAACGGATTTCACGCGAAATGGCATATCATTGTTTTACAATGTCTAAGGTTCTCGCGATTTAGAAATATGTTAAAGAGATATGTTATGAAAACAGAGTCCTGGAAGATAAGCTGTTACTACTTCATTTATTAGAAGGAAAAAATCTTCACCAGGTAAAATCACGCACAATCACGAGATCTTTTGAAATGTTGGACCAGTTATCACAAGGGAGAACGAGCTAATGAAAACTTAAATGGAAATTAGTAGAGGCAATTAAAAATCTCAGGTCCACCACTATGTAGGTACTGTATATAAAATCACTAAAGCTCACGGCGCGGCACGGCGGCGGCAAGCATTTGTCTTATGACTTACGGCAACACTAAAAAATGCTTTAAATACCATAATTCAATGGAACCTACTGATTTAACCAAGAAAGTAATGGAAAGTACACAATGTTTTCTCGATCATCTGATTTAAACAAGGGCAAACATATTGCATTCTTTGGTCACATAATTTGCCTTATGAGCTGGCATTGAACGTATTAACTGATTGGCTGCATTTATAACGATCAAGTTCTCTATTATCTTGGACAAAGACAAAGAATCGTCCACTTCCTGTCTCCCCTTCCTACCCCGTCTCTGATGGACTCTCTCTCTCTTCCCGTAGGGCCGGCAGAAAAGGACGCAGGAGCACTGTAGCACTCCCGGCATATCGCCCCATTCGACATATTGCTCCTTCCTCACCTTCACCCTGGCACCCTCAAGGTCTATCCATCCCACCTCCTCCCCACGTGCCATCACCGATCGCGGCACTGCAATCCTAAGCGGGGGAGGTCCGACTTCAAAGTCAAATGCAATATATGTGAAAGAGGTTAGCGGGTGCGAAAATAACGTTTCAGCGCTAGCTCAAGGTATGATTCACGGTATGGAGGAGCAGAGAAGATGGGATTTTGGTAGGTTGATGGCGGCTGGCCGGCCAACCTTCTCGTCCCATTGGCACGGTAAACACAGGTTGCAAGAGACTAGATGGTGGCTGCTGGGCGGATATTCGGTACCTAGTCTGGATTTTTGTGTCAATCAGGTAGGGAACAAGTTTGACTGGGGAGGGTTTTTGGGGATACATTTCTGCCCGAAAGTGTGATATCAAAGCCGTGAAAGGTATTTAAAAGAATAGTAGGCGAGAGATTTCTTCAGGAAACATTTCTACCACCATGAATTGGATTTTCTTTTTGATATGCAACTCTGTATGAGTCCATACAACGCTATGATACCCTACGAAGTTTTAAATTTTACTGTTTTTCGAATCCCAGTCCTGATTTTTTCACTGTGAATTTTGCACAACCAACGGTGGTCGGAAATCGGAAAAAGCTGGCCAAAATTCCAAAATGGCTTTTTTTTATATATGAACTTGAAACTTCTCATGAAAACTGAAATATGATTCATATATCTGGAATAGCACTTTATTTGGTATAGTTCTTTCCCATTTCTGAGATACAGAGGCTCAATTATAAGCAAATTTCCAGAAAAATGCCCGTCTTTAGTTTTCTTGGAAAATCTTCCGACGTACGTTGATGGTGAAGTTATAGGAGGATTTTTATGGAATATAAAACGGTATTATCTCTTAGCATGGTATTTTTTATTTAAAATTCCGTAGTTTTAAAGAATGGTTTTCATACAATCTTACTGTGCCGTTACAAAATGGCGGACGATGTTTTTAGACCATATTTCACATTAAGTAGGAGATTCAAATGAGTTTTTAGCAAAGTCACGCAATAGGACTTACATCAGAGAATTATTTGAAGACTTCTTAAGGTTTAAACACAGTTAAATTTGAAAAGCGTTTGCGACGCCGGAAATAAATTTGATTTTTCGATTGCGCATCGCGGTTCGTCTCCGCGCGCCGAGAGCAGAATTTTCCGCGATGCGGTAGGGTTATTGAAGTGGTATGGATTTTAACGCTCAGCATTTACCGTTTTTTAAGCTGTGCTTGTGGGCACCAATCCCCAAGGAGTCTATAATGAAGACACGGGAGGATTTTCAGTCGAGGTAAGTGCACGCGTAGTCGAAGTTAAGTTAGTTTTCTTTGGATACTTTCCGGAACCATGCCTTATATTCAAAGCGTTCAAGCCTTGAAAAAGTGAGTAGTGTACCTAAGACCCATACACAAAGACCTCCCAGAAAGACACCAGCTGGAATACTTTACCTTCCCTCCTCCCCCATCCTGAACCCCTAGGATTCTAGTGCGAAAATCGTCGTTTAATGACATCACGGAGCCTTAAACGGTCTTAACGGGGCATTTCCAGGGAAACTTCCCCTATTTTTTTAAGGTATGCATCTTACACTCAGTTGTAGTCTGATTGTGGTGAAGAAAATTTGAGTTCTCGTGAGTGCCCGGAATTTGTGAAAGTGGTTTGAATTAGTTTGTGAAGAATGTAATCACTTTTGCCGTCATTACCTGGTGACCGTCAGCGTTGTTTTTTTATTTATACATCTGACCTTTATTTAAGATATTTTGTGTTTTTTTTCTTTTGTTAAGCCTCAAATACTTTAATTGTATCTTCCGCTATTTTTGTAATATTTCGTTGTGTTTTGAAACATTTTCCATATATTGCTCATGTATGTGATACATTAACCACGCGTTCGACCTCGTGAACGTATTAGGAGTAGTAATCGGCTTACCTCGGATTCTATCAATGTAAAATCTATTTTTCGATCTTACGCAGACTTCTTCCGTTATTCAATGGGAATTGCCTCCTCATGAGGTTACAAGACTAGACATCCATAAGATAATAATGGAATGGGGAACAAATCAGTGACCCTCGGAGTTGCTCTCGGAATCTATTAATTTTCCAGAATGTGTTAATCAGCACTTGCCCGGTACTTCTACAAGGGCTGGTTTATATAAAAAAAAAAATGAATTCTTTCCCAATAGTTTCGTTCAATAGCTATCCAACCTTTGCCTTGTGTGACAAAATTTCATAATTAATTTACCAGGCACTCCCGGGCGGCCAGAAGAAGAATTTCACACTTCATGTGATAGATCAAAAAGAAGAAAAATTCAAACCTTAAAAACTTCTTCCACTACCTCAGAGCTTGCTGTAGCAGAATCTATGAGTTTGAGAGAGGAGGAGGGAGATACTGCAGCAGCTAAGCTAGTTACGGAAATAACAACAACGATACCTACTCGGGCGAAGAGAGTTCTTTCCAAGTGGAGGAAAAGTGAAAATGTCAAAACTGAGATGACATTGAGGTCATTGATAATTTTCTCTGAGTTGACCAAGAGTCAATGTAGGTCTCTCCGTAGAAAGCTCTGATCCATGCTCACTAAATATATCCCAGCTATGACAGAATAGTGCAAGAAAATTGGCGGCTTACCCTGAAGGAGTAACAAGAACTCCATGTGCGAAGTCAACTTTCAAGGTCTTTTGAATCACACTGCATTGCGAATCCTGGCCTACGTACCCACCACTGAAGTATTAAAAGATGTAACAAAATGCACGTTATTATGTAGGTACGTCTTTGACGGAAGTACGGGCCACTCTCAATACAGACAACTGTGGCAACAAGTGGACGCATCGGGCGAATTCTAATTCATGAGCTCCCTGGTACCTCTTCGTTTGGCTAATGTCGCTACAGGTAAAGATTCAAGTTTTTCATTTTATCTTGGTTAGTTAGATTTATCTCGAAACTATTGATAAAGAATTTTACTTGTCTCACTGGTACTTTTTATATCTTGGCTTTTTAATTTTAGGTGACATTATCTGGGAAAATCCTCGGCCGTCGTCTACACGATTTTGACGTCCCATCCGCTTTCAGTGGATGAAAGAAACTATAGAAATTACAAAGGCAGGAAAAAATAATTTTCAAAAGTAGAAGAATGACCTAAAGGATTTAAACTCGGGAATTTACTAGATAAACTTCTGTTTACTACTGATAATGATCAACAGAAAGGTAATTCTTATGTTGTTTAAATCGAATAGAAATAAATTATCATTTCATTCAACATGAAAACAAAACAAATCTTTTAGGTATGCAATACGATGACCGAGAGCGGAAGTATGAGGTGCTACATCTGTGGATCAAAAGCGTCGGAGATGTATAACTTAAGGGATATGAACGGTCGTACAGCTCATGTATATAAACATTATTTTGGTTTGTGTACGCTGCACTGCTACATAAAATGTTTGGAATGTATATTACCATAGAGTAAAGACACATTCTTATTAATCTATGGTATTACATGTATCGTATCGGCTGGATTGTACACTGTGGCAGGTGATAAATAATCAGAATTTCAGCAAAAACATTTATTATTTTGAAAAATATATGCAGTAAAATATGCAAAAACATCACAGGCACGCGGAAGTTTAAAATTACTACTTCATAAGAGAAAGGCATGTGTGCAGAAATTATTGAGAGAAAAAATGGGGTTAATTATTGATACTCCCCAGATTGGCTTGGGTAATACCAATGATGGAAATACGGCTCAGCGTTTTTTCGAATATCCAAAATTGGCAGCAAATCTTACAAGTAACGTTCCATTTCGCATTATCAGTGCAGTGGAAGTAGTGTTCGAATGAATTTCCCATGAATTGCGTCATACGAGCATTTTTCAAAACTCGATATGGAGTTGGTTCATTAGATAAATAATGCTTTTATCGTAGTTAGCTTAATTGTTTTGATTTTGCATTCTAGGAATTAACGACGATCTCATAAAAAGATTCTCAATTATCTTGAAAGCAATATTTAGCGGCCTACGGCTCAACGATGTGGTATTTGCTCAGTATTGCCTGAGGACTGCCGAACTATATCTGGAGCTGTATCAATCATGTATATTTTAAGAGAGACGAGAGAAAAAATTACAATTGTGTAGAGAATTACCCAACCGCGGTTATAGTTCAGTAAAAGGGACAGATTTGACCAACTAATGACAATACCTTCGAGGAGGGTGAT
The DNA here is from genome assembly GCA_963573305.1 of Pyrrhosoma nymphula. Classification (NCBI taxonomy): domain Eukaryota; kingdom Metazoa; phylum Arthropoda; class Insecta; order Odonata; family Coenagrionidae; genus Pyrrhosoma; species Pyrrhosoma nymphula. The sequence goes on along the minus strand of OY754327.1, from coordinate 142,447,255 downwards.
GGTAAAGTAATGCAGTTGCAATTTCATTCCACCCCTTATATTCTCTTCTAAATACTACAAAGGCATTGCTTGTTCAATACACTCCAATGGTTACTCGGTCTCCTAAGAATTGGTATTCATCTCACCCTTCCCTAAAACCTACGGGATGGGCATCAGCGATAACTACTTACTTCTTCATTTTACTTAATTCACAGTTAATGAGTGTTTCATAAGGAATTTGAGAAAATAACACATAAAGCTGAAATACACTCAATCAAAAAATTTATTTTAACATGTCTTGGTGCATTTAACATAAATTGTTTTCAAGTGAAAGGAAATAAAATGGTGTTGATTAGCCATACTTAATCTTAATCATTAATTAAGAACTTAATCAACACTTCAAATCGACTGATGTTGCCACTTTGTTTTTCATTGTAAAGATGGGTCCGGTTTTACATGCGGAACTCATTTTGATCCTGGAATGAAAAAATGGACTTCAGAAATATTATATTCTATTTTTAAATTCCATAGATACAATGGTTAATAATGCAGATATTTTATACTTGGTCAATTACACTTTATGGTGGTTTACACGCAAATTTCTCGGGTTTCACAACGAGTGAGGTTGTCAGGCATCAGTGTTTCAATGGATCACTCAGTCAAAGTATTCATGGTGATGTATAAATGAGCGAATCACGATTTATTGTTACTGTTGTCATATGCTATGTTGCCAAGTAGCTAGAAAACTTTCACTTTGCTCGACTCGCCCAGTTAGGCCTCATTTTGAAGACAGTGGCTGCGTGAGACGTTGGCTCCTGACAGCCTGACCCGATTTGAATTTGAAAAAATCTACATGCAATTCATTCACCGTGGAAGACATATCATTCAAGTTTTATGGAATTTCTGAAGCACAATGTGCATATGGAATGTTCGAGAATTCTAATAAAGAGGTCAAGAATAGAGAATAATATTAATAAGAAAATAATAATCGAGGTCAAGATGCCATTCAACATACGGGCTTTACAATATTGATTTATTTCATTATATCGTGTTTTTATATGAAAATGATAAAAATGGAAGATTTTTCGTCTTTTTTTATCAAGTCAGCTCTTCACAAAGATATAAATTAAACACTGTGATATGTTTTTTTGAAATTAAAATATGGTGATTACATACCAAATATCATCACGAAACCTTAGGAGATATATGAAATTAATACTCACTCTTTACCGGGGTAGTACCCTAGCTTAGTAACCTCCATATTAGAAAGGGAAAGATCCTTCACGCACAGCATGCAATCCATGCCAAATATGTCAGATTGCCACCTCCAAGTCACCTCGGCTTTGGTAACATTTCCCGCGTCGATTGGGGAGAATCCAAGGAAATTGTATTCAGTGCCGTTCAACATTTTTCTTGCTCCGCTTAAAAAATGCAATGAAAATTGTGAGAGATATGAAAATACTTACTTCCAAATTCTTATTAATCTTTTGGTTGGCATATCTCTATCTGTGAGAGAAGACTATGTTAATATTAGTGCCGATAAGACATTTAGATAGTATTTTAATAACATTACTGGTTTGTGAGATTAAGCTTTCTTTTATCGCATTATAAGTTACCTTTTAAAATATCACTGCTTTAGACGTACAGGTTTTTTATATGCACATACAGAATCAAATTTCCAAGTTACCTATTTTCAAATCATTACTTTTCTGATAGATTTATACTGAATACCATAATTGAAAAAAATTTAATTTGCCTTTTAAGGTAATTGAAAGCCATTATGTTTTTTTACTGTTAATCTTCTTGTTGCTGCAAAATTTATTCTGCGTGAACGTAAAGAGACTCACATTTGACGTAATATCAATGCAAACGTAATAACTGGCAAAATGGGTGGTATATTTTACATATTTTCTTCTCAATAATTTCACGCGGTAGAGGCTCATTTTGACTTTCAAAAGAAGCTGAGGGAAGAGTAAATATTAGTGAATAACAGACAAAGGATTTAATTGGATAAATGTTTAGAAGAAAAAAGTTTTTGTTCGACCCTTATGTTCATATTTGTATTGGAAACTTGAAAATTCGTTAAAAATGCTTGGCCTCCAGTCACCGCGATCCCTTTTTTCAGTTTACTTAGCATTCAATTCATTCATTGGAAATGTTCAGTGCTTAGATAGTAATTTCCTGCTTAAAAGTTTGCCGAAACTGTCTCCTCAAAACTTTTTGGCTAATTTGTTCGTAAATTCGCTTTTAAAATCGTTACAATACGTTGAAAGATAACTTACAGGAAATCTTCATTTTGGATGGAGCAGTGAACTACGAACTAAAGGAAATGAATAAAGAAAAATGTCTAAAGTGTCCGTAATAAATTCACTACAATGAAGTTTCCGAAAATTAAATTTTTTTTAACCTCTATCGTTTATAAGGCCTTCAATTTTTTATGTCTGATCTGTATATAATGCCGCAAATATAAAATAATTAATTACGCCTCTGTAAGAGCAATTTTCTCAGCAATATCCTGGTCTCCATAAGCACTGATGACAAGGTCGCCAATTGCTGGTATCTTTCCCTTGTAGTCAGCAGGAAGCATAGTTTTCACGGAGTAGTGATAGCCTGCAAAAAAAATATTACAGGTAGTTTCGATCATCCCAAGCCACTAAATTATCATTTATAAAGTGAAGATGACATCATATTATCGAACTGCAATCCCCTTAAGTATCAACTGAGATAAAATGTCTATTCCCTTCGCCATTACTTCAATTGTACCACAAGACCATCAAGATTTTAATGATAAAATGCTAAAATGGAAAAACTATTTATGAATTAGGCGTCAGTTTAAATCAGCAAAATCAGCGAATGTTCAAGGACACTCAAAGAAACGGGCCTCTTGCTACATTTCCAAACTTTTTTTTAAACTCATAACGTATTTAATTTTGCAGTGCTTCTTTAGCCATCTTTGATGGTATTCAAACTCATTAGCTAAAAGCTAACAAATTCTTACCTCCTAAAGTTAAGTCTACTTTTGCAGCATAGACATTGAATGATGACCCGTATGTTGCATTCACTTAGCAAAACATTTGAATATTGCTCAGCACTTCATTATTTATTTCGTCTCTGCTCCATCTTAGTATTCTTATTGCAAATCAGTAGTTACTTTAGACCGCCTTTTACTCTACTCCGACTTTCAGCCGACGAAAATTTCGAGTTTCATATACGTGTGAAGCAAAGTTAGTTAAAGCGATTAGTTATCTTCCCAAATGCGATGTAATACTCCTAATAGCATAGTGATATCATTTTTCAAACCACATTAGCATTGTTCAGGTTCTCGTGTCCTTCTATATCACGTTATCATATGCTGGGTTTTCACAAGTTCCATTGCATGATCTCTCCAATAGATAAACACCAACTTGTACATATAATTCGACTGGTTGAAATATGAGTGTGATAACACGAAAATAATGAAAACAATAACCACGGAAAACTATATTTTAGAAAATAGAATTCTTTTCGACATGCTATCGTTATTTATCCACGATAATCTTTCCTAGGGAGAAAGGCTCATACAGGTAGATGCAATATTTATTGATTTTATAAAAGCTTTCGGTAAAGTCCCTCATTCGATTTTACTAGTTAAGTTCCCAGCTTGTGGAATACAACAAGACGTATTACGTTGTATAAACGAATTCTTAGCCTACCGCGAACAAATAGTAGTTCTAGATGACGTTAGTTCTGATGTAGTGAAAGTAACATTAGGTGTACCCCAGGGAAGTGTCATCGGTCCTTTATTATTCCTTTTGTATGTATAGCCCATCACTACCATTTTTATGGCAAAATTAGTCTCTTCGCAGACGACGCAGTGTTGTGCAGGGATCTCAGCAATGAGCCTGACAGGATAACGTTACACAAAGCCCTATATGCTATCAATAAATTGTGCAAAACTTAGTAGCTAGAATTGAATTTCAACAAGTGTGTTATTATGAATTTTTGGAAAAAGAATAACTCAATCAACGAAACGCACACAATTAATCAAACCTAATTCTCAAATGTAGAGTCAATTAAATACTTAGGTGTGAGTCTTACTCAGAGCCTCTCTTAGGGGAAACAAGTATGTGAAATTTGCGGAGAGGCTATTCGCAAATTGGGATTTATTAGAATAATTCTTGGAAAATATTACGAGAAGGTTAAAAAGCGATGTCGTGAGACCTCACTTAGAGTATGTCGCTAGCATATGGGACCCTTACGAAGTAAGACTTGTCTCAGTAATAGATGGAATACAGCGGGGAGCAGCAAGATTTGTAAAGGGTTGCTACGATAAACTTATCAATGCTACCGCATTGTTATAAGAATTAGGATGGGAACCTCTAACTGATCGAAAGGAAAAATGTAGGTTAAAAATTTTACGAAAGTTCGAAGATGACAATTTTTTGCCAGTACGTTCAACATACTTTACGTTATACGGTAAAAACGATTACAGGTATAAGATAATGGAAATAGACTGAAAACCCAATAGATTTAAAATGTCATTTTTTCCGTGAACAATAAGGAGTCATAATAGTTGCGAAATAAAATTCTATGAAACTCCCCCACTCACTAGATAGAGTTCACTTTTTACTTGTGTTTTACAACATATCATTGCGGACACCTCCCACCCCGCTTGGAATGTCGGGCATTATTTTGTTTTCTGCAGGAAGTAGTATCTCGTAGCATTCATAAATTAATTGCATGAGTAATATTGACCATTAGTTGTCTCTTAACTAGTGTGCTGCATGTTTGTATGCTCGTCTTAGTAGCGCCCCCCCTGTTTTTAGTTTGACTGCACATTGCTCTCCTGACTACTTTTTGGTCTGCGCCTAGCGGCCTAGGGTTCGTACGAGGTCCTGATTTGAACTGGAATGAGTAATTGATGACTAGTGTGGAATCACCACACACCCTAGTGGTGGCTTTCACGGTACTTCGTAGGTGTAGATGTAATACCGTCATCAGGTGCGGAGATTTGACAACTCCCCTGGGCAACCCCCCCCCCCCTTCCCAACCGCAATTGCAGCTTGGACGCCACCAGTGAACAAGTGTTCCCTTACCCCTTTGGTTCACCTTATTCTTATAAAGAGACTTTGCATGAACATTACTGCAGCTAATCCACCGTGAAAGATGAATGAATATGTGATGTCGCTTAGCATGGTCACATTTGATGAGCATTTACCGCAAAAGGGATAACTAGGGCTTGTCTTCAAGAAGAACTTCCTTGGTGTAGTCATGGGTTCACCCTTTCCTGGATATGTGTCGGCATCCAAGCCCATCAGTGCACATTCCTTTCCTTGCTGTCCACATGCATTGCAGCTGCCCTGTAATTGATTGAAAAAACAACTTTGTAACTTATAATTTTGTTGAACCTTAAACGTGTTGTTGAGTATCCATGAGCCATGTGGAAAAAAATTTGGAAAGGTTTGATTGTAGCTCCCTGCAAAATATTGATACGTAATTTCACTTTCAATTGAAAAACTGAAAACTCATTGCTTCCAGGACATTCATTCCTTTCTTTGTGTATCTCTTTTATCCGTTTCGTCAGGCTGGTTCAGTCTCATGCTCCCCTCATCTGGTGACCTTGGTACGGAGTTCATCCACGTCATCCAGAGCATTAAATATATATTGAAGGGCACGATAGTTGCTTCGTAGCCGGGAGATGAAGAGGAGCTACTTTTAACTCCATCATCTCAGAGATGGATCCAAGTTACGTAAAAAAGGAGTTATTTATGCATTACAGAAAAAAGCATTTGGCAAATATTTGCTTAGATTATGCCGTAATAAAGGAAATGTCAATCCTAATCCAGAATATGTAACACAGTAGATCTCAAATGCAGTATTTTTCGATGAAAAATGAAAATATTTTTGGATAGTGATACGTCTAATGCGGCTTCTATTAAGAAATAGATGGCCGATGTCTATCAAGTTACTCAAAGTTATGTCCAAACCGATTTTCTTGCATTTCATACGAAACAAATTTTTTGACTCTCGTTGGTTTCTGGGATGCGCAACTAAATTATCGCCCACCAACATAAGTTTTGCCAGCAAATTAAATCAAACGCTATTAACTTATATATTTCTGAGTTATCTGATAATCTTTATTACCCCACTTAAATCCACCCAATTGAGCCGTTACGGCTCATCTCCTCACGATCAAACCATAGCAACTCGGGAATTGGAGACTTGGGCGCGGCCACGTTGGAGCCGCCACCTTTGCACAAGACTCTTGGGGCGCACAGCCAAAGATAAAAAATACACTTCATGGTTGAGGCCTTTACTTTGTAGAAATCCATATTAAAAGAAAGAAATAGAAATACTTTGCTTATTTTCTACAATTTTTTAAATTAAAATTGTAGAAAATAAGCAAAGTATTTCTATTTCTTTCTTTTAAAGATAAAAAATGGAAAATTGATAAAAAGTATCCTTTTGGGTTTTGCTGCGAGTGTTTTTAAAGATCTAAGCAACTCAAAGTCCTTGTACTGCGAGCGTCGTTTGTAGAATGAGAGTTTTTAGGCATCCGTTCGATCTTATACACTGGCTGAAGAAGTAGTATACCTACTAGTCAGTCATGTAAATCTCCGGAATTACGGATGGAATAGCCTGAAACCTGCATAAAGAAAACAAAACAACTCACTTCTACACTGTGAATAAGATAAAGGATATCTTACCCTCACCAAAGGATAGCAATCCTCCTCTTCAATCCCGGGTTTTTTTTTTAATTTGAAGTCTCTTTCAGCTGCAGTTGGCACATAGCGTAGGGCAGAGTAAGAGAGCCATCTCTCAAAGGCTCAAAGAGCACAAGATGCAGTTGCGTGAGTTGCACAAATGGCAAACTTAAGCCTTCATAAAACATTCTGCCTCGAGTTCGGGACACAAAATAAATTTTGACAGAACACGGGTGTTAGCCAAGACAGTAGAGTGCCATTCGCGTTTAATACGTGTGTCCATAGAGTTAGCTGATAGAACTCAAAGGTTCAACCGTGAGGATGGATATAATCTTAGTGCAATTTGGAAGAGGTTCTTATCACCCACGAAAGCCCCAAAATAACGATCAAGGTTCGTTTTTTAAATTTTAACCGGCCCAGCAATGGAACAACGGTCACGAGCACGTAAAGCCAGTCTATAAGATCAAACGGATGTTGAAAATTCCTCATAATCCTGAAAACACTCGCAGTACGAGGTGCGAAACATTGCTTAAGGGGTCACTTCTATTGACATAAGAAGCAGCGAGAATCTATATACCAAAAAGGTTGAAATTTGCTTGGAATAAAACTGTCGATGAGAACGGGAATTGAATCCTAACTTAATAAACGAAGACCTATATATTACTTTTCAATTACACTTAGTCCATTTCATGGTGTTTTTACTCCAGTTTGAAACAGTAACTTACGTTCAGGAAGTTCTCGTAGGAGTCGCAGCGAAATGCGACGAAGGGGCATGAATGATTAGAATCGCCCTTCGCGTCCAAGATCGGCGAGGACTTGATGGACTCGAGGAAGAGGAGTTCGGAACGACTGTGCGAGCAAGACGGGGCCTCGCCCACGGAGTCCAACATCTTGGTGATGCTCCAGCTGAGATTAATTTTGCAGCCTGGTTGCCTGTAGCCTCCGTTCGGGAAGAAGTCTACGTGCCCGCAGGGCTCCTCGATGCCGAAACCTGTTTATGAAATAAACGGATGGCGTTGCTTACGATGAGAAAAAAATGAAATTTGAGTCGTTTTAACAGCGACTTAGATTATTCTACAATACTGCTGAAGTAGGTAAATATTTCTAAATTACCGATACGTTCATGTTTAATTAGCATTTTACAAGAGTTATTACGTTTAGGAGATAATTTTATAATGCTTCCTGTTCATCTAGTGGGTAATCGCTGCACTGATGAACACGAATACTCGACTTCAAGTGTTTATAATGACCTCAGCGGCTTTCCAGATTAATTTACCCTTCTCACTTCCATAATATGGAAGCTCTTCCGCATGTTCATTATCGTTTTTACGTTGTCTTAGTACTCCAAACGTGTCGATCTATAAATGAAAGGCTCAGTGTGAAAGTGTGAAAGTAGGCCAAGTCCATTCTTTCATTTCTCAACAAACAACTGTAAAGGAGGGCTGGATCTTTTTTTACTGCCTAAAGACAAACAAGCCTAAAGTTCGAATATAGGGAATCTTCAGGGGAGCAGTCACCGAGAGCACTGAGTACAGCAGATTGATGGGAGGGATATATGGAGCTTTAAAAATGTGTCCCTCAAAGTTCTCTTCAATAGACTTGGTCCACTTAAACAATGAGCCCTCCATGTAAGTATACAGTGGGATATCCTGACTGACTTATTCATTCACTCATCAAGGCACAGCCCAAACGAAAGGTGACATAAACGTGTAATTTTGATGATAAATTTATATTATGGTGCAGGGACCTAATACGAAAGGGTTTATTTTTGAAAATAAATTTTAGGGTCGTTTCTAGCTCACTATTGTTATATTTTATTCCATAAGGAAAGCAATGAATTCGCTGCATTTGCTTTTCCTTTCCTTCTTAAATTACTTATACTCCATATATTGTTCGGAAATTATTATTATTGGATGGATTAAAGCATGTAGTGTTTTATTATTTCATTTTTTTATACGCTTCGTTTTTACCAAATATTGCGTTCCTAGCTACAAAATAGCTATGAACATAGGCATATTTTTAGTATTGGTAATGATAGGTCGTATTGAATATCAGTTACTGAAACTACCGGAAGATTGATTACATTTGAGAAAATTAATTCCATGAATAAGATAAGAAATGCGGGATTTAATATTTATAACCATTGCGGACTCCAACAGCCTTCAGTCGGAGTCAATACACTTAAAAGACACCTTCCACGCGAATGGCTATAACCTACGAGAAATAAATTTGGCTTTAAAAAGAACGTTCACCGCCAATGGAGCGGAGATGTTGGAAGAGAAAGAAAAACCCATCGCTAAGGATTGCCTTCCTTATATATCATATATATCTAACAAGATATCGAGGATATTAAAACGACACAGAGTGGAAACGATACATATACCGCCTGCTAAAATCAAAAAGTTCCTGGTCACCTGTAAGGACGACCTCGGCCTGAAAACAACAGGGGTATACCGCATACCATGCGAGTGTGGTAGGGCGTATATTGACGAGACAGGAAGGACCATCGAGAAAAGAATTAAAGAGCACGAAAGATGTATTAGGCTTTTTCAACTGGAAAAGTCTGCATGCCTTGCCTTGCCTTGACCATGGACATGGACCCAAATTCCACACTACTTTTCCGGGCGTCCAAATATTGGGAAAGAATAACGAAAGGAGCGATATTGACATAGATGGAGCAAAATAATATCAATAGGGACAACGGCTTCAACTTAAGTAGGACTTGGCGCCCAGTAAATGAAGAAATTCAAAGAACACGTAACGGCTTCCACAACAATGGGGCATCTATATATAACCGCCAGCATCCTCGCTCAACTCATTATCTTGATGACGATGGCTGAGTCAACCATCGAAACTTTGATACATTTAAAAAATCTTACCCGGTGTGAAACCCGAGAAACTTTCACTCATAATATTTATTACTTTCATTTATTCAGATTAATTTCAAATTATCTCGACGGCAGTTGATTACTTTGGACCACAGTCCAAGTTAAGGACTTGAGGGTGTTGGGAAAAATTTAATATTCATTCAGGGTGAGTTTCGTTCCAGTGTATTCATATGAAGTTACAATCAAAGGTGTAACTGGCTAACACACCTGACCGGCAATTGGGAGATCAAAGTTCGAATCCCGTGCTATATGCCTGTTTGTACGCTTTGAACGGCAAATTGAAAGTGTTTTATTTGTAACCTATGTATCACGAACAATATTTTCTTCCTGTTGAATTTCAACGGGTGTCTTTTATACCATTTCTTTCATAGGAAATTCATTAGCCAGTAAATGACGTTCTTTTAGTTTTAAATTTAGAAATTCTCCCTTGAAATTAGTGTATGTTTTTCATTTTCAAATGCCTTTTCTTGTGAAAGCTAGATTTGATGGTGCATAGGTGATTACATTCCAAACTTAACCTAACATAAAAGTGGCTTAAAATGAAGCAAATATAATGGAAAACTTTACCCGCGAATTCTGCGTCAGTATGGATGATGTCCACAAATTTGGCATCCGAAGGGTCCAGGCGCACGAAGGTTGGCATCTTTGTGAACCAAGGTCCAGCTGGATCCAATCCTGTTGGGATACAGAGCGTATAACTCTAAACCTCATTCACTCTCTCAGCTAGGGCATGGAGCAATTAAAATGGTTTCCTTAGGGAAAGGAAATTGCTTTCCAGCACGAATGCTAGTCAAGAAATCTCTTTGGATTAAATGTAGGATCCCCAAGATTCTACTAACTCCAGAATTGCTACCGTGATCTGTCATAACCACTGTGAGGAATAAAAATCACATTCTGCAATTGCTTTAGATTTTTGCTTTTTTAGATTGCTTTTCTTTGTTTAAACTTTTTTTTTCAAAAACAAAAATGGTGCGGTACTCTTTTATAGCTATTCACGAAATACACGCTAGAACCTGCAAAATATTACCTGTAATTCTTCCCAATCCAGCGATTCTTTCTCCGGCATATCCTGAAGTGTGGGCGCCAAGACTGTGGCCTATCAGATGGAAGTCGTCTGCAGACCCTCCTTTGGTATTCTAGTTCATTCAAGGATAATGTGAATCTTGCTAAGTAAATTAATATTAACACGACGATTGCTCTCCGAAGCCACTAAAAGCTTAAAATCATTTATGGTAATATTTGCTGCTTATATCATGTAACTATTAAAATCATTATGAAGATACAACGTGAACAATAATGTAAACATTGTATCTAAGTTTCTAGGAATGAGAACCAAATTCTAGTCCATTTAAGCTTCTCGATGCCTATTTCGGAGAATACTATCATTCCAGCTGATGCATCATTTGTTAAATTGTCATGGGGCTTCGGTGAATGTTTTATTTACTGTTTCACATTTCACTCTGATTGACCATCATAGTTCAACTTATTATTAGGATTGAGAAACATCCCAGTCAGGGACGTTAATTTGCATTGATTCTCATCTACCTTACCAGTAATACTTTAGCCAGGTATGCGATTTCCAGTCCGACCACCCTTGTGTTGACAGCTGCTTGGTTATATGGTGCCTTAGCGCCTTTGGACCAGTCTACTGTGATTACATTAGCATCCTCACGCTTCAAAAGTGCCTCCATAATACCCTAAACATTGGTTAAATATAATAAAATTTGGTCAAAAATCAAAAGGTTATCGAAAACCTTATTTTTTATATATATATATATATATATATATATATATATATATATATATATATATATATATATATATATTTTAATAATCCAAGAATCTCATCTATACTAACCAGAACCCAAGCTGCTTTTGCATTACCAAGGAAGCCATGAATGATGAACTTGGTTTTTCTGTTCCCACTGTAGATTGTAGTGTTCACCACGTCCGCACTGTTGACGCTTATCACCTCCTAGGGCATGAAATTGAACTTTGAATACATTAAATGTGAAATGTGTGAGCGAATGCTGTCAAACGTGAAAGGGAATGAGAATATGGGAATGTGTGTTTGAGGGAATACGATTATCACAAAGCTTTATGTATAAGCAATGGTAAATACTCTTAGCAATAGCCATATTTTATGTGGTTAACTTAGTTTCAATTGCATAGAAAATTCGTTTGAATAACGACCGTACAAATATTAAATAAACACATGAAGGGATCACATCAAAAAATATCTATTTACTAAAGGGATCGAACTGAGAGGTGGTATCTATTTAAGCGCAAATTATTGTGCATGATGAAGTTTGCTATGTCTTTAATAAAGTGTATACTGCAACTTGACAGTCCGGGATTCACCAAATCATTGAAATAGATTCGATGAACGTGGAAAGATATTATGTGGAGCGTATCAAGGAATAAGTGTTTGTCTAGGGAAGTGAAAATCGTAAGTGTACAAAAGTGTTCTCCCAACGATAGTATATGGCAGTGACACCTGGGTATGTCAGGATAAGTATAAGTGTGGGTTAAATACAGTGGAAATGGGGTACTTGAGAAGTGCTTGCGGCAAAAGTAGGAAGGACAGAGTTAGGAATGAGTGGGCCATGAAATAATGTGGGTAGTATGCTCCAGTAATGGACGTGTATGAAAGGAGAGTGCTTCCTTTCGTTTGGGTACGTTAACAGAATGGATGCTGACTAACGAAATTGGGATTTTTATATATTTAATTAGATAATAGTCCAAATACAGCGTACTTACCAATTTACAGCAGCACAGAATAACATACGTGAAATGATAGTCTTATACATTCCAGCATAGGTGAGAGCAAAAAAATGCATGAACAATTTCCGAAAGGGTCGGAAAGAAGCTATTAAATATTGCTACTGAGGATAGTTAGAGCGCGGTGGGTAAAGGTGTTGGAAGAAAGCGAAATCGAATCAATTATGTCTGGAAGAGAATTTATAAGGAAGGAAAGAATGAAGAGGAGGGAACGTTTGATCAAGGATAATCTGGGAATGGGCATGTGGAGTAGAGAAGTCGTGAGATTGGATTTACATGGGATTCTAAAACTGATGCTAGAGATCCGTTCAGGACAGTCGGTGGGTAAGTTGAGAGTGCTATACATGAGTTTTAGATAAATTTTGAGCATTTTATTTTGGGAGATCAAGAATGGAGAGCGTAGACGTAATGGCATCAGCTGGTGTATTATGAAAATGAGAGACTGTACCCATTTTTTAAATCTTACTGTCGAAATAAGTAACACTATTTAGAGTCAAAATATTAGATGGAGCCGAGATGGACCATATGGGGGATACAATGATATGGCAATACATAATGAGCGGAAGGGAAACAGTTGAAAAATGAAAGGATAATTCTGGTGGATATGTAAATTCTGTGGAGCGGTAGAGAAGGCCAAGGAGAGAAATGGGTTTTTTAACTGCTAGGATATGGACACATTAGTTGAGTTTATGATCCATCAAAACTCAGAAGTCTTTGAGATTGATTGAGATTGACACGATTGAGATTCAGGGAATTTACCCTGTAGTTGAAGTTCTGGGGGAAATGTTTTGAGAAATTGATATAGTATTGCAATTCTTTGGGTTTAATATAAGTTTATAGGTATTGCACCTCTCTAAAATCTCATTCACGGAATCGTAAATGTCACAACAGCCCGTGACATTGTTGATTTGCTTAAATATTTTGCAGCCATCTGCATAAAAATGGTACAAGCTTGTGGGAAAAGAACAAGGGAGGCTAGATCATCAATGATAACATTTAAAAGATATGGTCCGAAGACATTCCTGGGAAACCCCAGACGTTACAGGGGACCAGTAGGATGAGGAGCCAGAAATTATTACCCACTGGGCTCTATTAACGAGGAAGAGTTAACTGGGTTTAGAAAATTGCCGTGCAGGTGAAAGCGATGAGAGAGTTTGTGAAGAAGGAGATTGTGACCGAGAGAGTCAAAGGATTTTGAGAAATTGAGGAAGATAGCATCAAGTTGAGTTGGCTGGCAGTAGAATTGATAGCACGGTGTAGAAAAACTGTTAAGTTTGTCAAGCAGGAGCGGCCCGAAAGGAATCCATTTTGATTCAAAGACAGAAAAGGAGAAGTGAAGTAGTAGTCTAATTGATATAAGATTTTCCCGGTAGATCTGATGAATCAATTTTTCACGGCTATTCCACCAGGTAATGCGCGTCATATCTGCTAATACCAGGTTTTCAATTAAGTAGTTCCTGGAAACCTATAATCAATTGCATTAAAAATGAGAGGGAATGCGAGTGAATCAGTCTAATGTCAAAAAGACTAACGAACCAATCAGGAGTCAACTGATCCGGAATGTTGGATATAAATAACGGCCAATTGGGACTCATGCGGCATTCAGAATCCCTGATTATGACGAACAAGTCGTTCCTCGAAACGATGGCAGATATGTTGCCTATTACCTGCTGGGATACCCGTGAAAAAGTTATACAAGTAGTAGTCTGTTAAGAATAATCCTTATGCAAATAGAAGGTAGTATCGGTAGAAAATAAATGGGGTGGTAGTTAGTAACTTCATATTTTGGACTGTTTTTATACATTGGAACGATATTAGCTATTTTCCATTGGGTAGGAAAAGTGCCAAGGGAAAAAGCAGCGGTTTAAAAGGAGGGTAAAGGGAGAGAGAGAGAGGGAGGAAGTAAATTTTCATATGAGTATGCGACTGGGAAACAGGGGCATGGCAATTATGGTAACAATTTACGAAGGACCAGATTTTTTTTGGGTTGGATAAAATGGATGAGCATAGGCCCTGCAATTATTCGTTATGATCACGGCGGATAAGTTTCTCAGAGCAATTACGAAATAAGGTAAATTAAAGTCAAGTGCTCTCATTCGGGAAAGCTTTGTACAGATATCAATCACGATTCTAGTTACCGAGAGTGAGAATGGTATCCACCTTGAATTAAAGAGGGAACGTTTTTTTTTTTGGGTTTGACCATGGCCGAAAAATCTTTAACCACACTCTCGTGGACGGCGTATAGAAAATCCACACCTTCTTCCGGAAACAAAGATGTGAGCACGATATATGGGATGAGACCGAGGCAGCAGTTTACGTCGTCCCAACATACCTTCATTCAAGCAGGATAATAAAGTTATGTATTAGGAACAAATGCAGAACTTTACAGGGAAGGACTTAAGGGTGGGAGTAGGACCCCGCGGTATTTTTGGAACCTCGGAAGCGGAAAACTGAATCAAGGGACTCGTAGTCCCAGTTGAAGATATTTCGCCCGAGTTTGATTACCTCAGGGGCAACAGATGAAAGGAGAAAGTCCAGTGCTGCCGCGTTTCCGGTCCCTTGAAGGTATTATCGAGAAAGGCGAAGAGCACTGATAAAAGTTTGAATAAAAAAGTCATCATGAGTGTCAATTAGAAAGGCACTTGTTGAAGAGTAAGATTAAAAACACCGACTACATGGCCAAGGTTAATAGCTCTAAGCACAGAATCTAGACGGTTTTCCAGTTCTGTAATATCACTGGTAAGGGGACGGTAGAGGCAACTAAAAAAGTTTTACAATCCTTAGAATGTTCACATGAGAATGGTGAGACATCACTACACACAATTTCACAGTCCGTTTCAATATCCAGGCGGCGCTTTGATGGTTAGAGTACGTTAATACTTAGAAGCACTCCACCACCTCTGGATGGTCGATCTAGGCAATAAACGTTGAGGGAATTTAGAAAAGTTAATTTACCATCGGAGCCAGGTTTTGGAAAGATCATTTACATTAAGCTGGGAAAGCTCATGTGTTTGGATGCTACAAGTAACTAATTTGTTCTTACGTTTTGATTAGATAAATGCAATTGGGGGACACACGGGAGGCCGGGGAAATGGCTGACGTCACCAAAGAGTAAAACAAAGAGCAGGATGATTGTTTCACACTGAGTGTAGCGTGTGAGGCTTTCCCGAGAGAGTCTGAGCTGTCCCCGGGACCCAGGCGATGAGTCGTCAGGGCAACAAAGGCCGCGTCGAGAGGTACCACAGGATGAGAAGGCGGAAGAAATATATTTCCTTAACTGAAAGTCTCTTGTTTAACTTGATTCGCAACACAGTGGGAGTGTTTACCGCACAAAAGAGCACAAAAATGCAGGGAAAAATTCACCAAGAGTAGCGAGGAAACCTAATAGACACACGTGTAGTCCTACCAGTGGCTATAATGCAAGACCAAGCATTTGATGGTGGATTAAATGGTGCAAGAGGAATGGGTAGACCGGGAAAGTCATGGGTGAATGTGGTGAAAGATGCTCTTATGAAGATCAATCGCAGGATTCTTAAGAAGAGGAGGGCATGTTTGGAAAAATGTATGTATGTAACTGGAGCAAAAGAGGTGTGCTAGGACAGGGCAGTATAGAGGAAATCATTAAAGCAGAGTAAGTATTTTAGGTCTCTTACTGAGTGTAAAACATTTTCACTGTTCCTACCTTAAAATATAATTGTGTGATGGGCATGCATTCATTTTAACGAATAAATCCTGAGGAAATTAACGAATTACACTCCTTTACTATCAATTACAATTTCACCCGAAATCGTATATTTTTATTCCTTTTTTGAAAGTGATTATAGAAATGGAAAAGGATTGAATTTCTTAAGGCATTCAAATGTGTTTCCTCTGATTCTAAGTCATAGTTAAATTTAGGTGTACGCCACCTCACCACCACCTCACGATGAATTTCCAGAGTGATAGAAAGCAATGAAAAGCATTTGGAAATTATAATCGCTTTTCTAATGACTATTAATTTTCTGCTGATCAAATTTTAGTAACAATGATAGATACATGTTTTATAAAATTTTTCATACTTACACCTTGCATGTTTTCCCGAGCATAAAGTGTGAACGTAGTACTTATTTTATCCGGAGATTGAGGTTCTAAGTTTATCCACCTATGATATTCGTTATACCAGTCATCCGTTGTAGTTAGACATCCCAGTCTGCCATAACACACGGTTTCAATATCTAAAAAGAATATACGGAGTTAATTGATGAATGAAATATTGGTGTAATTCATATGAGAAATAAATATTGTAAATACTGTAGACTGCTAAAATCCTTAATATTTTAATTCTACAATTGGTTACCTTACCTTGCCTGAAATGTTCTGGCTGTAAAAGAATGGTTATTTGTTTTGTACTAGTAGCACAGTTTTGGAAACTTGATTTCAAAACCTCTAGAAGTTGGTACTATTTCATCACCTTCAATGTCTTTGCTGATCAGGTATCATGTTTTTGCTCTAAAATATGCCAGTTTTGACCCAAAAAGTTTGTTTTCTCTTCCAACTTTACTATTTTGGCTATAGAAAAATTCAGCTTACCATCATTAAAAATTCCCGCCCTAGAATCTCTCCTAGCGTCACTTGATGCACATAGTACCCCAGGCGCAATGAGTAACAGTGAGGCAGTGAGGTAGAAGCACACATTCCTTTTTTCCAAAAGCATTTTTTTATCTGGAAAAAAACAGGTAATGTATATTAATCTGGTCCTGGGAGTAAAACAACTTGTTATGATTTCATTAACACACATGATACTGGAGTAATATTTAAATCCATTCCCTCTCACAAATGGCCAAAACGTTACTTGATTTACGTATTAAAACCTGAAAAATACTCTACCGCTATTTTTCGCGTATTATCAATTTTTATATCTTAGTGTGTTACCAAGGGGTCTACTACGCATCTTGGATGACACATTTTTCACTTTCTCGACTTCTGCTCCTCACAGATGTCCTCGCCCACGGCTTCCGGTTGTCTGTTTTTTCCCCTCCCTACCTTCTCTTCGGTTGCATTAATTATTCATTTCTTGATCTCTTGCCATCTCTCTTCGATTGATCCTGAATTGTTTCCACTCTCTTCAGCTTGGTCTAGGGTACTTTGATAGGCTCATCGGTGCTCTGTTCCCCTCAGTCTTTCAATATGTCAGTGGTTCTACATTGGTCTCAACAGTTTTTTAAATTTAGCTGACATTTAAGGATGCGATAGTCATTCGTAAAAATACAAAATTCCATGGTTCGTCCGTGCTATCATTTCCTTGCAATTGCTTAAGACAAACACTCAAATTAAATGCACTTAATCGTTAGTGATTTAATTCATTCGATAATTCTACAAAGGATTACTCTTATAAAAAATGGTAATAATGACTCACACCATAAAAATTTCCTTCCGCCGGTGCTTTAGATGAAAGAAAAAAAGGGCAGACAAGCAAAAAAAATTCCTGATTTGAGCTATATTAAGTTGTTTTTCGTTTAAAATGTTTTCATTAGTTATGTGTATCCTTTTCTCCCGTTTTTAGAAATGAAAAGTTATAATCGTCAATAAATTAATAAAAAAATGCAATTGCGAAAAGACATATCATGATTTTTTTTTACTTTAAATATAATCTTTTTATTACAATTTACAGAAACTTTTCTTAATGATTCTAAAACAGAGATACAGCATAAATACAATAAAAGTCCTCCTGAGCCTCTGGCTCGTCAGGAGGTGCTTGTGAGTACAAAAAATATTACAGAGCATTGGTGGCGATATAATAAATTGTACACTTTACACTTTTAGATGCAATATGAAGAATGACGATCAATTTCTTCATTGGTTTTCCAACAATAAATTCTTACAGTCTCTTTTCAGTTGTTAGATAGTACTTATATTTGGTATTTTAATATTTACACAATTAAGAAGTTTAGGTATAATCAATATTTAACTTGAATTTCATCAATTTCTCAATCAAGTCATTCAGAATCGTGAAGCCAATATTAGTATAATAAAAATACAGTATTGCAGTTATAAAAAGATTTACAGTCTTATATTGTGTTGATAAACGATTCCGAAAAAAAATACCTTTTGCTGAACCAATTTGTTTTTTGTTCTCGGCAGTTTACTTGCGTCCCGAACATTGCCCTTAAAGTAGAGCGATGAATTCAAAAGTAGAAAGTACTAGTATGTATTTCAATTTAATGGATTATTTAGCATTTAGCGATGTGAATATCAAGAGCAAATAAGACTGAGGAAGTAGACATCCGCGATGGATATTCTGAACACATGGAAGAAAGCATCAGAGGTAGAATATTTAAAGGTGATTAAGTTCGGTATAACAGCCACTTGGTCATTTCCGAGTGACGACTCAGTTGAAAAAGTATCACTGCAATAATGAGCATCTTTTAATTACTAAGCGCTTTTCATTCATCGGGGTGTATCCAAAATTATGTTGTCTGCAGACAATGGTAGAGATCTGTGAAGAGGAGCAGCGATTTTGATCCGGTAAATTATACGTTAACAAATAGCGGTCAATTGCTAAGCGAATTCACAAATAGCAAACTATTGCCAAAGGTAGGGGGCGACTCGTCTTGAGACCCCCCTCTTTGGAGGGCGATATCGGGAGGCGAGAACTCGAGTTCTATCCCTGGCCCGACCACTACTCAAGATACGTCATTGCTCCTCCGCCTCCCCCTCCCCAACCCCAAAGTAGTATTTTTGGGCAATCTCCCTGGAGTTTTATTCTTACCAGTATTATAAAAAATTTATCAATTTTGTTGGAATGAAAAAATACAATTATTCACCGTAGATTCTTACGGTTTAAAGTTAATTAATTAAATTAATTAATTTGCAGATTTATTTCTTACTTCCCCTAAATTAAAATATTATTTTATCACTAAATTAAGTCATTGTGGTTAGTCCTATCTTGATCACCATATAGTTTTGTCTAAATTCTAATCATAGGGACCTTCTTCAAAGTTTCAAAGTGAACAAAGAGCTTTATTCTAAGATTCAATGTGAGATCATGTGAACTCCTATTTTGTCTTGAAACGCTATATTTTTGATAACCATAGTATCTCGTTACTTGCAGCTGTGGAAAAAGTGGGGTTTCCACAGAACCAACCTTCCCGACTGATTAAATTTCAAGTTGCAATTCATTATGGGCATAAGGTACGTCACGTTATTTTATAGAAAAATGTACCTACTAGTTAGATTGTTGAAGACAGAAAATCTAAGCTGTAAAACCTATTTATAAATCCTGACAACTATTTCAATGGATGAAACGAAGCAACAGTAAAAAAAATATTTTAATTCATTCTTTTCTGCTTTTACTTTTCTACAATTTAGAATTGTTAATAGCAGAAGCAGCCTTTTTTGAACGGAAAGCGATTGTTTACTTATTTGATTCCTGCAATTGCCAGAAAATCTCCTTGAAAAGTGAATATGGTTCGTTTCTAAGCCTTAGTAATCCTCTGAAGCAGAGTATGTGCAATTATATGTTCAGCCTTGATACTTGGCTGTAAGGTAATCTTCATGTGGGCTGTATTTAAAAAATATTAATGAATATTACTCGCTAAATGGAACTACTCATTTACTGAGGAATTCACGCAGTGTTGAAACTGATTTGCTCAAACGTGCTCCCTCATGTTGGCCGGAAATGTTTCGTACAGCTATTAAAAAACGTTAACAGCAGTATTACAATAATAATAAGAGGAGTATGGCTGTGAGGGAGAACTCAACCTTTCTTCTTCACCCGTCCAGTCTCTTTCTACCACTTCTCCCTGTCGTAGTTTTTCCACTACCTGTCTAAGAGGTTGAGCGTTAATGGTAGGATATCTACGAAATGCCGAAGCCATTCAACGGAGGTACTCCAGAATAAATCTCTAAAAAGAATTTTGTCACCACCAACAATTATGTGGATGGACATCTTTCAATCAAAGAAAGTGACGTGAAGAAGGCCTTCTCTGGCAATAAGAACTTCTCGGCTCCAGGAATGGACGCCGCGAACAACTTCTGGTGAAAGAAGTTTACTTCCACACACAAAAGCTTTATGCTTCCAGTGCGAAAGACCGTCGTGCTGCCCTGGACACCATACTTGAATACAGTGAGGCTATAGTGATGGAGTTCAGATTGGCAAGTGTGCATCCATTCACCTGGCGAGAGGAAGATTTTCGGAGAACAAAGAAGACGTGCAACTCGTTGACGGGAGCGTCATTCGTCACCTCGTGGACGATGATAGCTAAGAATATCTTGGCGTCCCCCAGCGCCGTATGCAATAGGTTGCAGCAGTGAAGGAAAGATTCACCGCCAAGTACTGACCGCCAAGTACTGACAAACTCTGAGACAAGTTCTGAGCTGCCGGCAAAAACAAGGTTCTAGCCACGAACATGTTCGCGGTTCCTACGCTGTTGTACAACTTTGGATGCAGGAAATGGGATGTCAATGGTTTACAGACCTCGATATTGGAACGAGGAAAATGATGATCGCCTTCAGAAGCCTTCATCCGAAATCATCCGTCGCCAGATTGTCCATCATTTATTTGAAGGCAGGCGTTCTCAAGCTCGAAATAAAAAAGCGAGCAGTAGGCCTTGCTCAAGGCACATACTGATAGCCCCATGCATGGATGTTTCCGTAGAAATATGGAAAAGCATGGACAATCAAAGGAGCTGACGTTATCCATCCTAATCTCCTCTGGTCTTAAGTCCGAGACCGAGGGGTTCGTCCTCGTGTGCCAGAATGGTTTCATAAACACCCTCGTGTACTACCACCTTATTTTCAAGGCGGAGGCTCCGGACACGAGAAGCAGGGCGTGCCAAGCCCAGCCGGAGACTGAGTCATCTTCTCTCCATCTGCAGTTACTACGCCAGGTCAGTGTATATAGTTCGGCAAAACGTGACTCTACGGGTGTTATACTTTCACATTAAACACCATTATGGCATCGACTGCATTATGGAACCTAGCAGCTTTATGCCCCTGGAGTTATTGAATCCATCGTTGAGAACGATAAATGAATAATATGACGGAATTACTCTCTCCCACCACCAGGCAGTTGGAGGTGACCAAGTCTGATATCGTTTTCCTCGACCACCTCACGTGCTCCATGTTCATGATTGAGTTTTCGGCTCCGGCGGAAACGAACTTGGATACATAAGAGATGTTAAAATGAACTAAATATCAGGACCTGCTATTTGAACTTCGGCAACTGTTCTCCTGACACTCAGAGACTAGTAATCCTCATCAATGGTGTGCTCGGTGGAGTATTTTGCAAAGCTATTACATATTTAGCCTAGTTTTTAAGCATTGCGATTTTTTAATATAATGTCCCAATCAAAAAGACCGATAAGCCTTTTATGATAATTTCTATGGCATAGCAAGATTCTGATTCTGAATGGTATAGAAATGGTATGGTATAGCAAGATTCTGAATTTATTTCATCGCTTTAAGGTAGTTTAAGCGAGATATCACTTCATCTATAATTTGATGACTTTGACCTCATTTTAAAGAAAATGATCCCGTCTTTCCAATGAAATAAAAAATATTAACCTCTCACCGAACTACTTTCCAAGCAATTTGCCTGAAAACGTAAGCTGTTTTACATGGGATAGATTACGGCTGTGCGCTCTAGAGGGAGACTATTGGAAAATTAGGAATTTATAACGCCTAGATTTCGTCAAAATACTAACGGTGTGTATTTTGTATGTTTTATCAACTATTTATAAAATTAATTAATTAATCACCGCAGTAATTTTTACAGAATTGCAAAAACAAACCTTCTGTTGTGAAGGTGTTTTCACCGTACGACGTGAAAAAATGAGTCAAATTAGAGACTTATGTAGATAGATTTATTTAATTACAGAGAATGTTTGCCTAATATAACTATATTTTTGCGCCATTATTATTACAATATTTATTTCATGCTTCTTACAGACGCTGAAATTAAAAAATGAAATTCGAAATTGGACTCCATTATGACTTGGGTAACATCTCACTCAAACTACCTTAAACTCTGCTCTTTTTCATTGACTATCAATGCCTTTTCTTAAAGATTATTGCGTAGGAAGATATTGGTGAATAGTAAGCCTACTAAGAGTCTAAATTAGAAAATATCTTGTCATCCAACTTTTCATATTGATTATATTAATACCTCTGAACATTTCATTTCAACATTAACAACAAGAGGACAAATATATATATTGAAGTATCGTTTGAATATAGTATTGTAGCTCGAGTAATGCCTTCCACCTAGGGGTTGTGGCAGAAATATTTCAGTGAAATTCTGATCTCTGCATGAGTAAGTTATCCCTTAATTGGTTCTTAAATTCCTTACTGGCATGACCCCTACTTTTTTCAAGTTTTTTTAAAAGCAGACCTCCATCGGCAAGATGCTCCATTTGCCACGTTTAGACTAATGCGATCACATCGTTGTTTTCCATCCTTCCATCATTTCTGAATAATCCTCTCTCTCTTTCCGTCTGATGAACCTGCCCGTAATGATGCAAATAGCCATGCCCGGATTATAGCGGAGTGTATTTTTCCCAGTTTTGAAGCCAGCGTTAGGAAATTTAGTGAACGCAAGAGGAGAAGGTGGAGTAGAATTAGTAATTCAGTTTCACTTGCTTCAACAGCCGATCTCCTCTCGCATCTACTCCCACTAGCAGACAGGAGTAGCATGGAGGGAAGATTCTCCATTTTAAAAACAACCATCAATTACAAGATGAAAACAAAACGAAAAATATCTTTTAAATATGACTTTGAAATGTACCTTGGGATGAAATATATCAGGACGAATTACAAAGTATGTAAAATTAAGACATTGGGGTTAGCTAAATGCATAATGGAACTGAAGGTCTCAGCAAACCAATCTTCTGATTGATTACCGACTTACCTGATTTATACACCAAAGAGAAGAACCGAATATGTATGGATGTATTTTTTAAAGAAATTTTGCGTAGATCCCAAGTATTTCCCAGTTAATTGAAACGTGAAAGCAACAAACTTTATTAGTACAACAGAATTACGATATAAAGACGGGAAAAATAAGTTAAAGAAAATTAAATTATATATTTAACACACCTCAGTATTTTATTGCAAAATTATAGAGTTAAATGAACTAGGTTTAGCTCAGTTGCTCAGTTCTCGAAAGCAAAGACCACGCGTTCTACTCTAAAACAATATCAAGGAAGAAGTACGACCTGATTGAGTGGATAAAATGGTAAATGATAAAATAGGAATGCAGCGTGTTGCTGCCAATGGAGTAAGTTGCCAGTCAGAATTTACTTGATTAGTGATTCCCTTAGTTTAAAATAAGTTGCTATCTGGGGAATCTTGTTCCAAAGGACAGAAGAATCGATGGAAGCTTGTTTCTTTAGGAAGTGAATACAATGTAGCGTCAGTATTATCTTTTTCTAAAAGTAGAGATGATAATAGGGATATACATACCAACTATTGAACTCGTCGCGGGGATGTGCCACTGTCTAGTCTGAATAGTAAACGTGAAGCCACAGTTCAATCGGCAAAATCTTCTGTTTCGAGAAACGGCACTGGCTAATATATATAGTTCTAACCAAATCCAGACGTTAACATGTTGTGAAACACGGAAGAACGTCCTTGAATAAACAGATGCGTCTTTAACAATGAATGGAACTCGTTTAGTTTGAGCATGTCATCAATAATATAAAATCTTTTTGTTTCTGAAGACTTTGAAATGCCGCTAGGCACCTGTGCAAATTAAACTATGGGAAGCAATGTACGAAGGTCTCGTGATGGGGCTTATATTCAATCAAGCAACCTTGTTTAAATCAGAAGGCCTCAAGGTGTTATATCAAACAACTGTCTCTCTTCCTTCATTCAGCTATCAACGCTCCTGGCGTTGCTCTTTTTAATTCTTCCGTAGTCTCCTCTAATTTTCCCTTTCAACGTTTTTTTTCTATTTCACTATTTAGTTCACTACCGAGAAAAAGGAAAGCACGTTCCTTCTTAACGTCTTTGCTATCCAAATTATTTAATTTTCTCCTGCAAATTAAAAGACCTTATTAATTATTGTCAGTTTATCGTTCTTCTTTATTGCTACTATTTTCTTAGTTCATACGAGTTTATCATTTCCTCAATGTCTTACTGCAGGGAAGATATAATCATTATAGCGTTCTATTCAACGATCTTGCGTGCTCTCTTCGTTCAAGGCTTAGGTAGTTCTTCCTACTACAAAAGTAGCAAAGGTTTCAACAGTTCATGTAAAAGCAGTTCAAATAAATTAATTTGAATTGTTAAAATAAGGTTATGCAAACCGAATAATGTTGCGTAAAAAGGTGAAAATTGTCAATTTCCAATACTTTTCCTGCTAGAAAATTAAGGAATAATTTAAATGAGTGTGATATTCAATATCAGAACTTCATATTTTCAAGGTTACACTCAATAATCATGAGATGAAGTTTTTATGACCAATTTAAGCTACAATGTTTATTCCTATGAGTATCTGACCAAAATTAAAAAAGTTTATCTCTGACAGCTCCTATGCAATGACAGATGGGCTTAGATTATTGTGAGACCATGGAAATTTAGTTTCTCTTTAAACCTTTTGAATCAAATAAAAGAAAGAGAGATTTAGCTGCCTATTTCCATAAGCTTTATGATAATAAATAGATAAGGAGCCCGTTGAATATCAACAGGAAGGAAAAAATCAACACTCCCCGTGACTGCGTACTAGGTCAAATTTTTCGAAGAAATTTACTAAATATTTTATCATTCTATAGCAAAAATAAATTGTGATTTATCATTTAAGATATTATAATTTAAATTGATTGTAATAAACCATTCATATCGTATTGAGTGCAAAGAGTCATTGAGTTAATGGATTTACAAGGAATTTTGACTTTTAAAACAATTAGTGTGGTCGTTATGGAGACGATGACTCAAAAACGCTAAAAAATTGCGAAAAATCGTTACATTTTAGCAAATATTGCATAATTTCGACCGAAATACAAAATTCAATTGAAGGAATAAGGGTCTTTATTTTATTTTATTTCAATTGGTACCTTTTCCAATAACATAAAACAACTATTTCTAATTTGAGATTGCAAATAAAAAAAGGACTGCAGCCAAATTAAGATTTAGTTTCATGTGTTTTTCTTGAGTAAAAGTTACTGCACGTCGGTAAATACACTATATATATATATATATATACTAGTTCGTGGAAAATCACACACGCGATAATATAAATAAACTATGCCACAGGTGGGGCGGAATTAAATATAAACACAAAAAAGAACACTCACACTATGCGTTGATATTTCGGTTGCTATAGAACCTTTCTCAAAGATAGAAGGATACAAAAAAAAAAATTTTTTTTCTTTTTTTTTTGGATCCTTTTATCTTTGAGAAAGGTTCTATAGCAACCAAAATATCAACGTATAGTGTGAGTGTTCTTTTTTTATGTGTTTATATTTAATTTCGCCCCACCTGTGGCATAGTTTATTTATATATATATATATATATATGCATAAATAAAACAGTGATACACTAAACAAACACAGAAACACGCAAAAAGGACACTCACAAAAGAAAACTTGTACGTTGACGATGGCGTCCTGATGCCGAAACGTACAAGTTTTCTTTTGTGAGTGTCCTTTTTGCGTGTTTCTGTGATTGTTTAGTGTATCACTGTTTTATTTATGCATGTGCATCGTCGCCGAGAGCGATTTTCTACCAAGACATTATATATATATATATATATATATATATATATATATATATATATATATATATATATATATATATATATATATATATATATATATGCACATCGGTAATTATTTTAGTACGTAGATGATGATATTTCCACTATTTTCAGCATTGTTTCATTTTAATGAAGTTTTTATATTGTAATTTCTACGTATGAAATTCGTTGCTTATATTTTTTACTGCAATTAAAATTTAGGTATTTGTCTGAAAATGGTTCCAATAGCCAATAATTTTGGCTTTTATAGGTGTCTACACCATTGACCATATCGACCGTTTGAATAAATAGATCCATGCAACTGGATATTCTAAATATTGAGAATATTTGACACTGGTCCAGGGACATATGAAAAGGGTCTGTTCAAGTAACAAAGGATATAAGACCCTGCCCAGCAACACGGAAATTTTCATTTCATGAAGAAATAACCTTGGTACCTAACAGACCTTGTTTATAGGTTTTGTGAATTATTTTAAGCTTGCGTTAAAAATTTTCATCTAGCAAAAACGAGAAATAGTTAAATTGCTGTAGTTTTCCTGCATAATTGTTGTATTATGGAAAGAGCTATTTTAATGAATAAATTAAATTGATTTTCTTGTAATATGAGCTTTAACGAAAACATTCGTCGTTTAAAAGGCAAAAATAATGATTTGTGACGTCTATTAGATTCAGGAAGATGTCATATTTTAACTTTTTCAATGAATAAGAGTTCAGGATTCCAAATCAAGCTTCTGAAATATTAACAAAACAGTCGAAGTTGGCAAATTTATACTAATACAATCGACTCAAGTTGAAGCCAACCATTTTAATTTTCAGTCTCAGTGGACATAATCCATATAATGTGAAAATAGGTATGTGCTCGTTTAAAATACAACATGGGGTAGAAAAAATTAAAATGGACTACAATTGTTGCATGGGATGCAAATAATCCTTCCAGAGTGGTATTTAAGGTGAATTTATTATGAAAGCGTATTCAAATATCTATTTTTATTGTTAAAGAAGATGTGGATAATTCTGTAACTGAAAACGGAATTTTTCGGAAATGACGAAGCTGTTAAGAAAATCGAATGAATGAATTATATTTCATATTCTTCTTATAATTTATATCCATACAGTGTTGAATATTTTAATCCATAATATATCATTAATAGTAATGAAAATAAAACAAAAAATAAAATCTTTTCGTCAGATTTAATACAAATCTTATAGAAGTTACAGTTGCAAAAATGGGGTACACACAAATCCATAAAATCGTTCTTTGCAGTTTTACTGTTTTCCAGGAGGGATTGGGTCACTTCATTTATTTATGCTAATATATCATTTGTAGCTCACCTTAGCGGCTTTCAATTTTAAATATGTGCATTATAACAGGCATACAAGGATAAAAACAAGTATTCTGCTTTATAAAGGTTTCATAAATATGCATGTCAGCCATTCAAGAAGCGAAAATGTTCTAGCACCCTTTAGTTATATCATATATTTTACTTAATTGCTTCATCACTATTTCATTATTCATGGTGAATTTTCTGATTTATTTTCTGAAATAACGACAAAAACTATAAAGATGATGCTAAGTTTATATTTTAAAATTTTAAGTTAAGTAATTTTTTTTCATTTGCGGTGAATACTTTTTATCAATGCTATTTTCCCACGTTGGTCGTAGAAGTGGCATTACCACTACAAGCATTTTTTTTCCTCGGTTCCCCCTCAAACTGTGTGTATTTTGTTACCACATGACAGAGAAATGTAATGCACTTCTGATGAACATCCATTGTACAATACAGACCTCAGTACATTTAGCATAATGACAAAAAACAACAATATGGTGATTGGCCATTTGTCCTTAAGAAAAATTCTCTGGTTCCGCAGGCTGAGTTAAGGACCCCTGAGTACTTATCAGCGTCAATTCCCATGGTAGCATAAGTCTTGGGGTCGAAGATATTTCCCAAACAACGTCCCTGTAAAAAAATGTTCTTATTATTGTGTGTTAAGTTTGAATATTCAAAACTGTATGCACGCCTATTTAAATCGTAAAATGTACATGAAACGCAAATATAATACTCGTTATTAATGCTTTTTGGTAGTGATCACTTTTTTTAAATATTGATCACTGAATTTTAAACATAAGTGTAGGTATCTTATAATTATTTTTAAAATTTGATCATACATCCTTAAATTTAGTACTTGCAATAAGTACTAACCATGCTGGAATGTGCGTTTCTTTAAAAGAAATTACCTGATGTCAAGGATTATTAAATTTCATCTTTTTATCTCCTTGTTAAATATTGATACTTACGGTTATACTCCATTCGAATGGCTTGCATTGGGCCGCAGTAAATTTACAAAATGGTGACGGGTAGATGGACTCGACGAAAAAGGCACCTGATCGTAGGTGGCTGCAACCATCCCATTCGCCGAATTTTACCGGTTCGCAACCAGGTTGATGAGACCCACCATTTGGATAAAAGTCTAAGTGTCCAATCGCTCTATTTATGCCTGCACGTGTAGAAATAGTAAGAGTCAAAAATGTTTCCATTGGTAAATACGTAAATATGGTGTACTGCTACACAGTTTTGAATGATTCAGGCATGAAACATTTTTATCCTATTCACTATCCATCATAATTTGCCGTAAAGAAAGAATTTGTTACCAATACCAGGACATGGACATCCAACAGCAGTTATTAGAATATTTGCATTAATAAGTTTTTTGAATTTACCTACCTTTATGCACGACCCATAATCGTTCCCGCTAAATCTGTTGTCAATCATTATATCACCAAAGAAATTGCTATGAATTTCTTGTCGGAAAATTCCCAAGAAAAATAAACCCTCGTTTTCCCTAGAAAATATACCTCCAGGAAACAATTTCCCTAAAATGCATTTTCCTTGGGAAATACTTTTGAAAGTGGGTTGCAGTGGCTTAGAATATATTTATTTTACACCAAATGTAGTTGAATGTGAGGGGATTTTTATAATGGTTGCACATCTTTTTTCTTGAGAAATATTTCATCGGTCTCATTTTGTGATAACTCTATGGTTGTATGAATAAAACTATGCAGATTTTTTTTTGTTTTTATGAAATTTTTCCCTCTTTAGTCATTCACACTATGATCTGCCCAGTGCACACTGCACTCTATGCAATTGCTGGTGTAATTTTTTTCATGCCCAAAGGTTTTCCTTAAAGAAACAATTTTTTCTAGGGAAATTACTGACAAAGTCTGTCATTTCTGAGGAGAACCTTCTAGGAAAAATATTTCCTAGAGAATTAGGAAATTTGCTTAGAAAAGAAATTTTTTCTAAGGAATTTTCAAATTTTCCCTTTGTTTTCCGTATGCTCTAGGGAATCCTTATAAGGAAATTTTACATTAGGGTTATCTACCATGAAAAATAAGGCATAGTTCAACAGCAAAGAAGCCCAGTGACTTGTGTTCCCAACGTTGTTAGTCTCATATCACTGATCAGCAAAAGGTTCCCCGCCTCGCTTCATTCACAACTCCTGCAACAGCAAACCGGTGACATGAAGTGACTGAGTTTTCTTCGTTCTCATCACGATACGGCACTTTTCCCATTTCTCCCCTTTTTTAATTTTTTATGTTCTAACATATATCCTCAGTCATAAAATTAAAAACGATAACATTAACATGTTACATTACGCAATTTAAGTGGAATATAGATAACATTACAAATTCTTCTTAATCAGAAGTATGTAACTCATAAAATCTTTCTTCTTTCAAGCCGAAAGCCATCGAGCAGTGCTGTTCTTGCCACAAAACCTTATCAAATTACTGTTTTATGAGATGGTAAAGCAATAACATTTAGCAAATATGTTGCCCTAATGAATTAGTTGCCGTGAAACTATTTTAGTGAAGGCATTAGAGACGCAGCGTACAGATAAACGTTAGGAAGTCGATACGATTGACTTCTTTTACTTGATTGGATTCCCCGCACACATAAAAAAGTATTAAATTCTTCGAAACAACAAGAAGCAAGGATTCCTACTCAATGATGTGCCTTAGCAAACAAAAGAATCTGCAATGAATGGCATTAGATGGCCGAATGTTCGGATATGGAAGGCCTTGTGGACTTGAAAATTCCAAGCATTTGCTGACGAATCAACACCATTTCCCTTTTTCTGCCACAATCATAATATATTGCAAAATCCCATTGCCTCCCATTCATTATTCATTTCTAAATGGTTGTCCTCACCAAGGAAAGTAGTTTCCGAGTGAATGACGTCGACAAATAGCCCGTCAGTGCAGTCCAGTCGACCGTAATCTGGGCCACTAACGTCCGACGACAATGGAGTGAACAGGGGTGAAGCGGGATCCAAACCTAAATAGAATGGGATAAAAATTAAAATTCAACAACTGAAAAATATGCATTTAAACTCGGTGATGTCCAAATAAGAGACGTGTTTCCCTGTCTCAAGTCCTGTGGATGGCGTCCACGTTTTATCCAAGCTTAAGCTCACTTGGGAATGTATAATAAGATAATATGGATCATAGTATACCAAATCGTTAGATAATTCGATTCTAAATTGGCATTGCGCCAAACTCAATGATGTACTAAAATGATTTAACGAATGCTACATAACCAGTAATCCGTCCTAATCCGGGTACCCTTTCACCAGCAAAACCGGCGGCATGAGCTCCAAGACTGTGGCCTATTATGTGGAATCTCTCAGCACTACTCCATTGTTTTGCCTGTAGAAATAAAAAGGATAATAGCCAGATTTAGTTTTCATTCTGATGTAGTTACTTTGCCATTTTCATCCCCGATCAGGGATGAATATGGTTGAGTCAGCTATCGAGGCGTCTGCAGCCTGACCTGATGAAATACCCGTGAAGACTTTACCTACTCAATGAGCAGTAGCCGTTTATGAAGTTTTTTCCCAAAAAAACATAGAACTAGACCCTGATTTCAAACTTTTATCATAAAAGTTTTTCATTAGCCAATTTTTTTACATCTAACTGAATAGATTATATAGTTCACTAGTTTCACTGATAGTAATCGGAAATATCTATCTGTTAATACGGATGTCTTCCAAGGAATTATTGTAGATTCCCCAGTTACCACTTTACCAGTTACCACACAAAGTAAGCAAAAAATGTTTACAGCACCTTCTATTGACTTTATACATAATTTTACAATCAAGAAACTCTATTCCCTATTTTTAAGTTTTCCTTGGCTTTATCAAAATGTTATCTATAAAGTTGACCGCATTTTTATTTGAGCTGTCTGCGCTCTTTTAGTTTGTTTTACTTATTATCTCTTTTATGTGTATATATGTTCCTTTAATGACTTTATATTTAGGCTATTGGTCTTTCCCAAGTCAAATTTTGGTAGGAAGGTGTGAACGCGATTAATGCAGATTTTGTGGATGCTGAGCTGAGTGTGAAAAATATGAATATAAGTTATTTGAGTGATAGTAATTCTTGCTAAAAGCTGCGCTACTGACAACACTGGTGGGTGAGATGAATATATCAATCCGAGTGTGAGATGGTCTACTACGGGAAAAACGAAATAGAGGTATGGTATAACTTCTCATTTTTTTCGTTTTCCACAATTATCTTGGGCGGAAATCAATGAGTTTTATTAAAATATATTAACAATTAAACAGGATTGTTTGATGTTCACAGTGAAGAAATAATTCGCCTAGACAGGGATTAGAAGCCAGACCCCTCAATTTCACACTTACTGCTCTAACCAGTTAAGCTACCCAGGCGTCCTCTTCCACTGAGTTTCATCGAGGCTTTATAGATCGAGTTGTCTTCACAGTTACCGTGCATACAATTGCATGGAGTACCCATGTGCGAGCTTTAAGCGTTAATGTCCATGAGGCAGAGGCCAACTTTAAGCACAAAGGTGTTTACTTATATAAATTCAAATAAATGCGGAATTGGAGGTGCAGTAACATCAACGGAGTCACCCACTGATGGTCACACAATTATGTGAAAATCTCAGCAAAAAACCCTTTCGCCTGGATTTGAATTCGAACTCAGACCCCTCGATTTTGCGCCGAACGCTCTAACCAGTTAAACGACTGGTTACTCCGTTAAAGTTACTGCGCAGCCAATTCTGCAGTTCTTTGAATTTAACTAAATATTTGTGCTGTTTGTTCCTTTTACCTTTGAATTTATCTAATCATGTGTCCTTTGTGTTTCCGTGTGTCCTTTATTATCGAGTGTCAGGGTTTGAAATCCTAAACAGGCGGATGATTTTTTTCACCGTGAAGTTCACACAATTGTGTGACCATCAGCGGGTGACTCCATTTAAGTTACTGTGCGCATTTTTTTAAGTAAACAAAAAGCGAATCATTATTTTCTCATGAGAGCCTCTAGTGACAGGTTGCTTATTTTACTTAGCTTTATGCTTATTTTACTAGTTTCTGCTTATTTTACTAGTTTCATGTTGGCTCGGAGCATGCCATACGGATCCTACAATATATTTTTATGCCAAGCAATCTACGAATTTTTTATTCCCATTACCCATCCATAACTTCAATGAAAACGGGAGGGTGACGCATTTGACCAGTATGCATCTCAAAATTTGTCCCTTATTTTCCTGGATACTCTTGTCTTCTTACTCTTCTCTTTTCATGGTTCGTACCACATTATACCCAGCCACACACCCATTAAGTGGTTCTTTGGGTAACATTTCAATATATATGCATACACTCTGTGCGGAATACCAAGATAGAACACACCATGTTAATTTGGCCATATACTAAAAGTATGATTATTATAGCCGAGCTACGGCTTGTTGAGATAAAATTATTTTTACTATTCATTTTTTTTTAATTATTTAGTGTAGTTCTACCATGAAATTTGGCGAACTCGATACTCTCAGGCGTTACTTTGTAAAATTCCATTTTGATAGAATCAAAACAAACTTTGTAAATTTTACAATCAATTTTATTCACTACGACCGGTTTCGACGCATAGGCGACATCTTCAGATGAAATTTGGCAGCTATATACATCAAAGAATATCAATGGTGCTGATGTTTCTTTTTAACCTGCGACTGCATATTCCGAATACTAGGGAATTAAGTTTGGAAATATTTGCAGAAATCTACATATTCATCAATAGGCATTTTAGAGAGCTGGAGCGGTAATCGTGGGTCATAGAGTGCATATTTTAATGATTTTTTGAGTCGAAAAACAATTGTTCATTTGAGTGCATCTATTTATGCGTTGGAATTCATCACACCGGTAGTAATTGAAGTAATACAATATTTATATTATAAACGTTTTTCCTTGATTAATAAATGTTTTGACTATAGCTTTGCACACTGTGTTCGAAATTTTGATAAAATTATATTGAAATTTGTGTTTTCAGAATATTGGAGTTAGCGTGACAACTTCATATTTTTTATTAATAATGATAATGATAATTCATGTTTTATTTTGCGTTTAGGAAAAAAATTGCGTTTAGGAGCATATGTAATTAAGCCATTACGAGATATGTGTCACGTGTCATAATACTTCGTGTGAAAATAGTATTTAAGTACAAAAAAAACATCTGTATGATGCAATTTGTTTTCACTTTCATTCATAAATATCACTACTAATATATATACAATATCTCACTATCGCTAGGATATTTATCTATTTGTTGAAGAGTGAGTATATTATTTGAGTGAATTGTAGCGTGATTTCTTTGTGGAATAGAGTACATTGGTTTCATATGTGCAATCAAGACTAACATAAATAAATAGATCTCTTATAAGCAAACGCGAGTGCTATAATTGTGCCTAGAAAGGCTATTTAAAATTCCTGTAGCGGAGGTGATCCGGAGAAGAAAGATTGAAGAAAATTTAGTGGTATAAGTATTAATTGCGTCATTTCGCGTACGACGCGGAGTATTATAGTAGGTTAAGTAGTAGGTAACACATTTAGTTAATACCGCTATTTTAAATTTAAATATAAGCAGTGTTACAAGGTACATAACAGAAAAAAAGAAAATGTGACTGTCCCACGAGAAATTCAGAGGAGCAAGTACATAGACCATCTGAAATAAGATATGAAACGGAAGGTTTACAAAGGTATTAAGGATTAAGAGAAATAATGTAGATAATTTTACCATGGTTGTCAATCGTTCTTCCTTCAAATCTTAGTGAATGAGTTAAAGCAATAATTTTCAATTACTTACTATAATTGTCTGGATCAAATAAGCAGTTTCTTGTCCGACTATCATAGTATTGGGTGCTGCCGTGAAGTAATTACCACTTGCCCCTTTTTGCCAGTCCACCGTGATTACATTTACGTCCATATTCTTTAGAAAGGCATCTTTAGCTTTCTGAATAAAAACAAAAACAGAATTATTAATTGAAAGGATCCTATGACAGAAAACTTTTTTTTGTCAATTTGAAGAAAGTTATATCGTAATTCTTTGATTACTTACCTCTAACCATTCATCCTTGGCATTACCATTAAAGCCATGGATTAGTATTTTGTTGTTTTTATTAACACCGTAGTTAAAGGTGAACAAATTGTTGAAGACAATCAGTAATTTCTCCTGTGATACAACAAAGAGAATCGTATAGTAAGGGAAAAAAAATTATTTAAGTTTGTCAAAAACATTTAATTTGTCTTTTAACGGTAATACAAATGGCATCGGAATAGTGGAATAAGTTTTTATCATAATGTTTTCTATATACACCAGATTTATTTCACGTAGCTTAAATTGATTATTTTTCAGTGGTATACGAAATTTAATAGTATATTAAATGAAGGGAAAATTTGTTTGAACACTTAAACAAGCTACTTCTCAAGTAATTACGTAGAGAAGAACGAAACTTTTTTATTACTTGTCGAACTCATGAGAAATGCGTTTGCTTAGGAAACATCGATATATTCATTTTGAACTCTAACCAACATGAAAAAGGTGTTAAAACGTAATAAAAATGCCACAAAGTTCAATTGATGCATCGGTATTTGACAGATCTCCAGATAAATAACGGAGGGTATATCCTGATCTTCTCACTCTCAAGCGATGATCGGTTGCCATGATGAATATTCAATTCTCTTGTCAGACATAATGGGAGAACTAATGCCGAGTTCACATGGATCCGGAACGGGTGTGAAATACGGAAAGCGGAAATTCATCTAGCCAATCACTCTTCGCCTTACTTTTCCTTGTTATTTTCCTTGCTTGTGATTGGTTGGATGCATTTCCGCGCTCCGTATTCTGCACCAGTTCCGGATCCATGTGAACTCGGCTTAATGGGTAGAGAATACACAGCTAGGTCAGAATACCGAAAGCCTTCCGCAGAATTCAAAAAAGTGTTAGCCACTGCGGGTTGGATCGAACCAATGTTTTTTTAAAAGATGATTCAAATGGATTAAATGGAGAGGAATCAAAATAAAAAATTCTTCTCGAATGCGGCAGAGGAAGTAGCAGAACAGATTGACATTGTAGAGGGGTGCCAAAACATCTTATTCATTATTCATTCAATCGATGAACCAAAATTGGTTGAAAACTACCGCCTAATCAACCTTGTTCCTTCCTAATTACGTTATTCTCTTCTGGCTCTACTTTTTCACAGCTCGCTTCAGTTGGCCTATGTATTTAGGTGGAACTCAGTCTATCGAGTGAGGATCTCTTTTCCCTATTCTATTACGCTCCTTACAAATTCGTCGTCTCAGGGTGAGTCCCATCAACATGGATCTTATGTTTTTGATGACAGAGCTCCATATGGTTTTCTTCTCTTCTTTCTTGTGCACACTTCTTCATTTTTTATGTAATTCGTACATTTGATTCTCAGTATTCACCTTCAGCATGAAGTTTCAAAATACTCTATTCGCATTCTGTTCCATCTATTCAATGGACCGCGTCCCTGAGCGACGTATCGCAGACCTCTTTTGCATGTATTTACGCTCTGATATCGGTAATCCTATTTTCTTTTAATATATCATTTTTTAACATCGTCAATATTTTTGAGACATTCTTTGCTCGATAACCGTGGGCCTACAACCATTCTATTCCATGCAGTTTCCAAAGTGAGAGAAGGTGAATAATTTCACTTTCTTTCACACTTCTCCTTGTAGCATAATGTATGCCTGCATCTTCTCCCTCTAAATACCTAATAGTGTGTTTGTTTTCCCCCGTTAATCTTCATTTTGTATCAACCGAGTACTAAATTTATAGTGCTCAAGGATCCTTGCAGGTCTTTTGGCTTCTCTGGGAGGTTATTCTGTAATTCCACTTCCGAAATAGCTCTTTCGGAAGAGCACCAACTGAAATGAACGAGTGGAATGCTCAAAATGAAAGATCCATTTGAGCTACTCCGCTCTCGAAGTACTCACGGAGTGAGTGCTGCCACTATAACCAATGGCGGCCTGTGGTGGAAGCTTAAAATAGCTGAGTATCATCAATCGCTCGTTCCTTCAGCGGTAATATTAAAATGGACACGACAAGTCAAGGTAGCTATCGTGGATGGCTACATCCTTTGGAATGGAAATAGAAACAATTATTAAAAAAATATCGTTTTGATGATTCTAGTGTTCTCTTGGAAATTTGCCATATCAATGATATCATGTTTATTTCGTGCGTTAAACATGTGACACGAAAACCACTAAATAGAGTGTACTTATGTCATTTTCTGGCACAAAGGTTTTATATTCATGACTCCGTCTTCCAGTAAATTCAATATAACTATGTGTTTGGTAGTTTTGCAATATTTCCGCTGATTGGCATTGCGTAAACTGCGCACATGATCTCAGAGAAATTGCGCTTAAAATAAACTATGCCATTTAATTTTTCACGAAGTCACCATTTCTTTTAAAAAAGGTTACATATTCCTCTAAATTTTTTGACCAGAGCTTTATACATACGTTGCTTTGCCTAATTTTTATGCATTTTCCATTTTGCCCCGTATGACCCCCTTACTTAAGTCAATTACCTAATTAGTTCATGCAAATTTAAAGCTGCTAAAACAATATGATACTGACATATCATTTTTAGCATTATACCCCTCCTACTAATACTATTTCCTCCTGCCATGTCTCCATCAAGCAGCGTGAGTTCATACCTGGAATTAAATGGCACATAGGAACATGGCCCTCGGCAAGGTGAAGGCACTATGGTGCTCTCGCAAATTAAGTGAGTGGGCTGGGAGTGCCTAGCATGAAATCTCAATGCAATCCCTAATGGAGGAAGAGTTGAGATTAGTGGTTAAAAGTAGGAACATTCATCTCATAGATTTGTTCTAACCCCGTTCTTATGAAATAAAACGAGTTTCACACCATTTTCATGAATGCCATTCCAGTTTTTCCTATTAATGAGTACGACAATGGAATCAAAATTACCAAGTCATTGAAATCCGTTGAAAATGATTTTTATACGTGGATTATCTCTACCTATCTTCTTGCTAACCTTGAAACCATAGTCGCAGAGATATGATAAAAAAGTAACGCTTCCCTTGAAAATTAGACTTCAAAATGATTTACGTATTTGGGGCTTATAGAAATTTTTGTTTCGATATTTTCACAAGCAAAGTTCAAAAAAACAAACGGTTTACTTGAAAAGAAAATCGTGGAACACGTAAATGCAAAAAAGTTGAAAATTTATTAAGTTACTGAGGTTGCATGAGTGCTCTTTGACAAAAATGCGAAGTACTTTTCAAACACGATAACAACGAACTCCTTGAGAATTTCGTAGGCTTCTGTTAATTGGGAAACTACAACAGTGCCAAATCGCCTAGTAATTAGCAGGCGCATTGGAAGCTCAATTCCACGACCGGAAGAACTGGGAAATGAGCCGTTCTCGGCCGAAAATTGAGTCGATGGTATCGCCGTCTGGCGTACACGATTTACAACTCCACTTTCGGGAATATAATCATTATAATAAAGTTTTATACCGTTTTATACTCCGTAGGCAATAAATAATTTACATGGATTTGTCAAAAAAACACATAAAAAACAAATATTACAAATGTAGAGCGCATTCTCCATATAAAAAGGGGTCCGTGACGTCATGTTCCGTGAGGTGAAATTACAGAATAACCCCTGCTTTGCCAGCGGTGAAATGAAGCATGTTGATTTGTTCTTCGTTGACCTAAATTCGTTTGACCTCCACGTCTTGGGTTTCATTGACTGTTTTTTTTCATGAATGTGTTGAAAATTGCCGGTCGGTTAAAAGGTCGCGTCCTAAACCAATTCCTTTGTTTATTTTGGCTTCCATTTTTCTTCTTTCATTCTCATCGCGGTGACTCGGTTATTATGTAAAAAGTTCCGTCTCCAAGTCCCAGACCCTCATCTTGAAGCGCTCCGGAAAAGACTAGTGGATGCGCGCCGAAACTAATACTGAAGTGTGTCCAAAATAACAGCGCAGTGAGCATTTAAGCATACGAAAAATAGGATCCTGGCGTCTTTTAGTAAGGTAGATATGACATAGTCGTGACGCCATCATGAATGAGTGAAGCTGACGCAATGTTCAATTAATGTTCTTCAATGTAAAGTTAGTTGACGATATTCGATGTTAAACGACAATTGTTACATGAATTTACATTAAGAGACTCATCCATATAATCCATAACGATTTTTGTTACACCTTCTACTTTAAGTAAATGATTCACCACATTATCACGACGAGGCTTATGAATCAGTGGGCACCTATGTTCCCAGGCATAAAACTAGCACTAGGTAGTATGATCTTACGTGTTAATTTTACTCCAAGAATTACATTCACAGATTAATCACGTGCCATGTCGTTGATCATAATAAATGTCCTAGTTTTATTGTCGTTCCTAGCCATTTGTGTTCCGGATTGGAACTTAATTATTCTTCAGAAATAGTTCTGTGAGGCCTGTTGGAAAATCATTCCAAATTCAGAAAATCTCTTTACCATACAAATATGACCATGCTTGATTAATTAATGAGTTCCCTTAATTTACAACGCAATGAGGAAAGCGATGAGCTCTCGAGGGAAAGTTAAATTTGCTAATGAAATTCTTAAGTTGCGTGATTTACTGTGGAGTCTTTTTGAGGAACACTTTTGCACTAGTGACACAAACATATTGTATATCTTCAAACTTCATTATAATCTTCCGACAAATGTGCTCATTTTTTTAACACGAGATTCATAACTATCATCTGTGTCATAACTTATGTCAAAGAATCGTTTCACTCCGATCACATGGCACCTTCGTAATCATCTATATCTACATACTTCCCCGCAAGCCACCTCAATAGGCGTGTGGGGGGTGTTAGGACACCAGCCGTTTACATATAAAAAGGAAATTACGCCTAGCATTTATTAAAGTCCCTTATTGTTCGGGGGAAAAACGAATTCCCATACCTATCCGTTCGGCAAAATATCTCTCTTAATTTATCGTTTTTGTCGGACCTGGAAATATAGTGGAGTTTTAATATGATGTTCTCCATGTCGCTCTTAAAGATATCTACTCTCAATTGCTCAAGCAATCTAAGCCTAGCGCGTAGCCTCCGAGTCTCTAGCGGGTCTCAGCCTTATTCGTTTAACATCTGTGTAACGCTGTTTGTACGCCCGTAGCAGTTTTTGACGAATCGCGCAGATTTCCTTTGTATTTTATTAAGTTCCCGGATTTAGTCTTTCTGCACCGGATGCCATATGCTCACTGCAAATTCAAGGTGTGGCCGGAAGAGTGCAAATAGCACCTCTCTTTTACTTTTATGCATGTCAGTTTATTCATCAAAGGATGAATTCACAAAAGTAAGACATCTTCAGATTGAGTGACAGCTATCCACAAAAAAACATTCCCACTTTCAACTCTGGAAAATACATTCTAAGAGCAATACACAGCTGAATCTGGCACTTTTATGTGCACTCGCGCGTCAGTTCTACTCTTCAATTAATAAATTATGTGAGAACCTCAAATTTTATTCGAAACCTTTTCCATGAGTACTTAATAGAATGTTGTAGAACTGCTACCATGTCATTCCTGATCTTTCTGCACGCGTAAAAGACAAGATGGGATTTGAAGAGACAGCGGTGCCTTGACCGAAATTCATTTGCATTCATAAAACTCGGATTCGGCGTATTTTGCTCCCTCTATCAACAACTGAACCGTGATTCGTCTCGCTGGATCTGAAATCATGCATTTTCAGGAATCTAGATCTTTTCACCAGCGTCTGTTATCACGTCATCCATTCCAAAAGCATTATGGCATCAGTGCATCTTTGAAGGCAAAATTGTCTAGTGAATTCCGTCACATATATGGTGAAAATTTATTCGCGCTTACACTCGTGACCCACCACCATATTCGTTGATTGGATAAAAATGAAAGCAAAGAGTAGCTTTATATTTCGATCACGTAGACATAAGTAATATTGATTGTAACATATTTATTCCAGAGTTTTTGTACGCACAGAGAAAGCACGCCTGTGGGTATTTTTACGAGCATGAACAAGTATTTTTAAGATACTCTTTAGGTTTTCCTTTAAAACAAAAAATCAAAGTTTTATCAGTTAAGAAACGTTCCACAATTCTCCTTTTAAGAAGAACTAAAAAAATGCTGCCATTGTTCTGTAAAATGTGGAAATTATTCACTTCTTGATAGAAAGAATTGTTATTTTGAATGTCTTATATTGTCATGAACAGAGAAATTGTCTAAAATTAGTTAAGAAGATAGTGTAGATGAGTTAAACTAACAAACACTTTTACGACAGTGAAAATTAATGTCGAAAATTATTAACTCATTCTTGTCACACAATATTTCTCATTGATGCTTCAATCCAAAAGGCTTTGCATATGACTCCAATTATGTGGCATGCCAGGAGTTTTCAAAGAACAAAAATGACTAGGATTTTTCAATGAACCTTTGGGTGAGATGCATGTCTCCAGAACAATTATCGTTAAACTAGATTTTATTTTATTAAAAAAATGGATGGAATCAGTTTTACTTATAATTTAACACAAATTATAAAGATTCACTGAGTTGAGTCATTTAATCTGTAGCGATGAAAATGTACTTTTTTATGAATTAAAGGCTTGTTAAGAGCATTTTAGAGACTGAAGTCAATAGAATATTTATGAGATCAACTCACTTTGTCTAAAATTTTTTTTTTTTTTGCAAATTTTTCTTAAATGAGCTATTCATATAAGCGCTAC
The DNA here is from genome assembly GCA_963573305.1 of Pyrrhosoma nymphula. Classification (NCBI taxonomy): domain Eukaryota; kingdom Metazoa; phylum Arthropoda; class Insecta; order Odonata; family Coenagrionidae; genus Pyrrhosoma; species Pyrrhosoma nymphula. Next base: position 142,406,098 of record OY754327.1, on the reverse strand, counting down.
AAGTGCATATAAAAATTAACAGATCAGGGCTGGGCAGTTTTTCAAATGGGTATATTTTAAATTCGTATTTGAAATACTGTAAGTATTTGGTATTCCGTCTTTGAAATGCACTTCAAAAAGTATTTGTATTTTGTATTTGAAATACATATTTGAGGAATTTTCACTATGTTAAAATACCCAAAATATTTCTCAGAAATGTATACTAAGTTCCAAAATCCATTTTATGAATTTTGCACCCAGTGCTGCTTAGTTGAACCAAAGTGAATTGATATTAATTTTTAATCGTCATTATATCCAATTTGTACAAATAAGAAAATAGTGACGCAAATGGGCAGATACAGCCTCCTCCATATTGTTACTGTCTGTCCTGGGGCAGAACTCTCGATGAAGAGCATTACATCCCTCCAGAATTGAAGAAAGCATCTCCACCAAAGGGTCACTTAGGTTTGGTCAATGCGCCCGCCGTTGAGTCCATGCCTCAAACCAATAGAATTGTGATTCAACCGATACAATTTTTAATTTAATGTCTGCGATAAACGCTATGCAGATTTGGTGGCGTCACTGAATATTGAAGAACTTGCTAAATCTCTCTTCTGCACGTGAGGGAAATTCAGATAACTCTTAACAAAAGAAATGCGTAATGGTCATTTGTATTCGTCAAAGTTTCTGCATTATGGTGAACAGTAGTTCCTTGATATCGTCGTTTCTTGAGAAATCGCACTATTCATAAAACATCTGAAACTGACAATAACTCCGTGTTGTGTATGGATTCCAAACTCTAGGATTTTATTCCACCTCATAGTCTTCTGAAACAGAATTTCTGTAAACTCCTAATAATTTTTGGGTTGAATGGTCAGCGTATTGTACATACATGATTTTAATTCCGTTCATATTTTCCCAATTCTTATTTCTTGGGGAGGTAAAATTAGAAAAAATATTGTATGAGGGGAAGGGGATGAGACATTGAGCCTGTGGGGTGGTCACTATTGATCATAGTCATGATTGCAATGGCGCAAGGGACCAAATATGCTATATTGATATTAAATATGTCAAAACAATAGCTTTCTTGCACTGGGAATATATATAATGCTTGATTCATCTTCAAACATGCATGGAGCTTAATTTTACGATATTCAAGTGTTTGCAGGTGTCCAGGCAGCCATTTAATTTTATCGCACATGGAGACAGCGGGAAAATCAATACTGAAGAGGATTGATGTAGGTATTAAAAAAAATTATGCAAAATATTTTACCCATTATTTGTAAGGAGAAATGGTTTTAGTGATCTCCCGATGAGATCAGAGCTAGGGGCAGTAAAGTCTTTGTCTGAATTGGGAGTAAGAGGATGTTTGGCATGAGAGTGGCTTGTGTGTTGTTTTGAGATTCGGAACAATCTTACATATTTTGAGAGAGAATATGGGAATGACTATTTCTGATGATGGGTTCCTGCTGATGTTTTGCAGCTTAGCCTGTTCCAGTTATACTTTTTTTATATCTTCCTAAATGTTCACTCATTTGTCACCAGTCTGGCTTCAAACTCGATTCAAAACGAGCTTTATTCGCAAGTAATCAAAGTATTTCCTATGAAGACGCTGAAGGATGTTCTACCCTAGTAGAAGAATTCCATTATCATATTGAATCATGTAAATTAAATCTAATCACCGTTTATTGAAAATCACTCACTCACTCAGAGATGGCTCGATAAACAAAAATCTTATTCTACTCATGAACCCGCTTTTTATGTATTATATATTGTGGTATTCTTATTTATTTTGTTTTCAATGTAAACTCTTAAGGATTTTTATTCTGATTAGAATGTATTTTACTTTTTTGAGATTTTAAAATACAAGTATTTATATTGTGCATTTTGAGTACTCCCTGGAAAAGTATTTTTTCATTATTTCCATAACTATTTTTGAGTATTTTTTATTTCGAATGAATTTTTAGTGTTTTCCCAGCCCTGTAACAGACCAATATTGGTTCTCAATGGCATGAAGATTAAAAAAAACTTGGGACAACATGTATTCAGTGAACATGATATTTTCTGGGTCCTTAAATTCGAGGGGAAAATACTTACCCCGATGGGTATACTTTTCGTATAAAGAGTGAAGGTAACTCCAACATCAATAGGACATTGTGGCTTAATAATCCAAAAAATGTTGAATCTTGGTGCCCAATTAGGTGGCCGTGTTCGATAATCAAGTTCCGTATGGCAAAAAGTACCTGTAAAATTATTTTGTAAAAATTATATCAACTCTTTTTCTAAGCTCCCAGTTCTGTTCTCGCGCATTAACAGGTCAAAATAATGAGTCAGTATGTCACCAAGATGGGGTTAAACAGATTTAATCTTCCAACATTTAGATACCATTCATTTCTTTTAATTCCATTTTTGAACTGGAGACGACATGTTAGCATTACCCTTATATTTTAATAGCATTGGTATGCAAATTTATCCTGAATTCAACCAGAAAAATCAGTTTATAAAATCAAGTTTCACATCATAATTAGAAAGAAATATCAATGATGTCAGAAAGAGTTTCTGGAGATGAAAACTTTTGGCTTCGGAAAATATGTGGTTTTGTTTTAGTGTTTTAACGTTCTAGCGTTATACATCTAAGATTCAGAAAGTGAAATATTTGAATCTCAACATGAATCATTCACTCTCATTCACTTGTAAGGTCCAAAAAAAACTCTTTCTTTCGATTCTCAGCATTTTGAAATTACCACGCATAAGAAAGAATTAGAGAAATCAACTGGAGAAGTTCAATTGGTCACTCATAAACCTAATCAAAATATGGTGGGTTTTGAATTGGGCTTGAGAAAAAACCGTCGAAGATTCAATTGTTTTTATTCGCAATTAATTTCGAATCATTTGAACTAATTGAGCAAGCATATCAAGGAGACAATATTTACATTTTAGCAACAGGAAATAAATATGCTAATTAATATGTAGAGTTTTTACGATAAATATGTTTTCTTCTAAATACCTAGTAGCATTTAAGACCACACTCCAAACAGGCAATGTAATTATGTTACTAGTGTAAATAAAGAACCTCTTAATAAAGCATGTAGATTAATTAATCAAACATAAAAGCGCTACTTATAATTAGAAAAATACTTGAGAGCATGTGAGTTTTGACATGTACAGTAATGTGTCATCGTAATAAGTCAGTAACATGATTTGATTAACCAATCGACTTCTTCTGGTGAAATCTGAATTTCTGATTAGTTTGGTTTACGATTGATGCATAATGTTACCTTTTACGGGCAAAATACTGGACGCGATAAATGCCACAGCGGTAAAGAAATGTAAGTACCAGCTTACCGGCAGACTCAAGTTCTGAAAAATGACAATGAGAAAAATCTATTGATGCATATTCTTTTTAGTATACATCACTTAATTTCAACTTAACTTAGTGGATATTGAGAATCCATAAGGAAAATTAAGCTTTTAGTGAGTATACACAGAGACGTCAATATCTCCTAGGAGGTGAATGCGTAGGTGAAAATAATTTGAGAATGATTATATCGTCAGAAATAATATTCAATATTGTTTATGCTAAAGAAAATTTTGGAAAAGAATATTACCATTGTGTATACGAGTTTTTCTATAGTGAAAATAATGAGATGGAATGAGCTGCTGAATACAATTTCATTGAGTATTTTTTTCAGCGTTAAGTAGTTTATATTTTTTTGTATTTTGCTCAAATGGTAAAACCCGCAATAAGCTGCTTAAAAGTTTCGCAGAATATTGTGATTGTTCAGTTACGTTCAATGTCTCATAATTAGTATGTTAAATTAATTTAAACAAAATAGTACAACTAGATTGGCATTCAGTTCACTACAATCTAAAAATACTAAAGTTTAAGTCCTTAAACTTAATAGAAATTGAGCTTCTTAACATCTCACGCGGGGAAAGCCTCAGACCTTTCACAGAAATTGGAAATGCTTTCTCCATTTCTCATCCATTCGGATTCATGAAAATTTTATAATGAGTTTTAATGATACACCTGAGGAAATTGATGATTATTATAATATTAGGAAAAACATGCAGCAATTTTGTATTGGATTCGTTGCAAAATATTCTAAAAATACGTACACAATGGAGATGATCACGAACTTTTGAATCCATATCACAACGTTGGTCTTTGTAGTTGATGACTCTCTCTGCCAGGTGGAAGTTCTTTATCTGTACTCTTGTGTTGAAGATTTCTTGCTTATGTATCAACGAAATCCCTAGCCAAGCTTGAATTTGCCATTTTGAAATGATCGTCACATCATGTTGCGACGCAAAGCCGTAAATTTACACCCTCGGGAAAGTCAGTTCATGTGGAAAGACTGAATATCGTCGAATTCACTCGTGAAAGTAACTGAAGACGTGAGAAGTTTATTTCGAAACCAAGCATGTTTGAATGATAATGAAATAATGATACCAAACGATATGAGACATTACAAGAAAAAAACTGTTGCGTGATCATCCAGACAGCCTCACGCAACCTTAGAAGTTCTCCACGAAACTCGCCAATCATTGATGGAAATAGGTGCAATTAAGTGTTTTTTACCACAAGCCCTATAATGCCAGGACGGTTTTTGTATTTTTCTTTGCCTTGAACCCTCTTTCAAAATGGTTAGTGATCAGAACTTTCATTTCGATTTTTCAGATTGGTATTGTGTCGCATCTGTGTCATTTGCTTCTGCTATCGGTTAAACAAGTCATGTTACGCAATTGAGGGTAGGCTCGTCTATGTTCACGTTGAATGGGCGTGTGAAAAGAGGCATTTGGCAACAATTCTTGTTTCTTCTAAATACAGAAAATGCGCTTTATGCATACGTTTTGTGCTTTATTTAGTTGCATCAGTGCTTTAAAAACTCATCGGTTGCAGTAACGGTTTGCGATCGGTCACATCAGAATGAGGTTATTATACTAAATTCAACTAAATTGCATCCTTATATTCGACCACCCATAAGAATTAGGTTTACGTATTTGAATCTAGTAAACGTCACTTTGATATAACCAATTGCAATCCCTATAAAATGAAAGGATTTTTAACACTATATTCTGCATCAATCGAGAGATTAGCGTCAGATATTATGCTAACACGTCTTGCTTACATGTATCCGCACATTTTTGGTGGCAGAAATGATGGCTATCGTCGGTATGAGACTCAAAAAGCTCCACACATGTTTTAGATCACAATCAGCTAGATAAGTCAGCAGTCGTTTAGCACAGCATTACAGGTGGGTCCTAATATAATCTATGATATGAACAAATTCTCTGCCTGTCACGTACCTAAACACTGGGTCTGTATAGCCAAGGAAGTTATCAAAATACAGATCTAACATGATAATGCCAATAATAATCCATGTTTTAAACTCAGCAACTCCTGAAACCCATTACTTACACTAATGAAAGAGATCCAACCAATCTGGTGATGGACCGGAAAAGTTTTTCCGAGACTGCCGAATGGTATTAAGACCGGACAGATTTGAGGAGTAGGTATCCTCTATCTTTGAAGACGCTGATGGAATCAACCATAGAAATTCCGGGATAAAGGAGGAGATCAACTGATGGGAAGCCCGAGAAAAGCTGATGATGAATATTGTCCAGGAAAACACCAGATATTTCTGCTTGTAATTGTGATGGCTACTTGAATGAAACACTAGTTAAAATGAGTTAGATTCATGTTTTTTAAATTATTTTGACTAATGACGTTTTCCATATGTTATTTAGAGTACCTATTTACTTGCTGAGGTGGATTTCGAGTTCTTCTGCGTTGGAAGCGCATTTGGCTCAACCTTTCTTTCGTGTTGATGCGAGCATTTTTAAGAGCGATTCACTTTAGAGTACGCTAGCAGCAACTCGAGAGAAACGATGAGCCAAACGTGCTTGCAACGAAGCAAATCATGAAATTCACATCCGCAACTATCAAGAGCTGAGAAAGCTTACTCTCGAAATAAACTATTTACATTTTCACTGGTAATTTCATTTAATTGCTCTGGAATTTCTCTTAATGGAAAGGAAAGGAAAATTTCTCTCTTCCAGAATATTTCACCATCAACTTAAGTTCCACGCTGAGTTTAGCTGTCACTCCTGCTCAATGTACTAATATTCCACACGAGGGAAAAATACCTAGTCAGAACAGTTTTAATTTTAAGTCAGCCTTGCGGTCAGTCTCTAAGCGATAGTTAAATATGGTGTAAAACCTTTAGGTTATCATTCATCAAGAATATACAAACCTACGTCCTGCTTTTATTACTCTCTTTCTCTAAAGACTTCCGTAAACAATCCTCACCCCACTGGCAAAACTCAAGCAGTCTAAATCCAACGGAAAAATTTTAAATCAGTCCCATACCCCATACTATTCCACTCTCTGTACCACATTAAGTTATATTCGCTTGTAGCCACCTAGTCCCAGTCCCAATTCTTCCAGTCAGTAAAAATACTTTCGCTTCCTATAAACTTATCATAAGACGTTCTCAATTCTATTACGATGCCACGAGTTCCCTTATTATCCCTCTTGAGTTTAGCTTAATTTTAACAAACGGCATTTATGCTCAATTTTTCCCGCTGATAATTCTTAAATAAATATGTTAACAATGTGACAATATCCATTATAAATAGTCCAGTGTCATCGTAGACGGTAATTATCTTATTTTAAGTCATGAGAATTGAAGTTCACTTCAAGATATAATTGGACCCTAAGTCATCCTCACAGATGTTTCCAATAAATCCCAAATGTCTTCCCCCGCCAATTTTTTCTAAATATCGACGAGAGTAACTTTTCAATACCATAACCCACCTCAACTACCCAATCCATATTGATATTTTCTCCATAATAAATTGCCATGTTCATCAGCCTCTAACACTGACGTTTTCACTTGAAGTCTACGGCCATGGCCCCGACAAAACAACAATCAATTTTTTTAAATCTGGTTATCCATGCATTATTTTAAAATATCTTGTACACGCGGACGTGATTTCGTGCAACGTTCACTAAAATATTCATGAAAATATTTTCTCACTGGACAGAAATCTTCTTGGATTCCCACGGCAAGGCTTTTTTACCATTTGGATGTGAATCAATATCTTGTATATAATGTGTTTGATTAACCGAAGGCCGGATAATTCAGAGGACTGTATACAACTCGCTTTGCTCAATTTTCTGCAGTTTTAGGCACCACAGAGATCAAAGAAGAAGCCGGAGAGCTTGAACAACATGTAATTTAGAGAATAATATAGCAATGAAAGGTAAAATTTACTTGATCATATCAGATTTAGGACACGTTTTTCTACAGGTAGACAGAATATAAACTAAATGACATTTGAGAAATTTTTCGGTGGAGCCCTGAGACTGCTTTGACGGAAAATAATAAGCGGTCGTCGAGGTCCTTTCGCCACTGGGTGCCATATGAGATGCTGAGTCGAATTTGCGACTCACCAACTCCACGCATGAGAACAGTGGTGCTGATCGATGGATAATTAGACGCCATTTTCCAGTTATATAATTAATAATATAAGATTATCTAATATTTCCAAATCGCATGGCATTGATAAAATAATACATAGGCCCGGAAAAACGGTAAATTCATCATGGGAACCACAGGGTCTGGAAGCGAATTGTGAGATTTATTGTGACAAATAATAAGGAAAGGCTCTTGTGTCCAATGCTCTAGAGCCGATGGGATGGTAGCTATGTTTGGAATTAGAAGAAAATAATTTCTCAAATTATTTGTGGCCATGGTGGCCTGTAACGGCCGTAAACACCAGATAAGGTGCTTTTAAGTTTTTACTGATTTCCTCGAAACTAATTCAACGATTTTTTACTAATTTTTTTTGCAGATAGTTTAAAATCCTAGATTTTCTTATCTTTTATTTCAAACATTGGTTTGGATTAAGTTTTAATTTTAGGGTTTGCTAAATTTTAATGTCCAAAAGAGCTGCCAAAATGAGAGGCTGGTCATTAAACCATTTAACTATCAACTGAAACCATCATGTTTTTCAGATTTTTGGAAGTGGTGAGTCAAATTATGATATGAAAAAAATTATTGAATGATCAGCATATTATTTACTCAGCCCTCTATTGTTATTCAATACATTAAACTACGATATAATGCACTTTCTGTGATTGCTGCTGCAATTATGTTTCATCTATGCTTGTTCTACACACTTCTTAATGACGCATTTTACGGAAAATAAATATTCCTCAACCTGAATTGGTATCAAACATTGCAAAACAAGTGGGTACAAAGAGACGTCACTGGATTTGTAATTTTTTAAGTGGAATTAAAAATTGGTGGGATATATATTTCGAGGAATAAAAGTGAAATTAGTTTTAACAGCGCCTCGGCGGCCCCTTATTTTTATTATCATCCATCAATGCAGACGTCAAACCTACGTCCGTGTCCCGGGCACAACTACACCTGGCTTTTGCTTCTTGGAAAAAAAACTTTGTCTTCCACTTAGCTACCAACTGCGAGCTTTCATTTCCTGATGCTCATCTCCCATTCTCGAAGCCACTCACTCTAAGAATTGACAAGCGTTCACTTCATCTCTCCCCTTCCTTCCCCGTCCCTGATGGGGCTCTCTCTTCACTTGAGGCTGGCAGCAAAGGACGCAGAAGCACTGCAGCTCTCGCCGCCAACACCCTCCCATCACCCTGGTAGCGTTTGATGCGTCGGCGTAATGTTTTTGGACTTGTTCTTATATATTTTAATTTAGTTAGACTTGATGTTCTTAAAACTTTCAAGGAGTTGTTGTTTTGCAAATCGTTGCAATGCTTTGTTTGGCTGGATAGTTGTGAGGGATTTGCCGACGAAGAAGGAAATGAAGATGATTGGGAATATAGGATGAGAGAACAGATGTGTTATGGACTCTTGTAAGAAGGCTGCCGCTGATTTAAATAAATAAAAGAACTGATTATGAACTGGATTAAAAGTGTTCCGACGTTACACTCCCATCTCAAAACTTACCCTCACCCGGACCCTAACTATATCCCTCCATACCTCCGCATAGTCCTCTGGATTTCACTCTCAACACTACTCACTCACTCCATAGTTATTGAATGCCAGTCTAGAGTTCCATATCTCTCCCCCTCTTCAACTGCCATCTACGGGCGCGGTATGGCACTCCGCACCGCCGGCGGTCCAGCTTCAAAATTCGATGAGAATATTTATAAGAGGGCGGCGGGCGCTAGAGGTCAAGATGGGATGCACGATGGGGGCGGGGGGGGGGGGGGAAGAAGATGGGATTTGGGATAGGGGTTGACGGCAGCTGGCCGGTCGATCTTCTCATCCCATGAATGAATGGTACGGCAAACACAAATGTTCGCGAGAGACAAATGGGAGATGCGGGGCGGATTTTAGGCGGATGCGGGGCGGGGTAGTCGCGATTCTCGTTTCATTCAGTCTGTGGACTGGATTAGAAGGTTATTTTCGGATGCATTTCTGCCCGAAAGTGGGCTATTTAAGCCTTTAAGGGTGTTTAATAGAATACTAGGTGAGAAAACTCCTCAAAAAGTATTTCTACTGTCATCTGTTGGGTGTGTTGGTCCCTTTACAGGTGCACAAGTAGGTATACTTACAATGCTGGTCTCCCCTACTTCTTGAATTTAGTCTCCGGTGAGCGTATAGACGGCATAGGAACCAAATTTTAACTTTTTAGATTTTTCCTGCTTGGTTCGTTTTTTTAGAAATGTGACCGAAAACTGAATTAATTTATAATTTTAAGAATGGGTTTGTTAGATCAGATATGTGTAGGCGTGCCAATTTCACTTTCAATTACAAGCCAAGCCTAGCAATGCTTAAAATTGCCTTAGTCTATTGTTTTTACAACAATTATAAGAAAAATAGTAAAAAAAAGTCAATATTAAACACTAATTTATAAAATAACAGTGAGTCGAGTGCTCAATAAGTTATCAGTAAAATCAGAAATAACTCAATCATAAAGACATTCAGGAGATGCTAGGTAATTTGGAAGGGAGGTTACGAGTAACCATCACATGGAAATGTGGGGAAGGGTCACACTGCCCCTCCTCGTTCAAGGGGGAAGGAAATTGAGGGATCCATCGGAGAGAACGACAGGGTGACGTGAAAGTTGTAAAATGCAGTTTTTTCCGCTCGGAAGACAACGCGCTCCGGTGCTGATTTGCTAGTTGAGGTCTCTTACCTTTCGGCCTTACATTCAGTATGTATTGCGTAGGTGTGGGCTCATAGAAAATTCTCAAATTACGGGTTTTCATGAAAAGCAAAAAATAATAAAAAGTCGTACAATTTTGGCGCTCTAGGTGTAAATACTAAGAAAGAGGAGAAAAAAGAATTACGAAGTGGGTCAAAAATGTCCTAATCACTAGGAGATCAGTTGCAGAAGGTGAAAATCTGTCACCGAACTCAATTGCCATCGTGGAGAACGAACGTAATGCAATGCAGCTGCATTTTCATTGTACCCTACTAAACATGATTAAAATATCCGTTGCTTGGTATTCTCCAAAGATTACTTGGTATAATATAAATGGATATTCGTAGATACTCACCATTCAATTGAGCCTACGGGAATGGCTATAGCGGTTATTTATACCTTCTTATAATGCTCAGGACTCAATCAATGAGCATTTTAAAGAATTTGGGTAAATAATAACACTGAAATAAACGGAATCAGAAATTTATTTTAACGTGCCTGTTTCATTACAGCGTCTGTGTGCTGGGTTCAAGTTGAACAATGTAAAGTGCTATTGATTAGATATTTTAGGTACTTTATCAACATTTCAAATCAATTGATGTTGGCACTTTGTTCTTGAGAGTAGAGATGTGCTCGTTTTTACATGTGGAACTCTTTAGAAATCTGAAATGAAAAAAATGCACTTGAGAAATAATATAATCGATTAATAAATGTTATGGATCCAATAATATATTAATATAATACTAGGTTTCGGCAAAACTTTAATGCTTTGCGTGTAGAAATTCTTGGATTTTAAATCAGGTCAGGCTGCATATGATGTTGTAATGGCTTACTCAGCCATCTTCCTCACGGTGAAGTCTAACGGAGTGAATCAAGTTTTGTTGTTACCACTATTGTTGTATGCTACGTTGCCAAGAACGAACTCATTTTGACTTGACTTGACCTGCCTCACCCCGAAGACAATGGCTGAGTTAATGGTGGAAACATTAGTTCCCGACAGCCTGGCTCGAATTGAAACCCGAAAAATTTACATTCAATCCATTCGCACGGTAAATGCTTAGATTATTCTGGTCAAATGGTATATATGCAGCATTTTCACATAAGGAAGGGTCGAGGAATTGAACATTTTTAATTTTTTATTTAATTTTTAACCAAAAAATGAACGAAAGTGAAGATGCTTCACGATTCATGGACATAGTAATATTTGTTTGTAAAATGAAAAATCATGTATCATAAAATTATAACTTATGTGCCTAAATATTTTAAGTTTTATTTTAATCAAATTAGGACATCACAAAATTTGAAATGTTCTGAAATATTTTCCATGAATGTAGTAGTATGACCTCCCTATTGTCATCTCGACAACCTCAGAGATAGATAAAATAAATACTCACTCTTTACCAGGGTAATACCCTAGATTTGTAATCTCCAGCTTTGCTAGGGAAAGATCCTTCACGCACATTAAGCAAACATCCATGCTTAAAAGGTTTGGATTCCACTTCCAAGTTACTTCGGCCTTTGCTACTTTTCCCGCGTTCATCGGCGAAAATCCGAGGAAGTTGTACGCAGTACCGTTGTACATTTTCCTTGGCCCGCTAAAAACATTGCCCATGAAAGTAGTGAGAGAGATATTAATAATAATTACATACAAATATTATTTAGACCTTTGGTTGGCATCCATGTTACCATGAGAACTGACATAAGCATTAGTGCCAATAAAAGCATTTATAAAATATTGCAAATACGTTTAAAATTGTAATTTTGAGCTTAAAGTATGAAACAGGTTATGCTCTCTTTTATTGGATTCAAACTTCTACACAAGAATTTATATTTATCAGTCATAAACTACTCTGTTATGCTCATGTTCACTTTTCATGAAGTGATGAACTGCATAACAAAGAAATAATTTAAGTGAGGTGTAGAATCAATGCTTCTCGGGTTTCCAACCGGGTAAGAGTTGTCTAACGTTTCGAGGTCCGACACAACCCTCGTCATCAAGAATGCTTATCAGCATGTCTTATCATCATCAGCATCCCTGATGTCGAACACCCTGTCGGACTTCAAAGCGTTGGGCAATATGGATCCTCTCACCCGGTTGGAAACCCGAAAAGCCTTGACTCAACAGATTCACCGGGAAAGGACCAGATCTTAAGAGAGGTGTACCTATGTGGCTCTAAGAAATTCACTTTTGTCCTATTAAAGTTCTTTTTCTTGCCTCAGTAGTGTGCCACGCCTTCAATTGGATACCTGATTCTCTTAATAAGAACAAATGTATAAACCATCCATGCGAGAAAAATATGAAAAGTAGTTACGTCTCTGTAAAGTCCACTTCTTTTGCAAATTCCTTGTCCCCATAAGCACTGACGAATAGGTTTCCCACTGCTGGTATCTTTCCTTTATAGTCAGCAGGAAGCAATGCGTTCATGGCATAGTGGTACCCTGGAAATTTGAAAAATATTACAAGTTGTTACGATGAATCCGAGAAATACGATTATTAATTCAAGTTTAATGTGGCAAGAGGTTTGCATGTTTATGTATAAAACAAGGTTAAGGTGACATAACATTGTCGAAGTATAATCTCCTGAATTTCCATACCCTTATGGAATAGAATAAATAGCCTTTGCTTGAATGATCATCAAGGTTTTAGAGATGATATGGTCACTACAGAAATACGATAAATGCTACTCTATGAGTGATGGGGTGTAGTTCCTCGAGTAATCAGCGTAGGTTCAAGGGCGTTAACGAAATTGGCCTCTTTTTAAATAGTTTGAGATGATTTCTTTTAATCCTACCGCATATAATTTTGAATAGCTTCTTAATCCACGTTTATTCGCGTTTTAACTCAATGAATAAATACATTGCAATTAATTTTTTTCCTAAAGTAATGTGCACTTTATGGCACAAGACTAACTTTATGACCCCTACCGTGCACTCAGGTCACGATTTGTGGTAATATATGCTTTTCTTCATTATTTATTTTGGAGCTGCTGTCTGAGAGAACGCATTCTTAATTGAACTAAAATGTCACCTCACTTTAATCCATTTTTTACTAAACACCGGCTTAGCACCGACCGTAATTTCACTCATAATTTCACCAATTTAATTATGAATGGTAAGCTTTCTTCCCTTGCGTGCTATTAACCGGCTGATATAATATCATTTTTCGTGATAAAATCTAAATGTCACTGTGACCTTCCATGCCAAGTTTTGACGTGTGGTGTTTTACTTAGTTCTATTACCTTATTTGCTAAGCTGATTGTAATCAACTTTTGCATGCATGTTGAATCATGAAGATTCAATTTTTTTGTCACCTAGGAAATATATTATTTGCTGAGATTTTGGAAACAGGAATGCAAACTCCTACGCGTTTGTAATTATTTCATAATAAAAGCATAGGATTTACAATAATTTTCTGCCCTTGCAGTAAATTTGAACACATGGCCACAAATTTTTTGTAGCACATGAATGGATATGCTTTAATGATTTAGGCTTTGAATTATCTTATAACATGAGAATTTACCGCAAAAAGGACTTTCAGAGTTTGTTTTCAAGAAGAATTTTCTCGGCTTTGTCATGGGCTCATCCTTTCCAGGATATTTGTCAGCATCCAATCCCATCAGTGCACATTTCTTTCCTTCCTCTCCACAGGAAGTGCAGCTGCCCTGTAATTAGTCAGAAAATAGCCATGTAACTTCCAAATTTGTCGACACTTTCTAAAGTATGAATAGCCATAAGCTGTATTGAAATAAATGCGGGACGTCTTGCCAGAAACTTTCTTAAATATTGTCACGTGATTTTGCAGGATTTTTTTCAATGTTCAAAGTGAGAGGAGCGTTTTTACAGCACCTGGCCATTAAGACAACCGCTATCACTTAAATACGTATGTCCTGAAATGTATTGAAGTTAGTGAAGACAAAGAGCGTAGGAAATTTTGAATATTAAAGAATAATGATGAGACCGGTAGTTGAATTTTCATTGTATGGATTTTCATTTCCCAATTTTACTAAGTTCATTTTATGGTTGCATCGCTTGTGCATTCACTCCAGTTTGAAAGGGCAACTTACGTTCAAGAAATTGTCGTAGGAATCGCAGAGGAACGCGGTGAAGGGACATGGGGGATTGGAATCGTCACCGTCACCGGCCTCAGCCTTGAAAAATGGTGAGGACGTGATGGACTCGAGGAAGAGGAGCTCGGATCGACTGTGCGAGCAAGACGGAGCCTCTCCCATAGCATCCATCATCTCCGTGATGTCCATTTTGAGGGGTACACTGCAACCGGGTTGTCTGTTGCCTCCGTTTGGGAAGAAGTCCACGTGTCCGATGGCCTCCTCGATGCCAAAGCCTTCACATAAAATGCATTAACGGTGTTGTTAATAAGAGAAAGCTCGAAATTTCTTTTGTTTCAATTTAGTATTTAATTCTTTTTACATACTGCTGCATATGATTTGATTTTTTTGATTTACCACTGAGATCATGTTTTTTTAAACATTTTATCCCAATACTTATTGATGGTTGGAAGATATGATAACATTGACTGATCATTTACTCGGTGAGCGCAGCACTGATGATCATTATAACGCAATTAACTGATTCCCAGATCCATGTTCTCTATTTTACTCCATAGTGTGAAGAATTTTAGCTATAAAATGATAATTTTTATGTAGCCTAAAAAACTTCATGTATTTTGGTCACCTTTTACTTTGGAATTTCACTAAAAGTTGTATGCCCTTCTGAATTGGAAAATTTGTAAATTCTTCCATGAACCAAATTCATGCTTCTAATTTTCATATTCCTTTCTTTGAGAAAATTGTATTTGAGGGTAAAAAAGAGGCATAATTCTAATCTAACCTAATTAGATAAGTAGCTTGAAGCAAATACCATGGAGGCTTTTACCTACAAATTCTGCATCAGTGTGGATGATATCCACAAATTTGGCGTCCGAAATGTCCAGGCGTACATAGGTTGGCATGTCTGTGAACCAAGGACCAGCTGGATCCAATCCTGTAAGCATGCAAAGCGTTGTATTTTAAGGTAACTTTTAATTAATTGCAAGATCACCTCAGAAAAGTATTCGTGCTGGTTATTAAAACGGAAAAATGTTTAGCTCGACATTGGAAAAATTCACCTTAGAGAGTTTGGTTATCATGGGATTATAATTATCCATAGGTAGTTTATTCATTTCTGAAATGTAAAGTTTAGTGGTTATTAAAACCAGGAAACTATGTACTAAACATTTTATAAATAAATACTAACATGCGAAAAATGTTACCTGTAATTCTTCCCAACCCTTCAATTCTTTCTCCGGCATATCCTGCAGTGTGGGCGCCCAGACTATGTCCTATCAGATGGAAGTCGTCTGCAGACCCTCCTTTGGTTTTCTAGTTCATTACATATAATGAGAACCATGTTTCATCATAGTTGAACCTCGTCAGCATAACTGTGGCTTTCAAGTTTCAATAAGAATAAACAACCTATTTCCTTTTGAAATTTGCAATTTATGTGTAATAATAATGCTCATGAAACACGCAAAAGTGAATGCAGTAAATGACATTACGTTTTCAAAATCCAAAGTAAATCTGAGAAAACTGCTAGGTTATTTAAATTCTCCCTTTCTTTCATTCTTTTGAAAATACTGACGTTCCGGTTGAGGTATCATTTGTGAAATTGCTATGGGGCGTCGGTGAATTTTTTATTTACAGTTTCACATTTCAATCCGAATGACGAATATAGCTCAATGAACTGTTGGGATTGAGCCACATTCCATTGAAGGAGGGTAATTCGTAATGATGCTCATCTAACTTACCAGTAATGCATTAGCCAGGTATGCAATTTCTAGTCCAACCACCCTCGTGTTGACAGCTGCTTGGTTATATGGTATCCCTGCGCCCTTGGACCAATCCACCGTGATGATATTAGCATTCATACGCTTCAAAAGTGCCTCCATTATGCCCTAAAATTTGGTAAGTGGAATGAACCTCCAATATTATCGAGGAACGAAAGAAAGCATCAAATAGTATATTAGCTCTAATCTTTACAATACTGACCAGAACCCAATCTGCTTCGGCACTGCCAAGGAAGCCATGAATGATGAACTTGGTTTTTCTGTTCCCTTTGTAGAATGTGGTGGCTACCTCTTCTTCTTCGTTCGCTTCAATCACCTCCTATTATAAACAGTAGCAACTTAAGTAAATTAAAAATGGACTATGCATGTAAGCACTATGTACCACTGGGGAGTAAGAGCACGAACCAGTAGGAACATGTAAATAAATAGCATTCAATTATACGTCAAAATTACTAAAATGATTGGAACAGCACAAGTGCTTAGCTAAACATGAATTATTCTTATTATTGCAGCATGGCCTATGTTCATTCAATCTTCATTTCATATTACGACCAGTTTTTTTATGTATTGCACACCACATTGATCACACAATTTGACATACCCCATTTTTTCTAATTTATTATATTGTTCTTTTGAATTATTTTACAATTGACGAGCAATTATAAAACCTTATATAATTATTAATTATAAAACAAAACTGATCCATGTCGTTATAAACAATTTTCCTCAATTTTTAGGAAAAAGTTCCAACAAAATTACAGACCAGTGGCTTGGTTTTACAGAATCAATGTATATGAGGCAAAATGTAGAATTGCCTCCATACTCAGAGGTAAAATTAATGTGTAACATAAAGAATCCAAAAATAGCTACAAAAACATCTAATTATCGTAAATTACCAGTCCATGATCACAATTTATCATCCATATACCGATACCAATGAAAAAATAAATTTCGTGAGTGGGTTTTTTGAGTCAAATAGTCTGAATTCCAGATTATCCATGAAAATAATCAGGCAAAATTGGTGAGAAAGGAGAGTGGGGAAGTCTTCCCATAACACCAGAAGTAATTTTGTTATGAAGTATGGAACTTTTACCAGTATTTCTTTGTCTTCTAGATGGATGTATATCGTTTCCACAATGTCAGTGCAAATACTCTTTCATAGTAATGCAATGTATTTATAAACTTATCTCTACTCCCTCTCTGAGTGTTAATCGGGAAATAAAAGAAACAAATAATTCTCCCTGTGCGTATTAGACACTGTTTGCCCCAATTGTAGACTAATTTTGCCTTGACATGCAAATTTATGATGAAAACTTCAATGTAGAAAATGTTGCCTTTGAAGTCTTTAGTCCTGCGTTTACTTGGCAAATTGACTATGAGTGGGCACCTTTGTAAGACAAATCATGGAATATCCCACGGACGGTAACTTTCTGCACATTAAGTATCTATTATTATAGGCATCTTGAGAATGACTTTTTCCATCAAAATCTAAGATAAACTTACACCACCCATGTTTTCCCTTGTATAGAGTCTAAATGTAACTCCAATTTGTTCCGGAGTTTGAGATTGGAAGTTCATTGGTCTATGGATGACGCTATACCAGTTATCCGTTGTATTCAGGCATCCCACTCTTTTAAAACACATTTCATCGGGCTCTGAAAAAAAATGTAAATGAATTATCCTTTAAATACTGCTCTTCAAGATAATATGGATACACTTTTGTCAAAATTTTTATAATTGCATATACTTAAATTATATATCTACACTATCAAGTCACGATTATGGGTTATATGGTTATGCTTTTATTAGCAGCGTGTTTTATGGGACTTCAATGCAAACGCTAAAGGTATCGACAGGAATTGAACATTTACGAATCATTTTTGTTGTGACACAGTTTTTCTCAGTCTAAAGTCTCTAAAAATAAATTTTTCCCATTGGTTCAATCTCCCTTCTGTATGTTAAGGTAAAAATTAACTTACCCTTACTGAAGAACCCCGCCCTCGCATCTTCTCTGGCATCTATTGTAGCACATAATACTCCGGGCGTAATGAGCACCAGAGTGGTAGCTAAGCATCTCCACAAATGTGATGGCATCGTGTTGATCTGAAAACGAGTCAAATGAATATGAATCCTATCCAGAGTCTTACAATTTCTTATGATTTCGTAGCAGAAGTTGAAGGCAACCATGACATAGGTAGTAGTTATTTTATAATCCATTTTCTCTCAAAGGTTTCTATGTTTATGACCAAGAGCCTGAGAGAAGTATCTGCGGATCATCTCGTTTGATCTTTAATCTAATCGGCATTATTAAAAAGTAGCATTTCACACTCACGTGAATAGAAATATGAGATGTGGTAACTCAATTTGGAGCATAATTTTAGGAAAAAAAAGTGAATGGATTTGTTGAGTTAATTTCCACGCCACCGGAACTGAAAGTCTTTTTAATTGCTAAACGCAATACTGCTTTATGATACTTTGATCGTGAAATAATGTTTTTTGAATGTGTCTTATGATGATTTCCTATAAGGTTTCATTGTGAACAACGAGCTCTCATCTAAGATTCATGCGCGACTAACTGGGTCCATAATTTGTGATTCTTTCTAATTATTTAATGTCATCATCTGCAGTTCAATTAAAATTTTCTTCCGTAAAATGAGCCAAAATAATCCGAATTTTCCATATTTCTTATTCCAGAAATTACATCTGAAATCGATTTGAATATGGTGGTGGCATCGAGTAGTACGGCTATTTTAATGAGACACAAGTCACTTTCTGGAAAAAAATAAAACGAAATTTGAGGGTTTTATAGAATATTGGTAAGTCACAAACCATTTTTAATTGATAAAACGAAAGCACATATCGTCATGGTATTCTATTCAATACAAAATAATTTTAGTTGACACATATGATGATTGATTGAGGTAAGAACGACGTTATTAACGGTTACTTAGGCTGAAAACAATGATAAAAAAGGCATACCAAAGTTTTCGGCTATTACCATCTATACGCCATTAAATGACTTATCAGCTTCCTGTTCTGATTGGCTAGCGGTGAAGGCATTGTTTTTTTAAATGAAAAGGAATTTCTCATTCATACTCATACTTTTTAATCCAAGCATTTAAATCCAATCCAATAACATTTAAAGGTTTTAAAGTATAGCCTGTAAAGTATAGTATCATGTATATAGATATGCATAAAGTAACTGACTGCCTGCGTCAAAATGACAGGCGTAATGACCACCGCTCGCTGCGAAGGGGCCGTGATTTTAGCTCGTTTAACCTTTATTAATATAGCCGGGAGACTACGCAGTGGTGGACCCAAAATTTATCTTTCTCAAATCAAAATATCTGACTCACCAACTGTCGTTTACCGCAATTAGTTAAAAACTAGATTCTATTTTTAAATTTATCTACTATGTTTGCTTATACACCATATTTCTATGTATACATCATTCTAAGTATTGATTGAATGTCACAAAAATGTTTAATGTTCAATTACGGACGTAGTCGACTCTTGCAAAAAGTTTATTAAAAACAGTTCAAATTGAAGGTCTGTTGATGATAACGAATTGAAAAAAAATGTATGTCATACTTTACCTTCGATTCTCTGTAGTGGAAGCAGCGTCACTCTCAAGTGTGGCTGTGGATTCGCAGAGACCACTTATGCACCAAATCTGGAATCTATTGGCTGAGTGTTGCTCTGGATTCAGGAAAGGCCTCTTATATACTCATTCCGAATCTCTCTATCGGTTGAAATGCACAGTCAGGTAATGTTTGTCAACATTACGCAAGTAATCCGTAATGCTCATTGAAGGCATTCAATACGCACATTTTGTTTGAGAGCTAACAAATCTTTCCAAACAAACACAGGTGCACATAGGGCATATGCAGGCCTGCATTTCTAAATAGGCACAACTAGCTGCAACCGAAAACAATCACAGTTACAGATCTGGATTGCGGACTGCTATTGATTGCCGCATTTGATATATTTGACATCCTCTCTACGTTAGCCGTCTGCAAACGTAATCGTTGCATGTGATGATAGTTACCAAGGAAAAACTCGGATTTACTGTTAAATTTGAGTGAACAGGCTCATGAAGTTTTTGTGACGAAAGAGGTGACAAGAGAAGTTAATTGTACAGTCATTTAGCACTGTGATATGTAATGCCTTATACAGTTATAGGTTTATGACGGACTCAGTAGATTGGGGCTAATTTATTTATTATAGCGTAAATATCCTATCACAGGAAGAATACTGCTCAGTGTAGTTAATTTAAAATGCGACCAAATTGATGGACAGTTGGGTTTTTAGCACTTTAATTTTTGTTTAGAAAAAATAGTACTTTTTATTTTCATAGTTGAGATATATTTACACTTATAGCCAAGACTGTAAGCTACCCAGAATTCATGTGTGAACCCTTGCATCCAAGAACTCTGGCAAACCTTATTTAATGATAATAATTTTATCATATTCATGAAAAATTGTAGTTGTTGAGATATTTGAATGGGTAAATATTAAATATTTGGGATCAAATTAGCGTAAAATTTTCTGTTTAGTCGACAAACACATACGCTGAAATGTCTTGCATAAGTCGGATTTCATATATGCTAGACAATTGTAGATATGATTTTTCCTTCAAGAAACGCCTATTATTATTGTTTGAGTAGGCATCTTAAATTCAAAGTACTTCTATTCTAGAAAGAACTCAATTCTACAACTAATACTTCAGCAAAAAAATTAAAAGTCCAATCATAACAAAATAGAAGACGATGAATAAAATATGTCGGCCAATTATGAGGGATACTGAAATGGAAACTTAGGAATTAATAAATCAGTTTTCTATACTGTGTGGAGAGCAAGAGTCAGCCATTATTCGGGTAAGTGACTGCAAATCATGATTATGCCAATTGTTGAATTCGGATTCAAGGTAAAATTCCTCCCTGGATTTCCAACCAACTACGCCATGGCAACGCACTGAAGAAGCATGGAAGCATTTCTTAAAAGGTCTACATTGGGGGCATTACTTGATTTCACAGGTTTTGACTATGTTCTAGTACATTAAAAAGTAGTTATAGTTCACTAAATATGCATCACAAGCTTCTGCACAATATCCAGTCAAAGGTTGCGGAATAAAATGCATGGTACAAATATTCGTTTTTCTCGCGTACTAATTGCGATAAAAATTATTCGCTCACAGAAAAGCCTATACCAGTGAACTTTTGGAAGTGATTGCGCCTGTAACGTGGGATTATATTTTGAAAGTTTAAAATAAAAAATATAATCATGTAGGAAGTACATACTAACGATTGAACTCGCCGGGGGGATTTGCTGGAGTCCCTTTTTTTGTCCAGAACAGTCATTTTGTGAACTTGCAGGCCGAGTCTCCATAATCTCCAGCTAATTCCTAGGAAACATTTTGTTTCCGTCGCGACTGTGTGAGTCAAAAAAATACTAATTTCCACATTTTTTATAATTTTTCTAAAAATCCTGCTTTCACTGATGCAATGCGTTACCTATAGAAACCCAAAAGTAAGGTACAAAATATGCAGATTATTCCACGAATGTATTTTACATGAGCACTTTTTTCCAGCCATAGGAGACGACTGTAGCGCCATTTCCTATGAATTACCACATTTTGACTTCAATTACGGCATTAATTCTTCAATAACTAGAAAAATAAGGTGGTAAGATGCCTGTATTTTATTTTCATTCAATTTCTCTGGATTATTTCCTTCTTAGAGACAGTTTTCCACGAAAATGGCATTTGTATTTTATGGAAAAATACTATTTTCCCCCGTGTCTCTCTCATTCCCCCATTGAACACCATGTAATTTCAAGTTCAATTATAGAATAAAATAGCATGGAAAGGTGTTATTTTGTTGTTCATATCAGATAGATGGCAACTTTTTCTGCAAGTAGACAGAATATGAATAAAATGACATTTAAGTCATTTTACGGTGGAACCAACTTAAACATTCTCAGAACCCTATTTTAATCGATTGTTTCCTTCTTTTTTATTATTTAAGCTTGTTCTTGAAAGAAAAGATGCCAAATAGTGAACCCGTTTGTGGATAGAGAGTTTTAGAAGCCGCCAAGCACCATTACAAATGAACATTTTCAAAGCGAGACACGCAGGTCTTGTGATGGAAAGGTTTTCTTCATTAAAAGAGCCTTGTTTTAAGCAAAAGACATCGAAAAGTTATGTCCAATACCAATTTCTCGTTTTTCATTGAACGTATCCAGGTAATCGTATTTTATCCATAGTCTCCTATGTTTTCTCACTACTTTCTTCCACTTCTTCTCAACTACTGTGCGCTCAACTATTGAGTATCAGAGGGAGCCCTATAAGTTAATTTTTTCACGCCAGTGTGTTTCGTGCTTTCTATTATTTTCTTCCTTCGATATTAAAGACTATATTAATCATTTTGCAATCAGTCTAATTTTCATCATTCATCTTAAGTACTCCTTTTTCCTTGTTACAAATATTCCCTTATCGGAGCTTCAACGTAGAAAAGAAGTAAAAAGTTATTCAGCCTTTGGTATCCACTCAACGTTTCCGCGTGTTGTTCAAGACGTTGGTTTCTTCAGTTGACTCAATGAATTTAATAAACCTTAATAAAATAATAATTTGTAGCAATGGTAAATATGAATTTTAATAGTGATTAAAAATTTCAATATTTGTGTAACATATACCAAGTCATATAAAAGTCAAGCATTTGGAAAAATATTTGACATAATAGTTCATGACTCACAACTCTTTCTAAGTAAATATTTAAAAAAATAGTGCTAATCACTTTCATAAATTTCAAAGAGTAAACATAACGTATCAATTAATTATCATCGATATTTTCCATTTTCTACGGAATGTTAAAGTAAACTGATTCAATATAACTCCCAAATGGAATTCGTTGTTTTCAACCTATATCTCTGTAGTAGGCGGAAACGTGGAACAAGTTACCACGATAACTTTTGGGACTACATTTTTACGATGAGTTACTGGATTTCCTTTCGTAAAAATGATGGAGGAATGTATTCCGCTGTACTTATTTATCATTTCGTCAAAAGATAGAGGGAAGTCAAAAATCCCATTTATTTCAAATTCTCCTAATATAGATTCTGCTGTAAAAGCTTGTAATAGAAAAAATAATGAGGATTCCCTAACTTTTTTGCATGAATACTTATCAATTTTTAAATAGGGCAATATTTTGCCACATAGGCCACTTTGATGGTCTATCTAGTGGAGCATAATTTGACTCCATTTAAATATGAATCCACTCCAAATGATTCCAGGGCCTTGGTCGTCTTCATCCACGATCTCCTCTTTCTTCAGCAGGCCATTCTACAGGGGGTCTGGTCCTTCATTTAGCTTTTCTTTGTATTTCTTTCATCTTTTGTCTAACTCTTCTTCCTCAGTCATCGTCTCCCTGTTCTCATATTTGATGTTCTGTGTCTGTGTCCCTCTTCCCATTAACTTACGGCGACATGCATTTATATACATTTCCCTTCTTCATGTTGCCCTCGCTTTCCTTGAAGCAGCTTTCAGTCCACTATTCCTTTACCTTCTTGGATCCCCCTCTTACATGGTACCCTAGTCTGCTGTATTCGACTGTGCCATATTCGTTTCAGTTCCTTTATTTTCTTCTTTTGTCAATAAGATCTAAATCATTAATCATAGCCGCCTTTTCTATGGCCGCTGAACAATTTATCATTATTTATCCATCGATTATTGTGGTGAATCTTCGTCTGTTTTGTTTTTCTTGCCGTTTTTTCATTACCCAGCTTGGTTCGTTCTCCATACTTTCTACCTTTTTTGTACTATAGATTGCTAACTTTTTTATTTTATTTTTATTTTTTTCATCTACGCCGAAAAAAGCTCGCAATGGCTTCTTACATCGGGTCATGTAACATTAATAATAGACGAACACAAACACCCATGTCCTGGATGGAGAAAAATCCACCCAGGTGGGAATCGAACCCGCGACCCTCGGATTGGCAGGCAAGGGCCGTCGCCACCGGAGCCGACTTTTGCTAGCTATATTGTAGTCGTAGTTTTATAATTGTGCCACGATGGATCTTGAATTGCCTTACTTGGTTCCGAATCCTCTCCATGACAAGTACGTAGTCGTTAGGTCCAGGATGGATCTTGAGTTTTCTTACTTGTATCTATTACCTTTCTCTGACGAGTAGGTAGTGCATTTGGTTGATCACTCTCTGTTCATCTTCGGGCATCTTCTATAATTACAGTTAATTGAGAATGTTTTCACAAATAAGTGGGCCTCATTGTATCCTAATAATGACTCTGAATACAGCAATGAACAACGTGGGTGGTAATTTTCTGAGTGACAAAACTAGAAATAAATGCTAAGGCACGGCTTCAATAATTGTATTCTTTACTTTTTCGTGGTGCAGCAAAAATACGCTGACGCTATGTGTAATTCCACTAATATAAAGAAGTTTTTTTGATTGCTTCGTAATTAGATGGTCAACGAAAAACTGCTTCTTTGAACTCTCAGATATAAATGAGATAATCTAGAGAAAAGGTTTTTGGATTAATTTAAATTTTCGTCTATTGAATTCCATTTCAAAATAGGGATATTGCGGGCGTTGAGACGAAGAGAAAGTGTTAATGAGACAAAGACCGGAACGGAAGTAAGGCTAATTCTTCGTTGTGAGAGGCAACTATACAAATTTCAAATCACAATTTTATCCCGTTTTACTATGGAAATGACATTCTTAGAGTAAATAAGCTCTGCTCTGCTTATGATCATTGAATCGTCAGTTCTGCTCTTCAATGCCACACAGTCATGAGAAGTATCAGTTAAACGTACATTAAGCAAGAATGCAATATTTGGTAGTCTCAAATGGCATTCAAATTCTTCTCATACTTTATTTATTTAATGTTGTGACATGATAACTGGCATTTCTGTCTTGCAATGCGTATCAAAGCCAAGACAGCAGATGACGAGACAGCGGAGCTTTGGCCCTCGTCCATTTGAATTCATAGAGCCCAGATTCGGCAATTTTCTTCCATCTGTCTTGGACGGAACCATGAAAAACCTTGTTCCATGAGAATTTTTTTTCTTTTCAGACGCCCACATTTCTATGGCAGTTTCTGTGATCACGTTACCTGTTCAAAATTCATAAGTGTATCGTCATATTTGGTACCATAGTTCCCTGGTGAATTCAATCTTATCGACTTTGATAAATTAGCAGTTATTTACCGCCACTGATGTAAAAATGGAGGAACTTAAAAGGAAATGCGTGAAAGAGTAAGGGTAAATGTTTTCAGTGCGTATCTCGTCAGGCTAGATATAAAATACAAATACTAATAGATCAATAGCATTTTAATGCTAAATAAGGGGAAATACATTAACAAGTCATGGAGGCCTTTTGATAGCCTAACGTACACATTTCCAAATATATGCTTCCAGAATAAGAAAGAGCGCTTAAAATTTTAGCTAATGTCATTTTGCTTGAAAAATGTCAATTAGTTTATTTGACCATTTTGTCATCTGAAGACGATGTCACATATTTTTTTATTTAAAAACCCCATTCCACCTAGTATTTTTTCTCTCAAGTAGAATATATTACTACTTATATTATTATTATTACTTATATATTACTAGTAATATATAAAATTACAAATATGACTGACTGACTGACTCACTCACTCACTCACTCACTCATTGATACGAATTCCTAGGCATTTCTAATCGAGCTAGAAGGTTGACATTTTCAGAATAGTGTTGAAAAATGGTATCAAGTCAGGAAAAAATCGAAAATTCCAATATTTTTCATTGGTTTTGAGTCCAGATAGGATTTTTTATATTAATGGGTTTCAATGGCAAAAACGAATAATTTCCGTGTAGCGTAATTTTCTTTCATTCATTAAAATATGAAATAATTGAGAGAGAAGTTTCATTTTTCGACCAAAATAAGGCCAATGTATCAAATAAGTAATTCAACTTTTCCAAACGATTTTTGTCTATCGATCGATAAACTGAATTATTTGTTTAAAGTTTAAAGGCAAAATGTATGCAAATTTTGATTTTTTTTCATTGTTATTGCTAGGCAATTTTTCCATTGTTTCCGAGACTTGCAGTACCTTATTAACTGGCTATAAAGGATGCAGTTAAAGGAATTAAAGATTCTCGGTGCGTATTTCAATCGCTTTTAACGATATTATGCCTTCGATCTACACGATTTCAACTGTTTTATGATGATATACATAACTTACGGTCGTTTATAACCCTGTATTCTTGCAACCTATCATAGTTTTGATATTGTCCTCCACTCGCTCATTGCCTAAGGCATCCGTTGTGATTGCACAGCATTCATCCGTTGTATTTCTGAAACAAACCCTTCCACCTTATCCTGGGTTTCCATCTCTCTATTTTTCCGGGGAACTTAAATCCTTACTCCTCCTTTCCTAGTGGGGAATTTACTGTCCAAAATATGGTCAAAGAACGTTCAGTGGATACTATTGAAACAATCAAAGGTTATCATCGAAAGAGGTTTAATAAACGTTCAAATGGAACTCATAGATCGTTCAAAGAATATTCAATTGAATACTTCATGGATTACTCAAAGAATGTTCAGCGTCAATGATTCTCTAAATGT
The DNA here is from genome assembly GCA_963573305.1 of Pyrrhosoma nymphula. NCBI lineage: Eukaryota > Metazoa > Arthropoda > Insecta > Odonata > Coenagrionidae > Pyrrhosoma > Pyrrhosoma nymphula. The sequence goes on along the minus strand of OY754327.1, from coordinate 142,379,463 downwards.
AAAAAATAGTTTCACCTCCGTAGGCTACTATCATAGAACCATAATTTATATAAAGAATATATATAAAGAAAAATCTTGCTTTGATTTGTATATTTGACTTCAAGGTTTAGGTCGACAGGTCCAGTACGCTGTGCGGGTGGCGGCCGGTCCGGCGCGTGGTGTAACCTAAGGAAATCCCATTTTGTGGCTTAGCTCTCTTGATGTTGTAGGCGTTGTTTCGTTTTTCATATCAAACGCTTATGATAAATTAATCTTTCGTCTCGTGCACTAGAGATTCACTAGTTAGTCCAGCGAATATAAATCTGGCTTTACTAAAATACTTTCAGTGAAGCTCTATTTTCATGAGTAACATTCTGAGAGCTGCAACGGTAGCGAATGTGCGTGATAGTGGAACATATATGATTTTCAAATAGTTTTTAATTATTCCTGAATTGTAAAGTTCCTTAAATAGGCAGGCCACCCTTTCGACCGCAAAGCGGTCTGCTCACAGGCCTCTCATAGCACAATTATTCACAAATACTTTTGCTGCCACCGCGCTACCCGCAATAGAAAGTGCTACCAAAAAGGGCAGTGCCATGCCACAGTTTTATTGCCTTCGAACGAGAAAAACCCAACTTTTTCTCAATGCATAAGGAATTATTTCTACTCTGGCCACCGGTCGCGAATATTGTCACTTAACGCGTGTTAAATTCTTTGAAAAATACGAACAAGGATTAGGACCTCCTCGACACAAACTATGTTGCAGTTACTTTTCAGTACCACTAGTTCGAACTGTCATTGTCATTTGACGGGAGATACTGGCGGGAGGGGTTCCTTTCAAGCTACCCCCTTTCAGTATTCATGATTAGGCGACCTCCCTTCAATTCAATTCCCTTCAAACGAGGGTCGAGTGGCGTTGAGTTGTAAATCTGTTTGAACGATTGAGTTGCTTTTATATATTGTGAGTGTGATTATCGTTCGCCAATCCTTGCAAGTGCTTTGTGTGTGATGTGTTGTGTGTCGACAAATCCAGTGATGATGTTACAAAAGTGACAAAAAAACGAATATTGTCTCTTTTAGCAGCAAGTAAGGAAAGGAGGGACAACAATTTATTGCCACCCACCTACGTAGCTTGAAATCTCTCCTAGTTCGTGCCATAAAAAACTGCACCAGAGCACAAAGCATTAAGTCGGAGTTGCAGAGGCAGGTTGTATCAACATCATCTGAACCAACTGAAATGGTGAGCTCAAGGTCTTCACCAACAAAATTTCGATTTTAAGTATCACTGCTTTCTCTGAGCAGACTCTGTAGAGAACGAGAAAAAGAAGGCTCTGAAAAGGCGGAGAGTAATGTATAACGCTCGAACATTAGCTATTATACAACAAACGTGTATGAAGGCTGGTATTGCAAAGAAATGACAAGTGGAGTGAAGAAGTTGTTGGTCACCAGTCCTCTATAAATGAGTTAGGCGCCGAGGAAGCTATTTACGATGGTGAATGCCGTGTGGATTTAATTAGGCCTCATCTATATCTGAGTAAAGAAACCAAATCTGATAGCAACATTCCAGAGGAATGGAAGATATGAATAGTGTGTCTCCGTCTCTTATATACATCCTGTAAGTGTTCTTGAAAAACACAGAGTCGAGGAAACGAGAAAAAATGTGTTCCTTTTGCAACCGCATAATCTATGTGTATCGACTTCGGACGTATCTGTCCTCATTATTGACCAGCCTCTCCCTCCTACTACACCAGATTTAGATTTGCATCTAAAAACGTGGTTAACCGTCTCGCAAATTAGGGATTTTGTTCATCTTACTATGAAGTCCAAGATTTAGAAATGTTCTTTATGGTTCATGCTAAACCAGTCTTCAAAACACGATCATTCAATCAATTTGTTTTTGACCATGCTGATTTTAATGCATTTACCATTGACGGTCTGAATAATTTCCACACTATAGGTGATGGTTTTGAGGGAAGTGAACCCCCCTTTGTGATACCCCTTTTTTCGGCCACGAGCCGCCACTGAATTCACTCCTATGTAATTTGTTCTTCCGGTGCTCATATCAGATTTATAAATAAGATATAACCATAGAAAAATGGTATAGAGTGATTTGCGGTTTTCTTACGAAATTCCGGAATTTCCCCAGAAATTTCAAACTGCTGTAACGTTTGACCAGTTAATAATAATTGATAAAATATTAAATGATATTCCACCGATTACTATGAGCAGTACAATGGCCGTAGTAGTATCTTATTTGTGGACCATATACTGTAGAGTACGAAAACAGCTTGCCAAACTTCCTCGTAGAAAGTTGAAAAAATTAATTGATGCTAACTTTTTTCGATTTGGTGCGGCAGCATGTGCTTTAACATGCAAGCACATAGAGTGAAAAAAGTGAGTACTAATAAGCCTACTGTATATTTTGTTCATTACTCACGATTTATTACCATTTATGTTTATCAACACAGCATTCAGCTGTATTTATAATATACAACCCTAGAAAAACGGGAAAGAGCGATTTGCGATTTTCTTACGAAATTGCGGAATATACCTATGCATTTCAAATTGCTTTAACTATTGGCCAGTTAATGATAGAATATTAAATCATGTCTCATTTTAAAGGCAATGTTATTTTCTACAACTATACTTTGGAAACCTTTGCTTTAAAACTAAAGGCTGGGCCGCTAGAAGGAAAAGTTTGTCAAAAAACGCGAGGAAATTAGCGTTTTAAAATGTTTGACAATTTTGGCCAGAAAATATCTCGATAACTATGAGGAATAGAAAATAAAGTATGAGAAAATATTTTGTAGTAAATTTTGTCAGATTTTATTTAAAAATCAGTAATATTTTCGCTACCACGCACCGTTTTCAAGATATAAGCGAAAAACAAAATAAAAGACCTTCTGCGCCCCCCCCCCCTCCAACCCGCACACCACCTAGGCCCAGGGACTTTTAGTATGTTTACCTCCTATCAATCCCAAACATATCCTTGAAGGTTGGTCTCTGTCCTCATCCATGTCCTCTACAACCTCTTCATTAACTGGACTATAAGCATAAGTGTCTTATAAATGAGATTAATTTCCATTACGCAAGTCATCCTTTATGTGTAGTTATGTTTCTTAGATGTATACGTCCAGAATAAGGAAGAGAGCTTAAAATTTTAGCTATTGCTCTTTTGCTTGAAAAATTTCAATTAGTCTAGTTGATCATTTTATCATCCTATAACGATGTCACATATTTTCTATTAAAAAAACCCATTCTCTCACGTAGAATATGATATTACGATTATAATATCAAGTGTAGCCTATTTACATTACCGCTCCGTCAGTCATTATCATCTTCTAGATAAGGATTAATTCATAGCTTTGTATGTTGATGTGTACTGTAAAAGCCACGGCTAGTACCAGGGTCTTTCCCTTCAACTTACTTCCAACAAAGTTATTTTACTTATTATATTTATTCACCAATGCTAATTGGGTAGTAGTCTGAGATCATTGGCTTTAAAATTAACACTGATATCCACCATTTATTGCAAATAAACAAACATTGAGAAGTGTTCTGAAATTCCGATTGGCCGTTACATTGCAACTCCGTCATTATTCTTATTTGAAATGGATTTTGATCTAACTTCTATGAAATTACATTTTCCTGATGCATTCATACACTTTTTCATAATTTCCATATACTTATGCTGCTTGCTGCAATACATACGTTTATTCATGAGTAAAGAAAGCATCAAGTTGAATTGTCAGTAATTCGTTTGTCACATATGAAATTGGGTTGACTATATAACCAATGAAAATATTAAAATGTGAGGAGTTGCTAGTTATCCAGCCAAACCCGATGGTAAAAGTTTTGAAAGAAACGAAATTTATGCAGAAAGATTGATGATCATGGCTGGCGAAATACAACCCTCGGTATGGAGCAGTGAAGCGAATTAAAATGTATTAATTACATGCGAGGAGTACTAACTGCTTTGATGAGTATTTTTACCGTACTAAATGAAGACTTTTTAATATATACAAATCGTCGTAATGGCATGGGATATGTCATGCGTGCTTCTGCTTTGAACTTCGATGACCAAAGTTCAGTAGTCCTATTAATAATAGTCTAATTATGAAGTTAACTTGGTGACGTGATAGAGAGGACATTCACAGTGATTGGATAATGGCATGATAAGTTTCTGACGGAGCACTAATAAAAATGAAATGTTTAAGCTGAACAGTTTCGCAATGTATGTCTATTATTCGAATCTCTTCACTGATTACCAGTTAAACTGATTGCTACATCGGTGTATTCAGTTAAATAGGTTACATTCATATAAAGTGTAATAACCTCCTGGTTTGTTGTTTTTAATTAAACTAATAACATTTTCATTTATATAGTAGACCGTTTTAGCGGCTACACAGAAATCTGGTTTCAGGAACCAGCCCTTGCACTTGCGTGCAAATCGCAGGAATTTAACTCCAAACATCAACCTAACACATAACATATAACACATAACATGTAACATATAACGTTTTTGTGATAGGTTTTGAGAGTGCCGTGAAAAGAAGCATTTTTGCCTGCATAAATCTATAGATATGCATATGGCGTGGAGGCAATTACTCGGAACTCCAAATTATTATGTATTAATTAAATCCCATCTCAGAAAACCGACGACGTAAGGATGTTTGAACTACCCTGAAGCTATCCTTATTTAGATTAATGACCTCGCAATGTTAACAGAATATATCTGTCAACTTCTCTCATCTTGTTAAAACTTTCGTCAAGCAGTCTTTCCTTGAATACAAGTCAAAATTCCCCGCGGACTCGATGCCAAGTAATTATTAGCCAACGGAAAATTACAGAGTCAAAACAATGCTATGGTAGTAGGGTAAGAAACTTTTTACCTAAATTTTTCATCCGTCAAAAAATAAACTGCTTTTTATCCTTGGACCCATTTTTTGACGCCAAGAGTAACACATTGCTCACGGTGCGATGATCTACTTTAGCAAATGCTAATTCATAGTTGAAATTCGGCCTTTAAATGAACAAAAGCTTTAAGTTTTATGTATTTATGCAGGATTAATTACTGGAGTCTGGGATAAAATTTTGTAACCGATTACGACCAATCAATTTGTAAGGAAATTCCTATCGAAATGATAAAATACTCTTATCAGTGACAACCACGGATCACGGACTCTAGCCGAAGTTTGTGGCAGAAGAACCGAACTGAGTTGCTGCTAGCATATATGACTGGGTAATATCAAGGTTTTAAACTGTCATTGATAAATTATTATTATTATTTTTCCATTTTTAACACCTCCCTTGAGAGAAAACTATGTTGGCCCAGAAAAGGTTATGTGATAATGAAAACCAAACCATTGCCTTTGAACCTGGCAACTGCTCATTTATATTTTAAACATACTTCACTACTTCATTAGGTACATTTATGTATTTTATTAATATCGATTATTTTTTTATTCAAAATTATATAGCATGAAGTATCCACTCATTTTGAAAATGGTGAACATAGACTGGGATTGTCGGGTTGCTTAAGAGACTTAGTTAGTTACTGACTCCAAGTCTATTATCTAAATTTACGTCATTCACATCCTTGTTCACATCCATGACGATTTTATACTTTCTCAGCAAGAAAGCAAAGAGCAGCAATAAGTAGGACTACTCCGAGTTTTCAAGAAGAATTCCCTTTTTCCACAACTTGAACTGGGGTTCCAAATGTACTGGTCGGCATCTAGTCCCATGGTGGCGAAACTTGAGGGGTCCAGTATGTTTCCTGTGCAACGCCCCTGTAAATAAATGAGTTATTACTGCTCACAATTCGAATAAGCAAATAAGCTAATAATAATACGTATGTTCTGCAGAACACAGAGGCGGAGAACTAAATGTTACGAATTGCTGGCTGATGATGCCCAGGGCAATTCTTCCATGAAGAAGTTAACATGTAGATATTTTTGTAAAGGCAAATGAGGCAACAAGTCATCGTTTAATTAAGCCATAAGCACTCGCGAGCAGTGAATAAGATTCGAATTAGAGGGGTTGTTAACTGGGGGTAAAAATGCATGCCTATTTCCTCAAAATGCACACCTTTTGAGAAATTTTATCGAATATTATAAAAGTGCTTTCAGTAAAAGGTAATATACCTCGAACTCAACACAGCAACTTTAAAGCTTCAACTTAAGAACCTATTATCCAACCGTTTTTCCAAAATTTTATATATCAACTCAATGCACATTACTTTTTAATTTCATGAGGTGGGAAATAACACCAAGCAATAAAAGAGGAGTGACAGAGTAGTGTATCCAGAGTTTCTATATGACAACATAAACTATTGACAATTTTCCAATCATTGCAATTGCACAAATGATGTGGTACGCAGTCAAGAGCACGGGTGCGAAGAAACACCGAAGAGGGTGAAATTCGCCATGAAAAAAGTCATTTGAATTGACCGGGATTCGAACCCTGATTTTCCAAATGCCGATCGGGTGTGATAGTCTACTCAACAACTTGTTGGCATAAACTCCCGCTGAAATTCACCTTGAATTCAAAGAAATTCTTAAGAAAAATTGGTGTGTAACTGGCTAACACACCTGACCGGCAATTGAGAGATCCGGGTTCGAAATCCGGGATCCGTCCAAGTCAAATGATTTTTTTCATGACGAATTTCACCGTCTTTGGTATACACTATTAACTTAATTATCATAAACATATTTATTGACAACTATATGTGGCGGTAAAATTTGATGAACGTGCTGCTAATCTGAAGAAGCTTATGATACATATCCATCGTAGACGAACAAAAAAGTCATTCCGTATTTTGAATGTAATTCTTGTAGAGAAAGTATTACTTCTTGCCTTCCTGCCCTTCTGAGTAAATTTTAGAAACGTTTTGAGAGCATTTTTGGGTGGGAATGGAATAGAGTTGGCATGGCATATGGTCCATGCTAGGACAGCAAAGAATATTATACTTATTTCTATGAGTGAATTGATGAGTTTTGGTGAAATTTTGTGTACATAAATGTGAGATTTTCTTTTCACTCTCAAAGTTATGCAAAGTGCCCGTTGTGTTTTGAAATGAATTTTTTTGAATTCGAACACATTTGGATCACCATTGAAATTTATTCCGGATATTAGTTAGGTTTAATTGTAATGAAATAGATACCACTTTTAGAGTTTTTAAAGTAATTAAAAGTAAAAGAGGAGGGTTTATAAATATTTCACGGCAGAATCGTGAAAAATTATGGCAGATTTCCTGATACACACTTTTTAAATTTGCGAAACAATATTTCTACAGCCATAGCTACTGATTTTATGACACTTATTATAAAGTAGTAACTATTTACTGTTAACCATCAATCCGATCCGTCGCCAATTTTTGCTCAGCCTATGATTCTAAGGGACCATAATCATTCATCAATTACTGTTATTAAGCATGATGTTAATTAGCCAAACGAAATAGTTAAAACATATAAAGGCCATATTTTTATTCGCTTAAACAGTAGAAAAGTACTCACAGTAAACTGCCACTCGAATGGTCTGCAGGTGGCTGAGGTGAAAGTGCAAAATAGTGGAGGGTTAATGGACTCAACGAAATATTCGGTGGAACGATAGTGACTGCACTTGTCCACTTGACCGAAGAATACCGGAGGACATCCAGGTTGATTATAACCACCATTGGGATAAAAATCCAAATGTCCAATGGCTATTTTTATACCTGTGGTAATAGCATTGGAATGATACATAAATTCATAACTGTCTAGAATTTTTCATTGAATAAACTCATAAAAATTCTATCTTAGCATGCTTTAATTTATTGCTCTATTCATTTTTCTTAACTTAGAGATACATAAAACTGAAAATTTTAGCGTTGATATGGGTTTTATAATCCACAATCATCAAACTTTATAAACAATAAATATGATAATGTATCATTAGTGAAAAATCGAACTCTGATTTAAAGAATAAAATAAAGCCATGTTTTGATATTGTTATGGATGATAGTTTGGAAGGCTGGGTAAATGGATTGTTTTATCAATGAGATTTGAAGTCAAGAATTTTTCGTGAATTGTTAATCGGATTAAAGTTGTTTCAGATTTTTGGCAATTTCTGTGATGAGTAAGTCCTATTCGACAAACTTGTATGTATTTTGGGATGTATTCGCATGTGGCTTATCGCTGCATCATGCAGAGTTTCCAATTAAATTTTCACAATCTTCCCCTGAGCTTGCGATAGCTTGCAGAAAAAGTCCATCTTTTCTTACATCAAACTTCTGGGTCGTAAATTCTAAGTCTCTTTGTTATATCAACTCCTAAGTTCCAAACTTAGTTGAGTTATTCCAATCCTATCCCATTCGTTCAACACGAGAGCACTATTAGAATTACATTCATAATCAAAATCCCATCTAAGATTTTTTCATTATTTAATAGGTTTTTTAATTTTTTGTGTCCATTTACCTATTATTTATTTCTGAATTCATTACATCCTTAATCAAAATCCCCTTTAAGATTTTTTCATTACTCAATAGGCTTTTTACTTTTTATGTACATTTCCCTATTATTTCTTTCTGCATTAAATATGTTGCTTTAAAACTTTCTCTCCGGGAAATGAAAGAAATAATTTTCTCTACAGTCTACTATCTAGTACATTGAATAAAAACAAAATATGATTAATGCAATACTATGATTTACTTGGCAAGAACTCAATTGGTTTAAGATAAAAAAAAATTATTGTAAAAATTATAAAAGTAACAACACCGGCGTCAATTTTATTGAACTCCCCCCCTCCCCTATGTCAACAATTGTCAAACTTCTTCAAACCCCTCCCTCCCTATTTTGTTGACATAATTAATGGACGTCCCCCTAGTTGATACTCTCAAAGAATAAAATACCGTGTTTACAGCCTTGCTGCCATACCTCCACATATAGTTGAATTGTGTCTTCAATTTGCATTTTTTGAATACTCGCGGTAAACTCAAAAATGTTACACTATAGTGTTTGAAGATTGGCCAACAAATAGGTGGGCATGTCCGAAAAACATAGCTCTTCTGTTTGTGATGGTGTCTGATATGTTTTCTTAGGATTATACATTATATAGGATTAATAAGAAAGGAAATTGTCAAAATTTAAGTCGATTGGCCACCCACCAAACACCAAACACTCTAGCAACGAATTATACGTAAAAAGATCTGTGGCCGTGGTTCCAATGCAACTTCCGCTCTCATTGTCTCGAAATAGGTCTGGGTGGACCGGGCCCTGGACGACCGGTTTGCGACTTCGTCGTTTCCTCAATTATAGGACTCGTTTTAGCAAACACCCAAAATGAAATGTTTCGCGTTCCGTCTTTTGCCCCTTAGCCTATTAATGACTCTGGGTTCGGAAGCTGCCCATTTCCCATACCCTTTTTTCCTATACTTGTTTTCCTTCCTATTCCCGCTGCTCTTCCACGCCTTCGGTCAAAAGCGAAAGCTCGCATACCGAGGCGAGGGGTGGTGCCCTACGCGGAGGAACCGCTAACCCACTATCTAGAAATAGGAGGTGAACATTTCCGCTGTATCTTTCGGAAATAAAATATAGCAGGGTACAATGTCAAAAAAATGAGTTTGATTAACCTAAATATCAAAAAAAGATTCTCTTAGATACTCAAATTTATGTCATCAGAGAGGGAAGTTGACTTACGCAGCAAAAGTCTTAGTTTTTTCTCCATTCAAATGAATCCGATGTAGACCATTCCACTCCACCCGTCCACATACCCTCCAAGTATAAATTTCTTTATCCTCAGTTTCTCTTCCATCAATAGATGAGCTAATCAACACCCATTCATCTCCTCCTACCCTTGCCGATGTGGCTCTATAGTGATGGAGCACCAAACACCGACTGAATGCGTTTCGTACATTGCAAACCATGTTTTTACTTTATTTTTTTGCAGTTTGTATGAGATCGATGTAGGTATTATCACGCAGTGTGTTAAACCGTATAATATTAAAATTTATAATATAATAAAAACACGTTCACATACAAAGTAAACAAATGGGAAGTTAAATCAGAGCAACCAAAGGAGAAACAATATAGACCGAAGTGGTCGGAAGAACGAAAACAAGCCCACTCGGAAAGAATGAAAGCCTATTGGAGCAACAAGAAGAACCCGAAGAAATCTTGATTGAGTTGTTTGCTTAACGTCTTCCATTATTGGGAGAATACGCTAATAATAATAATAATAAAAACATGTTATACTATTTGGAGGGGTATCTTAGATAGTTAGATATCTTAATTTAAAAAAAATATAAGTAGGTAACTATATTTTACATTGGATCCTAATGAGGAATGAACTGAGTTCCAATTAGGGGGCGCAGCATAAGCACAATATCTCACAATGGATTTAAATTCCACATCTTCGACCATTAGTGCCGTTAGATGCCCATTAGTGCCCTTAGATACCCATTAGATGATAACCCTCACCAAGGAAAGTAGTCTCCGTGTGGATGATGTCCACGAATTTCGCGTCGGTGCAGTCCAATCGCCCGGAGTCCCGGATGCTCACGTCCTGCAATATTGGCGTGAACAGAGGCGCAGCAGGATCCAAACCTAAAATTAATGGATCAAGTATCAATAAAATTGCCTAAATATCTTTAATGTTTACAGTTGGGGATATAGAATTTTAGTTCGGTCAAAATCTCTGGACCTAGTGAAGTCTTCCCGCATTTTATCGTCGTGTGAGTGCTTCAGTGGGAGGTTGCTTAAGGCAACAGAAATTCTAATCCAGCGGAAAACCCGTGGAGGTCTCACTCGAATCATTCGCTAGCATAACATCATAACCTTATGCTCTCTGGTTTGTTTTCCAATCGTATTCATTTTTATTTCTCAGCGTTAAGTGGTGGTCGTTAATTTCAGCATAGTGCTAAAATGCAAGAATGATAACTTAGGCACATCGTTTTGCAGAGTGCTTTGAACAAGCGTCACATTTAGTTTCTCAGTAATGTACTACATTGGTTTTATGACCTGTACATTACCAGTAATTCGTCGTAGTCCGGGTATCCTTTCCCCAGCGAAGCCGGCGGCGTGAGCACCGAGACTAAATCCAATTATGTGGAATTTATCAGAGGTACTGCGTAGAGTTTTCTGAAAATGAACAAACACGTTAATTCTTATACTCGATGGTTTCAGTCTTAACCTTGCGGAAATTCATAGTTATTCGAAGTTAATAATGATACTTTGTGAATAATATTCACATGCATTACACGTTCTAAGATACTAATGCTGGTTAATATAGAATTTTATTTCAAGCGAAAAACAATTCAAGGGGGATGATGCTAATTCATGAAGGGGTGAGATGCTAGTATTTATGATGAGAAACTTTTGATAACATAGGCCTATTACAGTCCAGTTCATTTGTAACCACCTGCTCATACCACCTACATATTTGTAACCACCTGTTCATAAACTGAGAGGGTGAGACTTGTAACTAGTTTTTATTTCAGTGTTGGACTCTTTTCAATTTTGTTTACTCCCATATTTGGTTTAGACGATACTACATATATGGTTTTATATAATAGGGTTATGTAATATTAACACACCTATGAGTCTGAACTATCCACATCAAACTTTCATCTTATTCATAAATCAGAAAACTACTGTCAGATGCTTTTTTTATTCAGTGACTTTTAAAACCGGTCTATTCCTAGCTCTTTTATTGAACCAAATTGCTACGGTGCATATATGTGAGAATATCTATTTAAATCTTAAAGAATAAAATTACTTACTATAATTGTCTGTATCAACAAGGCAGTTTCTAATCCAACGATCACAGTATTTGGAGCTGCAATAAAGTATTCGCCGCTTGCTCCCATTTTCCAGTCCACCAAGATCACATTAGCGTCCATCTTTAGAAGGAAAGCATTCTTGGAGCCCTATATTTAATTAAGAAGGGAAATAAAATTGTCACACCAATCAACCGTAAAGTTAGTGAAAACAGTCACTGGGAACGATTAAAACCATTTCCAATTTATCTAACTTACCGTAACCCAGTCTTCTGCACTATTGCCACGCCAACCATGTATTATGACTTTTGTTTCCTTATTTGCGCCGAAAAAAATGCTGTTCATATTGTTATTGATCACACTTATCGCTTCCTGATGGATAATTAATGCATACATTACTTACAATGTGGTAGGGCAAGAAATAACAAATTTTAACAATCAAACGACCCAAGTTCTTTGAAAATATCCAGTTCTTTCATAATTTCTGATGATCGCTGGTTTCAGAATGATAGAATTACCTTTAACCCTTCCTTGGCCAAGGGTATTTAAACTACCCCAATGGTTTTTATTTTATTATTATTCAGCACGATGAAGTAGAAAATGGAAACGGTCCTAGGTACTCGTTTCTAATACTCAAACGTGTATGAATATACTATATACAAGAGAATTTTAATCGTAATTTTCAAAATATTTTGTGTTAAACTTCTGGGGTAGGTAGACTACCCCAGAAGTTTAACACCTCTTGGGCTACTGCGGATCAAATTTGAATTCCACTTTTTTCTGCTATGGCCTTTAATTGATATAATTTGGGCTCCTTCATATGCGTAAAAAGTAATAAATGTTATACGGATCTTTGTGATGCTAGTTGGAACCTCGGAAAGATAAACCACCCAGTTTTAGCTACGCTGACAACAGTCTTTACATTCATTGTTGCAAAATGATGAACAGAAATGCAATTTTCCACTGGATAATTAAATTTATTCCGACCTAGGTTTCAATGTACTATACATCGCCATCAGGTACAAAATACAAGACAAGTCGAGTATAAAATACACAAGCTTGGAGAGGAGGAGGTGGGGTTGGGAGGTTTTGATACACACCCGAGTGACATATAAAGGTAAATATGATATATTTTGCAATCTCATGAAAATTATCGAAGCTCCAATAATAAGCATACTGATATCATATCTTGCATATTATAGCATGGCTTCTCGAGGATTTTCGGATAAAGAGACTGAATTACTTCTTTTTGAAGATGAATGCAGCAACTTAGATTTGAGTGACGATGGTGAGAATAAACCTGCGATTGAAAGTACCTCTAAAACTGTAGAGGAAGATGCCGTGGAAGAAGAGGAGGAATGCTGTGATGAATTTGATTGATAATCTGAATCAGAAGACGAGGAAAGAATTTTAGAAGCTGAAGAAGAATTTTCTCGGCAAAGTCAGGACGGAAATGGAACAGAAAACCGTATTACGTCGGTTGCAGAATGTTAAGAAACAGTGTCAATGCAAAATATGGGTACTGATGGGTAAACATGGGTAAACTGAAAGTAATTCGGCAATTGAAAGTTTAAAGGATGCATATTTATTGTTTCTGACTCCAGATATATTAGAAATCATGTGTGTTGAGACAAACAGAGAAGCAGTTAGAGTGTACCCGAACTACAATCACAATCAACCTAATAGTGAAATGAAATGGAAAAACATGACCCAGACAGAGTTACCTACTTGCTTTTTTTTGGCATTATCATTGCTGCCGGAAAATTTCAAAGGTGTAAAAGCACGCTAAGTAATCTGTGGAATCAAGTGCAGGGCTTTCTTTGTTCCTTTCTTTAGTGCTGTAATGTCAAGATAAATGGTAAAAAGCATTATTAGATTTATACGGTTTCACGATAAATTCACTTGAACACATGGAATAGAAAATTCATGCGACAAGTTGGAGGTTATAAGAGCTGTCGTCGGTATGTTTAGGTCAGCTTGCGTGAAAAATGTTTCTCCAAATGTGCATATAACAATACACGAACGACTATCAACATTTCGTGGTGTCTCTTCCATGTTTATATAAAATCCAAATCAGGACGTAATGGGATAAAAAATTGGTAATAGGCCGATTCAAAATCTGCTTACATTTTGATTGCACCAGTTTACATAGGGAAATGTGGAAATATTCGAGAGGTGAATCAAAGGCAGCGTGTAGTTCTCGACTTGGTGAAACCATATATTGGAAGTAGAAGAGAGGTCACAGTGGATAACTTTTGTATGTAATTGTCTTTTGCTGAATGTCTTCTGCAAAAGAATCTGATCCTACTTAGAACAATGAGGTTGAATTAATCAAATATGCCCAAAGAGTTTCTCCCAAATAAAATTACGCGTTTTTAACACATACATTTTTTCAGAAGGGGGAGGGGGGGTCACAAAAACCGGGTCCCTCTGTACGTGCAGCGGCAAGGGCCCCTGAGCACCCACGCCGCCCCTGCTTAGCACCCATATGACACAAGGTAATTTTTGCTCCTCGCAGCTCTCAGTTCTTGGTTCTTCATTCTACAACAATCATTCTTTTCTTACCACCACATCCTTTTAATCTTCATCAAAGTTACTATGTTTGAAAATAAATTAGTAAAATAAAGAACGGCTTTCTGAAAGATATTTCAAACATAAAGAAAAACTTACCCCGAAAGGATTGTATCTAGTGTAAAGAGTGAAGGTAACTCCAACCACATTTGGACACTGTGGTGCTAGTACTGAAAAAATATTGACCGTTGGCTGCCAAAGAGGCGGCCGTGTTTGAAGATCAAGTGTGTCATAGCAGGACAAACCTGAAAAAATTATTTTGCATAAATGATATCATCCATTTTTTCTATATCTCCTCATTGCCATTCACCCGCAGTAACAGAATACTACAACTACAGTCTAAGACTAATTTTTTCTTCCTATTCACGATATAACTTCAACAAAAACGGACCAAGATTCATTTTCACCGCAAAACACTTAATTTATGATCCTTTTCCTCTCACAATTCTCTTTCTCACGCTCCCTCCCTTAGTTATGGCTATCCCTATGGTGTTGGACTCACTCGAGGTATTTCACATGGTTTCAAGTACGTCCATCTGCCCAGTTTCAATAAAATAATTAATTAAATAAAAACATTTTTTTTAATATACCGCGTTTCTAAAACGGACTAAAAAGTATAAAATTATTTTCCCTGGTCCCTTCTAAATTTTTGAGGGTGAATTTTTAGTGGCTATGGAGATATTTATAAGACTTGAAGAGAAAATCGTGGGGCGTAGGCCAACCATGATAATTAAGGAGGAGTAAAGGAACCAGGTGTCGTTGAGCAAACTCCCACAGTTAATACCATTTGCAATGCAATGAAATTGCTTGTGAATTCATCCGGATTATCTACTTCTATTATCTACTGCCTGCACCCACGTTTTTCTCTTCAAGTCTTACAAATATCCATATACTAGTGACTAAAAATTCACCCTCAAAAATTTATAAAAGCCCAGGGAAAATTATTTTATACGTTTTAGTCCGTTTTAAAAACGTGGTATATTAAAAAAATTCTTCTTATTTAAATATTTTCTGCTTTTTAGTTTTATACCCGGGGGAAAGTTTCCAATCGATTTTATACATCTTGATGAGACTCTGATAGGGACACATAGGAAATTCCTGATGTACTTATTTCAAATTCTGTTCAGCTGACAATGTGTGGAATTGAAATAAATAATTAATCGTTATTAATTAATTAATTGTTATAACATGTAGCTAACATTGCATTGTCATCCGCTAATGGTTAAAATTACAAGCTTCTACTAGCACATTAGGAAATATGTTAATTAATTAATTGGTAATTAATTAATCAATTAATTGTTATAATAGATATATAATATTCCATAGTCACCAACTTCTGAGGTATGGTTAAAATTTCAAGTCTCTAACTGATCGGGAAGTTAGCTTAAACTCGGTTGCAATATTCCATCCGGACAGACAGACATGACGGAAACCGAATATGTTAATTAATTAATCAATTCATTGTTATAATAGATGGGTAATATTGCATTGTCATCCACTTCTGATATATGATTAAAATTTCAAGTATCTAGATGATCGAGAAGTTTGTTTAAACTCGGGTACACCCGGACAGACAGACATGACGGAAACCGAACTAATATAAACGTGGTAATAAAATAATATACACGAATTAATCTTCCTAGTATGAATTACTTGGCTGGAAAAGGAAATAGTAACCTATGATTACGGTAGTTTATCAATACAACGTTAAGCGTAATACTATTGCTTTGAGAGCTTCATAATTCGGGAATTAAGATTTTTTTAAATCAGTTTCAATGCCTGCTTGAATATTTTTATCCATTAAGTAAGGGCAAGCATAATTACAAATGGATTATCACCAGCTCGTTTTTTAAATTACATTTTTTTGGAATCCCGATCTTACTGTAATCTCGTAATATTTTTCCTTGGATTTCATTATTGTAAGCGCATTACTTAATCATAAATTATAAACGAAATTATTTGATGATTGATCTGTCTGCTGGTGGATTATAAGGTCCGTTGTCAATCAAATTGTAATTTCACGAAAACAGTGTTTTTTCACGCGTAGAATAAGTCAAACTGCGTAGAACTGTCAAATAAAATTCATGTTCAACTTCTTAAAATAATAAGACGATTTAAGTTTAAATAGGATTCAGGTATTAGGTCAGTTACTCGAATAAAATGAGACACAGTACCGTAGGTATGAAAAATTCAGTAATGTAGAACATTGCTGATAATTTTTCAATGATAACTAAAATCACCAGCGAGATTTGGAATTTAACATCTTAAGTATACTAATGAACGTCATGGGGCAATATTTTAAGTAGAATTAAGCATGGAACTCATTTTAAAATTATAGTTATCATTAAAATCACTCATTAATACCCGTTATCGAGTAATGAATATGTTACCTCTTGCTGGAAAAATGTTGCACACGATAAGTACGACAGCTGCATTGCAAATGATGTTCCTTCTTATACGTAGACTTATATGCTGAAATAGAATTTCTAGTATTAAACTTTCAGCATACTATGCAAAACTAATTGCAAACATTCTTTTTTAAATTTCAAACTATAACAATTTTCCAATATTAGTTCATCGCAAACGTTTGGAGCGGAATCAAAGGTTGAGAATCGACAATGGAAATTAAGCTTGCTTGTGTACGATAGCAATTTTATGGTCTTGCTAGTACCCGCTTCGAACTTCTATCCAGCAGAATAAAACCTTTACCTAAGCCACCAGAAAATACTTTTGTTACACTTCATAATATCTCTAATACCAGGAAACGGTTCTTAAAGAAGACCAGGAAACCAGGAGTTATACAAAGAAATGGAAAATATATCTGAAATCATGAGAGAAAGAAGTGTTATGTTTTTTTAATACATCTACCGAATTGACTTGGAAAGGCTAAAAATATATAATTTTCAATGATTCGAGAATAGAATAACCAGGGCAAGCTAATTTCAGGAGGTACAAAGGGACATGCAACAAATGAGATTGCAGGAAACAGAGATGTGCAATAAGAAAACATTCAAATCTAGATTTGAGGCCACTGATGGTGTCCGAGGAAGAACGAAAACTAGGACTCAAAAACCGTAGACAGGTGGAAAGAGCAAATCAAAGAGTGAGAGAATGAAAGACTATTGAGCGAAGATCAATGTTGGAAAATGCCGATGCGAATTAACGTGGTTCAGAGTTGGCCGAAAAAAATAAGAAGAAAATGAAGAAACTATATGTCCAGATAAAGAAATGGGGGTAATTCAGTAGCCTAACTGTTGAAACTTAATTTGGTTCATGCATTTTTTAAGTTTGGAAACTATGCAAATATATCATTAAATCAAAGTATTATCAAAGAATCTGGAATTAGCGGTTAAATACAATTTAATTTGATGATGTATACAGTTCGAAAATAGAAAAACGCGGCTGAATGGTTGGGCTCCAAACGTAATCATTGAGATAGTACAATGTGACACTAACAGCTTGAGCCCTAAAAATCAACTTAATTATGTGTATTTAGTTCTAGACACAGAGCCTGAAAGATCAGTTGCATTTTAAAAGTAATTGTCCAACGTATTTTCGCTGTGTTCATAACATTGATGATAAATGAGGTTGTCAACTTCTATGTTCACAAAATTATTAACTATTTTTCCGGGAGAGACTAAATTCCTGGAGAGTTATTTCAACTTTATATTTACAAACTAAAAGTAAAAATGTAAAGTGTACCAACTTTGAAACCCATAGCAGAAGATTCTTACGTGGCCCAGTCTTGAGATACGATCTTTCACTCTGCCGAGAAATTCTTCATCGGCACCGTTGCACACTGCTGTCTAATATTAAGCAGAGTTGTCGGAAAGAAGTCTTTTTGTTAAGTTGCATGTCATGTCATGACGCAATGCAAGCCTTAAGTGCAAGTGCTTGTGTAATTCAAATCGTAAATAAAGATTTCATCACTTTAATAGGACTCCCAAAGATGCCTCAATGCATTTGTAATTCTTTGTACACTGCAAAAACTTGGGAAAATAACCAAATAGCATTACAAAATTGATTATCTTATCTCGTTTCAGTAATAGGGGTATGTCGTTAGAGTAATCCTCACGCAAAGTTTGAGGACATTTACCGCGCTTGATGATTATTCATGGTAATTGGTGCGATTAAATATTTAATTTAAAATTCAAGTAAGAGCCCTATGACCTTGCCTGCCATTTGCATTCGTTTCTTTGATAAATCTTCCTAAAAAACACACGTATTCCGCTTAGACCTTGACTGACTGATTGGTGTGGCATACAATAACCTGATTACAACAACTTCGATTACTTTATGCATTCACCGACGATATACTGATATGACGAGTTTTCCAGCGTCATTATCCTATTTATAGAAAACATGAAACGCTAAACAGAATTTCAATGTCACTCTTTGCTTTTTTACTCACTTTTGTGAGTGGCCAGTTTATATAGTACTTATTGTTGTGTTGGGTGCCTTCTTACTGGCCCGTGGACTCTCGAATGCTATTCAATATAGGTTTCCACGAGTTACTTAGAGAGTACCCCGAGTCTCTGTTGGTGCTATTTTCAGTGTGCCGTATCTCTATATCTTCCTAGGCCAATCTCTCCCCAAATGTATCCTCTTGGCAGTGAAATTACATCTTTTCCCAATGAATGGGATGGTCTAGGCTACGGACGTAGAATTAAGGTCTAGGCCAATGCTATGTAGCGGAACTGCGGATTTTTCAGGTAGGCTCCGCATAAAGTGCCTTAATTCTAATAACAATAGTCCTGTTGGTCTCCCTCACGTATACCTGTTCAAATTCACACCAAATCTGATAGACTCCTGGAGTCATTAGGCCGTAGGGATCCTTCGCACGCAATAGTTGGTCCCTTAGCTTAGTGCAAGCTCGGGAAAATGTTTCAATGTCGCCTCTCTTAAGGATATATGAGATTTTCACCGAAGCCGTTGGTATATAAGTCCTGCCCTTGCTAGAGGTTTTTGTCGCTCCTCTTTTTTGCGAGGGTCTCGAGGAAAAAAAGGTCCTTGAAGAGCAAAATAGTGACTGTAACCGCTTTGGCAAAAAGTCTTTTTTACATATTTTAGCTCCTGCGGAGGAATCTCCGAGTCGGCAATTACCCTTTCCCGATGAAATTGTGTGGACGGCACCGCTCTTTTTTGGGAGGAATGATGACGACTACGATGGCTCAAATATAGATTTGTGTAACTGGGTTTCCCGTATACACTGTATCCTAGCATTCCATTCCTTCTTTGGTGGACGAGGACGTCAAGGAAAGGGATCCATTAATTCTACTCCGTCTCCAACATGAAGCGAATGCAAGGATGTTGGCTGTTTAGGTGTTAATATTGGTCAAGGGTGTCCGTCTCATGTGGCCAAATGACGAAAGTGACGTCTGCATACCAAAAAACATTCTTTGGTCTAAGTGGGGTTGAAGAGACCGCTTTTTCTTCAAAATCCTCCATATAAAAGTTAGCAATCACCGGAGACAACGGATACCCCATGGCAACACCATATGTTTGCTCGAAAAACTGGTCATCATAATTGAAATAGGTGGAAGTAAGAGCGTAGTGGAAGATAATCACCATGTATTTGTCAAATTAAGTCTCCAGGATTCTCAGTGTGCCAGTGAGAGGGGCCCGAGTGAAAAGGGATACCACACCAAAGCTGACTGTAATGTCTGTTTCCTCCAGGTGAATATCAGCAAGGCTCTTCACAAACTCCAATGAGTTCTTGATGAGGTGTTCACAGTGGCCTACGTGCGGGAACAGGATCCCCTTTAGGTATCTCACCAACTGGAATGTGGTTTGAGACCCAATGCTACTCACAATGGTTCTCCTTGGTATATCTTTGTGAATTTTTGGTAACCCATAGAGCCTGGGTGGAGATAGTGCTGGGGCATGCAGGTCTCCACTGGGATACCTGATTTTTTAATCAAGGTGAATGTCTTCTTGGTGATGGGATCAGTGGGGTCCCGGGACAATTTCCGATATGCTGAATCCTGCAGAATTTCCCTGATTTTTATCTAGAAACATAGTTACCGTCTTGTCGTCTCATATAGCACGTAAGGTGGAGCGCTACTCTTTGGTGATGCTTGGTTTGAGCAAGGTGGCCCTTTTAAGAACCAAGGCAACATCCTCCTTCACTTCCTTTGACCTCCTATTCCTCAGGTCCTCATAAGTAATTGAGTGCGCGACAGTTGAACGAAAATAAAATAGGTCTGCCTAAATGGATCAAATCACCATTTAATGTAGTGAAGGTGCATAAGGCATGGGAGTTTTCGTGAGTTCTTTTGAATTAATCTGGCAACCTTATTCTGACATAATTTCAGAGAGGTTACTTTCACCTTATGATAGAGTTCTCACGAACTTGAAAAATAGTTACTTGGTCACTTTGACTATTTTCTCTTATGAAGATTGGAAAAATATCTGCTAGGTTATTGTTGAGCCAGTTTCGAGGGTTATTTACTATCTTATCAATCTTTCTCATGTCTTTCCCAGTTCTCTAACCATTTTGGGACTGCGTACCGTAGTATTTGTGCATTTTCCAGTGGTTTGAAAAGTGTCTTAATCTGTTCTTCCTACCTCTATCTCATCCTAGAATGCATTTCTAACCTCATCCTTTGGAAACAAATGTAGGTACCTAAAACCAGAGCATTATTTGAATATCAGTGTTATACTTCCCTATTTTTTACATTCTTTCAATATAATCATCATCTCAGGATGCTGCACATCATTTCACTGGAAATAATTTCAGAAATTTATCATCCCACCACCTCCGAAAAGATCATCTTTTTCTGAACAGTAGTTTCGTCTCTTTCTGATTTATGTTCCAGTATGTACTTGAGCTACTTCTTTCTCTGGCCCTTCTCACGATGAAAAACAAGAAAAGGGATATGATGCACATGATGAGAAATTTAATATTTTTGCTCCTAACTTCATCATTATGACTGTTGTTACATAATGGCAATGCTATTTTGAAAGATATTAGACTGCTCTATATTCATACCTGGTCACATTACATTTAGCTTATGGCAATTCAAAACATACTTAATTTTAAATGGACCACAAAAGTTGATACAACGAACCTAATACTATTCACCTCCTTCGAACTCACTCTTTACAAGTGCGTGATAAGCGAGTTGAGTTGGAATTTGTGCGGTCATTATGCCTACGTTACACATATTTGTACACCTTTTGTCATCAAAATTAAAATATATTTCACTATATTCAGTGTATAAAGTTATCGATCCCTCAATGCAAAAACTTCAACATTTGTGCACTCATGCTCAAACTTGTACGATCTACGCGTTGATCTATGTGTAAAAATTAAAAATTACTTAATGTGCATCAGTATGCAGTACATTGAAATGTTACAGTTGCGTGTGTAGTTATGAAGCAGTAATACATCGAATAGTCACTGTTAATTAATATTCTATCCATACAAGTTTTTTATTCAAACCATCATGATGGCCAATATATGTTCACCATCCTAAAGCAAATTAAGGTATGTATTATTTAAATTGGTTGCCTAAAATTATTATCTGAGGAAATAGTGGTGACTCGTAAAAGGTTTTTTTTATTTATTTGTACACACTAGATAACGTGTTTTTAAATCGGGTTGTCATTGCACTTGTGTAATAATAGAAGCATTCGTTTAGGGAATATATTTGAAGCTATCAGTTGGTCATATGTGCAATTTATTTTTTTTAATTACATGTACTCATCCGGCAGTGCCACTGCTTTTCTAAAGAGAACCGTAATATGTAAGTCAAAGTTAAGTTCTAAGAGGATTATACTCACCAATTATCAGCTTAATGGAGTGTGAAAATCACGCTCATGGGGTGTAGGTCCATCTACCACTTCACGTTTGGATTTCCAGAAAGATCGCGTTCAATGAATACCGAATGTCTAGGATATAGCAGGAAAGGTCCAAATAACACTTTTCCGGGTTAAAGCGATAGCTCCGCACATCAAACAGCTACTCTACTTCCTTTAATTTTATTTCAGGATAAAGTCTTCGAATTACTTTGGCATTTCCCTAAGCAGTGCAGAAATCACGGCTCGTTTGCGCCTGGGAAAGGTACACGTGTGCACTGCTATGCGAATTTTGATGACAACTGAAGCTCTTCCGAGAATTGAAAATGAAAGGACGGCAGCAGGAGAAGGAAGCCTGCATAGCTTGTCAAGTTTTTTCACCCCAACGCCATAACCTCACATTATTAAATTCGAAACCAAAGAGGTATTTTTTTCCTCCCCCAGCGTTTCCGGCATTTTTTACGCATGGAAAACACGAACAAATGTTAATATAATGTAACAAGAGCATCAGCATCCCATGTTTCATCCAAACCACCTTGTTAGTACTCCGCACTTGAAGATCGCTCGTGCTTTTATTTTTAATATTCCTTCAATTTTCACGGCGGAATGAGTTTTTTCCCGGAAGAACGTGATGGAGGGTGTTTAACGAAATGTGGTTGGACCTGAGGGGAGAGTGAAAGGAAGGGAAGATGTGAATAACCGTTTAGGGAACAATAATAGGGGAAGGGTGGCTTCTAGGGCTGTAAGTGGTGCTGTCGATTGCTTGAAATCGAAAAAAGCTGGCAAAAAACGATCTTTTTATAATTTATTTCAAATGATGTAATTTTAATGTTATGTTTTCATAATAGCAAAACTACTAAAATACAAAACCATTGCAACTATAAATGATTTTTTATGCTATCAGGCATCTTTTAAGTAAAAAAAGTCACTAGCATCAAATTCCTATTTTCATGAAGACTGAATTTGTTTGGGCTTTTGAAGCATTTCATAGTCACATTGTAATTTTTCAAAGACATTATACAAAAGTGAGCATTTTATAGAAGACTTTTGGTGATTATTTTGTTAATTGTAGGTTATTTGTTCAACGTTTTATTTTAAAATTTAAATGCACTGTTTTCACGTATTTTCCCATTATGTGGAAAAAAAACTTTTTGATCTCGAAGCTGCTTGACGGAGATATTAATACCAATTTAAAGAGTTAACTCTCTACTCCAAAGAAAACCTTGGACCAGCATGCCCTACCAACACTACAGACTAGTAACTACAGTAAGAAGAGCATGCCGTGGCGTTGTGCCGGTGGGCTGCTTGTGGTTCCCTGCAGAATTAAAGGGATAAGGCTATATGACATTCAAATTAACATGTAAGTATTTAGAGATACAAGTTCATATTGAAGTGCAATTTTTCATTTGTATTGCATTTTCAAAACCAAATTTACTCCTACATAGTTTTTTCCAAGCCACCTCAAGGGTGTGTGTGGCAGAGAGCGTATTTTCTTCAACATGCACTTCAATATACCCGTTAAATGAACAAATGATTATCCTAAGTGTATCAATATGTTATCAAAAAGCTAAAAATAAAAGCCAGGTGGTAAACTTTTACCCACATGCACTACACAATATTTTACGAATGTTATGGAAACTATGAGTGTCAATATACTTTGTAACTTCATAAGTGCGCAGAAACAAAAGCTATGGATGAGGCATGCAACACATGCTATTAGTACATACTACTCCTTAGCAAGTTAAGACACATTCATTACAGAGAGAAATTCAAATATTTACCTACCCTGCCTATCTAAAATTAATTATGAAAGCCCAATGGCAACCACAACGGTCTCTTATCTTACGCTAAAAAAATTGCATTTTAAACCTGACCGTTCTGCAGTCTATTTTTCTTAGTTTATCATCATATTCTCTAATTTACGTAATCTATCGAAGTATGTCGGGTAAGGTAAGATATATTTTTGACGACGCATGGATATTAACTGCCTTGGAGCTTACTCAAAGCAATAAACCTAAATAAAAATTAAATTTCTTGGGTAATTTCCAAGCCATACGACGTCAAAAAAATTTCACGAAACCCGTCACACTACGGTAGGACAAAATTAGGTATATTTTAATCGGATCGCTTAGCACTACACGTATCGGAGCGAACTGTACTACATTGTAATTCGATTCATTGCATGGTCCACACGTTTAACATCGTAATGCGATATCTCTGATGCATCCCGTCAATCCATCATAAGAGAAGTAGAATGAGCGGAAATAGAATGACAGGAGAATGAGTGAGTTACGGATTTGAAGGAGTGAAAAGGAAAAGTGGCGAAACGCCAACTACACGAAAGGGAAGTCGGATGTATGGGGTTGAAGCGTTTCAAATGCGTCTCCGGGAAGGTGGGCCGAGTGTGTGGTTGGGTTGGAGAAGCAGAGAAGAGAGCGAGGGCGCGGGATGGAGAGATTATGACGTGGAGGAGGGTATGCCGTACCCTCGAGGGGGTTTTCTTTCAAAGGGGTTCGTTTGCGGTTTTGCGAGAACGCGCGGGACATGAAGGACCCGCTGTGGGAACTGTGTTTCAACCGCTCGAGGTAATTTCGATCACACAACTAACGAGTCATATGGCACAATAACGAAAGGCAAACATTTGTCAAAAATTTGAATGATTAAAATGTATCTGACAAGATCTAGTGGTATATCATAATTAACAAAAATTGGCCATTTTCCACAATATAAACGTATGCAACCGGTTTCGATACACTGCATCATCATCAGGTAACAAGTATAACGAGTTATACTTGTTATCAAATGATGATGTAGCGCATCGAAACCTGTCGCATTAAAGTTTATACTGTGGAAAATTGCCAATTTTCATTAATTTAATCTTTTGACAGCTATACTAGTTGCCTGATGATAATGCAGTGCATCGAAACCGGTCACATTAAAGTCCATTTTGTGTAAAACTTACAATTTTCTATAATTTAATTTTTTACAGTTATACTTGTTACCTGATGATGATGAGAGAAATAAAACCGGTTGCCTTAAAGTTTAAATTGTGAAAAATTTATAGTTTTCTTCAATTCGGATGTTTGTTTGAAACATTCGGATGGTTAAATGACGCGTCTGACAGTTTGATTATTGCGACTCTATCCAAGATATTGTTCATCGAATATTCGAATTGTTTAATATGATGTGCTTGACTCAACATCCAGCCCTGAAAATGATGCATCCCAAGACTAATACTTGCGAGCCCTCTACCCTGAAAGGGTCAAGTGGCCACTACTGAGTGAAGAGGCACCTATGTTAATTGATGAAACACTGATTTTTAAATGTTACAGAGAGGATTCTGTTTACTGTGTTAACGATTAGCAATCACCGGGACTTAAGTTTGCAGGCTAACATTCCCAGATTCCAAAAACATGAGGCATTTATATGTGTTACCCATTGGACACATTATGGTCTTTGGTTAAGCTAATAGGTCTCCACAGTGGTGTAGCTACAATTTGAGCCACGGTGGTCTGCCATTTACCATCCTTTCTTTGGGAAATACATAATAAACACCAAACCTATTTAGACGTAAATTTAAAATTAAGTTCCAGAACAAATAATTCTCTTCCGTGTATTTTCAAATTAAAATACAAAATTAATAATGTTCTTTCATGCATTCTTAAAGAAATTCTTTTATGATATCTCCAAAATCAATTTCGTTTGTTATTTGATGTTTCATAGGTAATATGGACAGATACCTAAATCGTTATTTGTAATTATTTGTAATTGTTAACTCTCAGGAAATTTTAGTCTAATTTAACTCTTCATACTATTAAAAAACTGTTTGAGAATTTTTGAGATATGGAAAATGATGCCCTGGCTCCAAGTCACCAAGGGAAGACCGGACACTCCTTGCTACACCGCTGAGTCTCCAGTGGTAAAAAATAATTATGGAAGATGGCAAAATGAACAGAGAGGACTAAGTGCTACAGAAATTGTACCAAGGAACTCTGCTAGTATAATTTAATCTCATCTTTGGGCTACCTCATTTTTTTCAAAACTTTGATTTTCAAACAAAGTAAAATCTCTGGATTGGAGCTTTAAAGCCAGAGCTAACTCTAAAAAGTTTCAAAAATAAGATTATAGTCCACCAAAAAGCAAGTTATGACACTTGGGGATTTCAATTAAAATCCCCAATGCTCTCATCAATACTTTTTTATGTATCATCAATACATACATCAATAAATCAATACAATATTCTAGTTTAGTTTTACTGACAGGTTTTTGAATAGCATTGCAAGACGTGTAGGAAGTAGCGTAAGATGCAGCACTTTTATGTTTATGAGGCTCAGCTTCTGCTAACCATTATGACTCGGACATTTTCTCATGGGGTTTAGAGACAGGTGTCATGAAAAGTGATTTTGAATTACAATAACTGATAATGGGCCACTAATAATACACAATAACTTATGTACAATATAGAAATGTGCCAGCAGCAGATTAATGACCAAAGCTGGCCTACTTGATAATTATAAATGGTTCATAGGCTATTTTCGAATTGTCTGAGAACTCTTTTTAATTCCCTTAAATATATAGGTGTATGGCTATCATTAAAAACGGAAATGTATTTGACCTTAGGGAATAAAAACTACTCAATTTGTCCTCTCAAATATGGTTACCCATGCCTAGGCATTTTTTGTAATGCAATTTTTGCCCAAAAATCTTTAACGATAATTTTATATGCAGGTTAAAAATACCCCCAATAATTGTTGAGTTATGAAGGTTATATTTTAGCAATTGAATGAAGCTTATCTCTAAATATATGCCTATTAATAAATTGAATAGTAGCTAAAAATGAACCACCTACAGAGATGAGTATTGACGGATCCATCGGGAAAGTCACAGGCGGTGAAAGTCACCCTCTCCTGAATGAGTTGAGTGGAGAACATCTTAAGCTGTAAACATTTAGACAAATTAGTTTTAAGTTTCCTATTTCTCATAGGATGAAAACCTGAGCTATTTGCTATACACTCAATCGAAGTTTTACGCAACCTGGATATGCCGGATTAAATGTCAATAAGTATTTTTATCAGGTTTATTCAATGACAGGGCACCCCAAGCAGCGAAAGACTGGTTTGTCGGCTGATTATTATGAGATTATTGTAACAAGTATTTGACACTGAGATACTAACTTTATGTCCTCATCAACATTAAACCAGATATGGAACATCAATCGTGGAAACCAATCATGAAAATCACATCAGGCTTAGAGGTCATGTATCAACTGTTTCTATGTTTCAGTGCCCAAAGAAAGACTGAGAAAAGAACTACGTACTGCTCACTTTCGTTTTTAAACATTGGTGGCATTTCAGCACTTGCTTCCGATGTTATCTACTCCAAAAAGTAGCAAAAATATATTTGAGTTCTAGATAAAGCATTGGCGATGTTTACCCATGAAAACGTTGGTTAATGAAAATATGTAAACGTATTTGCAACAATTTTAAAATAGCTCCCAAGGGTTACCCGGACATTTTTATTCAATCCTAGACATGAGGGGACATCATAGGTTTTAATCTTGAGAAGGCCTCCTCAGAGTGCTTAATTTCTCCTTACGAAGGAATGAGTGTCCAACTTAAAAGCATTGGCCATAAACCGCTTGAATATATATTTCTCGGAGAAACTGTGCTCACAATAGGCTGATGTAGGGCAAAGAGGCATGGGCGCATTTGTTTGACTCCACGCCCTAACTTTTGTCTGCACTCGGCAATAACCGTGCGAGCGCATGAATTTTACGACTTAGTCCATAACCCCTGCCGAGAGTCCTGTCGTTATTCTTGCTAAACAAAAAAAATCTCGTTTGAAACGCACGGGAATGCCTTGCGGATACCCGCAGAATGGATTCTAAAGAAAAAAATTAACCATCGGCCGTAAATGCAACGGAGATTTCTTTCTTCCTTCGCGAGGTACATTTTTTTTAACTCTTCCATGTGATTATTATTTTGTTTTGTGATAAAAAAAGAGATTTATGTTTCCTGATAGCGAGTGCCAAGTACCCAAATTCTCCCGTACAATGGCGGGAGAGAGGACATTTCAGTGAGGACGGTAATGAGGGTGCGTAACACCCACGGCAGACTAGAACAACATATTTTGGTGACAAAGCCGACTAAGGGTTTAGGTGGGAGGAGGGGCCAGGGGTATGATAAGAACGAATGGTGGTGGAGAGGTTCAGAGGGAGGGTTGGGGGTGGTGATTTGAGCTAAGCGGGATAAAGGATAAAAGAAGGGAGCAGACTTGTACTCGTGGAGTTCCGGGATAACATTCCCAAAGGAGTTCGTGGGAAACTTCTTCGCGACCGGGATAAATCTCGTGATCACCACAATGGCTCCCGCAAAAGGATTTTAAAGCCGTCGCGCGTGAGAACACGAAACATAAGGTCCTAAACGCGAGTCACTCAATAGCGCAGATGGGGAAATCGTGCGGCGAGGGATATGGGTAATGGAAAATGAGGTGAGGGTACTTAACGGCAAAGCTTCGGATATCATTTTTAACGTCAGAATGAAAAGGTAGCCAAAATTCAACCAAAGTTACTCATTCTTTTATTTAAACATCCATTTCGGATGCTTATGCTTTGTAAGGGAACGATGAACTTTCATCGACATTTTGTTTATCCTCATCTTTAGAGGTTTTTTTCTGATTCAGTATCATAAGCGTTTGGAATATACATATGGTAGTTTTAATGTAGTGCATGTTACGCATGTTTTTATACATGAAGCACGCTGAAGAGGATCATCAAAATATTTATTTTTTAACTTCATGCTTTCTCTTTCTGAGGAAAAGTTCCAAAATTCGATAAACACATTATTTCTCAATGTAATTTTACATTTGTTTGTTTAGATTGTATATGCGGATTAATTAATAATTGCATAAACATTAGATCCATTCCCTCAGTATCATCATTTAATTCAAGCGTATGGAGAGAAAGTCATGCATTGGAGAATGAAGGGAACCGGTTTCCATCATTTACTAGCAAATAAATGCTATTTTCCTTAGCAATTTATTTTTATTAATGGTAATAGAGATGTTTGGCTATTAGGCTCCGCTCCGCGTTGGGATATTGGTGGAGACCCCGGGAGTCCAAAATACAAAATAATCAGGGTGTAGAAAATATCGAAGCCCTGCGGAAACCTGAGATGAAACTTAATGGAGATTCATATTTATGGTTCATAATTTTTTCATTCGTGATAAAATATCACTATCAGCATGAATTAAGCCATGAAAACATTCACTGCCTGGAAAAAAATTTCAAATTCCGTAAGAAAATGATCCTTTCGAAATCGTTATTTTTATTGTCTTGTAAATTGTGCCTCACAATGTCCGACATAATTAGCTCCGTTGGGTCTAGGACTAGGGTCTCTCTCGAGGTAGAAGAGATATAGGAAAGATTAAAAAGACCTTATTTGCACACCACAGGAAGTGTTATCATTAATCCTACACTTAAGAATGCTATGGTCCGATGAGGTCCTATATGGACTACGGTGTGTACTTAGGGACGGAAAATGTATTTATAATTGCATTTTGCTAATTGAATTAATGTTATCGCGGAGAGTTCTGCTCACGCAGCTACAACATACTATCGCAGTAATTTGTAAACAATGAGCTAGAATAGGTTTAGATTAGGCTAATTCCTTTTCACCTTGTGATTTGAATGTTCAAGCCACTAGCATAATACTCTCCTTGTCACCTTGAAGGTCGGTTTACGACTGGCGTGGACATAAGTTGGCTTCAACCTGAACATCAATTTCAACCGTGAGTTCACGGCATTGATGTTTACGATCGTGACAAAGCGTCAATGGTTAATGTTTCACGTTAATTTCATTGCTAACTCAGTTCTGATTTTCCCGTTCGCTGTTGGACCCAGAAAATACGTAGCAAGTACACTGTAATATAGCACTTCACTTCTCCACCTCTATTCATTTTATCCTGGTTTCGTGAAGCCGTGAAGCACTGCGGTAAGTGGGTAAATTATTTTACATCCCAACCTCAGGAGACAATTAGCCATCCTGTTCCCAACCCAAACTTAGAAAATAATTAAAATACTGTCTTTGGAAGGACTATTTCAATGGTTTAATTTCCTTTCACTTAGTGCTCACGTAAAATATCGCGTGCGCACAAAAGGGCAGATGTTTTAAGAAAACCACAAAAAATCCAAAAAACAGTATTTTGGGGAACTCGATATTACCATTCAGTGCCCTTTATGAGATTTAAAATCCTTGAATTTTATTTAAAACATTTTTCTCAATGATAAAATATTAATTTGGTGGAAAGGACGACGGCTTTCTTTAAAAATATCTAATGCACATGGCTACTTTTTCTATGGTTAGTTATAGTTAAATTTTATATGGAAACTTTTTTTCTCCATACTATTTGGTACATACGTAAGAAAGAACAGTCAATAATGTTTGAGTAGATTTTATTGAAATATGCTCATATTAAAGTACTCACCAATATGTCATTATTAGTGTAATATCCAATTTAGTGTTTGGTATTTTTGTGCTAACTACCTGTGAAAAACTCGAGATTAGTATTGAAGTCCCTACGTTCTTCGGGGATGAGAAAAAATGATTTTAACGTGATAATTCTTTCATTGGAATTTTTGAAACACTGGTGTGCCCATCGGTGAGTTAAGTAAGGAAAAGAAAGAAAAATGGTTAAAGTTGGTGTCTAGAAGTTGTACTATGGGTGGCAGCAGACGAATATTGGAGTATTTCAAAGATAAATGATCGATAAATGAGGAATTCAAGGAAAAATAGAACCGAATCATTTATCGTGAAAGTAGTGAAGAGGCACTTACTTAACTTTAATCTATCGCATCGGGAAATATTTTTACGAGTTAAATCGTAATCGAACAGGTCGCTTCTTCTTCCTTCTTATTAATCTGATCAATTATTTGACTAATGAGTATTAATATGCGGTTTCAAAACTTCAATGCCTTTCGTATCAATGCAATGCAAGGAGGTGAATACAAATTGCGCACTTTACAATGTGCGAGGTGATATCTAACATGTGTGACTTAATCATACCTTTATTCTCAAATCATTGAAAATATTCATTCGCAGGTAGATTTTATACGTCCTTACTGACTCTGGCATGCAATATATTGTAAATTTACTTTTTGTTGGAGGATTAAGTTAATTTGTGCATTTGTGCATGTACATGATATGTATAATGTTCATAGTAATAAAATACCTATATTTTTTCTAAATTTGTTATGAACTATAAATTTAGAAAGTAAGTTATCGTCGACAAAGGAAGAGCTTTCAACGAAACAGTGAATTAGTTAGGCTTACTGAAAGATTTTCAAAAAGTCAGGGAAAAATTTAAGTTACTTAAAGCTGAACTGTGCATAAAGCAACTTAGCGTCAGTTATCACTACAATAAGCTTCTTCTCCTGCTCAGACCATGCCAAAAACTCCTCTCCCGGCTGAAAATATCCAGCTACACGGTCTCCACAACCCTGCTTATGACTGCTGTCAGTCTAGGTCAACGAGGCTCATGTCATAAAACTGTGACCCCACCCCGCGACGTTCCTCCGATATTATCAACCCTTTGGCATGTGCCATTAAAATGGATTGAGTAACTAGGGGTTTTCAAGGGGTATTATGGTCGCCGAACGATGAACACGAATGTTGAACAAAGGAAATCGGTAAAAGGGGGGAAAGGAAATGAGGAGAGACGCTCTTCAATACATGGCTGCGCCTTGACAAAGATGAAGTCGAATGTAGTTGTTTGTAGCATATCAGGTACTATATGAATGAAATGCGATTGATGTGAATGGAAAATGTATACGAACTGAATCGTGAAATTAAAATTTCACTGATCATGAATGTAGAACAACTGCATAATAAAGCAGTAAAAGAGTTACCTTAAATAAATTAATAAAATAATATTTACGAAACGCAGCTTCCTTTTAAACGAAATATTTCCGTAATTTCTGCAAGAAAACTGTATGCATCAGCTTTCTCGATTTAGTCCATGTGAAAGAATACCTTTCCTAATTCCAATAATCCTATCTTGTAGCCCCACCAACCTTGCTTATGATTGCTGTCAGTCTAGGTTAAGGAGCCGCATATCATATAACTCAGATCCCACGCGTTGCCCCTCCGGCATATACAACCCTTTGTCATGGGCCGTTAGAATGAATTCGGGAACAAGGGGTTCTCGAGGGTTAGTTTGGTTACCGAATGATGAACATAAAGGCTGAATGAAGGGAAGGAGGCAGAAGAGAAGTGGAGGGAAGAGTTGGAGGTATGGGAGTGTTATGTGAGTGTTTGGAGGGGGGTAAGGAGAGGAATTAGGTCGAAATGGAATAGAGGTGGAGGTGAAAGGAGATGGAGGCCAGGAGGTTTGGGAGAGAGAGAGTGAGAGTCCCTTGGTGGTAAACAAACTGCGGTTTCTCGGAGGCGGCTGAGATAAGGGGGCCCGCGTGGCCGCAGTGTTTTCCCCCGCACCAACAACATCATCTCACTCTTCTCTCTCTCCCTCCGAAGGTCCTTGCTTTTCACTCCCCGCTCGCCCTTCGCTCATTCGCCGCCAACTTTCGTGCGGAGACCGCGAAAGAAGGGTTTGCAGGGTGAAGGAAGCAATGTGGGAGAGGTGAGAGCGAATCAACGTCATGGTCTATCCTTCCCTATAGTCCTGTGACAGGCTTATTAGGGAACAAGGAAAAGTGAGGACCTTACTCGTTACCAGCAGGAGAGTTAGTGGAAATATGTGTCGTTCTATTCAGTGTTATG
Organism: Pyrrhosoma nymphula; assembly: GCA_963573305.1. Classification (NCBI taxonomy): domain Eukaryota; kingdom Metazoa; phylum Arthropoda; class Insecta; order Odonata; family Coenagrionidae; genus Pyrrhosoma; species Pyrrhosoma nymphula. Next base: position 142,346,583 of record OY754327.1, on the reverse strand, counting down.
CCTGCTAAAGGTGTATATTATCTCACCTTCTGTTCTCCGAGGATGGAAGTAATTTTGCCTAACACCGAGAAAATGTTATTCTTCCGTTGCTCCATTCCTGAAGTAGGGTGTGAAACAACCTGGATTTTGTTCAATTTCAAGAATTAAGACGCCAATATTTGACGGAGCTATTTTTCACGAATTTATCCCATAATCTATCGACACTTTTTTTGAAAGGAGTAATTTAGTGAGTTGAATTATCAGGCTTTAATTGATTCGCCTTACACTATTCAATGCAAAAGTAACGTTTTCATCTTGGAATTAGGTTTATGTTTATAAAAGATGGCTGGGTATAAATTCTTAGAATACGAAGAGGATTATAGCAAATGTAATTAGAGCTGGGTGAGAATTTGTGGCGCAAAATTATCATTGTTTACGACACTTCTCTCTTCTTTCATGTTTACATTCTGTGAGTAGACAAATGACGTTTAAGGAAACATTGGTGAGGAGTAATGCACCTATTTTCATCAAGGAAGCAAAATCTCGATTGGGAGAGAAGGGAATGGTATGAATGGGCTTCGCTGGAGCAAAGATATTTGTGTTGATTGAGACAGTAATATAGGAAACTAAAAAGGAAGGGAAGGGGGTTCTCAAGAAAAATATAAAAATAATGGGGCATAGGATATATTGTGGATACATGAAAAATAAAAAGGTACCGTTAAGATTGGCAGTAGGATAATGTGGAAAATACATAGCATCGGAAAAAGGCAGGAAGAGAAGTGTTTAAGCTGTATTCCATAGAGATATTAATAGCAGTGAAGTGATCTTAAAAGGGCCAAGAGTTATAGATAACGTATTCGGTGGCCAATTGATATTTTTAAACTCTACATACCTATTCGGAAGCTAAGCACATAATCTTCTAGAAAACGTGGACGTGAAAGACACGACAAGTGATGATCTGCAGTGAGGTCAGTGATTCTCTCATAGCTGCTACATATCCGTCTGAAAATGTTAGAAAATGGTTCAGGAAATTATATTCCCAATTATTCTAGTTTGGCCAGTTTTTTTTAAGGAGACTTCAAATATATTTTCTACCAAACACTGAAATATCATCTACATCTACAAAATGCCCTGCAAGCCACCTCAGGGGTGTGTGGCAGGGGGTGAGTATTCACCAACATGCGTTACACTATACACTAAAGTTAGTGTAACTACGACTAATTATGCATTAGCATAAATCGCTACTGCTTGTCACGAGGCGAAGCCTCACAAGCAAGCATCATGTTGGTGTTGTACTAGTCACCCCCTATCAATTTCCTTATCACAGGGGTTCTAATAATTATTCTGTCACGCGGTCCTAAACACGCGACGTTGTATACTGTATCAGCCCGACACACAAAAGGTACCCTTCACTTTATCACTTCTTACCTTGAGAGAGATCCTTTCTTTTGGTAGTCCTTGACGGCAAAGGTTAATGGATTAATTCATGCACAAAAATGATACACTTGAACAATACATATATTTATAATAACCCTTTTATAATACAGAAACGATATTGTTGCCTCGCGGTAGTACGTGTTCCCAAAATATAAACAAAGGCGTCCTTAATCGTATACTTATGCCAACACGGCCAAAATGGCGTGTTACAGTGTATACTACGAATTGGAAGAACAAGACTCAGCAGCTGACAATAACGCTTAGGAGCAGAGTCGCGATGCTGGTTGGAATGGCAAACACTGGAATAAAATTTCAATAATAAAGTAGTGGACATGAGTCTGTGATAATTGAGGAAAAAATAATTATTTCATTGGCATTAAAACGCGTTATGGTTTTTAAATGGATATAATATTGAAATATGTTGGCTAAGTAACGAGTTTGGCGAAAAATGTTTCGTTCTTAATTAATATTAACAACAAGATTCCAGCAAACATACTTGTCTTAATAATACATTTCAAAGTTTTCCTCTAAGATGTATTCGAATATTTATCCAAAAGTATTATTAGCTTTAAACTGTATATTTTGTGTTGAAGAAAAAGGAATGATGTCTTCGTCGTGTGAGGTTTCAAGATGCCTTAGCATTTCATTTACCCATGACGTCTTAATCAATTTTTGTGAGCATTATAGCCCTTAAGATATTCCTTACAGTTTCCAATTGTTTTTTAAGTTCAGAGCGACTCGAACCCGAGAATTATGAGCACATTAACCGAGAAATCTTAAGTGTGAACTCTAGATGCGGTGAAATTCATAGGTGGTCATTAAGTGGGTTGTGATGGTGTAGTTTATTTAACCATTGCTTCTATGCGAGGAAAATTTGAGAAATAATAATGCCGATGTATTGCCATGCCCTGATGGATAAATATATGCATTTTTGTCTTCTGATTGCTGATTGTTATTCACTATGATTTGGTTTAAAAAATATGGTGGAAATAATACAATTATCAGTAGCCATCAATACGAATATCGATTTGCTGTAGCTCTGCACTTCATAATTTTTTTAGCTCTCACTCATTAAAGCCTGCCGACAATTCTCGCATATTTCTCATTTTTCAAATCGATTACAATTTCTCCCAAAGAAAATAACATGCCCAAAGAATATGCATCCGAATCTTCCATAACATGTAGATTACCTCTGATGAAAAATAGTATGTATTATGAATGCCTAAGGAAAGATATCCTAAGCAGTGTTTGGAATATAAGCCACTAGGTGAAAGAAGCGTCGCAAGACCAAGGATGAGATGGTAAAGTGAAGCCGGAACAGGCTTAAAGCCTAAACCTGGAAGGAAGAAGAAGAAGAAAAATGACAGTTTATTTACTGCAAATTAGTTATTTGGCGGATTTTTAATAGTTCTTTTGCGGTTAGGTTTAGACGCCCATCTCAAGAAATATTCGTTCATAAACGATAGGCGAGTACATATGTCCGTCACAAAGCTGTGTAAAATAGACTGACTGCCCTTGACAAAAATCGACGCCCATCCGCTCGCGACTTGTTTCACATGCGAGGGGCGTGATTTGCGTCCGACCATCCGTAATCAGCAAATAGTGTACGTGATTAGTCTCATGCGAATCGACGAGTTTCACATGACGAGCTCCACTTTTTATTCGACTCCCGAAACCACCGACACACGAATGGCTCCGCGCTCTTTCTACACATCGGTTTATGTGCCGACATTATTAAGCTCCCCTACCCTCACCCCCCCCACTCTTCCCCCACTTCGGGAGCGCTCTCAGGGCGCGAATTAAGCCCGGCAGAGCGTACACCGAGAGCCCGTCAAAGAACGGTAGAGAGAGAATGGAAAGAGAGGACACTGTCCATCCTACCCCCCCCCCCACCGTGAACCCCCCTCATCTCCCTCCCGCCCGCGAACAATCACTTATAAATCAGCGCTCGTAATGATCTGCCTTCCTCCCCTTAATCCCCCCCCGTGGGTGACCCCCTCGCCGACGACAGACACTGGTAGCCAATTGCGATTGATATCTCCCCCCTGATTGGTCCCATTTCAGGGGATTCTCTTTCCTTTCTCTCTCCCTCCCCTCTTCCTCCCCCTCCCCCCCCACCCTCTCCTTCCCCCACCTCCTTTTTAAACCATTACCAACCCCCACCCATTCACCGCGCCGGACGCAGCGGAGCCAGGAACACGGGGCGGCTAAACGGATTCCGAATTGCTCGGCCAGTTCAAAACCTCGGCCACCCCCACCATCATCGGATCCGTGATCACTATAATCCGCGACTGTAACAATTGCTTAGTTTCGAGAAAGAAATCGCGTTCATTGGATGGTATTGGGTTGTGGGGGTTGGTTGCGGGGGTGCGGCAGGGTTTTGCGTGGAAAGGCGCAGGCAGGCCCGTGGACATGATTCGATCCGTGGGGTGAGGGTTCGAGATTGGAAGGGCCGAAAGGGGGGAATGAGGGAAGGCAGGAGGGACGCTGGTCGTGGATGACGTCGGGTGAAATGGGATTGAATGCGGATTGTGGATCCAGTGCCTCGGCTTCCATGGGAGCAAGAGGTAGCTGTCTAGGGAGAAGGGACTCGGTAGTGTGGTCGGTGTGAGCAGCATCCGTCGAATGACGAAAGTTGCAAATTGCTGACTGGGGGAGTGTGAGAGGCACGACCTCGCCGCCATGATTCGTGTCGACGGCTCACCCTGCCGAAACCCTGGACGTGATCCGTTGGCATTTCTCTAGTCATCTCCGCAATCCAACCCATTATCCCTAGCCGCCGCTCAGAGGCGCCAAACGGACTTTCCGTGGACATTTCAACTTTTCGAAGGCAATTTTTGACCAAATGAGATAATTGTCTTTTTTTTAATATGTGGGAATAGCTTTCTAAATGGGCCGAATTTCGATTTTCCATTATCTCGAAATAGGGAATCACCTTAAACGTAAAGAGGAAAGTATCGGACTTAATAATAAAAATTTTTTAAAAGCGGAATTCGACCTTGAGGAATCTTTTACCAAATTATTCTCAAGTGATTTTTAATAAATGCTTCATTTCGTCAAAACAAATGCCTTTGCCAAGTTGAAATGTTCTCAGAGAGTCCTTTTGGAACCACTTTGAGCCGTATTGTATGCATTTTAAAGCAGCAGTTCCAAGCATTTTTGCTAAAGACACAATCCTGTTTTTATGCTAGGATATTGGATAAGATGGATTGAAACATGGAAAAGTAGAGTACTACGCTCAATCAATTTTAGGATTTGTAAGATTTAAGGCTTTCCCGGTGAATACTTGTGATGTAGATTTCTCAGGTTTCCATCCGGGTGATATTGGTGTGTTGCACCGACGTTTCGACGGCGTAGTCTGCCATCGTCCTCAGGGTGAGTGATTTGGCCAGAAAGGTGTCATATATTTATGAGGGGAGTCATGTGATCATTTTCCCGCCATATCATATGAATATGAATATAAGCAGAGAGGAAAATGAATGAAATGGTAGGTATGAAGAGGTAAAATAGGTATTTAAAGGGTGAAAAGGATAGGAACGAAAATTCACGAAAAACTCCTTTCCATTGTAGTTAAATTCATGAACTAATCAAATTTCTAGATATATCAAGCATGATTAGGGAGCCTCCTTAGCAGGGAATATACGCAAGTTGGTAATGGAACCTTTATAAATACACGAAAGATTGGTAGCCATAGTGAGCTTTCTGGCCTTTCTGTAAGCGTATACTTTAAATGACCATAAACACCACTGGTAGGAGAACCATTACTCCAGCAACTCCACGAAGCAAAAAGGATAAAGTATGACGGCTAATGGAATGTTAAAAGCCAAAATAATTGGATAGTAATCCTACAGAATTACATATAAGGTCTTGAAAGAATGAAAGGCATAGACTCTACGGACTCATTCGTAAGATGATTATGATGAGGAGTTGCCAAAAGACTTCGTATCGTCAGCGTTAAAAGCCATTCCATGAAGGAATGAAGCGACTGTTTATAGTCTAAATGAAAACGAGTTTATTTCTCACCCAGCCAAGACTTATGATAAGAAGCATTATGTAAAATGAGAGACACTAGTGAATGGCTACCTCTTAGGAGATCATTGCGAGTCATAAATGAGAAGAGAACGTATGACGCTGAAATTAGAGTACTTTTAACTGTCTCTTTTAGTGTACTTTTAATCTCTTTTACTTTGGAAATTGAAATTTCATACAGAGAGGAAATACAAATTATGGAAGTACTGATGAAAACTAGTGGTAATATTTAAAACGTTAACTTACTAACAAAATATATTTTGACGTTTCAGCTTGCTATGTGTGCCAGTTTTATATGCCATTAACTACTCCATTGATGTAATAGTATATGGCATATACATTGGAAAATATGTAGAATTTGAGAGCTGGTTGGAGGTAAAAGCATGGCAATACAAACCCACACGAAATCAAACGTCAAAGCAAAGAGAAGCGATTGGAGTCTGAAAATAAATGGACAGGTAAGAAAAATAACACGTAATGCAATTATCTCTAGTATGATGAACAAAAATTAAGAAATATTTGGGAAGTATAGGAGTCGGAATGTAACCAGAATAGGATGTCTTATCGTCACCTTGTTCTGGCGAGCAAAGCATCTAAGATTCATCTATTAGCCAATATTATATATATATTCATTGTTGAGTGCATTATAAGTTTATCGTGGGAGATATGTGATTTTTAAAAATTGATATTTACCTAAAAAAGAGGACAGAAAATTTAACAGGAGAGATTTTTATGATGATATAACTACCACAGCACACTTCATAATGTTAAGAAAACTCCAATCACAGCTGCAAATAAGTTGAAAGGCATTAAGATAGGTTACGAGCCATTTTATAAAATTGGGGATCAATGACAGACTTTTGTAAAATTGAATCTGTTGGCAAAGATACATTTCGGTTTGACAATTATTGTCACCCAATTCCCAAAATTCTCCAATGAAAATATCAGTTAAATTCAGGTTTTATTTATTGGTTACGTGATGTCTGGAGAAAGGATCCTGGTTACTGAGGAATAAAAAAGAGAAGTGTTGCATGTAGTGATGCAAATGCCATGATCATGCCATGATGTTAAGGAAGTAGATGTAAGCAGGTAAAATGGATAGCAATATTTACATATGAAAATAATAAAATTTAAATAATAGTTTATGTTTATTATACTGGAAATATGAAATAAATTAGAACTATATACAGGGTTATTGAAATAAATGTTATCAAGTAAGGAAATTCGGGAAAATATTGTTTACTTGCGGTAAGAAATAAAAATAAAATTCTTTGTTTTCTGATCCCACGAAGATTTGGAACATATAATTACAGTGAATTTGTGGATTTTATGATTGTATTAGAAGGAATTTAATAGCCTATCTTTTGAAGTAAAAAATATGCCTTATTAAATTAATTCAATAAAAGGCTTCACAGGTTACGTAGACGAAACTGATATAATTGATAACAATGAGATATTAGTAAGCTCAGTTATTCGAAAAGGTTTGTAGGAATTTTTTCAATAACAGCGCTAACACAATTTAAAATCACTAAATCTGCACATTGAAAAACGGCTGGAAATCATTTTCATCTAAAATCCCAATAAAAATGTTGAATATACTAATGTTTCAAGATAGATGTGTATAGTGAACCAGGGAGTTTTAATTTTTTCCGATAGATGAGTATAAGGTCTTTCAGGAGGAATCTGTTTAGTATTTGGAGGTAATAGTGGAATTTGCCTTCAAACATTTTTTGACTTATGGATATTAGCCCACAACTTCTTACTTACGGAGCTATGGCAACGCAAACATTTCATGCTGCATATTTATCATTTGCTATTAAAACGCCGAATAACGGTGACCTAAACCGATTCAGGAGATCTGAAGCTTTTCTCAGTAGTGCATAGAATATGTATCGCTCTATCCGTTTTGTCATTCATGTGTATGCTATCTTATTTTCAAGATAACACCCGAACATTCGCTGGCATATCTCCCCATACTCAAATATTTCTTCCGCGGCCAGAGCTCCCAAAATAAGGAGTTGCGACTCCATATTCGTAGGAAAAATTGTTGAATCTTGAAATCACTTCCCCTATCACCCCCAAAAGTTTCTCTTAGTTCCACATGTGATTAGCATACTACTTGGCAGAGGCATTGGATGATGGTATTATTTCATCGTTTCCCATAAAAAGTAACTCTCAAAGTAGAATTAGGTTGGTAAGTCTCACAAAGTTGCACCAAATTTCCGAGTCACGATGATTTTGCATCATCCTTACGGTTGCTTGGGCCAAGTGCTGCAATCCTCCTTCCTGAGTCGTTCCTATGTTCTCTGCACAATTAGTATCATTCCACGGGTCAATCGTCATCCTCTTTGTAGCCTATCAATCCGTTGCCTTCTGCCTTTCTTGTCACCCCATACTGACTTCTCACCCCTTCCGTATCCAATTCTCCTGTTTTGGTACGGAATCAGAGGAGATTTCTTGCAAGTCGTGCCGATTTGCTCCATCCCCACCATGAGCCTCTTCGTTGAATCCTTCTCACGTTTTCTGTCCTCCCTCCGATCGTATCATTCCGTGAGTCCTCATATATATATATATATATATATATATATATATATATATATATATATATATATATATATATATATATATATATATATATATATATATATATATATATATATGTGTGTGTGTGTGTGTGTGTGTGTGTGTGTGTGTGTGTGTGTGTGTGTGTGTGTGTGTGTGTGTGTGTGTGAGTTTGAAATGAAAAACTACCTTTCTTTTTCTTAAACCGCGTAATTCCTTTCAATTGTTTCATCCTGCAGGGCAAGAGAAAGTGATGAAAACATTTCCACGCGTCTTTTTCTGTCATTTGTTTCCGTGGATGAAAATCACAGGGAATATGAACTCTCTCAGCCCTTTCCATCTCACAGTCATCAGGTCTCATTTCTTTTGAGTCAGATTGAAGAGTGATGGCAACCATTTAACTACTTTCTCACATCCTGGTGAATGGTGTTGCGATGAGCACGTTCACTTTGAGTGAGTGGTCTCAGGGAGTCTGAATCAGCCTCTCATGTCACGCCAATTACGGAACATCTCTTCCACAAATCTCTTCCCTTTGTCGTTTATATGTATGCACTACTCTATTCAACAGTGTGAGCGTCTGTACCATTCCGTGTCATCCTCTTTGTCGAGCGTCCATTGCCTTCTGCATTGCTCACCACCACTCTTTCTCCCATTCCTGAGTTTTTAAAGTTCTTCCTCTGATCGTATGTCTCCCGAGGTCCTTAAATATGTGCATCTCAAATGGATAACTACCACTTTCCTTTGTTTACTGAGCATAACATCCTGCATTGAAATAGAATGTAGGACACTGACACTGAGGAATTAAGTGATCTCACATTTTCCCCCCCTCAACCCCCAGTCTCACATTTATCAGGTCTCGTTTTTTCTCGGCAATATTCTAGAATGATGGTATTCATTTCATCACTTTCTCGAATCCTAATGAATGGTCCATGTTGAAAGAACACACAAATGGTAATTTCCACACTTATTAATAAACCAACACTTAACAACCGACCATGGTTTCAACACCTTGTGTCATTCTCAAGGTGGATACACGGTTGACACAATGTGTTGAAACCATGGTCGGTTTTTAAGTGTTGTTTTATTAAAAAGTGTGGAAATTACCATTTGTGTGTTCTTTCAACATGGATATAGCGAACTTCCACAAAATCAAGCCTGAAACGATTTTATACTAATGAATGGTGTTTCGATGTGCACGTACAATTTCTCTAGAGTCTCTACCTCTCATGACACGCCGATTCTGGACCATGTATCTTTATAAGCCTCTTCCATAGGACGCTTAGGTATACATACTCTATGCACCCCTGGGCAAGTCAGTTCCATGTTATCCTCTTTGTCGAGCGTCCACCAAATTCTGCCCGGCTCGTCACCACTCTCTGGCCACCCTCCCTCCCCTACCCACCGCGAAATGCACCTCTGTTCTCATCCCTTCCACGGTACGGAAGTGGGGGAGAGGTCGCGGAACAAGTGACCTCCATCCTCCCCCTTTTGATCGCTCACCCTGGTGTCACTCGCAGTCCGACAATTTGCCGTCGTCGCCGCCCAGAGTTCTCTCCTCTCAAATCGAGACCTAACCACCTCTCTGCGGTCTCACCTCTCTCTCTCTTATCTCTCTCTCTCTCTCCCTCTTGAACCTCCGCGGAATTTGAAATGCGGAGTTTTTTCCTCAAATTTACATCGACGCGGCGCGCCCTCGTTTCCCTGCACTGCACTCGCGTCAGACTGTCGGTGATCGTGACTTCCGCCGCGTGAGATAGGAGCCACTCATATGGAGTGCGGAGCGTGTAATTGGATTCATGTTTAATTCACGACTTCGTAGTGGTGCAAAATGTTCCTGTCGGAATAGGCCATGAAAGGATTCATCGGAGGATGCTCACTGGCCGCACACCGATTTAGAGATGTAAACTTTGACCGGGATAGAGAACTGTGGCCTCACAGTTCACAACTGTTATTCCGAATGTGATGAGGCGTATGGTATTGACAGATCCTGACCTTTGATTACCAGTTCATGCACCTAATCGATTTGTTCGAATTCAGTCACAGTGATTCCATTTGCATAAATTTTACATGCCCTCTGCAATGATTTGTCTACGAGAACGTTCAACTGGGCTAATTAAGTGTCACCAGTCCCGGCACTGATTTTTTTATTCCATCACTCATGTACAATCTATTGTCTTGGGCTCGTATTTTTTAAATGGAGCTTATCCGGTTGATTAGATTTTACTAAAGATATTTTTTTTAATTCATTGAAAATTAACTATAATTATTATTTTAGTTCTCGAAGGGGGCATAACACTACTTTGGTTTTTCAGCTCGATATTTTTTCACCTAACCTTACAAAACCCTGGTTTCTCACGGTAATACATGTATTCAACATTTTCTGCAATATCTCCTTGTCCATCTGTCACCATAATATTTTGGTGCTGCTTAGTTTCATGATAGGTTAAACTTAGTATAACCTTAACTGTGTGTAATCATTTTACAGCACAATGCAACAAATTAAAAAAAAAATATTTGTGCTCTTTTTTATAAAATTGCTTTCTCGAATTTGAGTACCATAAATAATGTTAAATGCCCTCTCAAGTTACATAAGTTCACCTTTAATTTCCATTTTCGTTAATAACAATACATTTTTATACTGAGTGCATAGCATAATTACTAAATTTATGGTTCATACTTACGCATGGGTTAAAAACAAAATACATTGTTTTACGTGTTATAATAGCCGGTAGCAGTTGAGAATATGGAGCAAAAGAAATATTTCCGCCATTTACTGGTAGAAAATTATCTATTTTTTACTATTAAATTGAATACACAATAAGTACGCCTAGTGAGGGAATATCTCTAAATTTTATATTTTTTTATGATAATTTAACCCAGTTCCGCCCACTGTAGCCATGTGGCTACACCCTGACGTGCCGAGTGTACAACGCTCTGTGGAAAGAACAGCGAACTTTATCGCAATCAGCTTGTCAACACTGCGTTATTTAAGGTCATGATCGCCAAATTCTCGAGTTAGTTCGTTTTGGAAGCTAGTTGGGGCGAGACTCTACGTGCGGGAAGAGACGAGTGCGCGTCAGAGGTGCAAAATGGACGCCCGCTGCAGGTAAATATGTAATTATTTGTTGTGCTTTATGTTGTTGTGAACTAAAAATAGATTTTCTTTGTTCCTAAAGGATTGAGGCGTCATATTTTCACTTTATTTTGTGTAAGTATGTGATTTTTGTAGTAGAGTAAATGCCGCCGTTTCCATATGGCTACTTTGTAGCAATATGGAAACGGCGGTGGCATCACGCCAGTCGCCAAATCCATTAGTGTTATCAGGATTACAGGGTTTAAAGCGTTTTTAACTGTGGGTAACGAGTTAAAATTAATAACTACATATTTATTTCGCAGAAATACTATTGGTGGTCTCGTTTTTTTTTGAGGAAACAGTCAGTGCGAGGTATCTTATACATTTTGGAAGATGACACAGATACCGGTGAAATATAAGGCATTTACATCGAACCAATAGAAATAAACATAATTTAGGACGAAGACTCCGGTGATGAAGATACAGGTCGATTATATAATAATCCCTCCGGCTGTCAACTTTGGGCTAACGCTTCATCCCAGTTTACAAAATCTGCTGAAGAAGTAGAGAAAGATGGCCCAGACCACGTTTCGGATGTGGACTGCGAGGCCTCAGATAATGAACACAAAGATCGGCAAAAAGGAAAAAAAAGGCAAAGCTGTCTTTTTGAAGGAGAAAATCCAGCAGCAAAGAAGAAGAGTGAGGGAACAAAGACACCGAAAAGATCACAAAAAGACACAATTGCATTCAAATGGGAGGAAAATGATCTTCTGGGACAGGCATTAGGTATATTTCCAGAGCCAAGCCACACTGCTCTGTCCAGTTTGTCGTCTATAGATCTGTTCGATCTGATTGATTTTCTGGTACTAGAGTCAAACAAGTCCGCAGTTTTCAAGAACGAACTAAATTCTAACATTAATTCAGAATAAATTAAGGCTTTCCTTGCTAAACTGCTGTTGTCTGTGCACGTACAGCATCCTGAAAAAAAATTTTTTTTTTTGAAGGAACCTACAGACTTGCATAACATCTTGGCAAGCAGTGCTATCAGAAGAAATTGATTCTTGGAAATATGCAGTTCCCTGCACTTCGCTGATAATTCTTGGCCCCCTTCGATGGATGGTGACAAGCTGTGGAAAGTTCGCCTACTTTTAGAAAAACTTCAGCACCGCTTCATGGCGCTCTATATTCCAGAACAAAATATGAATTATGATGAGAGTATGGTGAAATACTTTGGCCACCATAGATGCAAACAATTTATGAGTGGCAAACCCATTTGCAGAAGTTATTGTATGTACCTTAGTTAATTATGAACACCCCTTTTTTCAAACTAACGAATTTATATGTGATAGTATGATGCTATCATAAGCATGTACCTATGGCCAGTACTGATACATATTTCCTATAAGGATATTGCTCTTATTATATCTAAAGTAGCTCAGTAGTAAAAATACTTTGTATGTGTCCATTTTAGTAAAATATTCCATAGCACATAGGCAACTAAGTAAAAAGTTATTTTACCAACGTACTAGTAACAAAAGATTAAGGTTCCGAGTATTGTGTCATAAGATGCAAGTAATTGAAGAAATAAAGATTTGTTTTAAACCGTGATTTTTTTTACTTACCTCTAAATCCAAAACTATGCTTGCACAGGACGTTCAATTATTTTTTCGAACATACACGTAGAAATCGCAGCAGACGAGATGTTGACCCCGTTACCGCCCAGCGTAGCCATATGGCTACGGGTCATTCTATGGAAACGACATGGAATATCACCAAAACATTTTGCATGAGTACTATAAGGGACCATTTGAGTAAAATACCAAATATTTATCAAATTCGCAAACAAAAATTTCTTCTGGGCGGAAATGGGTTTATCTGGAATCTACATTTCCAATACCGTAAGCAATGTAAAATTTAAGCTAACAAATCATTAAACGTTTCCTCCCGGAAACTTCATAATTCTATGAAGGGACTATTGTAAATAGATATTAGACAACTTAGATAGATTTAATGCTATCAAATATAGACAACTCACAATTAGATAGATTAGATACTAATATACACAACTTAGATATATGTTATAGAAAACTTAGATAGATTAAATACTATGAAATACCGACTAAAATTATCTAATGCTAGCTATAAGACTTGAAAAAATAACCATCATTCAGACTGATGGACATTTGCTAAAACATATCACCAGGAGAATTGCCAACATTTATGCTTTCCTGACGAATAATTTGGATGATGTTTTCCACGAGTTTGAGAGTTTGTGGCCGAAGTTTCAATTGCTAACTTTACCTTCATTCTATGGGGTAGGGGTTTATTATATAACTTTTGAATCCATCATGTATCGCTTATGAATTAAAATCTGCGTCACCATCGAACAAATTGATCGGCCCCAGCTAATGTATAACTTTCTTACAATTGTTTAACATTCTCCCGATTTGACGAAATCGTATTGGTTAGCAAATGTGTTGATTTTTCGATTTGAAATCGAAAAGTTACATTATAACCCCCACATTGAAAATGGTTCGCAGGCTAATAGGAATGTTCATACTTAAGTAGTTAATTCCGTAAAGGTTCTGATGCTACATTGTAAATATAACCTTCTCGCTGATACCATGAGATGGGTTGTAGAAAACTGGTATCAGACCAGTTATAATAAAGGAAATCTTCGAAATGTAGAAAAATATCTTTAAAATCCTCTAAAACTCTATATTAGTCGGGTTAATATCTTGTGAAGAATACATTTATATTTTATTTTCTGGATTAGAATGGATTTTTAGGGATAAATTTCTACATAAATTTGCCGAAATATATTAACATAACGCATATTAGTATTTTGGAGAGCAGATTATTCTATACATACCTAATTCCCATAGTAAAAACCTGGGAGGGAAGTTATGACTAGGCCTCGGAGATTTTGATTGAAAATGATTCCTAAAAGGAGCAATTATGATGAGTTTCCCGTAAATAATTCTCCCTTTCAGGTTAACGTAGTTCGATATTCCACAGAGGTAAAACCATTTTCATTTACCGGGATTCGAACTCGGGTCCCACACAATCGAGGGATCCGGTTTCGAATACTGGTCAAGACGAATGACTTTTCCTCTGTGGAATATCGCTCTAATGTGCACTTGCGGGTGACTCCGTAAAAGATTATACCGCGGCTAGTCCCGGTATCCTCAAAATTAGGTTAAGGTAGGTTTGAGGTAGGTTTGAGGTAGGCGAGTACCGTACTTTATGATGCCTCTATTATATTTGCTCCAGAATCGGCCTCGATTGTGGATTATTTTTAAAAGTGTTAGAATTAGTTTCAGCCCAGGATTATTTCGTTGCAGTCCAAACATAAACACTCCGGAAAGCCTTTTGACGCTTATACTGGGTAGAATTGCGAGTAAATTTGATAACGCTGGCAAATTCGGCCTCAGTGGTAGATCACTAGAGCTATGCAGACATTCCTCCGCCACGTTTCCGCCAATTCCTATTCCCATTTATAATTTCCGCAGTGCGGTCATTGTACTTACTCTACTATTACTGTCATTACTCTCTCCAGCGCCTCTGACATGTCTCTGCAATAAAGGGCCTTCATGGTTTCCTGTTGACACCGCGTGGTAATCAAGAGCTTCTGTCCGGTGTAATTAATATCGTTGTACGCCGTTAACTGTCGTACTCTTGCGCATTTCCACGTCATATATCCATGGCCGACCCATCGGCTCTCTCTCATCCCCTGGCTCCTTCATTTACCTTGCTATCCCTTCCTTCCACGGAAGTTCACCCTGCTCCTCCCAATCCCATGATCCAAATCCTCTTCCCTAATGGCGGGAAAAAAACGAGCTTTCATTTCACCAACAATGTTTCAACCCAACCAAAATTACAGCGATCCTCAATTCTCCTATCCTCATATCTAGTTCCAATGCACCACAGTGATTCTTCTTTCTTACACCATCTGGCCAATGTATTTATCCTTCCTCTGGGGATCCTCCAGTCTATTCTTTCATCATTGACACACATAACAAATGCCTTATGTTTTCGGGCGTCTAGTCCACCCGGTTTTTCAATGTTGCACTACCCTAGCCTTAGCGATGGAGGTTATCTACTAGTCCAATCATTAGGTATAAACCCAATGTTAAATTTACTCCAATTCTTTAGTGGATGAAATGTGCTCAGGAGTGTGGAGGTGGGTTTGAAATGACCCCCCCCATGTGCGTTCCACTCGAGATTATGGGCGGTTGCATAATGGTGATTGTTTATAGGGCGCCGAAATGACTTTTTTGATAGATATTATTTCAATAAATAATGAAGTTACAAAAAGATGTTTTGGACAAAAGTTGTGGGTAATCAAAACACCTTTAATTTGAGCCGTCGTACGTCGAAATCGATGAATTAGTTCTTGGAAAAACACAAAACAACCGGTTAAAATGGGCGTTTTTTGTAAATTAAATATTTATCGTAAAAATTATGACTTCACTATTTTTTTGCTTTGAAGGAAAGCGCTTGTGATTCAGAATACAACGGTGTTTCTTATATGGTGATTGTTGAATTATTCACTGAGATATGGTCTATTGTTTATCCAGAGACAGTTTTTTAAAGTCAAGAAAGTTTTTAAAGACAACTTTTGTCCAAAACATCTTTTTATAACTTCATTATTTATTGAAACAATATCAAAAATGTCTTTTCGGCGCCCTATAAACAATCACTATTATGCAACCCCCCATAATCTCGAGTGGAACGCACATGGGGGGGGGGGGGTCATTTCAAACCCACCTCCACACCCCTGAGCACATTTTATCCACTATAGAATTAGAGTAAGTAAAAATACCTATTGATTGGACTATACCATTAAGGTGTGTTTAGACGAAAGAAGTTTTTGTATACAAATCTTATACAGATGAAGTCCCTTATCTTCCAACACGATTTCATTCTTCAGATATTCGGCATTCGGCGCATGTCTTACCTATCTTCAATCCACCTTTTGAGTCTATTCTCTTTCTTTTCTTCCCCTGATTCCCAATTACCTTCCCCTCTATCGTGTACCTCAGGGTCCCCTCGCCCCTCATTACTATTCTTTGAACCACCTACTTTGTCTTCCTTCTAATCTTCTCCAGCAGTTTCCTCTCCTCACCCACTGTGTTTCTACACTTCCTCGTTTGTCTTTCTCTCAGTTCATCGCATGTTCTCCATTTTATTACATACCCACAATTCGGACGCAAGCAGTCCAATCTTATTCTCTTTCCTCAGAGACAACGTTTCTGCACCATGCAGCACTTCACTCCATATCACACTCTAAGCTGGTCTTTCTTCGCATCCTTACTCAAAGTGACCGTCATTTGTTCTCCCTTATACGCCCTCTCTGCTGACGAAATTTTCCTTTTAAATATGTTAACTACTCTGCTCATTTTACTTCAACGTACCACCCAAGTGATTAAAGTGTTCTATCTGTTCCCGTTTGTACCATCCTACTCTTTCCTACTCCGTACTCCTATTTTTACCTACGACCCACTCCTTATTAGTGTACGTCTCTTCAAAAATCTCATAAATTTTTATGAGAAAAATTAATTTCATGATATGAATTTTTTAATCCGCCCATCACTTCCCCCCGCATCTGATGCACCCCAATCCCCACCGTCTCAAGGCTTGCACCCCATCATGACCGCGGGAAATTTCTGCACCACCTGCGCCACCTACTTGCACCCCTCTGCCACCTCACCCCCCTCCCCCGCCATCCCGTCCCCCCTGCCCTTATTGAATTGTCGATCGTCTGCCCCTCACACACCCCCTTTCCGCAACGCTTCCGCTCCCAGACCTGACGCTGCCGGTGCTACTTTTAATGCAATTCCTTCCGCCAATTTTCCGATTACAAGTGATCGCCAGGGTGCTCCTAGTCTGGGAGAAAAAAATTAGGAATTAGGAGGAGCGGTCCGGTCGGTGTAGAGGAGGCATGGAGGAAGGGTGGTCGATTAACGAAATCACGCGTCGGGCCGCTTCTGGGCTGCGCAGCGAGACAGTCATTTTTTTCACTTTTGCGTTTCACCTTTGTTTTTTTCTCTCCTCCACTATACCATAGGCCTAAAAGGAGAGAGGAAATTAGAAGAATTGGGTAAAAAGTAAGGGGTTCAAAGAACTTAGTTGCTACGCGGAGAGGATGCGTCTGGACCGAATGCTTTTGAGATGTGGATGTGGAGAAGAGTGCAGAGGGAGGAGGTCTGATTGGAGAGGTAGACAAATAGGGAAGTAAAATTTTGATGATTCCATGAATAAATTTGTGAAATTACTCGAATATCCATTTGAATAACACTGGCATTTATGCCACCGTTTTCACCTTAATGACGTATCTCCTAGCAAATTCAGAATCTTCTCAAGCCATCTCAAGTTATACATCCAGACAGATAATAGTTTTCAAATGGGGGTGGTTTGAGGCAGGAATAAAGAAAATGAAAAGGGTAATAGGATGGTGGAGATGATTTTATTCACAGATAGTTAGGGAAAGGAAATATTGGAAGCAATAGCGGAGGAAAAGGAGACGGGAGAAATCCGAAAAAATTATCAAAAACGGATCGACGTAATAATGAAAGGTCATAATGTTTTTAAGAGGGATAAGGAGGGGAAATGTTTAGGTTAAGAAGCGGAAGAAGAGAATAAGGAGTGTTTGACGTTATAAAGGGAGATAAAAGGCACATAGTTATAATAGGTATGTAATATTTAGAAAGGTCATGTTTTTATGAACGGAACGTAGATATGAGCCCCAATGCTCTTGGATATCATTAGTATTGCTGCACGAGGACCTGCAATTCAATCGGTAGATTTGGGTCAATGGTCACGAAAGAGATACGTAAAAGGCTTTTAAGATATTGGTGGGGAGAAGAGACGAAAGAGGAAGTGGGGTGTATTCGAAAATAAATGAGGACGTAGTCAATATAGTGGGAAAGGAAAGAAGCCTGATGGGCAAAATGCGAAAGGGAAAGTGAATGTGGATGGACGACTTGCTAAGAGGTAACCATATCGTTAAAGGTGTAATAGAGGATTGATGTAGGGTAGGCAGATCCCTCATACGCAGTAGAAGAATATGCATTATTGGCTGTTCAAATGGAGGAGTAGATAAAAGGTATGAAGGAGGAATTTAATATTTAAAAAATAGATAGTTTCAGTGAAGAAAGGTCATACCCTGCGTGGTCAGAAAAATGATAATCCAAGAAGGCTGGCTGGCAAGACGGCTATCCAAGCTAACTGTTTTTAAAATAGTCAAATACGAAAAATTGTGGGTCAAATATGAGAATGCAAATTTAAACCCAAAAGAAACGCCACACTTGTGGCATCGTAGAGGCGTACCCTTAGCGAATATTTCATATGCCACCGGCGAAACCCAAAACTACAACCTAAGTCGGTGCTATTTTCAGTCGACGACCCCTAACTTCACCTCTTTTGACCCATCAGCATTTCAGGGTCTCTGATACATAAAATATGACACTGGAGGAGTTTGAGCGAAGGTATGCATACAAATAAAAAGTTGAAAGTAGCCTTGGATACTGTGCATATTAATAAAATAGTCGTAAATTGGGATAATAATTAAATAATAACGAATCTTTTGCAGTCACAACTACATTTAAGCTATCAAGCATACTGTTTAATTACATTTTTACGACAAAGGAAAGTATTACACATAGCTTTCGTGGATTAATTTTGTTAATACTTAACAATTTGAAGCTGAAAATTAGAATTGAGTTTTACCCCAAAATATGACGCTCATTATCTTCAAAAAGCGTTGGGTGTGTTAGAAACACCAGAATTGTGATTATAATACATATTTTTCATACAATAAATTTCTAAAATAGAAACAGCCTTTGACTGGCGGGATTTTTCGCCAGTAAAAATATGTAGTGTTATCGACTAGGCTGTGTTATTCAGTGTTTTGAGTGACATATATAATAAAAAATATCCAAGCTATTAAGGTGCAAGATATGGTGTCCGCAAGATTCTTGTTATTATTGTGACCTTTCATTATAACCTCGATCCCTTTTTGCTAATTCTTTCGGATTTCTCCCGTCTCCTTTTCCTCCGCTACTGCTTCCAATATTTCCTTTCCCTAACTATCTATGAATAAAATCATCTGCACCATCCTATTACCCTTTTCTTTTTCTTTAATCCTGCCTCAAACCACCCCCATTTAAAAACTATTCTCTGTTTTGATGTATAACTTGAGATGGCTTGAGAAGATATCGAATTTGAATTTAAGGTGAAAACGGTGGCATAGATTTTAAAAAATTGTGGAAAAGTAAATGCCAGTGTTATTTAAATGGATATTCGAGTAATTTCACACATTTATTCCTGGAATCAAGATTCTTAAGCCTTTTAGATGTTTTATACGCATTATTGAATTATTGTTATAGAAATATGAATTTCTAGTTGCTGGATAGTGATGATGAAATTAATGTGCACAAAAGTTGATGCAAAAAACATATTATTAAAAATTCAAACTACACCTATAACATATTGAATTACCGAGTTTATACAGCCTGTATATCTGCGAGGCAACTTTAATTTTGATACACAACCTAATACGAAGTTATTTATCTCACAAGTCTCCGCTCTATGCAGCCATTTACCACTTTCTTCGTCCAAAAAACCATCCTCCAGTCTTATCTCTCGAAGAGTTTAGCATTAACGGTTCTTTACAGCTCAGTAGAATACATTCATGTGATTCCACGTTTTCATCACATTTTCCTTTTTAACTAGTTAGATTTTTTCCACAAATTCTTAATCTACTGGATTTCATGCTACTTTTCCAAACAACACGACATAATATTGCTTGTAACTTACCCGAAGAAATTAAAGTGAGTGTTTCAAACCGGAGGAGTTACATTTCCTCGTATTTGTGCCCAGAATTCAACAGTAGAATTTAGCTGAGAGGTTACTGGGATCTAAAAACTCTTTATTCTGGGTAGCTGGTGTTGTACAGCAAATCTATTCCAATTTTCTTTCCAACCTGGCCCATGGACGCGAATGTGAAGGATGTAGAATGAGAGGATGTTGCACGCCCTTGGAAATCCATTCTTCCCCCGAGCATCGTATTTGCCGAAACTGTGTGTTTGCGGCAGAATTTCTTGGCAAGGGCTAACTCCCACTGCTTGCGTGCTGGCGCAAAATGTTGCCACCCAGGGCGACAGAGTGTTAAAGGAAGACACCTACGACGCGCCGTCGTGTGCGGGTCACCGATTTCGGCGCGTGGCTGGCGCGAACGACGCCACCCCTGCTCACTTATCACCCTCAGCGCGCGAACTTGGCGCGACCGTCGTCGCCACGTCCGTTTGCACAAGTGCGAGGTTTGAAGTGAGCTCCCACGAGAGGAATGACCTTCGGCAAGCACCCATACCCAATCCGTGGTGGCGGCAGGAAGTAACCACATCCCCTCCCTCTTCTGCCTTCTCAAGACAATGGACACCACACACTTTCATCTCAACTAATATTCATTCCTCTATTGTGTCACATTTTGGTGCGTATTTTGAAGGTTATTTGTCTTCGCCTTTAGTGAAGGGCGACGATTAGTTTGAATTTAACTCTATCGCCGATTTTTCAATAAAGATGTATACCCAATGACCTCTGTTTTGCAACGAGTAACGTGTTGGTGGTATTTGGCTATCTCTTGCACTCAGGTGGTAGATACCTGTCACATTTAAATAACATCGGAAAAATTGTATAAGTACGTGGCAAATCAGCAATATTTCCATGAGCTACAAATTAACCTTGGGATAGTACATTCACCGACATAAAAAGCACTTTCCGAAAAAGACTGGTGCATTGATTGCAGCTTTATGCGGAGTCATGCTTTAAAATAAATGAAGCATTGTGAAAATGTTACTCTAAGATTGGAAAAAAAGTGAAGTACTGCATAACTACCGGATGTAGGGCATATCGAGAAGAGTATTTAAGTTATTTTTACGTAGAGGTAAGTATAAGCTGTTCTCCAACCTTATAAAAAAACTGGGTTTATCTCTCCTTCATTTATTACGACGAAGAGGTGAAATTTTAAGCTAAATCGGACTGATACAAACTTATTTTGTAGGAAATTTTTCTCGAGATAAGGTATGTGGGTTTATTTTTGACCCTTGTATGGCCTAAATACAGATAAAAGTGAATTGGCTAGGTATGAGATATTTAAGAGTTCCAAAATGTCCTACCTGGCAGAACAAGTAAAAACCGTCAATAGTCCATCGATTTATTTGATCTCAATATCCTCCGCACATTCATTTACGGCCATCGGAGATTTTTATAACTTGCCACTTTAAGAGGCCGTAGAGCTCACGTTCCCTAGATTTATATACTCACGAGCGGAAGATACCCGTTGAAATTCAACGGGTGTGAAAAACATTAAACTTATTTTTTATAATAAAACCACAAAGCCCGAAGAAAAACAGCATGCGTGGTCATTTGAGGAGTTCGTAACCTATCTTGTATGTTGTGTTCGTTGTAGTAGACACACTGACAGTTTTACAGGTTCACGGAGAGATGAGTGACTAATGGTTCACTTTCATGCACGGGAAACCCAAAAATCGGCCTTACTCTTTTTTCTATTAGGCATGTTGATGGATATATTTTTAAGTCCAAGGAACGGAAACACAGCGGCAAGTGAGAGTCTAGAATAGGCAACTCGATGATTGAGTAAATGTACCTAAGTTAACTGCACATTAACACTTTAAAAAGTATAAATAATTCGTGACGTTACTGATGTGGGAATTGGTCTAAAAACAGTTTGCGATCGTAATGAGAGGCAGACGGTTTCACTACGTGTAATTCATTTGAGTATTAAACGGTAATAAACAACGCCATGTTTGTTGTAGCAACATAGGCATTATTACCATTGATATTCGCTGCACGTATAAATTCTTTTAAGTGTGTAGTCTATTAATTCCTTTATGTGTAACGTTTACTACGTAAGTGTTCTCCCATACATATGCCCCTTTGAGAGCTACTTTGAGAGTAGACATTGAAGTGCATACTTGTTAAATATGCATTGAATTTAACGATTACCCCCCGAAGCAATCTATCATGGGGGCCTTGGGAGCCTGGGATCTTCTTATACGGATTTTATTTCTACGTACTATATTGGACCTGCAGGAAAGCGTGATATTAAAATGCTAGAGGCGTGAATATTCTATTAAAATGAAATCTCTGGTTGTCAAGGAAATATGTTATTGTTGATTTCAGGGGAAAATGTGAGATATTTCAACTGAAAACATGAATGTCAGACAACTTCGGAGGGTAGAAGAAAATCGATTGATAAAATTAGAAACGTCCTTTATTCAGCCATGCGATAGAAGAAATCCCAGGCTTATACCTTGAGGGAAAGTACTTTTAAAAAGCAAAAAATGAAACCACTGCACCGAACCCAATGCTTAGCATGGACCACCAGGGGTGACCCTCGGGGGCTTTTGGGCTTTTTGAGGGCTTTTTGATATAGCATATATTACAACCAGACATTTTTTCTATCTACATGCCAAATTTCAGCTCAATCGGTCCAGTAGTTTTTGCGTGATGGAGCAACAGAGAGACAGAGACCATTACATTTTTATACATATATTAGTAAGGATCACACCCTTAACCCTGAAAAAATTGGATTTCGGTTAATTGAACCCTACAGTGTTTGTTGTCTACCAGTGACAAACATGTGTATCAAACTTCATCAAATTCAATCCAGTGGTTTAGGAGGAGATGTGGAACATACCCACATACATACATACATACATACATTGACTTTTATATATATAAAGATTTGACAAGAAGGATTTGAGCATTCAATCCACATATTATGTTCTCGTTAAATAATTTGAGAGTTCGTGCTTCAAAGTAAGTTTCATCAATGCAAAGAAAAATCCTGTTTTAAATTTTATACTTGCCAACTTATGGCAAACCCTATTTGAAATTAATGATCTAAGATTTTTCCGTTGTAACTTAAATAATAATAATAACTATATAACTTAAAAGAAAAGCAGCATATAAACGCTTAACAGGTATTCCATCACGTCTCTACAACTCGGCAGATATGAAGATATTTACCTGGTGGAATACCCGTGAAACATTTATATACCAGTTTGAAATTGTTTTATCTTTTAAAATATAAAAAAGTCAGTATCTAAGAGTTTGTTTCAATTTGTGGCTATGGTTCTCAATTATATAATTATGCGTCCGAGGAGATATCTGTTGTTGGTATGAGCCAAGAAGAGACATTAAAGTTCAGGTAAATTATTGTGCTTGATGCTGTGACCACGTAGTATCATTTTTCTTCAAAGGAATATTCAGGTAACGATTAACTACTGAAGTGAATACTCCTAAGGTTTATAATACGTATCGCCAATGTATTTTTAACGCTACACCTTCAACCTAGCAGGTTGGTAATAAAAATATTTAATATAAAGCATTCTCTCTGACGGATTCACAGGAAGAAACAGTTACTTGAATTTTACCCTTTTCATTCCACTTCTGTCCAGATAATCTATATATATAAATTTTGTAGCGTGTCAGTCAGTCAGTCATTCTGTATTCATTTTGTTTATATCTTTTTCAAGTTTTGAGCTAGATAAATGAGGTTTGGTGCATTAAATGTGGATTCTACGTCAGTATGATTTGGTAGTAAATTTGGGTTAGTAGGTGGAAAATTTTGGGGCTGTTTTTACCCCAATATTGTTAAAATTGACACCCATAAGAAAAGCATTGAATTCGGTGCAGGTTTTTCTTCATTTGCTTTTTAAATCACTTACACTCAAGATATTGGATGGGGATTTTCATCATAGAACGCATCAAAAATGTACTATTTAATTATTTCATTCAATTTTCTAGTACGTTTCGTGTTGGTCCAGGTACTACGTTTTTATCTCGAAATTCATCAATTTTTTCTTCCATTTCAACAAAAGATATTTCCTTGGCAACCGGGCTTGAATACCCATTTATTAGGATTTAATGAATGGCTATTCACTCCTGCAGCATATAAAGGCCAGGTTCAGTGACTAATTTGATAGTTGTAGTCAAACGACTACAGTCCCCCGTTCACCTTGCCTTCTCAATGACATCAACAAGGGTCGATCGCTTCAAGTGCGTGGATTAAATCTGAAAAATCCATGCTTTTCGCGTGGTCAATTATGTTCTGCATGCTCACGAGTGGGACAGATCAGTAATGCCAAATTCAACACCAGCTGATGAACACAACGCTTGCCTCAAAGCGTCGCATCTTTGGAGACATGTACAGAAACTCACGTTAACGACCAATTTGCTTGTAAACCAGCGCAATGTGTTAACCATACTTTCAAAACAGCTGTTGGACATCGGTAATGGAAAATTACCAGTTGATGCCGACACAACAAATATTTCAATTCCATTGAACTTTTATATCATTGTTCCATCGATCGAACAATCATTTCAGAAAGTGTTTCCACAAGTTGTCACCAATTACAAAAATCACCGATGGCTTTGCGAACGCGCTATTTTGGTAGCAAAAGACACCGACGTCAATGCAATCAACTGCGCCATCCACGAACGAATTTCGGGCGAGTCTGTCACCTACAAATCGATTGATAGCTTCATGAATGCGGACGAGATTTTTAACTATCCAATGAAGTTTTTAAATTCGTTGGATCTTTCTGGAGTACCACCGCACAAATTGTCACTCAAACTCGGCGCACCAATAATTCTTTTTCGCAACATTAATGCACAATGAATGCGCAATGGAACCAGGCTCACTGTCAAACCACAGATACCAAACGTCATCGAACGACAATTCTGAATGGCAATTCAAAAGGAGAATATGTGCTTATTCCACGTATTCCCATCATTCCCACCGACATGCCATTTTATTTCAAACGACTGCAGATCCCCGTTCGCCTTGCATTCTCAATGACAATGAACAATGCACAAGGTAAATAGCTTCAAGTGTGTGGATTAAATCTGGAAAATCCATGCTTTTCACACGGTCAATTATATCTTGCATGCTCACGAGTGGGACAGCCGAAAAAGTATTTTAAAGTAAAGAAAAGCAGAGGGTGGTAGGAACAAACATATTGTTATCCGAAAGCACTCGAATAAAATTTTCAACTATTTATTACACAAAATATCATTTTCTTTCATTAATGTTCAACATGTAAATGTGTCTGCTTTTTATATGAGTGCCTACTTAAAAAGAAAAAGAGGCATTGCAACGCATGCCGGGTCCCCACCGGCGATCGCGCCTCAAGTTCGCGCCACCTTATTTCTCTCTCAAATTTGCATGGGATGGGAAGGCTTAAAACAATGCAATTGCTGTTTTGGGGAAGAGAAATTATTCTGAATGTTTTTTCATTTTTGGGAAACATATACACTCATTTAGCCACATTTTCCACTGCTTCCACTTGATTAGTGCAAAAAAAAGGAAAAACACCTAGTTCACTTCTAGAGCACACCAGACAGAGACTGCCTGCAAAGCAGGCAGCAGGTCTGATAGTCGTGTGTATTTAAAGAGCTTGGAAACTGCACGACGGTTTCCCTTTTCACATGATTATTAAGTATTTATGCCTGAAATTCTCTCCTATTCATATGTTTCTGCAACAAACGCAACGAATGAACCATTTATAACATCCATTAGCCCAATTCTTCCGATAGCTTTAATAAAAAAAATGAAATAGAATTATCGGTAAGCCCAAACTAATAAAGAATTTCGCTGAATAAAAACATGATGCAACCAACTCGCAGTTTTGGTGATCTTTTCCATAGCTACGTCACCCAGACTAATGGGACTATATCTTCTTTTGCATTTTCAGGTTCCGGATCACCGTCTCCTAAAAAAGAAAGAAACAGCAATGGTCCCTTAGCTAACACAGTCACCGTGGAGTGAAATGGGCGAGCCAGGTTATTAGGAGTGAGGATGGAAATGAGAGAGATGGAGTCGCTCGCTATACGGAGGCCGTCCTAGTCGTTGTCGGGGATCGGCGCTGAGGGAGTACAGGTCCGTGTTAGGTCATAAAAGGGCTATATTCCTGGAGGAAACGGGAGCCAGCGGAGGCTGCAGGGATGCAATAACATCGTTAGCTATTACGGAAAGAGATGGAAGTGAGGAAGGGGAATGTATCACAAACGTCATCGTAAATAATGGTATTCTCTGCAAGACATACTAGAGATGTTCGGTTTGGGCCGATTTCCACAAGGGGTAAAAGAATAAATAGAAGGAACCGTTTATCTCTATTATCCTCTCTGCCGTTCCAAACAAACGGATCAAATTGCTTTCTCCAACACATTTCTTTATATCTGTGGCTGTCCAATATTTTTATGTATCATCGTCTGAATTTCATGGCGCTCTCATGCAAATTATGTTAGTGAATAATCCACCTTGAACCCGTACTCTCCTTCGTCGACACCGATCACATCCACTACATCTAACTTCCAGAAGCAAGGTATGCCTATGCCTATAGAAAAGGATGTCACAGCCTCTTGCTTAACACTAGGAGGACGGGAGTTTCGCACTACCTAGAAGGACGGGCAGGGGTCATTTTGACCCATAAAGTATTTCAGCATCAAATAGCTACTTTTTTCTCCCAGTACTTAATTTTTTCCACAAATGACATTAAATAGGCCTCATCTGCACATTATTACCATTAAAAATATTTTTACTAATTAGTTGTTTGTAATATAATTATTTCAGTTGATCCTCTTCAGCAGTGCTCATCTTAGGCTATTCTCAAGCATAACAGTTTGAAAAGAAAGACACCTGACTGAATATTGTGCATATTTAGATAAATATCCTTTTATTTGATAAATATTAATTTTACAAAACCTTTTTCAAATAAAAAATATGCGTAAAAATCACATGCATACACAGACAATATATACATGTGCATATATTTGGAAAGATGTAAGATCACTTTTACGCAACTTACACATACAGTTATTTTTTCAAAGCAGTTTTCACAAACACTTCTATTGCATTGAGGGCATACATTGGCAGTTTTCTTTGTGCAATTTTTCGAAATTTGACAATTATTTTTCTTTTCTGATCCTTTGGGGTAGTGTCGTGCGTTTCTCGGGAAGATGAGGGTTTCGTTCCAATTAGCATCCCTACCGCTTCTTCTACCAGCCTTCGAAAATACTTCTTTCTACTTATTTTGCTATTCGTCCCTCCTATCTTGCTATTTTTTATTTGCTATTCGTCTCTTCTGCTATCTGCCTGGTAGCCACATTCCTTTCCGGGAAAAAACCCCGATCCTAGAGTACGTGTATGACGCACGCAGCAGGCCACTAAGGTAGGGATCTAGTACACGGTCACCTGCGACAAAAGGAGATGACGACAGAAAGAAAGCATACGGAAGGTTTGGCTAGTTTTTTTCATCCTCGGAAAATGTACCCACTAATTCTAGGAGGGACCAAAGTAATAGGCTTTTCTGCTCTCATAATAGCCAAAACTCTTTCCTCCTCTCTTTTGCATCCCACGGAGTGATTTCCTTAAAGCTAAAGAATATGGGATTCGGAAATGATTTTACAACTTGAGAACGGCGCATCCTCTAGACGGCTTTCAGAAGTAGTGTGCCGACACTTCGGCGACAAAAAAGGCCTAGGCGAATGTGCGTATCTCTAGTGAGAGGTCAAAACAATTTGGCTAGTGATGGTAATAATAATAATAATAATATTATAATAATCTTTAATGTCCTGTCGGTTATACAAGTACAACATAGGACTTAGTCATACAAAAAATTACATACAAAAAAAAATTACATACAAAAATACATACAAAAGAAGAAACGAGCAGTAATGTACACTCTACAAAAATTGATCACTCAAAAATTCATCTACACTGTAGTAGCATTTATAAATAAGCAGTTCTTTTAATTTATATTTAAAGACGTTTTGGCTTGCTAAACATTTAATTGAAGTAGGAATCTTATTGTAGATCATTGAGGCTGAATGATGAGGACCTTTCCTGCTTATGTTTAGTGGCTGATTAGCCAAATGAACGTTTTCTCTACCACGTGTCACATGCCCATGTATAGCAGAATTGGGCATAAAAAGGTGTCCATTGCTTCTGACAAACATGGAACAGTTCAGGATATAAATACATGGCAGAGTGAGTATCATGAGTTTCCTGAATAGTGGTCTTCCTGGTGTCCTTATTGAAACCCGTAACATTGATTTAACAGCCCTCTTTTGCATAGAAAATGCCTTGGTAGCTGCACTAGCATTTCCCCAGAAGACAATTCCGTAGGCTAAATAGGAATGAATTTTGGCATAGTAGATAAGACTCAGAGTATGTGTGGAGGTAGTTGGAGCAAGTTTCCTAATCATGTAGATCCCAGTAGTAATTTTTTTGATTATTCCAGTGGTATGTGGTTGCCAATCAAGATTCACGTTAAGATATAATCCAAGAAATTTGGTAGTGTCACAGTGTAGTATTGATGTATTAGAGTCTGTTCTGAGAAGAGGGCTTAGAGTTGGAGGATTTATTTTATTATGGAAATGAAGAAAACATGTCTTGTTTTCATTTAGAAGCAGGTTATTTGACTTAAAAGGTTATTTGACTTAAAAGGTTAAAGAAGAGGTTATTGAAGCGATTGGCAATTTCCAGCGGCTCCGAAACTGTAATATTTTTGAAATTGATGAGTGAAGGAATACTTTTTTTCACGGCGTTACTTGTTTGTTGCTTGATTGCATGCCATGCAGCTTTGCTGTGGTTATTAGATCTAAGGATACGTTGACTAAAGTAATTTTTTTAAAATTCATTAATTTTAAATTTGTATTCTTTAAGGAGTTTGACATAAGCGTCATGAAGTGAGGGGTCACGATATTTCCACTCATTATGAAGGCGTCTCACATCAGCACCCATATTCACTAGGTCCAGAGAAAATTTGATATTCCTATTGTTATGCCTAGAGGTAATATGTTTCAATGGGAATGCATGGTTAAATATCACAATAAACTTATTTAAAAAGGAGGAAAAACAAGTGTCAACATCACTAGAATTTTCATTGATGACCCAAGTTTCTGCTGCCAGACATACCAAGAATTCCTCAATGTTCATAGAATTATAAAGCCTTTTAGAGACATAATTCGTTGCATTAGGATTTGGTTCAACCAGTTTCAGCCCAATGTTGAGTGCACAATGATCAGAAAGCAGGTGAGAAATAGTCTCACAAGAGATATTGCTGGTTGAAATGTCAGTCACTACAAGATCAATGAGGGTAGAAGACTGAGAAGTTACTCTTGTTGGATTACAATTAATTATGTCTAAACCAAAAGAATGGAAAAGAGTAATTAAGTCATCACATCGTGCAGAATTACCAAATAAGTCAGTATTAAAATCACCAAATAGTATTATTCTGTCAGTTTTACCATTGAACACGTTTTGAATGGTATCACTAAGTTCGGTCATAAAAGTATTAATACAAGCACTCGGAGATCTGTAGATGACTAAAATACCCAGACGAAAGTTTTCATGCCGAAGTATTGCAGCAGCACATTCACATACCTTTTCAATATTATTGTTAATTGTAATAGGTGATACTGACATCGAGGATTTCACATAAATGGCAACACCTCCACCTTTACTGTGGGATCTACAAAATGATGACACTAATTTCATGCCATTTATGGCATAACACTGAATTTCGTCATTGAGAAGCCAGTGCTCCGTCAACAGAAGAACATCACACATTTTTTCTTGTATAAAAACTTCAAGTTCAGTAATCTTATTTCTGACAGATTGAATATTTAAGTACAAGAAATGTACAAAACCACGACTATCAAAGTCTAGTCACTTCGATTTAGACCTGGTACTGTACGAGCTATTTACTAGTGTCCCTCGATGTACAGCGGCAACCTTGCTTGTAGACGTTTTGTCATCAGTCACTTTGTCACTTGTACTAGAAGAGGAGGCACAAACACTTATATTCGGGGGAATAACTGTCGCACAAGCTGGTTTCACAGCTGATGGAGCTGTGAGTTGATTAACAAACGAACCACCACTAGAACTGATAGGAACTTCGCGAAGAGGAAAAAAAAAAGGCCAGGTTGCCTTATTTAGTAAGACTTCGCGTAAGTTTGATGGCACACTGACCTTAAACGAGCTGTAATGCTTCCCTGATCGGAAACTCTCACAGATGAACTCTTCTTTGGGGTATTTTTTACACAGATAATTTTCAATATCACTTGCGGTTGTTTGTAGTTCAACCCGATCGATGTACAAGAGCAGCCGTTTCGGGACACCTAGAAATTTGGAATTTTCGTCGGAAGGAGAACTAGTGCCCATGACGAGCTTATGTTTTTTTGACCTCTTGTTCTTCGTTGTTTTCCAACCTCCGTTATCGTCCGAATGATGGTTGACATCGTCGACACGGTGTTCAGGCAGAGGTGGTTCCACGACGGGACTATCCTTTTCCATTGTCGCACCACTGACCTCTGTAACCTCTCCTTCTGGGAATGGAAGCAATGCTGATAACATTCCTATCATATAACTGTTATATTTTACGCTACATATTTTAATAATGAAAACGGTAATAATGTATGCAACGGCAGAATGAAAGTGACATATTTTTAATCCTATTCCTCAGTCGATTTCAATTGTAAGTCAAATTCAAAGACGATATAAAATAAACAATTTTCGTAATTTAAGTAAGCCGCAACCAGGAGAGCTCCGCTATCGACGAATGACATTCAAAAGAAATATAAAGGCTTCAAGTACTGATCAAAATATGCGCTGATATATTTTAGTTGAAGTAATTAAATATCAGTGATCTATAGTAGAAGAAAATGGTGAGAAAACTTGTCTCTAATGCAGAAAGAAGTAATGGGTCAAAATGACCCATAGCTGTCCTTATAGGTATAACATCAATTAAAAAATTAAGCAACAAAAATTAAGAATTTTATTTTCTTTATTAGTAAAATATAAGCCAAAATGCACTAAGTCACAAATTTTAAAAAGAATCTAATCACAAATAAGTAGTTAAATTCAATTTTGAACTCGAGTTATGGGTCAAATTGACCCATTCCGACCTTTTAGCGTTAAAAAAGAAGTAATTGCGACATGCGTGTAAGTAGTGATCTAAATTTCTCCACATGAAAAATGGGTCAATTTTTTCGATGGGTGAAAGTTCCCTTTTGGCTGAGTCATTACTTCTCATGGCGTCATTTTTGCTCAGAAAATGATATCGTTATCATGATAGGTACATGGCAATAAAAGGCAAATAAACCACCGTAGCGGTAAAGGAATGACGTTAATATGGTTACCGTACAACAGTAATGAATCTGCCTTTGTTAGACTCCCATATTTCCGTGAAAAAATATATCTTGCAATAGTGTACATATATTGTACAAGGAAACCATGCACGGCGTGCGGCTGGACGATATAATCTATCACATTTATAGTCGAAGTGCATTAAAATAATAGTGCACATAATTTTAGAGGCTAACAACAATACAAATAATATGAGAAAACTCACTGAATATAAGAATAAGTATAAAAGTTTGCAGTGAATGAAGTTATGACTGTGGATCTTTTCATGTGCTATATGACCAAAGGGATAGAATTGCGGATCAAATATTTTGGAATCAATTTGTGAGAGGCTTTTTAAAGTGGCTATTTTGAAACATATGCAGTAGAAAATCACATATATGTGCAGCAGGAAATCAAAATAAATAGATCATAGATCGATGTGAACAAAAACTTACCTACTTACGCTTACTCCTGGGGCCAATGAAAACCAAGTAGGTCTTTGGCCTCGCCAACAAGCCGTCTCCAAGCCATTCTGTCCTCTGCTATCTCCAACTCTGCTCCCATCTTTCTCCAATTGTTCTCTACTTGTCCTTTCCACCTCAATCTTGGTCTCCCTGGTGGTCTCCTTCCTTGAAGTCTTCCTTCCCATGCTATCTTAATCTACGAATTTTCATTCCTCTGCAGCACATGGCCTAGCCATCTTAATCTCTAGCTTCTGACTACTGCGACAATGTCTGGCCTTTTATGCAGCTCCCTTATTTCTGTTTCCTTTATTCGCCATTTGTCTCCTAGGGTAGGGCCAAATATTCTTCTTAAATCATTATTTTCAAAAGTTATGAGTTTCTTTTGTGACACCTTTGTAAGGGTCCAAACCTCCGAGCCATATGACAATACTGGATGTACCATCAGTACCATACTTTTAAGTTAGTACTACATAAAATTACTTAAAAGGTAAAAGATTTTTAAACTCGAATCGCTAGAAGGTGATTAACATTTTGGAGAGAAAATTTGCTTAATACACCAGAGATGGTAATGATATAATAATGGTCCGACGTGCTAATTGCAAGGAAGGGGAGGGAGGGAGGAAATGCGTCAAAGTGAAAAGTGTTTGCCGTCCCCGGGAGTCACGTCCGTGGCGGAAGCGGGCAGAGAATGAAGGTTACGAGAGCGTGGCGTGAATTTTAACATTTCAGTTCGCATTCGAATAAAATGAAAAAAAAATGGGGATGGCAGTTGGCCATAGTGGGAATAATAAAATGCATGGCATTAAAATGGAGCGCCGAGGGAAAGGAGTTTTACAAAAAAAAAGAGATTCGGAAACGAGGATGTTTTAGGAGAGCGTGTGGCCAGAGGTTGGCTAAGTGAACGGAGGAGGTGCGGATCGTTGAGCGGGAACGAGAGGAAACACAAAAGGGCGACGGCAGTGAGCGAAAGAGGAAAGCTAGTATTAGACAAAGAAATGAAGATAATGACGAGAAACCTATAATATTATGGGGTAGGAGAATAGAAAATATCTTGAAATGCAGAAATTCCAAGATAAGAACCATAAGTGGATCATTAATCAGTGTATATTTTCCTTAATATTCCCGGGAAAAGTTGGAGTTGAGGTTAAAGATGATATATTTTTGCGGGATAACATTACTAGCTCACCTACCTAATAAATATCTTACGAATAAAAGACTCAATAGTAATTATTTGACGTAAAAGACAACTTTAACGGATGAACATGCCGAGAGAACGCAAGGATTGTATACTATAGTAAAACTTTATTCTATAACAATATTCTAAGTACCTTGGATGGAACGAGTGTCCCACTTGGCTCAAATTTGAATCATTCTGCGCTGCAGTGGAAAACTGAACGGAGCAAATCGCATTAGGACAGAGGTGCTCTTATTTCCTTTGTGAATGGCGCAAGGAGCTAAACATGTTGGTCTCCGGGGAGTTTCTTCTCAGGAAGAGAAAGCGTAAATTAATTTCCCGACGCCGCATTGCGACTTGGTCTCGTCTCCTGAGTCACGCCAGCCCTCCAATCACCAGGAACAGAGACGCAGGAGACTAGTCGAGGCGAGAGAATGGGAAGGTGCTGTTGGCGATTGTTTTGTATGTTAAGGTCGAAGATGAAGAAAGGATTAGAAGGACGTGAGCTTGAGAGTGGGTGAGAAAGAGACGTTTCGCGTACATGTGTATGTATTTACAATGCACATGTGACCCTAAAACTCACTCACCATAAAGGTTTGAGAGTGGATGAGAAAGAGACGTTCCTGATATATGAACCTAGATAGCACATGTTACCCTACCACTCTATACACCCAAGGTCCATGAGGTGAGCACGCAATACCTCTCCCAACAGAATTCTTGAACCCTCAAGAGCCCCAAACCCTGCTTTCCACCTCCCCCCCCCCCCTTCACAAATTCCCGCTTCCTTCCCACCCCCCTCGCCAGCGACCCCTAGGGAACAATTGTCCGAGCGATGAATGGCGACCCACGCGATGTCGGAAGGACAAGGAACGATGAAAAGAGATAGGGCCGGATGAGAGAATGGAAGTTGGTGGGCTGGAACTACTAGATGAACGCACGTAGCTCCGAGGGATCCGGTTGTGATTGGTAGTCAGGCGGAGAGCCAAGAATAATTTTGTACGTCTGCTCGATAAGAGCTAAAACTCCATTGCCCAAAGGCACGGAGATTATGGAAATATGGGTGTGGTCGGAAGCCATTGTACCAGGGGGTTAATTAGGAGTTGGGAAATTCAGCCAGGATTACAATCGAGAAATCTATTATGGACTAAGAGGTGACGGTCTTATCGCTTGTAGTTTCCAACGATTCATCGTTTCGTGGCATGGGGTTTGGCCATTCGAGGAGAATTCATGTTTTGTGTCTCACGTTGTAATTGAAAATTTTGTCCTTGCATCTGAGTTATTATTCGTGAAAGATCGCCTAGGTGTTTCATTAGTGCTTGTATCTTTCAAGATCCTCCATAGTCACTCTGGACAATGGGTGTGAAGCTAAATAAGTTCAGCTCAGAATCCTTGGGGGAACAGTGACTTCCCTTAATCAAAGGTAAACTCCCATTTCCCAATTTCGGGTTAATTCGCAAAAGCCTCACAGCTAAAATCTCATTTATCCAAGTTTCCAATAACAAAAACGTGCAAATAAGAAGACGAAATAATGTGTAGGTTTTAACAGAAAAACAAGGCTTTAGGGAAACGATAGGAGCCTAAATGAGGACTATGACTCCATTCTAATGCATTTAACTGATCAAATCTTCATAACGAGGGATAATGATTGAAAGGAATCAATGGAATGGGCACAACCACTGGCAGTAACGAAATGTTTTGGAGGCTTTCTTCAAGTCATTGTAATGTTGGTCACATTAAGATGGTTACTCAGCCAAGCACGTGATCTTATCTAATAAGTGCCCTGACTCAATCATCCATTTCTGAATGCATTAAAAGCCTTCCAATGACGTCATTGCTCCCCTATAACAATGACTTCGAAGAAGTAAAAAAAAAACAAGAATAATATTCCATGATTTTTTACATTTTTTGCTCATTGATAATTCCCAAACTACACTAAATACGTGGATGAAACATCGGATGCGCTATTGTAAGACATTTTTAGTCGAGGTGAAAATTCATGTAGGAAGATATCCGTGTATGCAGAAGGAAGTAAGATGTATCAAAAAGGATGTGCTCATGGCAAACAACATTAAATATGCAGGGCTGGATTCGGCGTTTACTGCTTCTGAGAAATGGGGACATAAAATGTTAGTTCCAACCGGAGATTTTTCTCTTGCTTCTATAAAAGCTTGCTTTCAGTCCCACTTCGTTAATAATGCTCAAGAACACAATAAATGGGTGGCATAACCAGTAGAAAACTTCGGAGTTACTTCCCTTGGGAGAAGATTACCCTCACTTTCCGTACCGCAAAAAGCACGCCATCAAAAATGACCTCATAAATTCAAGAATGGCCTGAAAACGGCAGGAGATAATGGCGCTCGCGACATAATTGAAGCATGCTTAATGGAACTTCGTAATACGCGGCTGTCTCCTGATAAGCCACCCGTGAATATTGTCTTGCTCGGAACCGTACACTTAGCTGGCGTAAAAGACATCGGTAAAAACTTTTTAATGAATGCCATCAACACCTTTCCAGCATGCCACTTCGCTCCTTTTATGAACTCGTATCTCCTTGGATTCCCGTCTTTTCCCTCCTCCTTCATCAGTTCATTAATGTTGTTCTCTCATCCACGAATCAAAGAAGTAAAGGGCGCCGAAGTACTCGTAAAGGAAGTGTGTATTTTTTGTGAAAAAATATCCACCCAACATGGCCATGGGGAAACTTTTTTCCAATAAGTCATATAAAGTCTATGGATTTTTCACGTTTATGTCGGTTTCTGTAGGTTTAGATCAATCACCATCGTACATCGTACATTTTTCCCATTATAACTCTATTTTCAACATAATACCTGAGTCAATATATACCTTCTAAATATGGTCGGAAGCGCATTTTGTTGACTTTAACCTCTTCAGTGGTACCCACATGAATCTTCCAGGTAACATGCCTTATCTCCCGGAATTTTTCTTTCCCCTTTTGGGCCAAAAATTGCTTTAATTAAAAAATTGCCATGTTAGAAGTTGAATGGTTATGCTTAAAAAACCACTTAGATTTTAGCATTATAGAGTAATACTTCTCCAAACTTTTTAAGTTTTCTCTTCTTTGCTGGAAGTTCTCATCCTTTGCGCCACTTCTCCGCACACTGCTGTCTGAAAACTCCCCTCCCATTTCCTCCAAACTCTTGCTCGAATGTCATGCAGGACACTCCCTCGTCAAAGTAAGGCGAGCATCTTGCGCGTCAACGCCTCGAGTGGCGGAGGCCACGCCGGATCACGGGCGCGTGAAATGACGCCATCCCCCACCACCACAGTCGAATTAAACAAGGCTTCCAGAGTCAGTCTTCGGAATGGGAGGAGAAAAGAGAATTTAAGGAAAAGAAGAGCAGCGGGATCAGGACAAAGAGTTGATGCCCTTTGGGGAGTTTGGCTCAATAGAGGTTCCGATGACAAGTTCCTTGAATTGTCGGGAACCAAGTACAGTAGACATAGTTGAGGCATCTTAGATGAATGTATTCCCTCTGTTTTCATGTCCCTCTTCCGTTTGCAGGCATATCTTCAAACTGTTTTACATTTTAGTAGAAATATCTCCCCTCCCCTTTAGAGCAAAACAAGCTTCATAGTACTTTCTTTTTACAGTCTTGGTGTCACCAAGTGCTGAATTGCTTTTGATTACAAGGATATTTTATGGTGGTTAGAGCGATTTTTGTTTACGTACAGATTTGCGTAAAAATTTGCATAAGTGTTCTCATTTGTGATATTTACAGATAAAAGTGAAAAAAACCGCATCATCCAATTTCTTCCAACGCATAAACAGATGCATTTTTTCGCAGCTTACTTTAAAATTTATTAAAATTTACACTCAATGACCCGCGATTACCGCTACAGCAACCTTAAATTGAAATGAAACGAGAGTGATAACAACAGGAGAATAGAATAGTAGGGAACAAATGGAATGTCGTTTTTCAGAAGAATGTTAAAGATCAAATGGACGGAGAAAATGAACAATGAAGAAGTACCACAAGAATTGAAATGAAATGATCTTTAATGAAAACTCAGAAAATTAGGAGAAATGACTTATATTTAGAGATGGGTCGACTGGCGTTTTTCTCGAATTCGAATATGGAGTTATATAATATTTTCTCGAATATCTCACTCGAATATCAAATACTACATGAGCGTTTTTCCACCAATTTTTAGTTACAAATGACAATTTACATAAAAATAGTTAAGAACTACTATTTCTGAGAACTTATTTACAACGTCACAAAAATCTTAATTGTAAATTTAGTTGAACAGAATTTTATAAAATCTGACGTAATGAAGGCTTTATAAATAAATAAACATTGCTCTTGGCACTGTATTCACACATGGCCACCTATTTACAGTTTGTCACAAATCGGTTGAACGATAGCCATCAAAATAATACAAACAATGTTAAAATATCACCGGCTCCAATTAATAAATTTCGCTATTTATCCCGCTTCATAAGTATGACCAATTTTTTATTGACACTTCACAAGTAACGTGTAAAAACATAAATTGCTCTTCAAAAATTCTTACTTCTAAACTTACACTGTGGCAGGTGGTGAACTCAAATATTTTTTAGTCAGTATCTGTAAATGTGGAAATTTGGTACAGTTTTTCCAATATTGAAATATGTTCTAATCTGGCGAATTGAGTGGTTCTATGTATTGGTCAACCTCTTCTTCAGCTGTTTTCCCCTTAAGTTGCTGAATAGATGTTTTGGTGGACATCAGCTGAGAGTATAATGCCCACATGCCATGAATTTTCTTATTGCAGGTTTTCTTGGTTTTTTAAACCAGAGGTGTTACGTGACGCACCACGCAATATCTTTACACCGCAAAATTTGCAAACTGCGAATTTATCGTCCCGTTCAAAAATGTGAAAATTCTGATTCACTTCGCTGGTCATTCTACCTAAATAAGTTTAAATGATCATTGGTGGATATTAACCAAACGTAAGTTTTACGACATATAGCAAACTCCTGCTCCTCAATTGGAACAGACTTCCTACACACCATCTCTATCCCTACTAACACTGACCTTCTTATGGCCACAATAGATGTCACTTCCCTCTATACAAGTATACCCCATCATGATGGAGTTAAAGCTCTCCGTTTTTATCCTTCCCTATGTCCAAAACCATACCTTCCCTCCACCAACTTTATAGATAACCTAATAGAATTAGTATTAACTAAAAACGCCTTTTACTTCAATAATCAAGTTTTCCTTCAGATCAGAGGCACCGCCGTGTGTACTCGTATGGCGCCTTCTTATGCAAATCTATTCATGGGCCATCTTGAAAGCACTTTCCTCCAGAAACCAACCCCTCAAACCTCTCTTCTGGGCCCGCTATATTGACGATATCTTTGTCCTCTCGCCTCAAACTTTCGCCTCAAGCCTTCGCTAAACTCTTCCTCTACGGTTTCTTTCACCTCTTCCGTCTCTGATTCTACCATCACATTTCTAGATGTTAATATCACAGTCTATACAGTCGCGACAAGACGGACACAATTCTTGCAGCTAGCTGTTAGTAGCGCCCCAAGCGGCGAACGTGTATAACTACCGTAATATGGGGTGATTACATACACTTTCGCGCACTGGAACTAGAACCTATTTTCTTCTTCGTGATGTAATGGTATTATTCCTTTTGTAGATAATATTTGATAATGTCTCCCCTTTTAGGATTATATTGCGTTAAAAGGCAACAGTGAGAATAAAACGCAGTTCAAGCGTACTAGAAACAACCGTTCAAACTCATCCTGTATTTCAATCTGGCGATACAATACCGTACTTAGGATGTCATACCGGCTTTGATTGAGACTGGGTGCTGAGTGCTGCGACTGCGTACAGTGTTTTCACATTTGATTTTTATTAAATAATACTGCAGCAGAAATCGGTAATGGAATTCAGGAGTGTCATTTTTTCCGATTCCCTAAGTATCATTACAGGTTGGTCGGTGCTCTTGATATTTTTGAAGCTCTCAAAACGTGAGCGCTCTCTAATTCTTTTATTTTAGCACGCTAATGTAATTTATTATGATCATTACCCGTGCATACGACGGGTCACCCATTGCCGCAGAAAAGATTGAAACGGGAAAAATGCCGCTTACTTGTGCACAAAATTATTTGCTCTGTTCGGGGCATTTTGAAGACAGCCAGTTGATAAAAAGAGATTGGTGCTAACCGCTGTCCTCATAATATTTGATATACCCAATAATCCGTCTCTAATAAGCTTTCAACGGAAGTTACCTGCCTGAAAGACAGTCTTCCCGAGGAAAAACTCTAGATACCAATCTCCTCTTATATACATATAAAGAAAGTATCCTTCTATAGTTTTTTTAGCGTTACTAACATGTTTCTTTTCACCCAGTTTCTGCCAATCATGGCACATTTTTCTCTGATATACAGTTACAACAGGATCATCCAATGAGTGAGTAATTTTTATTTGTATGTCTATAGTTCGAAACCAGGAAATTAAGAACTCACTAAAGAGAGTAAGAGATTTCTTGTTTGAGGAATAACATAACAGTTCTTCGAATTAAGAGTAGATTGAGATGTACTGGTGGTAGGTAGGAGATGGTCAGGGTAATTAAAAATGGAAGATATATTGCGGAAGTG
The DNA here is from genome assembly GCA_963573305.1 of Pyrrhosoma nymphula. Classification (NCBI taxonomy): domain Eukaryota; kingdom Metazoa; phylum Arthropoda; class Insecta; order Odonata; family Coenagrionidae; genus Pyrrhosoma; species Pyrrhosoma nymphula. The sequence goes on along the minus strand of OY754327.1, from coordinate 142,307,031 downwards.
CAAGATATAGCCAAAAACTGTTTAAAAACATTTTGCCTGGAAATTAATAGGGATTATATTTCGTGGTCATGGATCTCATAAGTTCAGTGATACCAAATGTTTTTCACTGAGTCTCCTGTATCGCAGTCCTTAAGCACAGTCTAAACAAATAGTATAGACTGTGTATAACAACAAATAAAACTTTTACAATCCACAATTTTGGTCAATACAATTATGCACAAACCGGATTTCAATGCATGTGCATCATCATCAGGTGCTTATTTATTGTTATAAAATGGAATTCCACAAAGTTAAACCTGATCTTATTTCTTTTATTAGTTTATACTGTGCCTTAAGGTTACACATTGTTTCCGAACATTTTAATCTATCCTCTATTTGTATGTAGCAACAGTAAGTTGAGGGAATAAATATCAAAAGTGGCCTGGATCTAAGAGTGTTTATGCTTTTTAAAGAGAAGGCAAAGAACTTGAAATAGGACCAAAGGTTGGTTAGTTTGAGCATAGATAAAATAGCAGTTGCGAGGCATTTGTTGTACAATAATAGTGTAGATTATGTCTGTGGCTTAGAGGACTTGGGTTTCTTCAGAAGCAGTAACATAACAAGTCCAGCTCTACTGCTAATGATAAAGGGATTGTTTTATAACTTAAGGAAGCCTATAGGGTATCTATTTCTCCTGCCAGTCTGTAAAATACAAATGTTTTCAAAAGGTTTTCAAAACTACTCTTGAAATACTTTCTAAACCAGCGTTTACCGTGAAGACATGTGTGACTGACCAGGGTTCAAACTTTGTTCTGATGCGTAAGTCAATAAAAATATCAACTGATTTATCTTAGATTTTTATGCAGGAAATTATACTATTTTTAAAATATTCCTCATTTGCTGAATAGTTACAGAAATGACCTATTTTAATATGATTGTTTCCATCTATTAAAAAGTGGAATTAGAGTGTTGATCTCATTGGAGGTTATTTGTGAATAGTTCTCCCTGGATTCTATGAATACAGTCAGACTTGCCCATAGTTTTAAAAAGCAGTAACTCCCCCTGCTAACTCCCCGTCTTCTCCAAATTGAAGGCCAGTTCACCGCATATACTACGTCATTCTACAGAAGTATCAGCCATAAGCACTCTTATTTCTTGTGGATTAATGCCTGTTCAGTCACTGGCAACACCAAAATGTGTAAAAACGTAGATGATTTATCCAATATTTTCAACTCCCACGGCATTATTTCAGCTGCGACACTGATAGTTACTACCACAGATGAATATGAATACATTGAAGCCCCCGAGGTAATGAAAAATTGGCTGGGGTCAATCAGGTTAATTGACCATAAAGGAAATGATAATAAATCCATAAAAGGTAAAATTTGTTGAAGTTTGCCTTCTAAATATCAACTCTGCAAAATATTTGGAAAGAGCTGAGAACCAAAGCCCTTTAGAAAGATGTCAAGAAACAAGAAAAATGAAACAAGACTTTTTGGAGAATTTTTCTCTGTTGTCCGCTACAAGGCTACTCCTATGCCAATCTTTGGTTTTTAAATCGTTTCTGAAGCTAAATTCTTCCTACGGCTGTGAAGTATTCGATAGCCAGGAAGCAATCCTTGATAGCTTGAAAGAAGTGTGGTCATAACATGATTTCTTGTGAATGATATATGTTTTTGGGCTATTTTCTGAGAAAACTGATATCACTTCATTATTGTGAATGTAGGTACTTCCTCATGAAAATAGAAGATAATATCTGAGGAAAAAATTTATTAACTTATTTTAAAAACTTTCAAAGTAGTGAAATTTCTTCAGTCTTATATTGTGCAGTGAGGAACTGAATTCCTTTTTCGAGGAATGTTCATCATCATTGATGAGTAATACTCATTGTGTTGTTAATTAAAACAAATAGGGCATCTTATGGGAATGTGATTTACGAATCAAACAAAATGCCCCTTCCAAAAATATGCAACTCACGTGAAACATTTGCTCAATAGAATCTTTGTAAGGACATGCATTTATTTTATATTTGAAATTAAAAAATCAGGGTCTCTCTAGCTACAAAAATCGAATGTATAAAAAATACTTAAAGGTGAATAATACAAGTTACTGACTTGAATTAAATGTATGAGAAAGTATTGTTCCATAGATCCTTTTGTGTTTTCATTCCTCACAGCAAATACAAAAATGTAATAGTGACCTCAATAAATACCTGTACATGTGCTTCCTATTTTGTCTTTATGCCACTTAAAAAGTCAGAACAGACGTACGTTATGTCATAAGCCATAAGTGCTAGACTGGGGTAACAAACTACTCTGTACATATTTCAAAAATTGAAGAAAGTTTTGCTCCTTCTTTGAAATGTCTAACCATTGAATGGACCATTTATTCCGCGAACGATTGTGTGACATCGGTGCTCTGAACGAGATTACGATAATTTAAAAAGGATGGAAAAGCCGTTAGCATAAAGCATTACCCGCAAAAATAAAATGTTTAGAAGGCAATGCAAATGTTGGCGAAAGTGAGCAAAAGTTAGCCACATTTACACCGTAATGAAAGTAGTTATACACGTTCACCACTAGAGGCGCTTGCATCGGCGCGCTGCAAGTCTGTATAGGGAAAATTACATGGCATGACGCGACTGTATAGACTGTGTTAATATCCTACTAAAAAAAACAAATCCATCACTTCCGTCCATAAAAACCCACTAACCATAACCTTTACCTTCATTTCAATAGCTGCTATCCACCACATACCAAACGCTCCATTCCATATTCCCTCTCTGTCCGCGGCCACAGAATTTGTAACGACGCCCACTACCTTCAACAATACACTAAGAACCTATATCACTCCCACAGAGAAAGTGAGTACCCCAAAAAGCTTCTTACCAATAAAATCCTGCCCTCCTCTGCCAATTACACCCCTCGGGCCAAAACCCACCACCCCGACAGACTCAGACTCATTACCACATTCTTCTCTGGCTCCCATAAAATCAAAAAGATCCTCCGCGATTTATACCCAATTTTAAAGAATAATAATTCCACTACCCTCCTATTACCCTCATGTCCCACAATATCTTTTAAGCGTCCCGCAAACCTGCGAGGTATCTTAAAATCACTTCTACCTCTCCTTTCCACGTACGTTGGTACCAGAAAATTTTGCGGGAGCCAAACGAATGGCGAAAATGTCCAAAGTTTTCAGCTTCTTCTCGATGGTAGCCTGGTGCAGAAACAATCTCTAATGAAATGAATGACTATGCAGATATTAATGGTATTACAATTCCTAGTAAACGTTAACCACAACACTATAGCCTTCCCTTTTACTCGGCGTTAACTGAGATTTCGGGTCTTGTTTATAATAACAGGCTCTCTAATAGTGGGTGTGAATGTTATCGGAGGGAGAAGGTATTAACTTCTGTTTTCCTTATGAGAAAATATTCAACCAGAGATAATAATACCGCGCCTTATGGAGCATTAGATACTGTGAGTGATGGCTCCAAGTGATATTCACTTTATAATCACTTGACTAATGTCGCCAAAAAGATCACCCTCGAGACTTTCGGCTAGTGGAGAGAGACTTTGTCGTTAATGTAATTTGAGGGCCATGCGAACACGCTCAAAACGAGATTCGGAATGAAAGAGCGTGGTTGGAGGAGGATGAGGCGGGGCGAGGGGGGAGGAGAGGAGAGAGGGTACGTGTGCGAGAGCGAGAGAGGGAGTGCGTGGAGGATCACGGGAAGGCTGCGAGCGGAAGGGAGGGAGTGAGTGGGCAGAGGGGGAGATCGGAGCGAATAATAATGAGTGGTTGGCTGGGGAGACGTATGTGAGGAGGGAGGAGAGGGCGTTTTGAGAGGAGGAGGAATTTGGCACGTGCGTGCTCCAACGAGGGAATCAGCGAGGGAAGAAGAAGGGAGGAGGGATTTTCTTGTATCTCTGTGCATTTATGCAGCTGCAAAATACATTTATACGAATTAGTAGTTTCTATAACATTTCCAGCATTCTTGTAGTGTAGTGTATGTTGGTATATTTGAAAGAAAATAAATTACCCCAGGGCCGTACTCTTTATTGGGCAAAGGAAGGCTGGGAAGGGAGGGGGGAAAGGATGGATATGGTGTTGAAAGGTGAGTAAGGACGTCAACGGGGTAAAAACTTTATGTAAACTAAAAACACACACGTACTGGCTCACTCACCCAGCAGACACGTCAAGTTCAAGTAGTGAGTGAGCCAGTACGTGTGTGTTTTAAGTTTACCTAAAGTGTTTACCCCGTTGACGTCCTTACGCACCTTTCAACACCCTATCCATCCTTTCCCCCCTCCCTTCCCCCCCCCTTCCTTTGCCCAATAAAGAGTACGGCCCCTGGGGGAATTTATGTTCTTTCAAATTGTACGGGCCGTAGATCGTTCATTTATCTATATGTTGGTGTAATTTCACCTCGTGACAAGTATTTTCAGGTATTTTTGCTGATGTTTTTACATTCGTATTTTCATAAGCTTTATTAGGGTATAGTGTAATGCATACTGGTGATAACTCAACCCCTGCCACACACCCTTGAAGTGGCTTGCATGGTATCATTAAGATGTATAAGAATAAGCTGCATTTGGAAGACAAGTAAGAGAGGAGATAGAGATTTGCAGGCTAATATTCCTAGCTTGGATTACTTGAACAATTCAGATCAGGCGAGTTTCAGTTTGACACGGAGGATATTATTATAACTCCGCACTACGTCTCTAAAACTGAAACAAGGTATGTGTCCTTGTAAGATTGAAACAAGGTATGTGTCCGGAAAAAAATGTCGTCATGCCTTCGCAGCATCTATTTGCTGTAATATTTAGCAGTCTTTAGAGACCCGGAGGATATAGGTTAGCCTTAAATTACTTTAGAAATTTTAGATCTGGCGTTTCCAAATGGCACAGATGATTTATAACAAAACGTATATTGCCAGGGGTAATTATGTGCAATTTCTCCATGATGGAAAAGGAACAAACTTTGTAAATTTCACTGTGAGTTTTTTTTATTCGCAACCCAGGTTTCAACAGCTTCTGTCATCTTCAGCTGAAAATAAACTGTTGAAACTCGAGTCGTGAATAAAAAACTCAAAGTTAAATTTGCAATTTTGTTCCTTTTCCGGCACAGATGATATTATTTTGACTCAGTACCATTTCTCAAAGACTGATAGACTTGACACAATAAGACATATCCACTACCGAACTGACGAGTACAATAAATCCTTTTTCCCGCGTACTATTAGTTGCGGTAACAAAATTAGTGCGAGACACTAATTCCCTCCGTGAAAATACAACTTATTTTAATCTTCTCTCTCTCCTGATTCATTTCTCCTATTCCCTTTCATTTTCGTGGTTTTCACCCTAACACCCCCTCCCACACGCCCCTCCCGCAGATTGCTACGTAGTATGCAGATGTATTTGCAAATACCCTCCTTTCAAATCACTATCGGGTGAAGAGGTTATCAACATACTACCCTGGGGACCGCTTCATGGTTTGTGGGAGGGGGTATTGGGACACCATCAATGAAAAAGGGTAACAATAGGTTACACTTTTGACAAAATCATTTACGTATGTTTGAAGCCGATCTCTTTTCCGACGAAATTGAATGCGTTTTGCGAACCAAAGGCGTACCGTGGTGGGTTATATTTTAAGAATTTAAGTAGGTAAATAGATAGCCTAACGAAAAGGTGTTAAACGTAATTTTTACCGCGTATTGTATTGGCTAAGTGGTCATCCAAATCTAACGATTAGGTTTATGATTTCGTCTACTGCTCCACACAATCCATCCCGGTTTTACAACTTGTCGGTTTCCACACCCATTTGACTCAAGTTCTTTTGAAAATGGTTTGATCACCCAGGTAGACGTATTCCTCTCGGAAACCTCTCTAGCACTGTCCTCAAAGTTGGATTTCTGTCTCTGCTCTGCCTACCGTATTCCCTTACTTTTTACTTAAGCAATCATGTCTGGATTTGTATGAAGTTCTATAAATTATTTGCCTTAATTCTCCATATGCCATATTTACTTATAGAGCCGTAATGAATTCTTTGCATTTTGTTCTGAAAAAGTACGTTTTATTCCTTTGTGTGTGTGTGTCACTTTCCCTTGACATCGCCCATATTTCGGCGCCATGAAGACTACAGGTTGTCTGACGATGTTACATAACCTTAGTTTAGTTTTCCTGAAAGTTTTTTACTCATTAGAATGTAATTTGAGACCCTGAAGCACTTTTTTCCATTTAATACTCTCTATTTTATTGATTTTCAGTTTTTTTGGTTAATTGTTACCCCTTAATATTCAAATTCGGTTTGTCTTTCAAATGTGTGATTTATGAATTATAGAAAAATAGTAAAGGTTTCTGCATTTTTTACAACTACTTAATACTTAGTTTTCTGTTTCTTATTTCTGCATCTACTTCTTTGGTAGGTATACACCTACATTTTTGTTTCTAAACCAACTGCAGAGTTTTCGAAACTGTTTCCATCTTCTAACTTTATATTTCATCAACAGCAAATGCTTATATATTTGTACTTATTCTTACTTTTAAACTTGGACGTTGTGATTTTGTTTTATTTTTATTTTTGTCTGAGGCAAAGTGAAATTGAACGCGAAAGACTCTATCTCCCTGAAAAAACACCTTTACAAGCTGCCTTTACGACTGAATATTATTTCACAGCCGTATTACTGAGTTGGATGGCTGAGTTGAATGTTTTATGTCAAGCGATATTTTATCCACTACAGATATCAAGTCTTTCATGCCTGCTTTACTTTATTTATTATTGGACATTATTTATTTCATCGCTATGAATATATATACATGAGCTTAATCCAGTAATTTACATTGACTGCAAGATATCTCCAAAATCTTTCACAGCCTGCTATGCAGGGTACGTATTTCGAAATTTCACCCTTACGTCCTACATTTGAGGTCGCCTGCAACGTATTAAGTCAACGCTAATGAAGGAAGGAAAGGAATTAAGAGGGGATGGAATGTATGCTATATTTTTGATAAATTATAATCTAAATATTTTTCTTTTATCATTAAGAGTGTGTGGAAAGAAGAAATACCTACCTCATCTGTTAAACTATGCCTCTTTTATTTTGTCGCTTTTGTTATATTATTTTAATTAAGAGTAGTGGTTAAATGATATTATTCTTGACGGCTAGCGTCTGCCAACTCAGTCCTTCCTATATCCTTGACGAACTTCCCGATTATTAATAGAAAAGTTTTACGAAGTTCTTGACTTTCCTTTGTGTATTATTTCGCATATTAAACCATTACGCTCTGAGTCGCGTTAAAAAAATGCTTACGGCGCGCCGTCTCTAGACGTGTCCCATTGAGAACGAGCAAGTATAGGGGGAGCAAGCAAAGGGTGATTAGGTAATTGCCAGACTGCATTCAATGAGGCCCAAAAAAGGATTCGGAGGTAAGTACATCAGGAAAATTCGTGGGCAGGTGGAGGCGGAGGGAGATTTCAAATGAGGATGGTTGGAGACCGAGAAGGAACGTGAGAGATTGGATGGATCAAAATGTTGTCGGGGAGAGAGTGAAACAGGGAGAAGAAGAGATTGGTTACGGAAAGGGACGCACGCGATGAAATTAGGAGATGCACTTGGAAGGGTGAATGGGTAAGTGCGGAGCACAGAAATGGAATGAGTGGCAAATGGTTTCTCTGGACTTGGAGACGGGAACGTGCCCTGGGCTGATGGCGACCGTGTTACGAGCATCGATTCAAGCAAGATTAATTATTGCGAGGGTAAATTTTCAAATTTGGATTAAAAAGAGAGAGGGCGGAAATGAAATTCCAAAAAATTATTCAAATGCCATTGTTTAATAATTATCATACAAAATATACATGTGTATAGGCCGTTATCACACAAAATGATCTTATTGTAACAAGATCATTTTGTGTGATAACGGTTGCCTCACATGATACGTCCATCAATGCAGTTGATACGTGGGGTATTATATGTTGCATAATCTAGTGACGGGCGTGGTAATCTGCATATAACACTAAAATGGCCTTGATGATTCAAGTATTTCATAAATTCCAGCAAAAATTGATAATTTCGTTTTGGAGAGCTTCCCATCGAGGCAATTACTTTTGCATTTCAGTTGCAACGTGTTACTAATATAGGGTACGTATTTACATAACGTACGTACATACCATGTATTAATAGTAGTACAATATTTTATTGCCATTATTTGCATAGTTTGAAAAATTCCAAGTATTAATTGGAAGTTGATAGCAGGAATAACCAGGTGATCTCATTTTTACAATGGCAACAATATATCAGCCTCTTATTACAGTATTTTTCCAGCTATTTGCCAAAACAATATCAGTCGTTTTCCATGGGAATTTGTACGGGTATGGACTCCAGAGGACTTTATTTTTAAAATGAGGGATTTATGACGCAAAGATCTGGTCAGAAATTTAATACTTTGTAGTTTGTGTTATTACTCAGCTATTTTTAAAAAGAAATCAATTAATCAGCGCCGTAATTTTTACATGATCGCAAAGCAATATTCGGTTGTGAAGTAGTTTTCTCCCCACTGCGTGAAAAAATGAATCAAAATATAGGTTTATACTTATGCATGCATATTTGGTTAATTACAGACGATTTCAGTTTTTAAAAATAATATTTTCTCACCGTTAATATTACAATATTTACTTAATGCTTCTCACAGCTGCTGAAATAAAAAAAATCGAATACAGTTTTTATAACGATTGTACAGCTGGCGCCAAATAAGTCATCAAAACTAATTTAAATCATAATCAAAATTAAAACAAATATCAACTGTAAAATGAACGGAGATCGCAGTAATGACATGGCCAGTACAGCGGTTGGCTTTGTGCAATGACTTCCCTTGGTTATTAGCTTCAATAATTAGTCTCAGCTGATATACCAAGCACTGCAATCCTTCGGCAACTGGTATAAGTATTGTTGTCGGATAAAGACGTCATCCTGAGGAAAATAAGTGAAACAAAGGAGCAGAAACGTACCTCAACTACTCCTCCATAACCGAACCCTAATAATAAATATTATTGCAGTGTAGGAAAATGACGGCAAAAAGTTAATGCTAGAGTTTTCGATTCCCAACATTTTGGATCATTCAGAGACGTAGAACGGGAATCGCTTTGTCCAAGAATTCGAAAGATTCTCTGAAATTGTTTCTATTATTTAACTGTGTGAGATCATCATTAGTTCTGACTTGAAACTGTACCTATTAGTTCTCAGCAAAGACATAGTGACAGGAAGCTACCGCAGCAAGTGGCCAAGCATCGGGCAGTCATGTAGAGAGCAGGAGACGCTCCTATTATAGATTGATGTAGAACATAGTATGCATAACCCGTCCGAAGTTTCTTGGTAGAGGTTGACCAGAATGTTATTACTATAGAGCGTTCCACATTTATTCGACAGAATGGTCCTTATGGAGAGCACTATTGCCAAACATCCTCTCCTTGTGCTAACCTCTACGTCACATACTCAAGCGTTTATATAGACTTATGTATGCATATTTAATTAATTACTGACAATTTCATTCTTAAAATATCAATGTTTTAGCACCGTTAACATTAAAATATTTACTTCATGCTTCGCACAGCCGCTGAAATTAAAAAAAAAATTCGAGAATGGTTTATATAATGACTAGGGAAAAATCTCGCTTAAACCACCCTTAATTCAACAAATTTACTGTAAAGGTTCTAACTAGCGGATATCGGGTTCATAATGGTTTGGGGGTACCGGATATCGGTTAATGCATCAGGTAATACAAGCTCACGGGCGGCGACGGGTGTGGAGAAGAGTAGGAAGCATTGGTGGCGTGACGAATTATGATAAGTGGGAAGAAATCCCCTCTTATTGTTTCAGTCAAAGGGCTTTCTTGTTAATGTGCTCGATGGCCCATTCAGTTACAAGAAATAAAGAAAAAATCCCCAACTAGAATAACGCGGGCTAAACTGACTTATACGTAGCGGTCCGTTATACTAATCTGAACGCCTATATACCGGGCAATACCCCCCAAAGCGATGGATTAAATCGCAACTCATAGTCGGTTTCGGTTGTCATATGGTACCGGTATATCACCCACGACAGTCGATATTTAGAAGCTTTGTCTCTTTAGATTGTAATATTTGCATATTTCAAGACTTCTAGCCGTATTTTTAGTACTCTGCATTGCACAATTTTGTTGAAATTGGCAACATCACCGACATCGATGTAGATTAACACAGGAAATAAATCTCCAAAAGATTGCATACCGTTAACTAAATATGGAACACTCTGTAGCACATATCTTGCCTAGGAGGCAACACAGTGTGAACTCGGCTTTGATAAACTTTCCAATTTTTCTGCTATATTTGAGATTTTACGTAGCTCAAAACAATATTATTATAGTTGTTTGACTCGAGGAACAATTACTTATTTTCCAATCAGCTTCTATCAGGATCCGGGACTCGTACGAATTTTCGGGAAAAACGCGGGAAGGAAATCCTGCCAGGGAAGACTGGTTAGGCCCTAAATGGGTCTTGGATGAGAAATAACGTAATCAGAAGCTTTAATGAGAGCAGCTTAGCGTGCCCTCCCCTAGTGGAAGAGGGGACTGCGAACACGTGAAACGGACGAGGTAATGGAAAAAGGTGCGTAAAAAGGTGGAGGGGGACGGAGGAGGAAAGAAACGAGGTGGTCGGAAGACAACTCTGAAAAGACTGCGGTGGTAGTAGTGGTGGTGGGAAGAAAGAGAGGCGTTAGCTGCGAGGGCGGGCCCCTTATAGGGGGCGCACATTAGGGGTGGCACCGGAGAGTGGCGACGGGTGCGAATGAATAGGTTAAGGCAGTGGAAAAGGGAGGGGCAGGGTTTTTAGGAGGAGGAGGCACGCGGGAGTAGTCGCCAGGAGAAGTTGCGTGCCCTGGACGCATAAAGGGGGTACAAAGGGTCCAGGGCTATGGGCAGGGGATCCGAGAGTAGGAGGAAGTGGATAAATAAGGCACAAAGTTTCAATGGGATGAGGAGGAGGAGGTTGGAGGGCCAGGGCACAGTGTGGAGTGGACGGCCGAGGGTTCATTACGACATAGTGGCGCGGGCAGGGAAGAATTCTGTGGGTGAAGAAATGGACCTCCATGAATCCGGTGGAAAACCATTGAAAGAGGGCGGGCCACGGTCGTATAAGGGAAGCTGGAGGGTCGAGTCACTCCACACAACCCAACCCCCCCCTCCCCTCTTCATTCCTCCGGACTCTAAATCCTACCCACAATCCTCTTCGCCATTTCCCCACCACACAACTCCCCTTTTCACACGCACTCACGAACACAAAAACGGGAAACTTTTCGTCGGCTTGCACAATCGGAGAGCGCGACCAGTTCCTCCAGTCCCCTGCCGATCTGCGGTGAAGGGGAAAAAGAGGTGCATGATTAATCGGTCGCCCGCCCAAAATCGTTCTTTTCAAATTTAATTACGGTCCTGAATTACCAATTAGCAACAAATGGAAAAGATTAATAATTGGCTCATCCCCACCTTGAGGCGCGGAAATGGGATTGGGAGAATGAACGAATGGATGAAATTTTGATGGGAATGAGTCGCTAAATTAATTGAGGGAAGAGAGTGGCGGAGAGGAGGAGATGTAATTTTTTTCCCGCCCACGGCGATGTTTTTCATCATTTTTTCAGTGCGAGGTGAAATATGTTTTTTCCCACTCATCTCGTCTGTTTTCAACCGATCGCCGCCGTCTCTATTGCTCGTTCCACGCCCGGCTGAAGGGTCAATTAATCCGAGGGTTTCGCATGCTCACCTATCTGTCGTGAGCTGCTAAACTTTCACTCACACAAAATCAGGGGGCTCTTTAGAACAAACTGTGAAAATTGTGTTTTCTTTTTCACAACTCCACAATTTGAAAATAAATGTGACAGATCCTTGAAATTCGTTTGGGGTTGCAAACGTGATGAGACCTTGGAATGTAAAATGGAAATTAGAGCCATAAATTCCATGCAAATAAAAAGATATGAGGGTCGAATTTCTCATCCACGGTGTATTAACTGTTTTAGCCCAAACAAAAAAATATTTTCCGTTTAAATGGGGTGATATACAAAATTTTCCTCTCGGTAAACCTTGTTTATTTCGATGTCTGCATTTTTCCTCGCGGAACCTAAAAAACGATGATTTTTTTATGCGACCGAGTAAAATCCCATGTTCAAGCTTGATATGGACACATATTCCATGCGAAAAGGCTCGTAACCATATGCAAAGCGCAAAGCCTATAAAGCGATATTTCCTTTTCTGTGAGAGAGATCTCACTTGAAAAAACATGTGACCCATATGAGTAATAATTATTCAAAATATGATTACAAAAATATCGAACTTCCTAAGGCTGAAGCGATAAATTTTTTTAAAAACTCAGATATTTAGAGTCAGTTGCAACAAGCATCTTTTCCTAATAGAGTATTTGCACACTTTTGGGAAGTGACATCTAAAAAATCTATCGATACTTCAGACACTAAATTTTCATTCTGACGCTCGAGAGGCTTTTCGTTAATTTTTTATTAGCTAATAAAATCTAATAAATTATTATTGCGCCGCAACACTGGTCCGCCATGTTTTGTAGGCTCTGATGTCATCTCCCATAGTCGACCATTTGTTGATTTGGAGATTGTGTGACTGTGTAGTCTTAGCGTGCGGACGAAATTTAGCTATTAATTAGCAAATATTGAAATAACTTCGAAAAGGCAAATACTATTTGCCTTTTCGACTTTTTTAATACACTCTCAACGCACAGCTAGGCTATTTCGCTTCTGCTAATATGGGAGATGACGTCACACTGCGAAGAAACAATGGTTGGGCGTTTATACCTAGGTAATTTCGATGCTAAAACAATGCATATTAAAAGCTATTTACTAAATTAATTAGTTGGAATTATACCTTGGTATTTCGTACGTGGCATTTCGAAACCAAACACTACTCGTTATAATAAATTTCAACAAAATACCTCACGCAAATACTCTATTCCTGGGAAAGATTTGCTTCATTCAGTTGAACTTTTTATTGGTATTTTTGAGTCATCAGAAATCAGGTTAACTGAAGGTCGGTCCTCCTATTGGTCATCATCACGGTTTTCTTGTATATATATTTTCCGTTGGGCATTTTTTATATGCCATTCGTAGCACCATTTGGTTGCTACAAATGCTCTGACAGTATTTTTACAACTTCAGTTACGAATTTCAACCAACCATATTGAAAGACGGCGCGGCGCCTGAGAATTCCCACATTTTAAGTTCAAACTCTGCGGCGAGTAACGCGCTCTAACGGTTGAGTACCTTCACCGCCTAGCTTTATCTAAGATAGCGATTGAAGATTACATTTGAAGTACATGTTTACTATGAAAAAAAAATATACCAAATCGTTTGACAGGGATGAGCCAAACATCAGTGAGTGCCAGCGATACGTGAGTTCGTCGCGTAGGAATTGAAATAAACGATACATTTAGTGATATTGATTTGGTTTGATGAGGAAGGAATGAGCTCACGGCGCACTAAGCACAAGAGTTGTGAATTTAATTCGTTCAGACTGAGGAAGTTAGTTTATTATTGTGTACCGCTTGGTCTAAAAATGTAATGAGTCCAAATCATTGCTACGCTAGGGCTATTGGTTGGGTGAGTCCGGAAAAACTTCTCAGAAGTTTGATCCCGGTCCCTCAGCATCTTCGCCAAACGCATTGCCCATTGGCTACCACACAGCCCCATGACAGCATTATGACTGCTGAATTTGCTCGAACCCTGACCCTCCTACTGAAGAAGAATAGATTTTGTTATTTGAACTGATGAATATATCGGTTACATCGAAAATATTCACATAATATTTAATGCATTATCTTTTTCGTGATAAAAGAATAAATTAATTAGTGCTGTAAAACATATTAAATCCGTAAATTTAGCTGAATTTGAAAATGATGAAAAAAACACCGTGTAATTTTATACAATATAAATTTCCTTTCGACCAGGATTTCAATATTGATACATCATCGTCAGGTTTCAATGCTGATACATCTGACGATGATGTATCAACATTGAATCCCAGGTCTAAAGTAAATGTGTACCGTAGAAAAATGCACGGATTTTATTTCATTATTCTGTAAAACAAACAAATTATGGATACATTCAGAAATAGTGATATAAAGCGCAAAATGAGTACAATGTTTTGGAATACCAGCAAAAACATTACATTTTCCCAACTCTGGTGATATGAAAAGTAAAACTGATACATAAATTTATTTATATTACTATTTTCCAGAGCCATATTTTTATGATTGTTAACTACCACTACGTGTACTCACTCAAGCTCACTGTTTTTTCTCTTCAATTTCATGTCCCATGAATTTAGGCAGAGTGCGGAATAAGATCTTTACAAATAAAATTATTCATCATCTGCATGCTGTGATGTTTTGTACACCCAAAAACTCAATTTCCAACGTATCCATAATAGCTGTCACTAGAGGCTCTCATGAGAAAATAATGATTCGCTTTTTGTTTACTTAAAGAAATGCGCACAGTAACTTAAATGGAGTCACCCGCTGATGGTCACACAATTGTGTGAACTTCACGGTGAAAAAAATCATCCGCCTGTTTAGGATTTCAAACCCTGACACTCGATAATAAAGGACACACGGAAACACAAAGGACACATGATTAGATAAATTCAAAGGTAAAAGGAACAAACAGCACAAATATTTAGTTAAATTCAAAGAACTGCAGAATTGGCTGCGCAGTAACTTTAACGGAGTAACCAGTAGTATAACTGGTTAGAGCGTTCGGCGCAAAATCGAGGGGTCTGAGTTCGAATTCAAATCCAGGCGAAAGGGTTTTTTGCTGAGATTTTCACATAATTGTGTGACCATCAGTGGGTGACTCCGTTGATGTTACTGCACCTCCAATTCCGCATTTATTTGAATTTATATAAGTAAACACCTTTGTGCTTAAAGTTGGCCTCTGCCTCATGGACATTAACGCTTAAAGCTCGCACATGGGTACTCCATGCAATTGTATGCACGGTAACTGTGAAGACAACTCGATCTATAAAGCCTCGATGAAACTCAGTGGAAGAGGACGCCTGGGTAGCTTAACTGGTTAGAGCAGTAAGTGTGAAATTGAGGGGTCTGGCTTCTAATCCCTGTCTAGGCGAATTATTTCTTCACTGTGAACATCAAACAATCCTGTTTAATTGTTAATATATTTTAATAAAACTCATTGATTTCCGCCCAAGATAATTGTGGAAAACGAAAAAAATGAGAAGTTATACCACAGTCTATACAGTCGCGTCAAGCCATGTAATTTTCCCTATTCGCGTTTCAAACAGACGACGCTAGCGCTCGAGTGGCCGCTATAGGAAGCTCTGGTGTAGGGGCCAGTGAGATTAGAAGGCTCAGTAGCTAGAGTATTTCTCGTGCGTTGCGATTGGACTTTTTGTGTTATCGCTGTTGAGAAGCTAGTTCCAAGTGTGAAATGGCTCCTCTCCTTGAGCTTGAGCACGTATTTGACGCGCAGCAGGGCTTCCTTCGACCTTTGCAAGAAGGTAGGCTTGCCGTGGATAACATTGCGTGCATAGGTGTGAAGAGCCGGGTTGGGAACGAAGTGGCAATTGAAGCGACGGTCGTCCGTAGTACAAATATTTCTAAAGAACCGGTTACTGTAAATATAACTATTAGGTGCAAAGAAGCTGCAGTGGACCGCAGAATAAAGGATTTAAGCTGTTCATGCCCAGCCGGAGCTTGCAAGATGCACTGCTGCAAGCATGCAATGGCAGTCATCATATTTTTGGAAAGGTGAGATTGATGGGCTTATTCTCAATTTTTTAGTGCTTTATACGATTTCACATCATGCTTTAAGCTATGTTTCTCCAATTGTGTTGTAGGAAGGATGAGTCACAGATTGAGAAGCTCACCTGCACTGATACAAGGCAAGCTTGGGACAATGTGAAGGAAGCCGCCATGAGCAGGTTTGATCCAGGTCCTCTTTTAGAGTTTTGCCATGTCCCTCAACCTACAGCTGTGTACCGCCGTCCAATTAATGACGTAACGCAAGAAATCAAAAGAAGAATTAAGAAAATGTCCCTTGAAGATCGACCGAAGAGCGAGGCAGCAACATTTTGGAGTGCAGCAAGAGAACCAAAGAAGACTGTGCGAAGAGTGCTGAAGGCCATACCAAAGATAAAACTTTGCAGTTTTTATAGAAATTCTGTAAGCAACCCCCATTATTTATTAAATAGAACTCAACAGCTTAGCCAGGAGCTCTTTGCCAAGTGCACCCCTGATGAAAGGGATTTCTTTGAAAAAAACATTGTTGTATCTGTGGAAGAGGCTCAGGAAATATTCTTGAAGAGTAAAGGGCAGGATAATGATGTTTGGGATGGGGCTCGATTTGGAAGGGTAACAGGTAGTACTTCATATGAATTATTCACTTATTATAATAATAAAAACCCCGATTGGGATAGTAAATTGCTGGGAGTTTTTGAATCTCATTTTAAAAATGACGCCATGAATGCAGGAAATTTTTATGAGTCCCATGCTCTTAAGAAATATATTTTAGCAGAAAGTGAAAAGCAGTCAGAAATTGATGTTTTGAAAGTTGGAATTATAATTAATCCATTATTACCTTGGCTGGGTTTTAGTGCTGATGCTGTGGTTTTTAAAGAAAATATTGCATTCAAATTGTGGGAAAACAAAACTCCTGTCTCAGGTATGACAACTAAAGCATCAGATATATGCAAGTATTTAGCTTATATGGATAAGGGAGGAAAGTTAAAGCACAAATGTAAGCATTATGGACAAATTCAGCTAGGTATGATATTGTTGAATTTGTCAGCCTGTGATTTCTCTGTGTATTGTACTGGCCCAATGAACACCAAAAATCTTGAGCCACAATCTGGTTTAGAATCAATTCATGTAGAGACTGTAATAAGAAATGATTCTTTCTGTGACAAGTATTTAGAAAGACTTTGCCATGTGTTTTTTGAAAAAATCCTGCCATGGCTTACTAGAAAATCTCAATAAATTGTAACAAAGTACTTTAATCATGTTTATTTCTTCAATTTAAATTTAACAAAACCTTACTGCGGAAATTTGTCAGCAGCCAATATTGGGGCACCTAGATTCACTAAACCACATACAATGTGGACCACATCATCCAAGTATGGTACTAATCTCCACGGCAGTTTATTTTTCAGGAGACTATACTCTCTAATTCTTTGTATGACCCTTTCCACGTGAACTCTTGCTCTGGCAATTTTTGCACACTGCACTGCTTCTGCTCTGGTAAATTTGGCTCGTTTCCTCAAAAATGGTGGGCGAATCATTGTAAGCAAATGTCTATGACATTCATCCTCAATGGCAAATCCTTTGTCAACCATTATGCCATCATTGTAATCACACAATTCATAGAGTCCTGACTTGGCTGTAATAAATTTATCGGAGGCTCTTCCACCGAAAGCTTGGCTGACCTTCGTAATCAAACCGGAGGGAGCACAACATAGCAAAATTTTGGATGTGTATCCTTTCTTGTATTGAGAAAAGAGGCGTACTCTACATCTCACGCACTTAGGTTTTTCTACAAAGAGTTCAAAACAATCTAGCACAACTCTTGTGTTTTTGAACTCAGAAAAACATTTTGGCATGTTCCTCAATACGTCTTCTTTAGAAGGCCACTCTACCAAACAACTCAAAATTTTGGCCAACACACGGACAGAGTCATAAAAATAATTACAGGCATTTTGAATGTTAACGTCAAAAAAAACAGCTAGAGTAGAGAAAGACAATCCCAACTTAATCTTCATCATTGTTAATAAAATTCGATCTCTAGTGCACAAAAGAAATTTTTTCTTTGGATTTTCTGGAGCTATTTCATTAAAAAAATTTGTCAGCGTGTTAAGATATTTAACGGAATACAGACCCGTAGCAGAAAATAATTTGGAATCACTGTTCAAAATGCTTCTCACAAATGCATCATTTGCATCGTATGTGCCAACTTGCACACCAATAGTTGCAAACTTTTTTGCATCATCTTCAATTACTTCAGGCTCATCCACCCATTCCCTGTTGGATTCATTTTCCTCATCACTTGTGGGTTGGCCATCTTAAAACAAACATAAAATAATACAGCGTTAAGTTGCATTTTATGCACCGGAAAAATATATTGCACTATATTCAGCAATGAAAACACCTTTGAAAGAGTAAATAGATGCTCATAAAAATATGTAACACACAAACTATATCTGAAAAGACAAGGTAACTAAATCGTGGTAAGAAAAGATAAAATAAAAATCTGAGCAACTTCATGGAAACTAATCAAATACAAAGTATCACAGCTCTCTATCACAGTCAAACAACTTATTATTGCATGAGGTACCTGAGTAATCAAATGATTCAGCGCTTTCGAGATTATTGTTGTGCTCTTCACACGCCAACATTGTCCTTTTCTTCGCCCTGTCCGCTCTCGCAGCATTATTTCGTTTAAAAGGGGACGTCACTACTTTGTCGTGGCTACGCACTGGTAGATTTTGGGATGGCACAGCTGTTTTCTTTAATGACGGCTTCTTGCTCCCTGCAAAACACATCCACGTGAAATAAGCATAAAATGAAAAATAACTTGATATTGATACAACAAGTGCAACCAGCCAGGGTAATTATCACACAAAAAAACGTACCTGTTGGAAGGTAATCATCCTTGAGAAAGTGATTACCACACACGAGCATGAACTGCGTCAATTCTTTCCCAGTTTTTATAGCAAGGGCCCATTGCTTCCTTCGTTCTGGGTCTGAGGGCACTCTATGCATATGGATGGACGGATTTTTATACACCGGGCATTGAGGAACGCAACAATTGTGTTTTTCGTGATTCCTTTTAGGCGTATGCCGCACGTAACAACCAGGATCCATAACTGTTGGGATCAACTTGATCGAGCAATGACCAAAATAACCGCGTTATAAGTGCTTCACTTCCCGCTGGTACAAATCTGCCTTCGTAAACCACTCGGATCTGCCAGGCGCATGCCCCTACACGAGTAGTTCTCAAAACGGCCACTAAAGCGCTAGGAGCACTGTTTGAAACGCGAATACAGACTTGCAGCGCGCCGAAGCAGGCGCCTCTAGTGGTGAACGTGTATAACTAATTGCAATGCGGTGTATATGATGCTAAGTTTTGCTCACTTTCGCCAACATTTGCATTGTCTTATAAACATTTGATTTTTGCGGGTTATGTTTTATGGTGACGGCTTTTTCATTCTCTTTCAATTATCGTAATCTCGTTCTGAGCACCGAAGTCACACTATCATTCGCGGAACAAATGATCCGTTCAATGGTTAGACATTTCAAAGAAGGGGCAAAACTTTCTTCAATTTTTGAAATACGTACTGAGTAGTTTGTTACCCCAGTCTAGCACTTATGGCTTTTGACACGATGTACATCTATTCTGACTTTTAAAGTGACATAATGACAAAACAGGAAGCACATGTACGAGTATTTCTTGAAGTCACTATTAAATTTTTGCAATTGCTCTGATGAATGAAAACACAAGAGGATCCACGGAAGAATGCTTATTTGCACATTTAATTCAAATCAGTAGCCTTTATTATTCTCCTTTAAGTACTGTTTATGCCTTCTATTTTTGTAGCTAGAGAGACCCTGATTTTTGAATTTCAAAATATAAAATAAACTCATGTCCTAACAAAGATTCTAACAAGCAAATGTTTCACTTCTGAGCTGAATCTTTCTGGAAGGGGCCTTTTGTTTGATTGACAAATCAAATTCCCTAAAGACGCCCTATTTGTAATAATTTACAACACCTTGCGTTTTACTCATCAATTTTGATGAACATTCATTGAAAAAGGAATTCAGTTCCTCACTGCACAATATGAGACTTACCACTGAGGAAATTTCACTTCTTTGAAAGTTTTTAAAGTATGTTAATGATTTTTCCCCTCGGATATTTTCTTCTCTTTTCATGAGGAAGTACTTACATCCACAATAATGAAGTGAAAGCAGCTTTCTCAGAAAATAGTCAAAAACATATATCATACCATTATTTTCTGTATTTCTAAGCTATTCATTCTTGACAGCTCGGAAAAATATTAGGTAAAACAAGAACTCATGTTTTGACCATCCACTTATTTCAAACCATCAATAATTACTTCCTGGCTATCGAATACTTCACAGTCGTTTGAAGAATTAGACTTCATAAACGATTAAAATAAAAAAAAATTGAAATAGTATTAAATCTCATTGCATTTGTATTTGAAGAATACCCACCCTTGTAGCGGACAACAGAGAAACATTTTCCAATAAGTCGTGTTTGATTTTTCTTGTTTGACGGCATCTATCTAAAGGGCTTCGGTTCTCACATCTTACCAAATCTTTTGCAAAGAGTTGAGATTTAGAAACCTAACTTCAACAAATTTTACTTTTTATGTATTATCATTTTCTAAATGGTCAATTAACCTTATTGATCCTAGCCAATTTTTCATTGCCTAGAGAGCTTCAATGTGTTCATATTCACCTGTGATAGTAACTATCAGCGTCGCAGCTGAAATAATGCCGTGGGAGTTGAAAATATCGAATAAATAATTTACCAGTTACCAGTGACTAAACAGACATTAATCTACATGAAACATGAGTGCTTATGGCAGATAGGATGACCTAGTATATGTGCTAGAGAATTGGCCTTCAATTTATGAGAAAACAGGGGGAGTTACTGCTTTTTAAAATCTTGGGCGCAAGTCTCCAAAGAGATCAACGCTCTCTTTCCACTTTCTAATAAATGGAACAAATAATATTTAAATAGATAATTTCTGGAACTAATCAGCTAATGAGGAATATTATGAAAAATAGTCTGGTTTCCTAAGATAAATCAGTTGATATTTCTATTGACTAAACGCATCAGAACAAAGTTTGAACCCTGGTCAGTCACACACGTCTTCACGGTAAACGCTTCTTTAGAAAGCATTTCAAGAGTGGTTTTGAATAACTTTTGAAAATGTTTTTATTTTACAGACTGGCAGAAAAAGAAATACCCTATAGGCTGCCTTAAGTTATATAATAATCTATTTATCATTAGCAGTAGAGTTGGACTTGCTATATTACTGCTTCTGAAGAAACCCAAATCCTCTAAGCCACAGACATATTCTACACTATTATTGTACGATAAATGCCTCACAACTGCTATATAATCTAGGCTCAGATTAACCAACCTTTGGGCCTCTTTCAAGTTCATTGCCTTCTCTTTCAAAAGCATTATCACTCTTAGATCCAGGTTACATTTGGTATTTATTCCCTAAAAATACTTTTACCACGTACGAACAGAGGGTAGATGGAAGTGTTCGGAAAAAATGTGTAACCTTAAGGTACAATCTAAAGTATTTGTCTAGACTATGCTTAAGGACTGCGATATAGGAGACTCAGTGAAAAACATATGGTATCACTGGACCACTGAGACCCATGACAACGAAATATATTCAAAATGAATTTCCAAGCAAAAGATTTTAAACAGTTTTGGCCATATCTTGCACTATCGCAATGTCATGCATCTTCAATTGTCCTGCCTATCTTCTACCTACCACCAGTACATCTTAATCTATTCATAATTCGGAGAACTGTCATGTTATTCCTCAAACAAGAAATGTAATCTCATGCTCTCTTGCGTGAGTGCTTCAATTGCCTGATCTCCAACTATATAGACATTCAATTAAAAATGACTCACTCGTTGGATGATCCTGATGTAACTGTATATAAAGGCAAATGCATCATGATCGGCAGAAACTGGGTGAAAGAGAAACATGTTAGCAACGCTAAAAAAACCAATGAAGGATACTTTCTTTAGATATAAGAGGGGATTGGTATCTAGAGTTTTTCCTCGGGAAGGCTGTCTTTCTGGCAGGCAACTTCCCGTGAAAGCTTATTAGAGGCGGGTTATTGGGTACGTAAAATATTATGAGGACAGCGGTCAACACCAATCTCTTTTTATCAACTGGATCTCTTCAATATGTCCCGAACAGAGCAAATATTTTTTTACACAAGTAAGCGGCATTTTTCCCATCTCAATCTGTTCTACGGCAATGGATGATCCATCGCATGGACCTGTAATGATCATAATAAATTATATTTGCGTGCTAAAATGAAAGAATTAGAGAGCGCTCACGTTTTCTGAACTTAAAAAAATATTAATATGCACCAACCAACCTCCTATGATATTTAGAGAATCTGAATGAAAGACACTCCTGACAGAAGACCCTCCCGATTCCTGCTGCAGTATTATTTAATACAAATTAAATGTAAACACACTGTACGTAGTCACAGCACTCAGCACACAGTCTCAATCAAAGCCGGTACGGCATCCATGTGTCATGAAATTGATATACAGGGTGAGTTTGAGCTGTTGTGTCTAGTACGCTTGACCGGCGTTTTATTCTCACTGTTGCCTTTTAACGCGATTTAATCTTGTATCCCCTTCAACGGGAGACAATGTAAAATATTTAATAGAAAAAAAATAATTACATTCCTTCACGAAGAAGAAAATAGGTTCTAGTTCCGGTGGGCGCAAGTGTATGTATTCACCCCACATTATGGTAGTTATACACGTTCACCGCTTGGGGCGCTACTAACAGCGAGCTGCAAGAATTGTGTCTGTCTTGTCGCGACTGTATAGACTGTGGTTTAAGTCAATTTAATATGATGGTAGTTGAAATCATAAAGTGTTTTCATAAGAACTTTATACAAAAACATGCTCTCCCGGGTTCTATACCTAGCTAGTGAAGCAAATATGCAAGATAAAACGGAGATGCGTATTCGTCTGCATGAATTCGTCGTTCAGTGAAAATATTCCGTCGTAGGAAGTATATTTATCTTAAACCGAATCACAATTTTCAAAATATGATTCACTTTAGTCCAGATGACTAAGCCTAACTAAAGAATTACTACTAAGTAATCCAAGCCCAGTTTTAAAATTTTGTCCTCCCTATTCTCATGTATTCCACCTCGATTAATTCACGCAAGGAAGGCGAGATGTTTATGCAGTTTTTCTTCAAATTATTTTATCGCAGCTGTATGGATAGTAACTAGTGAAAGCTTGGGCATTATTTTACGTATTGTGGCATTTTTCATCCCCCCCTTTTTTGGCCAAATTCCCCTCTTTGGACAGTTTCTCCTCTGCGGACTGTTTACCCTCCGGACTTAGCCGAAGCCCGAGGCGCGCCCCGTCATGCGCGCTAACGACATGTGCGCCAACGACGGTCGAAATGCCTACGACTACAAAATTCAGCGACTACTGCCAGCGACTTCTGGCACGACTTCTGTCACACCGTCCGCCACACCGTCCGCCGCACCGTTCGCCGCACCGTTCCCTCACCAGGTCCTGCATCGTTTATATAGCCCGTAAAGTGAGGAAGGATACCAAAAATGCGGTCATCCTGACCAAAGCACAAAGGCGGTGATCCTGTATTCTGCGGCCGAAGCCAGAAAACCGTTCCTGGCGCTCCAATTATAAACTGCCACCCTATCTATCACCCATCCCATTATTACCTCCCTTCTAAGGCTACCAATCGCCAACATCCTGAGCTTACCCATTCCACCTCGTCCTTGTCGACAGACCCCCTCCTCAGCTGACTCATCTCTGAGCTCGCCCTCTATTGCTGGCGAGACGGCGACCGGGTAACACCGTTGTGTGAGCCTGCTGACTTTGTTTTTTTGTACTTAAGAGAGAGACTCAACCTCTCGTACTTGTATACTTTAATTATTTTTCGACTGGAAACTGTCATTACGGTCGCCTGGCACTCGACCTATGGGTAAATTGTTTGTAACTTGGTTGGTTCTATGTGTGAAATATATTGATAGTTAAGTTATTGATTGATAATACTAGTGTTTCGTTCGATTTCCTCATTGGTCTCACCCGAGCTTGGAAAGAGTTTGTTTTTTACGAGTGTTATCGGCGAGAAAATCTACTCCCTTCTCCCAATAGCGCTTCAGTATAAACGGGTGATTATTAGGAAACTCAGTAACTCGCGCACCTCATATATTTTGTGCTTCACATTGTAAACGGCATTAATAGTACAGTATCTAAGACTTTCCCGGTGAATCTGATGCAGAAATTTTTCTCAAGTGTTCCATCCGGGAAATAGGCCGAAGTTTTGAAAAATGACTTGTTTATTTTCAGGGAGTCTGAATTCCGCACGAGTCAAATTTGGCAGTGATTTATACCCAACAATTGGAATCAGATGTCTCCTGATTGGTTCATTTGTCTGACGAAGAGCAACTCGCTCATCGAAACGTCGGCAAATATGAAGCTTACTACCCAGTGGCATTAATATTATTCCCTAAGCTCCAATTTAATAACAATTTAAATAAAGATAAACATTGATTAATAGGGCTTGATGTTTAAAGACATGGAGATTATTGTCAATGAAAAAGTCCTGCAACTAGTTGAAAAGACTGGATCATTAATTCAAACTCTGCAAAAAAGCGGCCAAATTATTGAATGCATTCTGAGAAACAATAGCCTCCTGGATATATTACAGATGGAGAAATGAACTACAATAATCACCGAGGATGAACAAGGGAGAAATGCATCAGGAAAACTATGAAGGATGGATAAAATAAAAATGCACGTGGGATTTGTGGAATATCTAAACTGGTGGATGAAATTATAACGTAGTACAGAATTGCAGCATGCCAATATTCGGATTCATGATGACTGTTGATGATGAAGATGAGATGACGTCAACTGCAATATTAGAGTGACATCATTGCAACTAGTGGTCGAGCTTGGAGACCCCTGTGCACATTGTATTATTTAGTTCCGTGAGCGGTTGTTGCGCTTAAGCGCAGCGATCATAAAAGAATCAAATATTTGGGCACGAGTTCCGAACAGAAATGGAGCCGCTATGTTAAGTGTCTGAAAGCACATCAGTGACAACGTATCCCGCGTGATCGATCCTCGGGAGAGGGGGGTGGAGTACATAGTGGAGTGGAGTCCCTTGTTCCCAGAACTCAGCACCCAACCGCTCACAGTTTCCTGTTCCCCCTACTATTATACCATTCCCCCCGCGTAACTGTTGTCATGGCGACGCACCTAGAAAAGAAAAATATTGCCCGTGTGTGTGTGTGTTTCGGTTTTACACCGCCTGCCTTGGCGATTTTTTTGCCGTTTTACAATTTCACCGTTTTGCGTTTTATTTTGTCTCGCTAATGGGAGTTCTTTCCGCCTCGCCACACTCGACCCTGACACACATTTCCCAATTGGAAGGGCGCACATGTGCGTGCGAATGTATGTCGTGCATGTGCATACGTAGGCTCTGCTCTGGATAACCAACGGGAGGAGAGGGAAATGCGGGGCGGGACTGGAAACAAGCGACTACTGTGAGCGGAAATCCAAACAAGAGGCGATAGAGGGCAGCACCCGGGAGTAATCTGCTCTCTCGTTGCGTCGGTACTTGTCGAAAGGGATCCAGCCAGATAAGTCCCCCTCGAGTAATCCAAGCATTCCCTCCTCTATACCACATTTCGACTTTCCCCTTTTCTACCTTTCCCCCTCCAGCTCCCTCTACGCTGAAAAATAAAATAAAAAAGTTTCGGAAGATTCAAGTTTTGGATGCAAGAAAGATGTCCACAAAGTTTTAAAGCGGCTTAGCAAACCCACTCACGGAAGAAAATAATTATTGGAAACCCCTCTCCCTTTCGTCCTATCCCTAATACATTGGCTGACCGAATTGGATTCACGAATATGGGCAGCTCATTCCATGCTTTTCCTCTTGAGAGCTAATCCGATGGGATTTATCCTTGATCTGATCAGGATACAAGCCCAGGAGGGTTTAAAAACACTTCGTTTTTTCTTATCAGAGCAAATTTAAAGACGAGAAATGATTATGATGCTGTTGGGTATTGAAGTGCATAATTTTCGAAATCGAAAATTGGAATCGATGAAGGTGGATAAATATCTAAGAAAAAAAACTTCTATAATTACCAAAATGAGAGATTATTGCACGAAGTCAAGCCTGAGTCTATTGATTCCATTTTTTTAATGAAAGCGCATCCTAGTAGTGCGAACTAAATTGACAACGATCGGATGGCAGAGATAGAAGATTAATTACGAGTTCTTTTTTTGTTCCTCTCTGGGTTTGTTTACGACCTTCTGCTCTTTTACTTCATGATTGATTAGCACTGATAGTTTATTGGGAAAACATGAAGGGGCATGAGATACATATAAGTTTGCTGAGAGATTTGCCATTTTGATGTTATGTTTAGATAATGCACAGATATTATTTGCAATCATTAATTTACATTTTTAGAGTTTTTGCTCCTCCAAAAAGGAATGGCAAAGTCATGCAGGGATTGTACGGCATATTCGACGTCAAATGCCATTCAAACTGACCGTGGACCCCTTTATCATCAGCTGGTGATATTGGTTAGCTGTACCTCTCTACTCCTTTCTCCTACTTGCCAACCACTTCATTCACACATAACTATTCATTTTGACGTTCTCGTAATTTGCTTGATGTATTATATTTATGGTCTTCTTCTGTGATTCTTCCCATTCGTATCTTCCTCCGTTATTATTTTCAATAGGATTTTGTAAGACCAATTTGTTTTCAAGATGTACCCAATTAATCGTAGGACTTCGAGACACCGATCATTGTTTGATATGGGAAAATGACGATATTTTTGACGACTAATTAAAGGCAGGTGTAATGTTTGCACACTCATTCACATTTTTAAAAACGCATTGTATAAATGGTCAAGTATGTCAATATCACATCATTCCCTACATAAAGACATCAAAACGTATCCATGTAATTGTACAGTGGCGCGTTTCTATAAAATATGGCTATAAATAGTAATTATTTACTGAAGAAATTGACTATTTGATTCCTATACGATATTTATTGTAATTTGACTAGCTGTTTTAAAAATATTTTTCCGGCGCTGTAATCGATTTTATTGAAAAAAGTGAAATTAATATAAGAAGTACTTTCTATCTTACTTACCAAAACTAGATTCAGCACCATCAAAAATGTTCCCCGATTTCAGTTAAGCATGGACTTAACCATGGAGTTGGCCTTAAATTTCAATATTTACGTCTGCTTTTTGATTCCAGCAGAAATATAACTAGTAAATTTTTGATACACATTGCGACTATCATGCTCTTATCTTAACCAAATGCAGCTAAATAAACGGGTTTTGTAACTTTAATCCACAGATTTAACGTAACCTGTGACCTCTGTGAACGTTACATGTGACCTCTTTTGGCTTCGGGGTAATTATTTGTCGTTTAGCCTCGAACGAACATTTTAGAATTTTCAACGTTTTCTTTATTTTCAGCAATATATTGTTTTCAATTATTAAACAAGTCCTGCATCCAAATTAGGCTAAGATTTAAAATTAATTGTTAGGCTTTCAAACGCGGTATTTACATATGCCAAGTTTATCTAACGTTTGTGATTCTCACTTGTAAGAAGACACGCAAAACTGGAAACCTTGTCACTTTTAGCAAATGTTCGAGGCGTTATATCTCTTTTAATCACTTAGATTCATTTCTTTTAAGTTCAGCTTATTTCAATCTTCATAAGCATTTTTTTAATTTAATTACACGGGTGAGGCTGAATTAAGTAGATAAACATACTACTATTGCGGTGTCTTATTCCGATGGTTCGGCTTCGATTTTAGTTTTGATATTTTCAAAAATTCTATTTCTAGACCTATTTTAGGGTCAACGGACGCCTCCACTTATCGGACTTATTTCTAAGAGCTCTTTGCAAAAAGACGGAGCAAATGCTGACACCAGATGTCTCTTCATTCCTTTTCGTTCTCCTATGCCCCAAAGCACCACCGACTGAACCACTTCTCTCTAATGGGTGGCAATGACCTTTGGTTTCGGGAGCTTCCCAGACTACCGACTTCAACAGTGCAAACATGATTTGCAGTCAGTTTCACACGGATCACTCGAAAGCACTTTGAAGTTAAGGGCAACAAACTAGATGAGGCCTGGCGTAAATACCATGCTCAGATGTACTCCCATCTATTCCGTTCCCTGCTCTCATGCTAACTCTTCGTCTACCAATTACAACTTCTTCAATGTTATTATATCAGTGTTTTTTCAGCAATAAATGCCATAAATGGTTTACTGTCGACGATTGCAAGGAAAATCTATTTTGCACTACAGAGTTTATGTGGTTGAATTTCCAAGGTTCTCCAACTTTACAGATTTAAATTCATCACCACTGATCATGACAGAAACACGGATTAGCACCTTACTTGCTCGTCTTTACGCAATTAAAAATCTTTCAACTTGTAACACTGCATTTCTGAGCATCCCTAATCAATACTTCCAGACCCTGGACTCATAAGCAATTTCACAATATACGTAGTCTCGTGCTTTAGGTGCTCTTTCTGCTAGGTTGCCGAATGTTTGTCTCGAAACTTACACCGCAGGAATCAATATGCACACGACTCGAGAGGAGTGTACATTTGTCTCAGTGGCGAGCATATGCTTCCTGACTTCTAGAAATAGATTTTGGATTACTAATAAATTCCTAGACGACATACTTCAATGTCATTTAGTTTATATACCTTGTGGCTTTAATCCTAAGGTGCACATGACATCCATGTCCGAAGAAAAATTCGAACCAGTGACTATTGGATTGCTACACCGGCACGTTACTAGTCGCTACCGCGTCCAGCAACCAACTGATTTCTATCATAACTTTTACAGTAGGACTCGAAAAGATAAATCGAGCTCATTTTATAAATTTGGAATTTAAGACATTTACATTTGGTCCATCGGACCAAATGTAAATGCCTTAAATTCCAATTGGCAAAAGTTCTATTATGTAGTCAATATATGCAGACGCTGTTTCTTGTTATGTTGAAGATTATCCAAGGTTTTCATTAGTGACTGATGTTTACCTTCATTCAATAGAGATGCTGTGATTTGGCTGACTTGATTTTGTTGCCTGTAAGGAAGGTAGTTCCGTGGTAATTTATAGCTAGAAAGAAAATCACGTGATCATGGTGAAGATAACATGCTGAAACCAATTGTATGATCATGGAAAAATGATAAATAAAACAGGTTACATGCTTGTGCTTTCGTTTTTTACCATTGTCACTCACAATCAAAACCACATCTTTCGTACCAGGGGCCAACCTACTAATAGCATACTGCTGATAAAACTGCTGTACTTAAGAAACTGTATCCAGTTTCAAATTCAATATTACAGAATGAGCAATATTGGACCTTCATGTGCAATAGTTTTAAAAAACTCTTACATAATGGTTTCTTTACAGCACCTTTTCGTTTCCTAGATGAAATTGGTAGTCCTTGACGAACACGAGCTGTTGCTTCTCCTGAAGTACCCATTTATTTGTACGGTAACAGATTCACAATTGGCATTCCTATTTTGGAATTATTTCTTTTATCTTTTCAACTTTTTATGCTATCATATAATTACATTTCATTATGTCCATTGTTCTTCAGTTGATCTTGCTTTTTCTTGCCCATCTTCTTCTATCTTTTATTCATTTCTTGCTTGCTCTTCTTAACAGTTGTATTAGCCAAACCTTTCTTTGCTCTCGGATGACAATTCTCTCTTCTTGACAATCTCTGTAAGTCCTTATCTCTAAAAGTTTTCCCATAATTCTTCTCATTTTTTGCTAATGTAGTTGCCATGACTGGTTGAACAGAATTAGGTGTCGATCAAAGCATGTGTATTTATTAAGAATTCTGGTTACTAACGTTACAATGTAGGGAAATGTTTTCTTAGATTAAAATTACCAGGCTACCTAACCTCTACTGGTATATATGATTGTGCTAAAGAAGGTTATATTAAATATAAAATTTACTTGTAGAAAAACCATTATTTTGAATATAAAATATCTAATACACTTTTTGGTTAATTACGTAACACAATTTCATCAGTCGTTCATGTTTTTATATGAGCTCTAGCAATGAAGTTTTTCGTTTTTCAAAATATCTATTCAGAATGGTAAATAATTCAATTTATTGACTCCAAAGAAAAAATTATGCAACAAAATTATAATAGAGTTTAGAGCATTAACAGAATGTGGTATTTTTATTTCAAAATTCAACATTACATTACAATTTAATTAATTAATTAATTGCTCACATACAGCATTGCTGCCAATTTAAAGTGACGCTGTAACAAACATTAAATAAAAACAAAAACAATCAATGAAAACAATTGGTAGGTATATAAGGTAAAAATAATTAAAAATACAAATAAACATAGGTTGAAAGGGAGATAAATGGGAAAGGTATTATTTATTCATAGGAAAATGGGAAATGGCGAGATTGAAAAATGAGTCTGAAGAGAGAAAAAACGGATCTATATTATTAGGCAAAGAATTCAGTAGGGAGGAGAAGGCGGTAGTGAAGTGAGCGCTTGACAAGGGATAGCCTGGGGATAGGCATATGGAGTAAAGAATGCGTACGTGTGGATTGATAAGAGAGACTGAAGTTAATGGAGGGAAACAATGGCAAT
Organism: Pyrrhosoma nymphula; assembly: GCA_963573305.1. Taxonomy (NCBI): domain Eukaryota; kingdom Metazoa; phylum Arthropoda; class Insecta; order Odonata; family Coenagrionidae; genus Pyrrhosoma; species Pyrrhosoma nymphula. The sequence continues at coordinate 142,276,531 of OY754327.1, read as the reverse complement.
TACATAATTTCCTCTGCATGTAATGTTCATTAAAAATAGTTGAAAATCTAAAGCATTGGTGCCCATATAGATTTGACATTAAATGTACCAAGCATGAAAAGTTTAAATGTTCATTAATCATTGTCAAAAACAGCTCCTTTTTCCGTTTTTCCATGGAATTACCCACCTTATGATGACGCAGTACATCGCAACCTGGGTCGTGATTAAAATTGTCTTTTTTTGTGAAAAAAATGCGCATATTTTCACCCATCTATAACTACACGTTAGTCACATCGCTGCGCACCTAAAGTGATAGTTCATTCCAGACGGCTTCGCTGTCGTTTAGAATAACACTCGGGCCGTTTCTTTCTCCTTCACCTTCACCCATCCCCACTTCACGTTCAAGACTCACTCATTTCTCCCCGAGAGACAGAGAGAAGAGATATGGAAACAACCCTCCCCTATCCCTCAGCTCTTAATACCCGCCCAAGCATTGCGACAGCCGCCAAATCGTCAAAGGAAAACACAACACAAGTGCTGCTGTGACGGTTTTCAGAGGCATTGTGTGCGACCTGCCGTCGTCCAGGTGCTCGGGCGGCGATGTGGGAAAACGAGATTCCACCAGCTGAGCGCCCAGATACAGATACAATAGATGTCGGCTACACCTTATAATCAAGGGTTATTTAATATGTTGTTTCTGTCTTTATTTTCTGGAAGTTCATGGTCACTATATATTGCTTGTCTCTGTGAGCTCCAAGCTGAATTAGACCGGGTGCAAGCAATTAAGGGGGAGAGAGTCTGCGACGTAAAACCTGAAGGGCCTTGTAGGCTATTTGAAGTGTTGATTTGAACTGCGAAGAAGTCGAAGGAAATTTTATTTTGCTGGTGAAAACGACGCGATATTATACTAAAACTCAGGGAAGTCACTTGGGTTTCACCGTAAGGGGGGCGATATCCTCCTGAGTTAAAGATTTTTGCGTGGAAAATTAATGCAGTAGTTAGTAGTTATGAGCTTAAGTGACCGGCAACTGAGATAATTTGCGCCACATAGGATAATTCGATAGTTTATAATGAGTAATTATAAACTTTGAATATTTTTACACTTATATTCTTAACCTACCATGGTTTCCTCACATTGACGTCTTCATCCTTTCTACCTCTAGTATTTCTTTCTTCCTCTCAGCGTAAGTTCTACCTTTCTTCATCCCGTCCAAAAAACCTATTCTCTTCCTTCCCCTTCCCCGCTTACCCAACATCCTACCCTCTATCATGGCCTTCAGCAAACCATCGCCCCTCATTACCCCTTCCAGCCACCTAGCCTGTCTTCCCCTAATCTCATCTAAAAGTTTCCTCTCCTCGCCCACCATGTCAAGCACTTCCTCATTTGTCTTCCTTTCCATCCAACCTTCCTTTTCTCCATCCTCCTCCACACCCACATTTCGAAAGCCTTCAGCCTATTTTCGACTTCCTTTCTCAAGGTCCACGTTTATGCCCCATACAACGCCACACTCCATATCAAGCTCTTCACTAGCCTCTTTTTTACATCCTTACTTAAGGTCCCCATCAACAGCTTCCTTCTATAATTGAACGCTTCCTTCGCTAGCGCTATTCTCCTCTTAATGTGTTTGCCACTATGCCCTGTTTCTTCTAGCGTACTACCCAAGTAATTAAATTGTTCTACTTGCTCCAGTTTGTGACTTCCTACTCTTATCACCAGCCTCGCTTTGTTTGTCCTAGAGAATCTTATTACTTTTGTTTCCTTATTATTAATCTTCATCCCGTATTTATCGCACTGCATTTCCAGTGCATCTACTAAAGTTTGCTATCTTTTCGATGACCGATTGACCAACTCCTGGTCGTCTGCGAATCTAACCGACATTATCAGCTGGCCTCCTACTTTCATTCCAACATCTAGCTCATCCTCTCACATGCCTCTCTTACCATTTTCTCAGCATAGATGTTAAAAATTTAAGGCGACAACGGGCACCCTTGCCGCACCCCGTGACCTATAACTGCCCACCCTGATTCACCCTCAGCTACCCTCACCTGAGCCCTCTGGCCCATATATAAGTTTCGGATGAGTCTCCTATCACGCCAATCTATTCCTATTTTCCCCAGTATCTGCATTAGTTTCTTCCAGTTTACTTTGTCAAACGCCTCTTCAAAATCTACAAATCCAGCGAAAACATCCTGATTATGATCTATGTTTCTATCTATAAGTGTCCTCATTGCCGCAATCGCGTCTCTGGTTGCCCTCCCCTTCCTGAAGCCAAATTGGTCATCGCCTAAATAGCAGTTTGCTCTACTCTCCAACGTTCAATTTAGTATTCTAAGCAAGACTTTTGCGGCGTGCGAAATTAAACGGATTGTTCTATTCTCCTCGCATTCTGACGCTTTCTTCTTCTTTGGGATAGGTATTAATACAGTTTTCACGAAATCATCGGGCCATACTCCTTCCTCGTAGATCCTGTAAATAAGTTCGAAAAACGATTTTCTCCCCTTACTATCTAGATTTTTCAGTAGCTCCCAAAGTTGGTTATCTGTTCCCACGGCTTTTCTACCCTTCATCTCTCTTAATGCCCTCTCTATTTCGCTGTCAAGTAACTCTGGTCCGAGGTTATCCTTATCTATTGTTCCTTCATCCTCTAGATCTAGGCTAAAGGGTCTATTCTCGCTGTCATGTAGCTCCTCTACGCATTATCTCCATCTTTCCTGGATATCTTCCTGTTCGGTTAATATCTTCCCTGTTTTATCCTTAACCTTTGGTATCGTTTGGCCTCTCTTACCTCCCGATAAAAAATTCACCTTGGCGTACATAGCGCTCACTTCCCACTCCTACAGCTTTTCCATTTCCTCGCATTGTCCCTTCCACTAATTGTATTTTGCCCGATTGGTCACTAGCCGGAGTTTATTATTCAATTCCTTGCACTTCCTCTTGCCTACGTCGGTATTGACGTTATTCCATATCCTTCTCACCTCCATTTTCTTTCATTTCTTCCGTAATCCACTGCTTCTTAACCCTCTTCTTTTCCAGCGTTCCTATTATTTTCTCTGCCACTCCTGCGATGCCTGTTTTTACAACCTCCCATCTTCTTTCTATTGTTTCCATCCGCTTCTCTTCACCTATGTTCGTTTCAACCAGCTCTTGGTATTCCCTCCTTTTCAACCCTTTCAATGCTTCAAGCTTCTACCTCTTTATCTTCCTACCTTTACAAAGCCTTTTGAATCTAACTTCACATTTCATCATCACCAAGTTATGATCTGAGTCCGCATCCGCCCCTGGATAGTTACGCGAGTTTTTTACACTTTTCCTAAATCTCTGCCTTACCATTATATAATCAATTTGGTATAAACCAAGTGTTAGTCACTACTTATTTATTAATTCTACAAAATTCAACTGCATTTTCACCGCGATCATTTCTTCTTCCTAGCCCAAACCCTCCCACTTCTAATCCGTCTCTCCCTTCCCCCACCACTGCATTCCAGTCACCCATTACTATCAGGTTTTTCTCTTCCGGCACTTCTCTAATTATTTATTCTACTTGCTCGTACACCTCTTCCACCTCTTCCTCCCTATAGTTGCTCGTAGGCATGTATAACTGGACCAGTACGAAATTCGTCGGGCGTACTTTTATTTCTACCAATAGTATCCTGTCGCTCACCTGTTCAATGCTTACCACCCTCAGCCCCAATTTTGTGTTCAGTACCATGCCTACTGACTGCCATCTCCCCCACTGCCATCTCCCCCACTATATATTGCCCTGTAACTATCACTCCAATAGTCCCCGCTACTCTTCCATCTCACCTCGCACAATCGCAAAGCATCTATTTTTCCTTTTTCCATTTCCTGCTTAATATTTTCCAGCTTCCCGGCCCTCATCATGGTCCTTACATTCCAAGTTCCTATTTTTACCACTGTTTTCCTCCTCCTATTCCTTTTTTCTTCTTCTTCTCCCTCCTAACCCTTGTATCCGCCGATGATGCTGCTATGCAAGGATTTCGTGTGATAACGACCGCGGAGGCCTTGCCTCCCCCGCTGCCGGGCACGACACCCACCCTAGTGGGCGGCGTCCCGTAGTTGCCAGGAATCAATTCTCTGTGAATGACTTTCATATTCTATGTAGTGATAGCTGAGAGGTATTCTCACACCAATCAACGGTATTTTTAACGTGACACCATCACGGAAAAACATTTTGTATGGCTCCTACCCTTCGACCTATCTGGCATGGGTGGCCCTACCAGGAGCAATAGTACTTGCTCCAGCCAGTCCAGCTCTAGGGGTCATTGGAACGCACAAGCCCTTCCACCACGTCAAGGTCGTAGTTCAAGGAAGAGTCTTCATCATTAGCAATGTCAAAAATAAATAACACTCTGATAGCGACACAAATGTGATGACAGCATGGTTGGTCAGCGAAATACGCATGAAAATAGTACACAATTGATAATTGTCCATGATGAACGTTAGACATTCTCACAAAGTGATGTCCAAGTTACTTCTTACGTAAGTTGATAGGTTGGGTAGGTAAGGAATATTTGGAGAATGTTGAAAGGGTGGAGAGAAACTTGGCCTCAACATGAGATTATTCTTATCGAAAGGTATCAACAATTTAACGTCCAATACGACGGGCTGGGTACTACATGAGTACGCTCCGCATAGCACTCAGGCAGGTATAAGGTTTCCTCAAAAAGTTTCATATCCACCGGGACTCGAATCCCTAGCCCTCGGAACGGGAAGCCAGCTTTATGGTCACTTCACCAACCCGATCCTAAGTTGAGACACTCGGTGTAGGAGATCGTTTCGGAGCGGAGCCTAAGTTAGAGAGAAGACTTTTCTCAGCCTCTCATGGTTTCCTCACATTGGCGTCTTCATTATCAACAATATAAAAAATAAATAACACCCTGATAGAGACACTAATGCGTTGAAAGCATGGTTGGTCAACGAAATAAGTATGTAAATTGTACACAGTCGATAATTTTTCATCATGAACGTTAGACATTTTCACTAAGTGACGTCCAAGTTATTTCTAATATAAGTTGATAGGATATAGTTGAAAGACGTCCACTGTTTAACGTCCCATACGACGGGCTGGGTACTACATCTACAAAATACCCTGCAAGCCACCTCAGGGGTGTGTGGCAGGGGGTGAGATTTCACCAAAATGCATTACACTATACCCTAAAGTTAGTGTAACTACGACTAATTGCTCTCAACATAGAACTCAATCAGGGATAATGATAACTCAAAACAAATTCCGTATCCACAAGAACTCGAACCCCAGACCCTCAGAAGGGGAATCCAGTTTTCTGGTCACCTCACCAACCCCGATCCTAAGTTGACACACTCGGTGTGGGAGATCGTTTCGGAGCGGAGCCTAAATTAGAGAGAAGATGTAGATTTGCGCCATTCTCAGCTCGGAACCAAATCAGACTGGGTGCTGCGCGCCGGTGGGGTTGGAGGGGGTAGCGAGGGAGCCTCCCAAGAGATAAAACCGGGTGGGGACGCGAACCATTAGCGCGTCTCGTTACGAACCGTTTCGCCCATCTTCCACATCCCTAAGCCTTCCTCCTCCCAGCCTCCTCACTTCGAAACCCTCGCCTCCTCCTCCACTCCAGTCCCTCCTCCCGTCCTCTCCCCTCCCACCCTCCCCCCACCAAAGACCGTCAAAGTAAATCGAGTTCCCTTTAATAACTTATCGCTCCCGCGCCAAATCTCCTTTCACGTCTTCATTTCGCTCCCGGGCCCACGTCTTAGACTGGCACGCCCATCTCCCCCTTCCGAAACTCTTCCCAACATCCCACATTCCTCTCACTCTCGGGCACAAACACACACACAGACACACTCCTTGAATGCACGCTCCGTTTCTTGCGGAAGGGCCTTCTCCGGCCGGAAAACTAGCTCCTGCCTCAGGACCCGCCCCGCTGAGAAGAAGGTCTCTCCTCCCAACAATCTCCTAACGCGCGCTGCCAGACGTGCGGTTGAGATTTATCCCCGTGTGCTAAGCCTTTCCCTCAGATGTTTGCATCTCTTTGATACCGATAAATAATTATTACACACACCTGCTTTTCATTGCATCGGCATACCTTGTTACTAGTGATAAGTATGTTCTGTGAAAGCGCTTCTTAGCTGCAGATTTATATTAAGACGTATATTTATGGAAAATTTTGAAACTATAAATTGTACCAAAGGCAGCCTTTTCTTATTTCTCCTTAACTATGGGCGAATTGCTAAATATAGTTGAAGTAAATTATTGGCTCTTATAAATTAATTTCTAATTATTAAGCGAAGTCCTTTCCGGCCCATTTTTGATCAATCATTCAATGGGAATGTCAAATTGCTATTTTTTCTGAGCAGTACTGTTATCTTATTACATGTTGAGGATTGCGATTTATTGCGAAATTCTTTGAAAAACTACAAACTGCATCCTACTGAAGAGTACCTTCTGCCTTTGCCCATTGTGGAAATAAAAAATGTAAAAGATAAAACGCCTACACATGATGATAAAGTTTAATAGATTAAAAATTTTATAAAATGACTTTTACATTGTAATGCATGTAAAGACAGTGTTACACATTGAAGTTGTAATGCATGTTCTAAATGTGTTACTCGAATGACTTTCATTTTTTTGTTTTAAAAACAATGATAGGATTATTGCCAAAGTCGGCCAAAAACTCCCTCGAATTCTCTGAGGCATTTTTGCATATGTATTGAAATGTGGAAATCAGTGTCCCTTGTTAGAACATCTGGGCGTAAAAAGCTGTACATTTTGTAAAAGCTTTAATGCTTTTCCAGCGAATGGTTCGTGTTAATTCTTCTCGGGGTTTCCACCAGTTTAAATTGGCAAAAAGTACCGACATATAAGCATCAGATTCCTTGCAAATTTGGCCAAGTCTGCGAGAAGAAGAATTGAAGAACTATTGCTGCGAGGCTTAAAGAACACGAGAGACATTTGAGGCTTGGAAAGCCCAGCAAATCTACTTTAGCTGAACACTGCATTAGTCTCGACCACAGTACCAAATGATATATCGACAGGATTTTTTGCCGTTCCAACAATTATTGGGATAGACTGGCAAAGAAAGCCATTGAGATCAGGCTGAAAAAGAATAATTTCAATCGTAACGCTGGTTTTCATCTCTGCAACTCTTGAAACTCCATTGTAAAGACAATTCGGAATAATGGAATGGACACTCCTTTCCGTTGCCGCAAATTTTCAAATTTCCACCTTCGACCAATCAGGAGTCACTTGATTGTTGTACCCAGTTTATAAGCTTGCCGTACATAAATTCAACGACATTTATCCGGAATACGATGATCCGTCGTCGTCGTCGATAATTTTTACCCATTTAACCCGGTGGAAAATCCCAAGAAGAATAGACGCGGAGCTGTACACATTATTTCACTTTAAACTACTCTGTAAATATTTTTTAAAAAAGCAGCACTGGCATGTTTCGGAATACATACGCGTTGAAATAAACACGTGCCTATCAGGAAGTTGGCAAATATGGCACATGAATCAGCAATGAAGAGTACGACGCGTGGGATTAGCAAATCACAAATATGAACGTTCATATTCATTCCATTCTCCAATCCTTTTCCGTTGATTAATTTCAGATCAAACTTCCCGGCGGACGCAAAACTCCAGTGAAATTATTAATTACATGTCAGCTAGCGTGTGGAAGGTTTAACGCTCACGCCAAAGATCGGAGGGCTGCGGTAGGTCGCTGTCACAAATACGTATATTGCATTATCCTGCTGTGGAAATTTCTGATTTAATTGTAGTTATGTTGCGAGATCATCCGGGACCTCGCTTAAATTACTAATACAACGCTAAAATGGAAAATTTTGAGCAGTATTCAATGGAAAATTCTTTTAAAATACCTTTGGTTTATAATCGATTTCAAGAGATCTCATTTTTTCGTTCCCTAAGTATTCGCTAGATCTGGGGGAAGCCAGATATAACTGAGGTGACGTCACGCGATCTCCGTGGCTTCATTTCTATGGTTTCACAATAGCTTTCACTACAAATTATATTCAAGGCAGTATTTCCCTGCCCCATATTCTAGTGCAGGAGAAACTATGTTTCAATTATAGTATTTTGATTAGGAGTTTCCCTATCAGAGACTATTTTTATTTTAAAGCAAAGGAATCAGAACCAAGAGAAAAATCAAGGCAAGCAATTTTGAAGCTTCATTCCGAACAGGAATTGAGATTTTGTATTCCATCACGATATAATTTTTAATATTGCTCTTTTATTAGGCTATAATTATTTAAACTCTCTATCGGATGAATTTAACACAGAAAAGAATTGAAGATGATTTTAACACAGCAAAAACTTTATTTCGAGCTACTCCCACAATATTAGGGGTTTCAAAATATGTAATTCCACTTCGCGGACTTTTGAATGTTTTTATAATGATGACAACTGTTAAATTCTTACGTACATACGTGGCGAAATTACCCTACCACCCATCTACTATAGACAGTGAGGTAGCCCAATGGTTAGGAACTTGAAATTCTGAGTGAAAGTCCTGGGTTCAAACTCGAGAATTGACCATTGGCACCCATCTATACCCAATGTTTGAGTCCTTCTGAGTATCAAATCTCTCTGGAACGATTCACGAGCAGGTAATAATAATATGGTAGGTAGTTGAACTGAGATGTACTACTAGGAGAAAGCGATATAAAAATATAATATAAAAAAGAATCAGGTAAAGTAATTGACCACTATTTCCTGATTCACTAACTAATTAACCGTTTCTATTTATTATCCGGAATTAATTACACCAGCTTCGTTGGGTCTAAATACTTTGACCTCTACCATAACCAATAACCCGGCCTGAAAATTACTGATGCATTTTATACAAAGTAAATATTTTTACCTAATTTCCTGAATAATAATAACTATATATGAGTTTACAATATTGAATTAAAAAACACAATAGGACGCACACAAAAAACACAAAAAATGGGTACCTATGTAACAAGTTGAACATGGAAGATTTTCGAACAAAAACCGTAAAAATAAATCAATAAATCCAAAACTCAGCTGATTTCATTTGATCACGGTGCGAATTTTAGAATACATAGAAACACTATGCGGAACACTAAAAAAATGAGTGCTTTTGATACTTAATCCCAAAAATGCTATTCAAGTGATGACCACAAAATTTCCACTTCTTCAATGAGGTACAAATGCGAATCACTGGAGTTATTGGCAACTTATCTTAAATTTGAAGCAGGGTGGTGATGCAATCTGAATGGTTAGGTATTAACGGCGACCTATGTATGAGAGGTATGGATTGCATTATAAATTACCTAATGGCGCCCAATGACGCAGCGATTCTAACGATAGAATTGGAAGTCATAAGGATTGGGCTGTATGCTTAAATCACGGGAGGAGTGAAAGGCTGATATTGAAGAGCAAACACTGATGTGCAGCATGGTTAAGTTTGGTTTACGACAGGCGCCAACTTCAAACGTTAACCGTGAATTGGTCTCACGTTCACGTCTTTGGTTTAAAATTATCCGCCAAATGGAATGTGCGTCGGTAATCATCGGTCACCTTCTTTAACCATCGGCTGGAAGCCGTTGCAACCGATTTATAATATGCTGCCAAGCACCACCAACCGTGGAGTTGTTTAGCATCGACGAAAGAACAACATCATGGACGACTACGAGTATTATCGGCTCTTTATTTCTGTTACAACGTATGCATGTCATTACTTGTATGGCAAATTGTCTGCCAGAAGGTTCGCAGTGAGGCAAAGTGAAACGCGGCAGGCAAATGAGAAACTATGTCCGAAGCAAACACTGCGCATGCGCTGCATCCAAACCTGAAGGCGAAAGTTAACACTGGCTGAACTTAAACATTGACTTTATACACTTTCACGTGATCGTAAGTGCATCCATAAGAATCCATGAGCTCAGTATGAGGGAGGCGTTGAAGTTAACCTTGACGCCAATCGTAAACCAGCCTTAATTCTCCCGTCCGCAAAACAGTCTCTGGAAAACAGTGTTTTTTTATGCATTTACCTGTCGATAGCAATGAAATTTCACTAGGGCTTAGCTAATAACAAATCCGAGGTACCTATTCAACCTATCTCACATGAGTTTCGAGTTAAAGAAAACACAAAACTTCACTGAGAGTTGAAAACGCCAGCTCATTGGCTGAAGGCATTGCGGTGTGATTCTTCAATGTTCATTGAAAGAAGCTGTAATGAGATTCCATTAAAAAAAATTTCTGAAGGCAGTGCTGCGATTTTCAGAGGTACATGAATAACGAATTGCTCAATTATTTAGGCAGAGGTTACCCGTATTACCCGTAGATATATCTTTTCCATTTAAGATGGCTCACTACCTCTCTATGAATGCCAATAGCACGAATATCACATATTGTTGAATCCCCTTATTTTACGCCACATTTTCACTGAAAATTATTGGCGCTCTAATAAATTGGTCAAGCATAGACAATTATTGTATTATATGAAATGCTCAGCACAAGTATGTAACCAGAAGTCCGTATTATCAATAGAAACTGACATCATATGAATAGGTTGATTAAAGAGGAACTATTAAAAGTTAATGGATGATCTAGTGAATTTAGAAGAATCGAGGACCATCTTTGGTAAACTCCGGGTTAATAAAAATGACTTTATCTTTATGAGGTGCTCGTCGGGAATTATCATCATATTCATCTCTGGCACATTAAATGGAAAGAATGACCAAATAAGGATAAAATTCGGCACTTGCATAGTCTTAACAAAAATCATCAAGGGATTCCCAGTCCAACGTGTCATTCTACGAGCGGAGGACTGTACTTCGAATTGTCTCCAAATGGCACCCGAGAAGGGATCCGGAGTTCGCTGAAAACTCTCCGCCACGGTCGGATTCGAGCCAGGGCCGGGATGGGAAATCAGTAATCTCACTGCTCGTATAGAATGGGTTTGATACGTGCGATATATTACAAGTGATGGTATGGTTTACGACTGTAGAACACTATTGGTAATATGCCGAACGTCATGAGGAAATTCCTTAACCCATGTGCATAGATATGGGTAGCATAATTCACAGAAAACATTGGCTCGGACCTTGGGTTTGGGTCTGGATTTCCAATGAGGCTCCACTAGAACCCATAACTTACAAGGCAGGGGCACCAGACACTTCACCTCACATTATTTATCCCATTACCAAAAGCTATCATAATCAACCAGAGGGAATAAACAATCTGTCATCTAAAATTATCGTAACGTTATTCAATGCACCCGCAAAGAGTTATTTCTTAGTTTTCCAAGATTGGACCATGAGCAGATATTAAATAAATGCACAGGCGCCGCATAAAAATGTACGATGGCAACTGGTGGTCTCGAAACTAGTTGGAGAAAATATAAATAAATAGGCTACATAGAATGAGTTTCAATTTTCGAAGCCCGTTTCGAGAGGACTTAGGAACAAATTTAGAAAACGTACGTATCTCTATACCAATATCACAATGCGAAGAAAAAAGTCATTCAGACTACAACCCATTTTTTGTCCACTTTTACGGAATAATTGAATACTTTGACAATACTGAATACAATCGAAACATTTTCATGGCCGTCTAATGTCATGAAAGGTCAACCTTTAAAATAGAAAATTGATAATTACCTAATCAGTAATTGGTGCTTGCAAGAAAAAAGTGCCTTTGGATAAAACGTGAAGGTGTGGTGAAGGGCCAATTAATTACCAGCGTGTTTTCAAAACAGAGAGCAAGGGTAACATAAGCGCCAGAGAAAGTGGTTGAGTAGGTAATTACTTACTTAGGTGGCCATTCAAACCGTAAGAGGTTTTTGGCCTCGTCAACCACTTGTCTCCACCTCAGCCTGTCCTGCATAGTGTTTTCATCCGCTCCTATTTTCCTAATTTCCCTCAGCATCTGGTCGGTCCACCTCAGTCTTGGTCTTCCTGGAGGTCTTTTTCCTGTTGGTCTCCCCTTCATTATGGTTTTCAATAATGAACTATCCTCTCTTCTATTTGCATGGCCCGCCCATCTCAGTCTTCTACATTTTGCTTCTGCCACGATGTCTGCTCCCTTGTAGAGTTATCTTAGCTCCTTGTTTTTCCTAACTCACCACTGTTCCTCTTCTTTTATTGGTCCATTGTCCTAAGCATTTTATTTTCAAAGGTGATAAGTTTCTTTTCCGTCTTTTTACTGATTGCCCATATCTCTGAGCCTTATAGGACTACTGGCCTTGTAATTGTTTTGTAGACTGTTTCTTTAGTCTTTCTTGATAGAATTTTGTTCCTCAATAGTTTTTGTAATGCCCAATAGCATTTGTTCCCATTTAAAAGTCTTGTTTCTATTTCAGCTTCTTCATTGTTGTATTGGTCAATAGTGACACCGAGGTACTTAAAATCCTTACTTCTTTGAAATTGGTGTGTGTTAACTTCCAAGTTGGCTATTCCTTCTGGGTTTCGTCCTACTTTTAGATATTTGGTTTTTTCTTCATTTACTTCTAGCCCCACTAGTCTTGCTTGAGATAGCAATTCCATAGCCAGGTTTTTGAGGCTATCCTCGTCTTCTGCTAGAAAGGTGACGTCATCTCCAAATGCCAGTACATTGACTTTGGTGCCCACTAACAAGCCTTCATTTAACTCTTTTGTCTTTCTCAGTGTTCTTTCTATTTCCAAATTAAACAGTAATGGTGAAAAACCATCTCCTTGTTGGACCCCTGTATTTACTTTGAAAGTTTCTGAAAATTCGTTACTTATTTTAACCTTTCATTTCGATTCATCATTAGTCGCATTTAGACTACCTTTTCTTTACGTTGTATTAATAAAACCACCACAACGGCTCTGACAGGAGAAATCACATGGTAGGTCTACATTGTCTCATTGCCTATGTAATCATGGTCTATATCGAAGGTTGTACAAATTAAAGGGGTTCCATATCTGATTGGGCTAGAAAGCTCATTGCGAACAATTACCTATTTCCCTGCAGCGCTTTACTGTGATAGCTGAAGACTTGCAGCATTTTTCCTCTTAGATCTAGAATTCTTTGTTGTTCAAAGTGAAATAATTTTCTCATAAAGTGTGTGCGTTTTTAGAAAAAAAGAGAGAAACCATTTTTTTGATAATATTCTGAGGGACGTTGCGAAGGCTAGAAACCGAGGATTTTCTGGTTTAGATCGTTTACGCAAACATTAAATAAAAATCTATGCTGTTTTCGTGTTAAGGTCAAAGCGAGGAAAAGAGTTCAAGCGTGCATTACTCTTTGTGCGCGTGACCCGAGGAAGAATGGCGAGCCAGGATGTCCCTGTTTCAGTCCGTCACCGATCACTCCATTTTTATCACCACTACCCTTCTCCCATGGAACTTCTAACACCCCATTAGGTGACGACAGTTAAATTTGAGGTTGCTCAAAAGTATAGAACCACCTTAAAGCAATTAACCACCAGTAGTCATTTTTCTTGAAACTGATGCTTCACATTAAGACTTTTGAGATAAGAAACAAATCGTTTCTGGCAAAAAAAAGGCCTGCAAAAAGCACCATTGCCAACATCGGAAATCAATGATGCTATCACTAAAATGAAAGAAAGCTGGAGGGGAATTATTTCCACAAAGAAGACACAAGAGACTTTCTAATCTCATTTTTGCGTCTAGCGCTTAAAAATGCTCCCTAAAGACTACCCTGGGCGATTGCAAAGTGACAAGAGAGGAAATACGCTCTGCATCATGCATAAAAGAAAGAAAAAATGGACTCCGAGTAACTACTTCACGATTTGTTTCTACGGGCAACAGTGAAGATTCATTTTGAAATACTGAAATGTCGCGTTATATATTGTTTTTTGTGTAAGGAGCCTCTTTTGAAAAAAATAAGTCTCGTAACTGGAAAAATATTAACTTTAAGGAAAAATAGGATGTCACTTCCTTATAAGCTTCACCGATTATGAGATACACCCTGTGGCGTTTCTATTACGTCTTTTTCTGAAGGTACCTTTGTGGCGAAAGGTAATATACAGTTGGAATGGAATTTGAGGACGGGAGAATCCCAGCCGTCTGAAGGAATAACATATGAGTTAACAGGGAAAAACACTGAGCAGAAAACTCCGAACTTCTGGACGAAACAGGTGATTAAAGAAGCACTGAAAGAATATCGGATGCGAGAAAGGGACGAAATCCGTGGTAAGAGGAGAGAGTGAGAGGGTGTGTTGAGGGAGAAAAATGAGGAGGAATAGCTTAGCGAGGTGGAATGGCTTTGCGTAAGTGATTACTTGTACACCTCTATTTTCATTCGAAACATCGAACCATTTTTGTTTTTACCATCCAGGGTTGAAGCAATAATAGTGAGAAGAATTTCATTTGATCTCCAACTTGCGATCCGTATGACTTATGTAATTACATATCTTCCAACCAATTACAACAAAGTGCTACGATTCCAATCTAATTATTTTTAATTTTTATTTCCATATATATTCAGACTTTCCAGTATTATCTAGTTTTGTACTTTACCAACTATAACTTACAGTTTTATCATGAAAAGTTCTCTCCACGATCACATATTTACTATAATTCTACTCGTATGCCACTGTAATTAATTTTTGCTCATTAACTTTTTATGAAACAATATAACAATTACTAGTTTTAATCCACAAAAATCCGAGAGAAGGTCTGGTTTCCACCACCAATGGTGGCCAAAATCCCTCATTCGGTGATTAGACCCCTTTCTGCGTGTTTGCCTTTTCTTTCCCTCCAGAACTTCGGCAGAGGCTCCGTGCAGTTAGCAAGCCGTGAGCTGCATCGCAGCTATCCCAGAGTTCCATCCATTTTCCTTCCCACTCTATCCGCTTTGAGTCCAACAGGCTTACTCTCCCTCTCCTCCACCACCCCTTCGCCCCTCGAATGCCACCTTGCGGCTTCCTCCTTTCAGTTCGGGAGCCGACTTCAGTCGCACGTGACCGAAAATAGAAACATTACGGTAACCCTTTTGGTGTGCTCAGTTTCGGGGATGCGGCGAAGTTCTTCTGGGTTTCATCCACACCTCCGTTTGACTAGCTTCACATAGCTGTCACTTCGCACCTTGCATCTCCGTCCCCGCCATCACTCCAAGCTTCTTTGGCGACTCAATGTCTGGATATGTCAGTCAGTCAGGATATGTCAGGATATGTATATAGTATACATATCCTGACATATAGATATGTATGAGTCAGGATATGTATCCTGTATAGATATGTATGAGTCAGGATATGTATATATATATATATATATATATATATATATATATATATATATATATATATTTGTGGAGTGGCAGTGTTTCCTTTACCCTCATCATGAAGAAATTCCACCTAGTTAAGCCAGAGAATGCCACTTTTAAGTATTTTTTCCATCTATTTTCCTAACGTATCGTTCATTGATGTGTTTTTGTTAATTAATGCATGTGTGTTCTGGAACGTGAAGAAGCTTAGCTGAAATATTGCTTTATTGGAGCTACACTACTCGTGTTATTTATGACAGTATAATGTTACGAAGCGTTAAACAATAACCTTGAAAAATATTCTGTAGTCAAATTTAATCAATTGCTCAGTAAAATGATATAAAAAATAGGTAAAAATGACATTAAATGATAGAATCGTTTCATTCAGTAATAATACGTCCTTTTTACGCATTATGGAGGCACAAACAGTAGTCCTGATAGTCTAGTAATTTATTATGTATTATTATTTTTATTTATTTTTTGAAAATTTTATAGAGATTAAGGTGATTTAATTAGTGAAGTTGCACTCATTGCTATTAAAAAAATAAAATAAAAGATGATAATACGGCTCATTTATTTACATGAGTTATGCCATGCGAAATTGATTTGGGAAAATAATTGGGATGGGCTCGAATTTGGATGGGTGATCCTCCTATTCGTCCGAGTACAGTTGCCCCTGTCTGCAAGTGGCAGATGATATGCGCGAAAGTACATTAGCTGTCGTTACCTGTGCCTGTAAATAACGTTAAACAAAATATTAATCCTTATTCGTATGGAATCAGGCAGGTCAAAACTCATACAGATCTGTAAGCTACATATATTGTGTCAGTTCATTGCACAAAATAGACTCTTTTGCTATTCAGAGATTGTTACATATGTTGGTAGAGCCATGCTACTCTGTCCCGTAATTTAACTTTTTCCATTCTACAATGATGCTCCAAACAAAATTCATATAACATCCATTAGCATCGATGAGTAAATTATCCAAATTTATGGCTTCATATACGAATTCTTGTTTTCGATGATGATAATGTGAATTTGTTTCGGAAAAAATGTGTATAGATGTGTTATTATTGGGAAAAAATTTTGAAATCCGTTTCTGTAGGTGATTCATGAAAAAATTCCTAAAATACGAAAGAGCCTGGTTCAGTCCACTGAAGTATCAACCATAACGACTTTAAAAAAAATTCCATCGACCTGCTTACCCTATAATAATAACATTTCTTCTCTTTAAGGTCACTCTTCCCTTCTTACAGCTCACTCTTTTTCTCTCCGTCCCAATGGAAAACATGGGTTTTGCATGACGAAGAGCAAATTTGGTTTGGGGTATTACGATTCGAGAAAGGTCACTCAGATAAGATCAGCGCTAGAAGTAGTATATCATATAGACCCAAATTATAGGAAAATGTGTTGGCTTCCTGGAGAAATGAGTAATTTTAAATTATGTTATTTGGGTCTAATTTCTCGGAGATTATGTTGAAGCCAACATTTTCAAATTTCGAGTAAGTTGCATCCTTGAGGAATGGAAGAAGTAATGTAGTTCGCTGACATATTGGTATGGAAGAAGTTTGTTTACCTGAACTAGTTTTCCAGGCATATAACAGAGTGTCGGTCATTTAGAAGAAAATATGGTGTCGGCTTCATTATTTATAACTAAGGGATTCAACCACTTAAGGCCTCCATTGGAAATTAACTGATGAGAAAATAGTCATTGGGATGCAAGTGATGCTAAATAGATATTTACACTTAATGTAACTATTCCACATCATCATCAGTCATAAGTGATGTTTTACATGATTTCTTTAATGTTTTACTGAATTACGGCGAATATCTTGAATCCACCAAAACTTAAAAATCCCTCTCACACAGGTTTATATAAATAATATTTGTCCCAGTAATTTTCTAACAAATCATTCATTTTCCGGTTAGCAACAAATATCAAGACGATAGAATCAGCATAAAAAAGATTGGTTGACATGGAAATGCAGTATTATCGGAGAATGATAAATATCAAATGGACGTAAATAATCGCAAATAAAAAAAACCCCGCGCAAAGCTGGGGAGAAAAGATATTTTATGAAACGTTGGAAAAATGTAGGATGAAAATATGTCGCAACAGTCCAAAGGCAACATCATAAACTGAAGATATCGCATTTGTGATGAAAACGCTCAACAACTAATAAATCTATGTTGAAAATTACCAAGTTATTTACTGATTCAGGCAAATCTGTGCTGATGAAATGAGGATGGAGTTGATAGCTTCAGAAAACCGATCTTACTGGTTTTATTCAAATTGATGACGGTAGATGATGGTGAATGAAATAGCGAACCTTCATCGCTCTCAAAGTGGCAAAAAAATATTCTTCATCAAAAAGAATTACTGCACATAAATGACAAGGAAAACTTTGTCTTATTCCACCAATTTATTTTCCGGTACTACTAGTTTCGACGCAGTGGCGTCATTTTCAGGTACAAAGAGTAAAGACAGAAACATGATTCATAAATAGCATCTACGGTAGACGTTGGGGAAAGGAGGGGAGGGGGGAGGAAGAAGGGAGGGGGTGGCAAACCCCAAGGATACAATGTAGTGTTGTGAGCGAGTGGTGGGGGTTGGTGAGGGAGGGGGGATGAGTGTTGGCAGGTTGGTGGGGTGTCCGTGGGAGTGGGGGGAGGTGAAGGATTACGGGCTAGTTTTTTCCGTGAGGGTCAGAGAGGATTCTAGGAGGGGGGAATGGTTTCCAAAAAGGATGTCATAAGTAGATGACGTCTCTTCATCTGTCTCCTTATCTCCAACTCTTCTTTTTTGTCCATTCTTCTCCCTTTTACCTACCGGTGCAAAATCTTCTGGTTGAAATCATTGGTGTGGTTCTCCTCCCACAGGTGTTTAGCAAAGTTGGACTAGGAGAGGTTACATTTCCGGAAACACCTCTTGTGCTCTTCTGCTCTCATCCGGAAAGTGCGGCCCGTCTGTCCGATATAGGCCGCACAGCACTCGTTGCATTCCAATAAATATATACCACTGTTATCTAAGGAATCCATAGTTTCAAGGTTTTTTAATTGAGATGGTATTCCGTCGCCTTACTCAATAGTGTTTTTTACGTGACATTATCACTTCAGAGGCCGCCTCACTGAGGTACAGACGATGCGCGGACTACCAATTATCAGTCTCCTAACCTTCGACCAATCTGACGTGGGTGACCCTACCAGGAGCACTGCTCCCGCCAGTGCAGCTCTAGTGATCATCGGAGCACGAAAGCCCTTCCACCACGACAAGGTTGTAGTCCATGAGGTTGAAATGGTAAGGGAGGCATGGGGGGAGGAGGAGGTAGGAATAAAAGTAAGAAGGGAGCTGATTAAATCAGTGAGATTTGTATTGATTATTTGAAGCATTGGTTAGTCAGCCTGCTAAGGGGTTAGAGTCAATGGTGATAGTGTTAGAGGTGCAGTGAAAAAAGTATGGGATGAAGATCAACCACAAGAAAACGAAAGTGATGAGATTTTCTAGAAGTAAGAAGGCGGGGATAAATATAAGGGTGGGAGGGCAGAAGATAGAGCAGATCGAGCAGTATACGTAACTGGTAGAGCACTTGGGAAGTGTGGAAGAGGAAGGAAGAGGATAAGAATTCTAGACGAAATAAGCGGAGGTAGAAGATATGAAGAATTGAAGAGGGCGGGAAATCCTTAGGAGGGAAAGCGAGACAATGTCTATGAGGTTGGGATGAAGAATGGGGACTGTCCAAGAACCTACCAATCAGCAGGTAGAATACTTGAATCAATGTAATGGATCAATTTAAAAAAAAAATTAAGTTTTCATTGTTGCAGAAAGCTATTTTATGATGGTCTTTAGGGAAAAGTTTTGTTATTTTTTGTGGCAGAACTCCGTAATACGGCAATTTACCCCACGTAAATGTTTCCTTGTTTGTCCCAATCGGATGAAATAGCATATGTTGTGCTCTTATAGCGTTTTATCTACAAGGGTTTTGTTGTAATAGAATAGAATAGAATAAGTTTATTGTTCTTGGACGTTTTCGTCCACTAAGAACATACAATAAAGTTACATATTTGTAAGAGCTCTATAAATTATTGATTAATAAGACAGTTACATTATCATGATCAATAATAACATGAGAGATATAACATATAACATGATACATATAACATGAGACATAACATGAGAGGTAACAATTCAATGAGTTTTGCATAATTATTAAATTAACACCCTTCTTGGTTGAATAGATACAAAAAAATCTTTTTTTAAAAACAAATACAGAACTTGATTTTTTTATGTCGATAGGAATAGTATTCCACAACCTGGCCCCTGCCACACAGAAAGATTTTTGGTATGTAGTGGTCCTATGTAGAGGAGGAATCAAATAATCGGGAGTCATTCGTGTGGTAACGTTAGCCATGTTTACTCTAGGAGGAAAAAATTGCTGCAGATAGCCTCGTTGCTGATTTTGAAAGAGGGAATACATATAAGAACCAAGGAAGTATTTTCTTCTGGTTTTGGCCTTCAGCCATGTAAGCCTGGTAAAATAGGGGGAAATATGATCATCCTTCTTGAGGTTAAAGATAAATCTTACACACATATTCAGTAAACGTTCTAGCTTAACATTTAGCTCTTCAGTGATATCATGGTACACAAGACAGCAATAATCAAAGTGGGGGAAAATGAGTGAGGAGATAAGTTGCTGGCGTGTGAGAAGGGGTATGAGGTTTTTCTGAATTTTAAGCTGATGAAGGATCATATTAACCTTATTACAGATGGTTAACACGTGATTTTGCCAAGACAAATTACACACCATGGTGACCCCAAGGTTTTTAACATTATTTGAATACAATATTTCCGTATCACCAACTAATATCTTTGGAATAGCATTAGCGTCGACTTTTCCGAGTAACTTTGAATTTCCCAGAATTATTGACTTGGTTTTGCTACAGTTCAGTTTGAAATGGTTGTTTACAGCCCATACATTGATAGCGTTGACATCCTGGTTTACTTTGGCGATTGCATCATACAAGTCATTCAAATGGCAATGATAGTAAATCTACAGGTCGTCAGCGTACATCATGTATTTACAGTTTTTAATACAACGAGGAAGATCAAGGACATACAGAGAAAATAAGAGAGGGCCGAGGACAGAGCCCTGAGGGACTCCACAAGGCACATTAGTCCAGTGCGATATATTACCATTTCTATCCTTTACAGCCTGCTGTCGCTCGTTTAGATATGAGTAAAACCAATTAAGTGAGGAACTCGAGAAGTTAAGATCTTTCATCTTTTGGAGAAGTAAGGCATGATTCACAAGGCCAAATGCATTGGTAAAATCAAATAAGACAAGTATGGTGATTTTATGTTCATCAACAGCACGACGTATATCGTCAGTAACTTTGAGTAATGCTGACTGCGTAGAAAATTGTTTTCTGAAACCAGATTGGAAAGGATCGTTCAGGTTATTGTGGTTTAAGTAGTAAGTGACTTGTTGAAAAACAATCCGTTCTAGACATTTAGAAAGGGAGCATAAGTTTGAGATTGGGCGATAATCGCGAGGAGTAGTTGGTTTTTTAACCTTTCTAATTGGTGTAATAAGTGACGATTTCCAAACCTTTGGAAATTCTGCCGACATTAGAGAGAAATTAAAGATGTCGAGTATTATTGGGAATAGTGTAGTAGACGAAGCCTTAATAAATTTAGTTGAAATACCGTCAACTCCAACTGAATTTGTTTTACTGAGAGATAGTGTTTTACGTAAGGTATCAGGTGTTACGTGTTGAAAAAAGAAACCTTCATTATTGAAGGGTACAAGTGGATCCAGATTAGACAGACTGAACACGTCCGCGACGTCATTTACGTCAGAGGCAGCTGTAGAGGCAAAGTGCGTGTTCAGATCATCCAGGGAAAGATCGAGCGTTGGTTGATAGTTGCGCCGCTGCACAAGGCCAAGACTCCTCAGTTCCTTCCAAACCTGGTTAGGCTGAGTCAAGTTGGAAAAGGTAGATGAATAATATCTTCTTTTTGCTTCCGTCACGGAACATTTCACCCTATTCCGTAATGCGATGAATTCAGTATAGGCAGAGGAGCTTTTTGTGCGTATGAAAATTCTACGTAATTTGTCTCGTTCCATCATTTTTTGTTTTAAGTCATTCGTCAGCCATGGGGCTGAGAATCTGCGGGGTTTACATGTACGCCAGGGGGCATGACGATTTAAAATTTCCAGGAATTTTAAATTAAAAAATTCCAATTTAGAATCAATAGAGGAGGAACCAAATAAAGTTTGCCATTCAATAGCGTGTAGGTCAGCTTGGAACTTCAATGTATCAAAGTTTTTCACATCGCGGTAAACAATTTTAGGTGCAATCGAACAAGTAATTTTAAATTTATAATGAATTTCAATTTTATCATGTGCGGAAAGAAAGGGCACAGGAGATTGAGAAAACGCTGAGACTTTTTCTGGAGAATCTACTATGCAGAGGTCAAGTAGGGTATGACTATTTTCAGTGTGATGAGTTGGTTGTGTTGAGGCAAGATAAAGATTGTAACTGTGTATAAAGTTCCGTAAGAATGAAGAATAATAGCTTTGCCGTAACATATCAGCATTTAGGTCACCAACTATAACAATATTTTTAAAATTAGGACTGAATGTCATGTAAGCATGCTCAATATCAACTAAGGATCCAATATTAGGAGGTCTATAAATAACGAATAAAAGAAGTTTTGAAAAATTAATGCCATACACTTCAAGGATCATGAACTCTGGTCGGGCTTCATAGGTCTCCGAAGAGGTGAACAGCACCGATGAACGAAGGCGATGATGAATGTAGACGCCGACCCCACCTCCGCCTTTCCCGTCCCGGTCGTGTCTGATGAAGCAGTAGTCGGTGAGCTCGACCATATTATCAGGAATGCTAGGCTTTAACCAGGTTTCGGTGAGACAGATTATATCGGCAGCGCTGGAGGAAAAATGAAACCGGAATTCATCGATGTGGCATAGTAAGGATTGACAGTTAACTAGGCAAATGATAATTTCACTGTTTATGGATTTGACTGTCGGTGGTGAACGAGAACACACGTCTTATTTTAAGGGGTCAAGATCGCTTTCACTGTGTATTGCGATGCGTTCACTGCCGTCACAGACACGAGCAAACACACGGCCATTTCGAATCCATGCATACTTGATTTTCCCTGCCTTTTTTAAATCTCGAACGACCGCATAGAGTTTTCGGTTTAACCAAGTCAAGGATTCATTGATGTAAACAGGTTGGTTGATTAGGCTGCTTTCATTAAGGATATCACCAGGTTGTAACCATTTACCGTTGCCGTTGATTTAATAGTTTCCAATTCCTCATTAAATTTTTCTTTGGAGAGGGGGATATTCAGCAGTCTAGTCAGCAAGAAGTGGAAAGGCGATGACTTTTGAGATATGCGATGGCGGTATTTGGAGGGGATTACATGGTCCGTGGTGGTGGCTTTGCGAAAATTAGCAAATTCAAAATTTTTAACTCATTTAGATACCGTCACATCCAGAAAGTTCAATTTTCCCTTTTTTTCTTTCTCACTCGTAAACTTGATATTATCGCACTGGGTATTTAAATTTGGGAAAAAGATGTCCAATTGCCTTTCAGTTCCAGTCCATATTGCAAAAACGTCATCAACGTAGCGGATCCAACAATAGGTATTTTTAGTGTTCACTGAACCACCATTGAACAGTTTTTTTTAAATTCGTCCATAAATAGGTCGGCTAGGAGCGGTGATATAGACGACCCCATTGCTAACCCTTCCATTTGTCTGTTTTAGTGCCCATTGAATTTAAAGTAATTTTGTTCCACGCACACTTTTAATAGAGATACAAGATCACTGATGATGGCTGCTTCCGTCCCCGTACTTCAAAGAACTTTTTTGGCCCCTTCGACTGCTGCCAAAGCTGGAATACTGGTGAAAAGGTTTTCCACATCAGTGGTTTTACTCACAGGAACTAGTAGTATCAGAAAACAAATTGGTGGAGTAAGACAAATTTTTCCTTTTCATTTATAAAATGAACCTCCACAAAGTTGAGCCTGAGACAATTGAGATAATTATTGCACGTTACATGCTAGCCTTCTTGAAATTTAAATAAAAGCAAACAACCGCCTTTCATGATGACTTTGATGTCAACCAAGGAAGACAGGATGAAGTGCACGAAGCAATTTATTTATGAAGTGAACATGATGAATTATGAAGGACTCAAGTGGTTAACTGGTAGGAGAGAGAGTTGGGTTAACGCAAACCAATATTCGCATTGGTCGCTAATGATGATGATTTATAGTATTCATTGACTTGAGCTCTCTACCTCATTGTACGTCAGCGGTCCTTTTGCTCATGTGTCCTCTCCTGCATTGCCGCCTCCAACCTTCTTGTTCATGTTCGTGCCTTCTTTGTAGTAGGTGTTCCCGACTGACAGAGTGCGGGTGTGGCCGTAGAAGGGAACGTCCACCACATGACGAGCCTTAGTTTCTCCATCCTTCTCCCAAACGTATCTTTTATTAATTGACAAGTTCCATACACATAAATGACATCAGATAATTCAAAGAAATTCCGCTGATGGAATAAACAGAACGTCAAGGAACACGAAAGAGAGCAACGCCTGTCACTGCCACCCGTTCAGCAACCTGCTATTCTGACAACGCAAAAGTCTAACCGGAATGGTTTGAGAGTCCACTTGCTGGAATTTTTCACCATGATTTGATGAATAAACTTTGTAGATTCCAAGCTGTTTTTTTAATATAGCAACACATTATGTAAGGGTAATCCCCTTGACATTACTGTGAAAGCGTTGAAGGTAGTGTATTAAAAAAGTGCATGGAATCAACAAACGATGGGGTCAATAACAATTCCCTTGAGTATTTCTTTAATCAAACGAATTATTTAATATTTTTGCCATTTATGTGTTTTTCTCAATGCAAATGATCGATTTGATGGATCACAGGCCTTCACGCTCATATATAAAAGGGCTCAGGGCTTGACTTATTTTATGCTATTCCCAGAAGGTCTGAATTTTCGAATCATTTCTAAGTAACTTCACTGAGATGTATCGTTAGCAAAAATAAACCTCATTTATGGCAAGTTTTTCAATAGAACTGGAACTTGGGGCATTTGTAATAATGAAAAAATATTTGCCGAAAGCAATCGATGGGTATATGGAATTGGATAATGAATGCATGAACGAATTGGGTTGAAATTAAAATATACAGATGTTCTGATGGAAGTAAAAGAGAAGAGTTCTTCTATAAAAGAGTGGAAGAGGAAATTTTTTTTTCTCTACACCTTGTAAAACGTTACAATTTCTTGTTAATGCTACGGAAGGATATGGATGACATCAAAGCATTAGAGATATCACAAAATATCAGGAACCCATCGACAGGGTTTTTGCTGAGGTTGAATGATGCTGTTGAGAGAAAACGGATGTTCAGCAGTGTGCATACGGGGTCATTCATTGTAATAGAGACACAAAGTATTTAACGAGGTGTGGGGCGTGACAATTTATGATGCTGGACCCAATTAAAATGTCAATTGAATATTTTTCCTTTAAGACGGTTACAGTAAGTTTATCATTTGATACCCCGGTTTTCCGTAAACCTGAAACGAAAATACATACTTAGATTTCTCTAGTTTAAGTTTTGGAAAGCTTTTTCTGCATTATACTTCAAAATACATCATTTATTTTCCACACAAATAGTCGTGAAGGATTGATACAATATCGGCAGATGTAAAATGAAATAAGACTGTAAAACAAGTTGGTAAAGGCTTCCTCCTTCTCCACAATAAGCCTCCCAAGCTGTCTTTTGAATGAAACTTCTTAAATGTAGTTTATACTGGGGCAATATAAAAACCCTCTCTCGAATGAGCATTCTACTACTTGCTCTTCTTTATAAGGATTATGTAGTCAGTTTTGCGTAAATTTCTCAGGCTTAAAAGGTATTTAGCCGTTTTCTTTTCCAGTCTCTAAGGGAGGATACACATTTCCACTTCAATCCGCAAAGGAATGGCTCCGCATCTGCTAACGAAGCCGCAAAAACTTTACCCAAACATTGCGTGAATAAAATTAGTATCTTGAAAAAAAATACCCACGATAGGAGATCTGATTATCATAAGAGAGCGTACTGATAAATGATATACACATCGCATTTGCTTTTCTAATAGTTGACTGAATGACTTTTATTCAAGTTACTGTATTCTAACCAACAACTAATGTTTTCTTCACTAATGACTCCTTCAGGCTGGACCTGGTGGAATTTTTAATTATCCATGACGAATAAAACTCTTTTTTTTTCCAGATGTATTTAGATTGCATGACGCGTTTCATGCTGTGACATAATTATGAACTCAGAATTGATACTGGAAACTAGAATTATTGCGAGTTAGACCATTGAAAACTTTGCTATCAATTTTTGATCGGGAATATTAGAAAATATTCTCTATCTAGTTATTTAATTGCTCGTAATATTTCCTATTACTATTGTTATTCTTTTTCCACTTGAAGCTTGAGAATGATGGAGTCTCTGGAAATTAAAAATAAATATATTACAAGACCCAAAAAATAGGGGTAGTCCAACAAAAAAGTAAGATAGAATTATCAAAACCACAGCTGAACCATCTTTCTAATATTAACTTCCATGAGCAGCGGAAATGTACCAGCCAGGCAATCTATAAGTCACTGGTTCTATTCCTATATAATTTATGGATGTTGTGTTTATTTTATAGACAAGGTTGTAGTTTATGTGGTGGTAAAGTGGGACGTATTTACAAATATCCTAATGCCACAGTATCCGTGTACCTCCTTGAACCAAGGTCCTAAAAGCCAAGTTTACCACTCATACTTTATTCCTAGAAATGAAAACGTTTTTTTCTATGTGTATTCCAAGGAAGAAGGGCACAATACAGCACGTCAGTTTATTCATTTTTTTCTGGTCAAAGCTGGACAAGAGAAGGGAACATATGTCACGTCTAGTTCACCTTTTGGCACTTGAAATTCACTTCTCTTTGAGGTCATCATTCACATCTCTTGTAAATTAGCAAGTACCATCCTTTGGCGACTTCCCAAACTTGTATTCGCGCAAAAGTATTGGAGTGTCAAGGAAGTCCAGACACCTTGAGCGTAACTTTGTCCTCCTGTTGTGTGCTGCCCATTATTCCTCTGCTTGTTCCCGAAGAATGGAGGCCATCAGAGGGGAGGAAATATCATTCTTCCGATACTGCGTGCAGAGTTTCCCCATCGCTCGCCGCACGACCGCACAACACTTGAGGAATGAATGGAGAAAAATGCGCCGCTTCCTGCGCAACTCAAACGTGTGATACATGCTAAAAAATGGAGACGCGGGAGCCATGGATATGGAGGAAAAGTTTCTGACCCCGAGTTCACGACAGAGACGGTGGGAAGGTATAGCTGAAAGGGCAGGCCTAAAATCTATAGGATTGCTGCAAAAACATTGCGACAGTTTGAATCTTTTTTATTCCTAAATTAAAAAACATTTTTGAGAAAATAGCGTAACTTCATACCATTCTTGCTTGCATATTGTTCATGAAGTCCCATCATTTGGCCTCTCTGAATCGTATCATAAGATTCCAAATTCATAAAATATAGGTGATTTTGCGTGAAATTTGAGTATAATGGATGGATAAAAATACACGTATTTTCCACACGAAAACATCTACCTGATGGCGCATCTTTTGAACCATCTATAATGTGTATCATCAGAGCCAACTTTTTATGAAACTTTCTTCATCAACGGATTTCACGATGGGACTATGTGAGTTTACTTGGTAAACTATAAAGTGAATAGATTTATTTCGTTATTTAATCTGTCAGTTTTGGAGTAAAAGGCATTTAACGTTAGCAAAGTGAAATATTCTCTCCAATAGTTTGAATTGAGGGCCTGAGATTCAAAGTAATGCAAGTAACATATACACAACCAACGATATAAATTGGTACCATTGGGTACCGTCAGGTAGCTCCTGGAAAATAAATATTTGTGTTCAATCGTATGGTGCTGCGATCTAGCCGCCGAACACTTTAGCTACTTTGCTTTTTTGTCATTTCTTACCGGAGTAAAGTGATACAGGTGACAGTGGACGATGGTGTTACTTGTATTACTTTGACTCTCAGGCCCTCAGTTATCACTTGATTGCTGTTTCGGGCATTTTTAATCGGGGAGTTTTCTTTGTCACTTACGAATCGGAGAATTTAATTTACACGTTTCTTAAAATCAGGGCTCGAAAAACAAGGCGTATTTCAAAATTTTCCGCAGTGATAATGCCTTCGCCAACGCTTAAGGCTCATAAAATGGTCATATCCCTTTTTTAGTTAATAAGTAGTAACTTGAAAATAAGTAAAAACGTGTGTATTGTTTTATGCATACGATAAGAACCTTCCATAAAAACCCTAGCATCAAGATGATACGGGCTCAGAATCTTTATCTTCACTTATTGATACTTAAAATTAGCAAAATATTCACTTCAAGAATTTTAGTTAAAGCTTAACTGCTGATTTCAGTATTTATAATGTGGAAATATCCTCTGTCACTAGCAAGTGGAGGAATTTATTTTATCCTAAAATTAGGAATTGGCGTATTAAAACATTTTCTAGTGAGATAATACCTTTAAAAAACCGTTGGTCTCATTACGTAGATAGTCATATCACATTTTCCAGTAAAAAAAAGTGTTCTCAACTTGTATGTATTTTTAGGTTTAAGATGAGAAACTTCTATAAAAACACCATCATCTATAGCATCTGGGCTCTAAAGCTCCTCAATCATAGTAAAAGCTCTATAAATCTTTGGGATATATTTTTCCAATTCTGGAAGTAATACTTAAGTGTTAACTTCAATAAGACCTCATCGATTTTTTAAAGTGGACCAGCACAACACTTTCCAGTAAAGTTTCTTGTCTGTGTAGAAAGTGATGCCTCGTATTTACTTCAGTTTTTAAAGGATATAAGTCTTTTTAAAGAATAAAAGTATTTTATGGTCTTCTATTTTCTTCTTTTAGTTGCATTATAGTTACCAATTAAGAGCAATATTCATTCCCTCTGTGATAAATGAAGCCCTCTCACTCTCGTCAGTTAAGCTAAAATAAACTATCAAGACCTCTTTCTTGCGCCGAAATTTCAAGAGCAGTTCGTTATATACGTAATAGTATGGTATCAAAGTGAAAAGCATCATGACTTCTACTCTTATTTTTTGTGAGCGAGGTGTGTGTTCTCCTCCATTTGGATATTTCAGCAGATAGCATGAGCTCATTACTATTTTCCGGCATCCTAAATTCCGGGCCCTTAAAAGTGCCGTGAAATATTCCATTTTTTGGGTTGGTAAATGTGTTCTGTGGTTCATCACTAGTTAGGAATTAGTTTCACCGTCACAGAGAGATTGATTGGGAATAGCAATTATAGATTCTGGTGTGTATCTGTTTTTCTTTTAGGGCGATCTCTGACTTGTGGTGCCTAAGGTTTCATACAGCCATTTGAGTACTAGATTTCTCGTGTTCTTAGATTAGAGACCGTAGAACTCATCCGTCTCATATTACTATTACTATTTTGTCCATTTTACGCAGCCCATTAGAAACTCCTCGTCGACGCCAGTCAAGGAAACAGTGTGTTTTTCACTTACAAGCATTGTCAAAATTACATACTCTGAATGTCGTGAATTGTGCTCCTGCAGAATAATATAAGATCTGACGATGAGTAGAAAATGGCGGACCTTAACGAACTCGCATTTTTGTACGCGTGGCGTCGCATTCGTGTTTTCCGGCGTGTGCGGGGTAATCAGAAAACAGCGCTTGTAAGTGGAGGTTGGCGATGCGGGAAAACCACACTTCACAATCCAGAGCCCATTCGCATCATGCATATTTTAATAAAGTAGGTGGAAATGCAGGCGTCTCTAAATTATTTTTTTCTCACGCCCTTTAGGTACTGCGCATTAACCACAACGACAAGGTTCTGTTGTTTCTCCCGCAATCCCAATCGAGATAAATGAGACACATTACCACTCTTCCACAAGGGCTTCATTTGTATTAGTCTTAGCCTTAAAAGCCACGCAAAAGAGGATTTCCGAGCAGGATAATTGAGCTCTGCAGGTATTACGTGTATTTATTTTCGAACAAAAAGCGGAGCATTAGGTGGGTAGAATTTTTAAGATAAGCTAGCAAAGGTACCCAGAAAAGCGAAGGATAATGTGTTGCATAGCAGCCATTGTGCGTTTCCCTGTTTTTAGGTTTATTACGAAAAGAAATTTAGGGAATTTTAGCGTGTAATACAAGGAATCTATTGACCATACGTTACACCACCACTGTCTTACATCAACATGCAGTGTTTGCGTCTAAATTGTTGGTATTTGCAAGTTCAAAGTTAAACATTTTAGCACTTGTAGCATTTAGCATTTATCTCGTTACATAATTTGATAATTTATTCATGTAATGTCTATAATAAAACACATCATAATATAAATTTTGAGAACGCATAAGGCTTCCACTTACCATAGCATTCAATTTCAATTTTCACATAAAAATAAAACTTCTTATGCAAACACATTGCAAATGCAATGCCAATTTTTTCATTTTATTTTATTTTTTACAAACTATGACAAGGCTTAGGTTAATATTCCCAGCATTCTGTTCATTTCACGCTGTTATATCAATTGTGAGTTCAAAATTTTCAAAAATATGGCAGAAAACATTCATTATTCATTCAAACCCCCTCTCCAATATCTCACACTTTACCATCCATTGTCAGGTTTTCACTCCTTCTGTAGCGTGTATCCCTTTGGAACTCTAGCATGCAGTGACTACCATCCTACTCCCGGCAGTGGGTACTACTTATGTGGGTAAATTGCTGCTTTATCAGGAGGAGTGAAGTTCAACTTGGGCTGCGGACCAACAAGACTTTAAGTACGAAGCCAACAAGGCCAATAGATCGTTTTGAAGAATGCACTTTCAAAGTCTGTACAACCATGCTTTGGCACATCGGCGAAGTCCTTGATACTTGACATAAAGCTCCATCTGCCCTTGACAAGGAGTTATCCACAACAGCACGTTTACGTCGGGGGATGTCGCACACTATCGCCAATTAAAAACCAAAACTGACACCCTCAGAGAGTCGTTACCCTAATGGATACGAATTCTGTATTTTCTATTAACATTTGAGTTGGATCACAGCCAACATATTTCATGTAAATTTAGTGCAAATATTTTCATTGTATTCACAAGCTAATTTTTCTCATTTTAACCAAGTAAGTTTCTAAAAATTCAAAAAACTTCATTCCACTCAAAAAGTTAGGAAGAAGCCCAAATGTCGAATTGGATAATAAAATCACTATGGTTCATTAATGGTTAAGCAAAGTATTGCCGCTGAGAGAAAAGCGTTGTAAAAATTGGTCCATTGCATAGGTTAAATTCTTAGACATTTCCCTGTTTTTTTTATGTTATTCTGAGGATATGCATGGTTACACGTATTTTTAATGATTGATACTACTTTTTAAAGATTTATCAGAAGCATGACAAGTTAAATTATCCATGCCACTTTTTAGAAAGCTCATTAGTATGAAATTGTTTAATTATTTACTTGAAATTCTTCGGTAGTGTGAACTCAATCTCCGGTTTTTCAGAGGAATTTACGATGAAATTTACATTTCCTACTAAACGCTGAGCTTCAAGTTTTCCTAGACGGGTGCTAACTTTCCTTTTGTGTGCTGGAAATGAATGATATTACTAATCTATTAAAAGTTAAAAATTTCAACTCGTCTGAATCTCACACATCTCACTCCTCATGCATGCATATCTTCCGGTCATTATAAAAAAAAAAACATTATTTCCCATGCCTTACATAAGCTAACAAAATATAGGGTAAAATAATTGACTAAATTATTGACACAATTTACTCCTTAGTGCTTTCATTGTTGATTACAACAATTTTTAGCAGAAATGGTATCAATTCGCTATGTACAACGTAACATTTCCGACCCAATTACCGTCCTTCAAGTATGGCACCATTTCAATATTTTTTGTCAATAGTGACAAGTTTAGCAGTGGTTACAATTTGCCCAAAAAAAACCCGTCCAGTTATAAATATAATTGGAAACATATGTTGGTGAAAAGTAGACTGATAATACATCTTGACTGAGGAGAACTATTGTTTTAATTAAAATCAGTAGCTTCAATCAATAAGTCATACAAAATAAAAACATTTTCAGGATGAACTTCTTCCAGGTGCCTTAAAATCGTCTAATCAATGCATTTGTGCAAGATGATCATTTGGATTGTGGTGATGTTTTTATTTTAGATATTTCTTCATTGATAACAAGGTTCAAACATTCAAGCTGCATTACCACTAATGGCTCGCAAATGTATTCAATTATTTCTTCTTTAAAACAGAGGACGATTCACGTATTATTTTTTGCTGATTCGGCTTCATGAAATTTCATTCTAATTCATTCGACTTTTGCATCATGAACTTCAATCTTTATTATTTCTTTATTTTACACTAAGATGAATACCTATATGTATTTCGTTTCACGTTACGCCATGTTCAAAGTACGCACGCCAGAATCGTTATGGGAATATTGTTGGCAGACAACCCGCCACAGACTTAAGATAGAAACGAGCGACCTCGAAGAGCGTGAAAGAGAAGTATGCGCAAAGGCAGTGTGAATAAGTAAGCGAAACAATTCAACAAGGTATTCAAATTCCACAACAATTTTCAACTCCAACGTTTGAGCGCACATACGCCTGATTAAATATAATCCCTCCCGCGAAAAACAATAATCCCCCTTCGCAAGCGGCGCATCGAATTCTAGCATTCAACGCTCCGAGAAAAGGCCTCACAAGAGAGGCAGAAAATTAGCGAAGGGAGGGGTTGGAAGGCGTCCTCTAATATAACTCACACCTCATATGAATTCCTACCCAAGCGCCCCGCTAACGCAAATAATGAACGTGAGCGAGGAATAGATAGAAGAAAAAGAAGAAAAACCAAGTTTTTTTTATTTGTGCCTTTCCGAATGCACACTCGGCGGCAGGATTAAAAGAATACGACCGCCTAGAATGAAAGCAGCTCTCTCTAGTGAGATAGAGAACAAAAATAAAGATGAAAGTTGAGAAAAAGACGGGGAAAAAAATAACTTTAGTTGGTAAACGTGTTTCAACGTGACTTCGCAAGGAGAAAGGGAAACCCGAATGTGCTCGGCTTGAGAATCCAAAAAGAGATGAGGGAGTGTGTGAGAGATAGGGAGAGAGAGAGAGAGAAATGTGAGGAAAAGGGGGGTGGTTAAGTTGGTGGAAAGGGTGGAGAGCGCATAGGGGGAAGGAGAAAAAGTACTTGGAGTTCGTTGGAGAGGGATGAAAAGGTCCCAAGTGGAAGTATGTTTTAAGGGGGGAAGATGTTGGGGGAAGTATGTGTGAGAATTGGCAAGACCACATGGAAAGACTTTTGCCAAGTTGAGGAGGGTGAGTTTAGGTGTCGACACATGGGAGTGGGAGGGTGAATAAGGGGGGGCGTGTGAGTGAACCGGTTCCTCCGCGGGTGCGCCACTGTAAAGAGGGAGGCCGAAGCAGTAATCGCCTTAGCGTCTCTCTCTCTCTCTCCTGCCCGCAATCTTCCCGCCCAAACACCATACACTCCCCTCCGTAGAACTCTCTCCCCCATTCCCCTGGTTCCCTTATTTCCTGAGCCAAACCCCCTCCCCCCATCACCATCCAACTCCCCCTCACAAGGCCCGTCCCGCAACCCCCATCCTTAGTCCCTCCACTTTCCCCACCCCTGGAAAGAATTCGCGGTTATATCTAATCATTTTTTCCGCCCCTATTGCCACGCTAAACAGTCGAAGCCAAACCCAAAACGTCCTGATAATCTTTTGCATCCCTCCCGTTGGTTTGCTACTTGTTCCTTTCACGAGCGTTATTTGCGCGGCATTAAACTGCGTGCTACGTTTGTTTTCTGCATTTCCGACTTAGTACTCGCTACTCACTTCTCCGGGTACCTTCTCCGGCTGGTTCCACAGCGCTTGCGAAGCAAAAAAAAGTCACCCGCAAAATAAAGGAGGGTCCCAATGAAATAAGTTCCTCGCGAAACAAATCCCTATTACGTACCGGGGATGTGAAGTTATTCTTTCCAGGGTCTTATTTTATTTCCCCCAAGTGGGAGAATATAATCCAAATTTACGACGCTTTATCTCGTGTTTCCCGTTGTTTAATGCACGGTATCGCGAATATCCAGTGGGTCGTTCCCACTCCGTAAAACTGTGTAACGTACGACGCGGGTTGGTTGCATTTCTTCTTTTCAGAAAAAGTCTTATGGCAAAAAGATACCTCCTTTATTCTTCGAGTTCCCGTAAATTTCCGTTTATACGAGGAAAATATCATACCGTTTGCCCTTTGGAGGACGTTTTCATTGAGATAAAAATGTGTTAATGGGGTAAGTACTGCTTCTCGGATTCTTGTTTAAGGATTAAAATCATTAATTGGATCGGGCCGTCAAATTTACTAAATTCTATGTTTCTTAAATCACTTTATGTATTTTTTCAAAGTGCTACTTCTCTAACTGCTGAGGATCTGTTCACTTAAAATCTTAGGAAACCATGCAAACCATGTTTTAAATGTAGGTATCAGTTATCTATATTAGAGTTCTCCATTATAATTTGAGCCATCACAATTATTGTTTGAGATCTAAATCAAGGAAGCAACATTTTAAATAGATTTAACTCCTCAAATAACAAGGCGATTATGAATCTACTAAAAGGTTTTCGAATTTAGTAAGTAAGGAATATAATTGTGAAGTCCTAATTCTTAGTGATGGGTCCATGTATTTATTCTTTATGGTATTGTCAAATTCCTGATAAAGTAAAACCTCGACCTATCAAACCTCTTTATTTCGCAATCCTCTGAGTATATATAGAAAGGATGGCTAAGTCCGGGCCGCGAACAATGTATTGTAATAGGGAAAACCTCCCAAAATAATAACTCATTTCCTTCACATTCCCCGACCCCGAGTCACCTGATCCCGTGGTGAAATATCACCTGCCTGTCAGCAGTCCATCTCAACGATGTATTTAGTAACTCGAAGCATATAATGCGGCGTATTATATCGTTGCAGGTCGGGCTGCGTTATCTCGCGACAAATTTCTTCCCACACTTCCGTATTTCACACAAATGCGACTTAATCGACAAATAGACCTTCGACAAAATCTGCAATGATGAAACGCATGAAACGTTCATATACTCTATACTACAAGTTACAAATTCATTAGTGGAAAAATATCACTGTTTCGTATATAATGGATAACTAAGAGTAGCGATTCTCTAAATTGACTTTATTTTGAAAAAGTTATCCAATTCAATCCATTCCACTGAACAGAATAATTTTCACATGAAATAACATTTTCGAAATAAAGTTGGTACAGATTATCGCTACTTGGCACATTGTGCTTTTTAGCGATACATTATAACTTATGCCACACTTAACAACTAAAGTACATTCACGGTTGTTAAAATATCAAATAAACAATACCGCACAATATCAATAAACGTCACTGATATATTGATGACAAACTACTATTAATTTTTCAACTAATCAATGATTCTCACATGTATAATCCAACTCTTGAATAAATGATCGAAAACCATATGAGACATTCCATTGAAGCATTCCTCCAATAATAGTCTCCCTTCTATGTATTTGATTGTAATACAATGGAAAGATCTCCTAAATGAACTTCCATGAGCAATGGATGATTAGGCCATTAATTCAATTGATCACGTAACAAGATGTTTATCGTAAAAACGTATCCAGAATAAAAATATCGATGAAGCATCCTGGTGTTTGTTGATTTTAAGAATTCTTCATTTGTTCATGAAGCATTCTCCATTCTTCGCCTGAGCCACATTTCAAAGCTTTCTAAGTACTTTTCTTCTCTTTTCTTCGACGTCCACGTTTCGCATCCATACAACACAATGCTCCATATAAAGCATTTTGCAAATCTTGTTCTAATATCCATCTTGATGTTCCTTGCTGTCACCAGTTCCTTAGTCTTGCTAAATGCTATTTTCCTTGCCCAATTCTGCTTTTAATTTCTTCAGTACAGTTTCCTCTCTGTGTAACTATACTTCCCAGATACATATTAAAATTATGCCAGAGTTATTTACGCATGAGGATATGCTTCGTGCGAATCTTTTGGTGTTATTATTGCACTCCCTTTTTGGACCTGACTGACTTACTGACGGTGGTGGATGGCTACCGCCTTCTTATTTGCAGGAAACCTGTGGCTGGGAAAATGGTCAGGGAACTCTTCGGCAAAGTCATGAAGAGGATGATGCCGTCTACCGCCAACCAATTGGTGTATCTCGGCGAAAGTACCGGGGTGCCATTCGGCGATGCAAGTGGTGACGTTTTGTCCCTCTTCACGCAGGAGTGAACGGCCTCTCGTCGCCTGCGGAACCAAATATGCTTGGACTGGAGGTGGCCGGACGTCCTGTGGGAGACGTGATCGTCCTAGGAGGAACAAGAGACTACTCTTCACGTGTGACCATGCCACCCCGAGCAATCGGGAGGCTCACAAAAACGCTGAAGAACGCAATCCAGGGAGCATACTTGACACGCCTATGGTTGTCATACGTCCTGAAAAGCGGGATTATCCTGAATTTTGGCATGTAAAAAAAGGTTCTGGCTGCCCTTAAAAAAATCGGAAAACGTCATGAATTCTATTATTACCTTTGCTAGTCAAAAATTCTGTCACATTTAATTCCAAGTTTGTTGTATATATCTGCTTATTTCTGATACCACAACGCTGAACTTGCAACATAAGGTACATTGCACCGCTGGGAAAAGTAATGCATGAATATACTCAGTTGTTTTACGTCTGGAAATCCTATTGGCGATGCTTTCTCTTTCACTCCATCAGATGACAAGAATATTTAAAATTGAATCCGTTAGGTAAATCTTAGTGACTCATCATTGGTAATTTGTAAGGCATGTCATCTCTGCAGTTTCATGATTGTACATTGTAAAGTAATGTTTTGTTTAAAAAGATGCCATGTTCAGAGGAATATGATTTGTTTATGAAATTAAAGATATTTCTAGAACATGTACAAGTACGGTCAAAGTGGCACAGACATCGGTAGTCGGTAGACCTTTTCGTCCGACGTCGGCCGATTGAGTGGTCAGTGCCTCCGTCAGCACTCTTCATCTCGGTGAATGTAGTCGTACAAAATGGATGCTCCATCATTTCTGTGTTTGGAAAAAAGTACCATGTTAAAATATTTATTACTAATTAAAATGAGGAATTATAAAATGTTTAGGAAAGTAGGGAAAAGCATTGTGAATATCATATGTTGAACATCGCGAATGAA
Source organism: Pyrrhosoma nymphula (assembly GCA_963573305.1). Lineage (NCBI taxonomy): Eukaryota > Metazoa > Arthropoda > Insecta > Odonata > Coenagrionidae > Pyrrhosoma > Pyrrhosoma nymphula. Next base: position 142,239,961 of record OY754327.1, on the reverse strand, counting down.
GAAAATCGAGTCCCCATTGAATACAAGTTTAACCCGAATATCACTCAAATACATCTGCTTTTTCGGTCACGGTAAATGCTAAACATTAAAGAGATTTAAATCATTATTTTTTAGATCATTTCATTTCTGTTGCGTATGCTCAGTAATTTTTTAACATTTTTCATTAACCATAGCCACCATAAGTTCAATGATTTGTTTGTGTATTCATATAATTACATACGTATTACGTGATATATATGTAATACATTTGCAACGGTGAGTCTCCATGCAGAAACTATTCATAATGAAAATTGAGCCTCTCGTACTCTAAAATACGTATACTCATGATATTTTCAATATGGCATTCTTCTGACTTATAAGTAAGACCGTCCGTAAGGTTGTCCATATGTGGGGCTGTAGGTCTTGTTTTTCAAATCCCAAGCTTTTGCTAAGTCTCTTCACATTTTATTAAGTGTCAAACATGAAATATCATTTATCATAAGAAGCATCTTCTGTACTCCACAAATTTCTTCTCTCTTAAAATAATTATTTTCTCACAATCGATAGTGATACAGAAGTTATTTTCAACTATTGAATGAACTTCGTCGGATCAATCGGCCGAAAAAAAGACAAACTGATTGGATATTCAGCAGATGGATGCCCGACGTCGGTGTGATCGGTCGATGCGGTCGGAGGCCCTGAGACCACTTGCATACATTTTGTTATCGTTTTAAATGATCGAAGGAGATCGGTCGACGTTGGGTGCCGCGTCGGCCGAATCATCCGACGTCGGTGCCACTGTGACTGTGCCCTAAGTAATGCATGTTTGACCGAAACTTCTTTCGATTTCAATATTGCACTATGCATAAGATCAACTTTGCTAAGTCTCTTTTATTTTGTTTTTTTTTTCAATCTGCTAATTATAAATATCTAGACAATTTTATGTCATCATAATTAAATTTCAATGTGCTGATGTCCTGAATTTTTAACTCATCCTTATGGCAAATGTAGGCTCGTCTCGTTTCAAAACCGGCCCAAGACAATGTATTCTGCACCTCCTCGGTCGCTGCTACCTCAGATCACTTTCTGGGTGGTGGAGGATACAGTCGGTTTTGTGATTGGAGGTTCATCCAAAGGGCAAGCCTCGGACTACTCCCGCTCAACCCCTGTCGACGACGGTTCAACCCTGCAAGGTATAAGAGATGCAGGCTATGCGAATGCTGGGATGAGACCTTACCTGACGTCCTCGACTACTGCATTAAACATTCCGACCTGAAGACGAAGGCATGATCGCGGGCTGACTCGGCTGACAAACGCTATCATGAGACACAGGTGTGAACAGGATGAGGAGATGACTGTAAACAGACCGACTCATGCAACTCATTTCTAGTCTGCACAACGACTCATAAATTAATTTATGTTTATATAATCAAAATCATTGCGTGAGATGTAAATTCAACTCAACGCAACAAAAAATAAAAATGTTACATTCCAAAAACTAAACAACATAAATGGAATATTTTTTCCAATGGAAAGTTCTAGCTATAGCGCAAATTTCTGCGGTCCTAGAGTCAAATAGTGATTCGGGGTGGTTTTCCAACGAAGGTGAGAAAGGACCCCACAGCAAAATTTAATACCACCTCCAGAGGAAGGACCCCGAACATAATTTATTTACCGCGAAAAACACCTGCACCGCAAGCATCATGCATCGCTGACAAGGGCTTGGACGAATTGGGGAGGGTGAGGATCCCATGGAATTAAACCCCCTTTCTCTCCCTACCTGTTCCCAACCATGCTTCTCTCTCGCTCTCTCTCTCTGTCTCCATGCTTTTCATTCCATGTGTCTCCCTCTTCACGCCAACTCCGTGGGAGTAAACTTCGGTGCGGACGTAGAGCGCTAATAGGATCACTCCGACGAATGGGAGGAGGGTGGTGTGAGCGTTATACTACAGAAGAAAAGGATGGCAGAGAGGCGGGGGAGGGGGTGGGGCGAGACGGAGACACGGGCGGGGTAGAGAGCGAGGCAAGGGTATGAATTCCTCCTCTGATAGGTAGACGGTTGGCAAAGAAATAGAGTAAATGAGTGTGAGAGAATGAGTAAATGGCCTCGGCGCTAGCAGTGATATTTCGATGTTCGAGCCGAACTCGAATTCTACCGATTGCGGGCAGGGAGTGTCGTCCGGTGGTCTTGAATATCAGGCGTATTCCAGGAACAAAATCGAATGCATAGAATTGTGCCTTTGAATAGAGCTTGGCCTGTAGACCACTGGAACGAAATGACACAAAATTAGTCCGTGAAAGCATGATATGAAATCATATCTACATCCTCCTATCTTTAATGCTTTTTAATATAACATCAAAGCTTACAAATACCAAATACATTAACGTTATGGTAGGTGAAGTTCCTTTGTGAAATTGTGACTTATTTAAAGAACTTGGTAATTTTTCACTGTTTTTAATAAAACCGGTTTCGATGTCACAACATCATCGTCTGAGTTCGAATGCATCGTGAATAGATGTATTCTTACTCTCATGATGTTGTTGTATCAAAACCGGTCAGTTTTATTAAAAACAGAGGGGAAAATTAGCAAGTAACTAAGCGGCAAATTAGCACCGAATATATGACGGATTTATTGAGGCATAAATATTTATTTGGGATTGCAAAATTTTAATCATTCTACGTTATGCACATTAAATGTTATTTGTAATTCAACTATTCAACGAACCGTCCAACTTGATCACATTTTTATTTAAAGTGATTGCAATAAACTAAGGATGTGTTATGGCACCACGAAACGGAAATTTGTGTCTGATTCCCACACTAGGTCATATTTAGGTGAAAATATGTCCTCCTTTTATACTGCTCTCAGTGAATTAACTTATATCTTTCAAGCGTTCTTCAGGAGATAAGGGCGAGTTTATAATACGGTTTCCGAATGAGTATTAATATTGTTTCAATGCTGTATTCCTTCAGGTTTTCTTCTATTTCCGTAAAGTAAAATTATTTGAGAAAGTTATTTGAAGACTTAGCTCTAATATTAAAACCTTCATTATATTGTTAGAATCAGCCTACACTCTACCGTTTTTCAAATCTGCCCATCATCAACTTTGGAAAAATGAATGTCAAATTGGAATAAAAAATAACCCACTCTGTTCCATTAATTACATAAGTCATTATTGAACATTTAAAGAGAATTCTTATGTTTTTGGCAATTTGCAATTTGTCCTTCTGCTTCAATATTCATTTCTGGAACATGGATAATTAGAATTTGCATTCATTGAGCCGCAAAAAAAGTTAACCTTGAACAGTATATTGATTCGATAAAGCTTTTCGGAAAATTGTTTAGTTACATGTGTTATTTTTATCTGCAGGGTATAATTTATCATTCATTATCGAATGTAGACGTAAAATACAAGTAGAATTTAGTCTATGATCAAACAAAATCGCTGTCATTAGGGTAAGCAAGATCTTTTCATATTGGAATGCCAATATTAGTGAAAAATGAAGCACGATATACATACGGAATGGTTTTTCACGGCGAAATGTAACTCATGTGCCATCGATTTTGGTTCGGGGAACCAAAGTGCGAGGATTTCTCTCTTAGTAACCTCGCGTTCAGTGACCTTTAAACCCGACGCACTCAAATTTCAGTCGCCGGTACCCTCCTTTGCCACTCGCGTGCAAACCTCAATACCTACACATATATGTGACTCCGATCCCACATCGGCACCCCTTCGAAAGCCTCATAACAGGTGCCTCCTCCTTCTCTCTCTCTTTCTCTTCCCCTTGTTCCATATATTCTCTTTACCTCATTCTCCATTATCCTTTTCCTCCCTCCCACCACCACCATGCCACACGTGACGACGTTTGTGCAACTTTTACGGCTGCCAATCATTCGTCACCGTCCCGACGAGGCGGTCAGTCGTCGCGTTAAGGCCAAGGGGGGGAATTCGCTGCGACAACTCAAGTTTTTTTTACTAAAATATTATTTATAAATATTTAGAAAAATCAGTGAGCGTAGGACAGCAGTAAGGATCACGGAAATTACAAGACTGAAGACGATTGTGCAGTGAACTCCGACACGCAGTCACGATCCCAGGAAAGCCGGTTGCGATATACGAGAAAGGGAGAGAGATCAAGCCTTCTGCAGAGAGGGCAGATTGGACGGACCAAAGCAAAGGCATCCTTGTGAGTCGCAGTGACCCCTAGTGCACCGGGGCTGGAGTGAAGATAAAAGGGATTTGGGGTAAAAATCACCAACTCTTCTCCCCTTGGCCGGATGGACTGTACAAAATCGGAGACCACGCCCCAAATCCTTTGAGACCACTCTTTCAACTCATCCTGACCTCACTTCAGACCCTCCAGGAACCCCATAGGCACCCACAACGGAAATTGTGGAGAACGAGAAGTAAACTACTCGTGGAAACAGAAGGTAAAACTCAGTCACCCAACGAAAGCAACGACGCTACCTTTATCAGTCATCAACCAAAGGGCAGAATCGATTGAATGAGACTGAAGTGCCCTGAACGGTTTGGGGAAGAAATACGAGCAAGCAGTGAAATCCTCGTCTCAAACTGAGAAATTGGAACAATAATAGCAGGGGTTCTAGGTGGATCCAAGCGTGTAACAAGGTGACTACAACAATTGGGCACAGTGCAGTGTGTGGTGAAAATACATCTAATGTTATGGGGTGGAATCCGAACAACGGAGTTGTCGGCAAACAAGGAAGCGTTACGATTTTCATCCGGCGTTGACATTGGCTCTTTTGGGGCTAGCGAGGTGGCCTATAATAGGAACTCTGGGGTGCTCTCGTTACCTTTGAGAGCTTAGGCACCCACTGATAGGAAGTAAGAGTGCGAAGCACAAGTTCCGTTGGTTTGCAACTGAAAGTTCCTCGACTCAGTAGTGATTCGGTTACTCACCGTCAAGATGTGGGAACTCGTGAAGCGGAGTCTGCAGCGGGAGCGGGCGATGACAGCGGCGCAGCTGGGGAGACCCAGGAGGGCCTCCGTGCAACGGATGCACAACGGTAGGCCCTAAGAGATTTTAAAGGAAAGCTTGGATTAAAGCGTTATAAATACTATGTTTCACATCAATAGAGTCAATATATCAAACTCCGTCTCCTGGCTAAATATTATAACAAATACTACTATATAACAAGTATATACCTGGGGAATTAAACCATGGCTAGTTAATTTAAGTTTCAAACTTGAGGAAACAAGAGTTTAAATTTCTAGATTCCTCCAATTTCACGATGCAGCCACTGTCCCAACATGTAAATCAACCAACGCGATTAATGCTTTGTCGAGGGAAGGATAAATAAATACTCCCATTCCTCTGCAGTAGTTGCTTTCTTACCACTGGCAATGAAATCACAGTAATATCATTTCACCATGTAATGGAATTACTAGATTTTCTCATTGTTGCCGGAAACAGCGCAAAATGGAGAGTTTAATGAAATAAATCCTATCAAATGAAAAAAACAATCAGTCAATATATGAAGATTGATCAATCAGAGAACCTTATCTAGTCAAAATACATTTTGCGGAGCCACGAATTTCGGGTGCGACAAATGTGAGGATTCTTGATAAATGAAGGAACCCAACGTAAATTCAATTCTTCTACTCCACTCCCTCAATCTCGACTTCCTTTTCAACGGCTCAGCATTCTTATTAGCTTACCATAATTGGTAAATTCACATTTATTAAAGCTTCGTCGTTCATTTATAGCTTTTCAATGCCTGCTTGTTATGAGTTATATGAGGGCTTTCAGCTACTAAATGGACAATATTTCTCTCGCCTACTCTCCGTTTATTTAACCTGATAAACGTACTCCTAAAATACCAAAGTTTTACCCGCTTGGTAAATATATTTAGCCGGAAAATTTTATTCTATGCAAGCCCACATCTAATGGTGAACTCAAGATAACAGCAGATTAGAACCTACGCATGGCAAATGTAAGTTATGCCTCGTTTTAAAAAAAATCATTGTATTCACAAACTCCAATAAGGTGCAGATTTAACTTAATTCCAAGCCTGCGAGTAAGTTTTTTTCAAATTATGCTCTATCACACGCCCACATTCAACGACTGCAAGTTCCTCTGTCTTCATCATTCTCTGAAATTCCCCGTCTGGAAGGTGACTTACTACTTCCCTTCTCAAGTCAAAAGGTTAGGAGAGACTTCTGTCACTCCTCATTTCCAACCATATGGGGATATGACCTTGGCAGAAAAATGTAATCAGTTGTCGGAAGTCGACTTCTGGGAGGGAAAATCGGATGGATTACATTAAGACACTTCCGTCCCTTCCCGACCGTCAGCCCCACGATTTGCTTCTTTTTTTCTCGTTTCCCGCCACCGCTGTGTCGCCAGCGTCCCCCAGGGCCACAGGGGTGCGCGGGACAAGTTCCCACGTGCGGCGCGCGACGGCTCGGAAGTACGCCGGCGAGATTAAAGCGAGCCGTCGCTAATCTGCGCCGAATCTGCCCGTGATTTATGCCCGCGTTAAGTAATCTCATGATTAATGGCGGACCGCCCTCACGGGTAGGGTGGGCAAAACTTTTTCTGCTCAATTTAAACTAACCCACATTATTCCGTAAAAATTCTTGCTTCATTTTTATATCCCCCATCTACTTCTTCTCTCGTGCTCTTCCTTTTTTGTAATTTTCTCTGCAGTGATTTGACAAAGACGTAAGTGATCTTGCCGTTTGACATATGATAGTATATCCAAACTTAGCTCAGCTGTCAAATTTTGTTATAGTTCATATTATGCAAAAAATGCCATCCCTATTCTTATACTGAAGTGAGCGACGAGTAATCACCATTGCTGAAAAGACTCACCTAATATAAATGTCCATTTGTTCATATTTAGATGATGCATGCCACGCTCACACTTGGCATATGGCCAAAATAATGTTAAGTACAGGGCTATGAATATTATTAAATTTGTAATATATGTAAGAGAGACAAATTACTGCATAGTTTTTGTTTAGAAATGAACAACCACACCCTTAAATAACCTTTAATCCTATCATCCGACTGAAATGAGAAGAAATTTACTTAAAGGAATGTTCCCACTGGCAAAGAAATGGTCTCGCTCCTTCCATCTGTGTCATTATCACTAATTTTCCGTGTGCAAGAGAGAGATTGCTAATAAGAACATCATAATCTATAATTCAACATTTTAAAATACAAACAGAATTCCTTTTTTCCACTTGTGTCGTGGTTGATTTCTGACAGACGTATTAATTGACTACTGCGCAGCAGGTAATGCATTTAAACTTCTCGCTTTCCCCACAAAATATTTAATAATTCTTTTCCAATTTTGAGGGATTCCAAAAAAATTAACACTTCTTACCAAAATATTCTTAATTCAAAAGGTTTCACAATGTATTTGCTCCTGGAACTCTATTGATTTGTATATAAACGAGGACATGGGGTGATCAACGTAACGCTTTCACAGAAAATGAAGTAATAATATTTTCTACGGAAAAAAGTAGTATCAATATTTTTACTCGGAATAAAAATATCTCGTGCGGTCCCAGATGCACAAGAAAAATTCTGTATCCAATAAAAATGGGCGTTGTTGCTCAAAGAGAAACTAAGGGATAAAAGGGTGGACCCTGAACTACCGTCCACGCAGATATCCTGAGCTTCCATCTTGTAATATTTGTCGTCTTTGTTTACTCCTCCGGCTCTAACAGTTCCGTTTCAACTGCCCTTACAGGAGCAAACAAATACATAAATATCAGGTTCTCATAACGCAATATGATCGCGCTTCGTGGGTTTATTCGCGCAATGCATGAATAATCCCTCTGCAGAGTAATATTTGGGCATAGCAAACATGAGGATGCTCTTATTGCCTATCCCTTTTGGCTGTGGCAGGAATTTTAAATGGATATGTTGGAGTTCGATGTCACATCCAACTCTCAGGGATCCACGGTCCACTTAACTAGGATACCACGTCCGAGAAAAGTGGAGAGAGCAAGCAATTAACTTGCGGTAAGGGCTATATGTTTATTCTTCCCACAAAATGGATGCCGTTCCCTGCATAGAAATTCCACTTGAATAAGAAAGCCGATTTTTCTATTTTTTCTATAAATGTTTACAACAAAAAAATACTTTCAGGAAACAATGGCAATTACAAAATTTATATACAGGGAACGCCAACTTTCAACAAGTGTGTCAAAACAAAAGTTCATTCGTGATAAAATGCAAGGAGAAAGTAAAAATAAACATTGAAGTGACAAGGAAATTACTTTCAGGAATTATAGGAGTATTTCAGTAGGGCTTAAGGCTAAGCAAATAAAAACAAAAACGTCTGCTAGACGAAGTGCTGATAAACGGATATACTCAGCTCACTCTGATACAATCGCATCACAAGCAACGCGAACTTAAAACCAATGCATTTCCACAGTTCTGTTGAGAAGTTGCCATTCTTTTGCACTCACAACAATGATCGACAGAAAAATAATTTTCGGTAAATGTTAGCCTAAGCTGTTTTAGTTTGAAAGCAATGTTCCTTTCCGTGCTACGTCGGGTTTCTGAGTTATTTCTTGATCACTAGTAATAAAACTAAGAACTCTTAGAGGTCGAGCGCATGCGCTTTCTGAATTTGTGTATAGAGCGCGCCTGAGAGGACGCCCAGCTGAAGCTCTATCCAACGCGTGGGGTGTCACATCCAGGCCCCAGTGCCATTCTGGCCAATGCATGCCAGTGCATATATGTGGCGACAACGTGGTGCGTATCCATTTAAAATCAATGATATGTCCAAGCTCCATAGCAGTCATATCAATTCAATCTGATGTTCACTCAAACTATTTATTATCCAAAAAAATTGGATGCTCTATCCCACCTCTTTAATGAGTGTACCATTACCGATTTTCATTATGAGTTCTGTCAATGGGGTGCTGTCCTAACTTTGAAAAAGAATTTTTTCGCATTTAATGATCAATAAATTAAATCCATTGACATTTGCAAAGCAGCACTTCATAATTCTCAATATTCTTGTAGTTATGGAACGTCCAAGTTCGCAAAAATTTCAAATGTCTTTCGCGCGGAAGAAACGCCTTTCGATCGGTGTGACGTCAGAATGCGAGTAAGCGGGTTTGCGGGGTTTACCCCCGCCCCATGGCAATACAGCGATTCCGTGTTTCGTAGGGATGGACAGTTATGGAAAAAAAAACCTGTCTAAGGTTAACCGATTATTTCCAGTGAGTAGAGTACTCCAGTATAAAAACCTGACAGAAAAAACTTGTTTTCCGGTTTTATAACCTGAATATATAATAGGTTTTTAAAAAGCATTGTTACGGATGTGGTACATTTATACTCTATCGTGAGTGCATCGGTGGTGACTTACTCAATATAATGTGATTTAATTGTAGCTACACGGGAATTACTACTGCTTTTGGTCAAAACTTTTGCCGTTTCTAAAAAAAGCCGGGGTTTTCTCATTTTGGACGACTACTGCTAAAATAAATGTATATCAGTGGTGATTTTTAAGGTGAAGAAATTAAATTACAACATCTTTGTGGTAATATTTCCGTGAAATATTTTAATTAAAGTTATAATCTTTTCGCCATCACATCAATGCACGTAGTAAATTATTTATTTGCGTCTCGAATGAGAAGAAGTAACTGGAATGTGTACAACTACCTAAGCTAGCGCTATAGTGTAATTAATATATATCACGATTATTTTAGTTGTGAGCAGCCAATTTTTTCTGGAGGTACACTTCACTGTAGGGGTGATGACTCGCTAGTAACAAAATCACTGTTTTTATTTTATCAGTAATTTCATTCCTGTTGAAAACTAGATAATATGCTTGACTGAGTTGCTTCATTTGTTGATTATTGAGGGATATGTTTTAGCGAATTACTTTCTCTATCTCATTGCTCTTTATTCATTATCATTATGCAATTTGAGTGCAACAAGACCTAGCACTCCAAGTGTGGACGAAATGAAGTTAGATAATGTAATACAATTTTATGGTTACAATTTCTCCATTTTAAATCACCGTGATAAGGAAAACTGTATTAACCCTCTCCTTCCTACTCTAGTGCTTAATAAAATAATCATGTAAGTTCCCCAAGTTAACTTCTTCGCCGAGTAATTAAGTTTACCAGAATATATATGAATACAAAAACTTGCGATCACCCTCGTGAGTTGGCTATTTGTCGGTAAAACGCTTTCACCGAGAATGATTACTTCGGCGCACAATATGCATGGCTTATCGCATAGTCATGACGCATCTCATGCCTTCCCTTGTTTTAATTATAATTGAGTAGATATTATGTACAAATAACGTATGCTTACTTTCTCCAAATACTCTCTCTCTCTCTTTTTTATGTACTAATTATTATTGGAACTTCATCCATTCCCTTATATCCGGGCAGCTGTTCTGTTAGCAGGAGAAAGTAGTACCAAAATTCCCCGACAGAGGACAGCCTTCCAGTTATTTCGCTCTGGTTATTTCTCGGTCAAACCACAAAATAACCGAGTACTCGGTCAACTCAGATTAACCTGCGCAGAAAAACCTAAGAAGCTGCCTACAGCAAGGATAGAACCATGGTTTTGGCATGCAGTTGCTAGCAGCAGCGCTTTGTACCGCCGCTTGATATGTCCGGCATTATTTTGCTCTCTACATGAAGTAGTTTCTCGTAGCATTCATAAATTAATGGTATTAGTAATATTAACCACTAGATATCTCTTTAGCAGTTAATGCATGTTCATTTACGTAGCACTCTCCCAGTTTCTGGTTTGACTGCGCACTGTACTCCTGACTGCTTTTTGGTCTACGCCTAGCGCCCGGGGGAACGTGCGAGTTCCCGATTTGTACTGGGACGAGTGCTGCTTGCCTGGTGTGGAATCACCCCGTGCCACACACCCTAGTGGTGGCTTGCACGGAACTTCGTAGATGTACCAAGGTTCCCCGAGAGAGTGCAGGCTTCCGGTTATTTCATTCAGGTTATTTTTCGCTAATTAAATAACCGAGTACTCAAGTTAACCTGCGCTGAAAATAACCTGTTTTTAACCGGTTAACCTAAGGGAACAAATCAGTTATGGATGTAACCGGTAATTTCTACCCATCGCTAGTTTTTCACAGCTTTTAAGGTCCTGTGAAAAACAGCTAAGTGCACACATAAGCATTTGTGACCGAGTGTGTATGATTCGAGCGTAATAGTAACCTAATGGCTGACTCTGACTTTGTAAAGGTGCATTCATGGAATATTCTAATCTAATTTGCCGCAGATATGGTTGAACTTTTGTACTTAGGCACGATGCACCACTTGTATGGCATGACTGAATAATTTTCTCTTCCGTAGAAAATATATACAGCAACTCACAACTGCTAACTGACGGAACTAGGGATTGGAAATAGCACCACGGAACCGTATTTACTGGACTCTGACGTCACACTAATCAAACATGGCGACGAGTCGTTTTGAGCGCAAGGTTACAACACAATTTTCAATGTTGAATTTTAGGAATAGTACGCAAGTTATAGAAAAACCGCTTGCATTGAAATTTTCAGTGAAGAGGGTACGTTTTAATCGCGTAATCATCCAGTTTTAGTAGACTACCCCATTGATCAAGCGTTAAGAAAATTGTGCGTCATGGTAAAAATATTTGGCGGTGGAATGCATTAGTAGTGGGTTCGTTTCCCGTTGTAAAGTAGGAGAGAATACAACTCAGGTATGCAATTATAGGAATGTTTGGTACAAGCTGGAAAAGGATATTTTATTGATGTCTGCGTCTTAGAATGCAGAAGCCTGGAAACTTAGATGAATAAGAGTTGATCGAAGGTGTTTAAGAAGCGGGTGTGAAGCAGGATGGATAACGCTGAATGGACGGAAAGGGAGAGAAAAAAAGAGCTAAGCGGAGTAAGTGAAGAAAGGAAACCACGAGGAAGACGTAAAGTGAAAGGAGGGAGCTGGAAATGAGCGGTATTAGGATATTAAAGGCCGCGGTAGAATGGGGTATGTTTGGGAATATCGTTAAGACGGGGAGGGATAGCTTTGTAGTTGAAATGAAAAGAGCTTGAAAGTGAACCACATTTAAGAGGGATGTCGTCGAAAAAGGAGGTGGACTGGAGAGAATTATTCAGTAAGTCCGTACAAACCTGTTAAATTTAATTTCCTATACACGTTCTGTCTATTGTTCAAGCATCGAGGCAAGGTTACGTTAGTGCTCCGTTTCCTTCCTCAAAAGTTTTGTTAAGGTGATACTATCAACTACGCCCCTTTGTGGTCCGATGGCCTAATTTGCAGCGGCCTCACGGAGGTAAAGACTGCGTGAACTACTCATCCTCTGTATTCTACCCTTGGATCGAATTGGACTGGGTACCAAAAGTAACTGCCACTATTCCTCGTCGTAGGTAACTGTAATATATGTGAATACCAGACCATGACTACTAGATAAAATAAGATAAAATAATTGCATTACTTCCTTCATAGTAAATGACAAAGTACATTTAAAAAATAATAGGAAAGTAGCCTTGAAGAAAGTACCTGTGTTTATGCTACCATCTCAATTAAAAGCAATGCGCTACCAGCATTATTTTAATTGCCAGAAGATCTATTAATAATAAAATTATAGTACAGATATCATTGTCGGTGGTCGCAATAATATGAAACGTGTGCTTAACATATCACTCATTGGAAAACCATTTACTTTGCTATTCATCAGCATGAATATGGAACACCTGATTTATAAAAAGAAGTATTTTTCCAGCACACTTATTGATAATTTTAGATAGATAATTCGTCCTCATTTTTAGAAAAAATTTGTATTCTCTCCAAAATTGTGTTGCGTACTTCATGAGGGGTACCTGAAATAAGTTCTAAGAAACGGACACGTGAGGCAAATGAATAAAACCAGCGCCTGGATTCGTGAACGTTTTTGCGAACGAACCGACCCATTTCTGCGAAAATCGAATTACACCAGAGATCGCAAGGATGTGGACTACTGTGTGGGGAAAACGTCCGGGAGAAAAAGAATCCCAGATCTTGACAAATACGACGGAATGGAAATGAAATAGAACAGGAAATAACGCGAAGAGTTGTGAGAGAGGATCGATGTGGGAGGGGGAGGCATGGGCGACGGCGAGGAAACCGTAAACCAGTCGGTCGACGGGGTAACTTGGGAGACTTCCCTATCTCTCTCTCTCTCTCTCTCTTTCTCCCTATCTCTCTCTCTCTCTCTTTCTCCCTATCTCTCTCTCTCTCTCTCTCTATCCCCTCCGCTCCCATTCCCCCCACCCTTTCACAACCAATCTCTTCTCTCACTCTGTCTCCCTTTCATACTTCTCCTTTTCCTTATTCTCTCTCACTCTTTCTACCACACTGGCTTCATCGTCCATGCAATAACTTTTCTTTCCTTGGTGAAACCGAAGTGAAATCCATAATATATCCTCTCTCCTACTACTCCCGTGTGGCAAGCTCTTCAAACCAATTCGCCCGAAATGCGTCGCAGGAGGAAATGATTCCTTGCCATCTCAAAAGACAGGCAAAAGATAGGGCTGTAGAGGGGAAAGGGCAAAGGCGTAGAGGATAAAGAATTCCGCACGAGGTAGATGGGAAGGTAGTGGGTTATACAAAGGGGGAGAGAGAGAGAGAGGACGGTCTATGCAGAAAGTCGTGGCTGTAAAGGCTTCCGTCGCTCGATTTCATTTATTTTCGTTTGCACAGAGGGGACGAGAGAGGTTTTAGAGATGGCAATCCTATCCCGTATTCTCATTCCGGGAAAGTATATTAACATCTTCGCTGGAAAACAACCGGGAAGTAGTGGCTCAGAGGAATCAAGATCACGTCAATGGGAGTGGTCTCCTCTTTCTCTGCCTCAACGGCATAGGCCTATCCTGTTATGGCTGAGCATTATTGATTTTTCACTCTGAAACGAAATGTCGTTCGTAAAATGTGCGTAGTTGACCACTATTTCCGGTAAATATTACCCCATTGACGCAGGAAATACAATGCATTGTGTGAATTGAGCAGCTAATCCATTCATAATTTATGGGAATCATTTTTTAATGAAACCGAGGTTCATTCATTAATCCCAATGCATGGCTTTGCCATTCTACCATGGGAATTTATAGCCTGAAAAATAATTTCAACAATCATTCCAATCATGTAACTTGACACTAATCCGTAACTTAATGTAGCGTATTCTCATTAGTTAATGAAGTGTTATTAATTTTATTTAACTCGATGATGCAAAATACGTCTTAATCCTACCATCTTACATTTTTTATTTTAGCGCAGGCATTGGAAAGATCCAGTTCATTATTTATGAGCGTTTAATTTCAATCCGCCTCTGCATTATGAGCGAAGTAAAACTTCTTTAAATTGACTCATGGTTAACGATAGCAAATCACCGTGGGTATCAATAATAAAAAGTCCAATGAATCCTCAATCTTTATTTGGATGCCTTTTTATCCCTTTCCAAGTAATGGCTTCAATGAACGATTATCTGTTGCTGACTCACGTCTTGGTTAAAGCATATTTTTTGTAAAAATACAGAAAAATAATGCATGTGTTGATCTTTTTTCCTTCATGAGAGCCATTTGTTTTTAAACCTCTCGTGAATGGCTAGACATTTTGGAAAGTTTTGAAAAATATGTGTGTAACCATTGAAAGGCAACATTGAAAGAGGACTATTTGGAAAACAAAATCGCCAACATTCATGAAATGGACACAAAACGTTAATAAATTCAGTTCTTACTCTAAGACACTGTAAAAGTTAATATGTGAAGGAATGGTTTCACCTAAACGGTCAAAACGCATCAAAGTACCAGCGTGACTAGATATCATTATTCAAAGGAGCAATGTGAAAGAATTTTTTCTTCGCAGTATGATGGTAAGTTTTACTGAATTGTAATTAAGATAATTTGTTTTGGCCAAATTGTCCTTAGCACAGAGAAATAGTTTACTGACAATGAGATGCGGTCTGCGTTTAGAAATTGACGATTCAATGTTCGAGTATTTTATCATTATTGATTGGTTTAGTCTTATGCAGTTCATTATGTTTGAAGTTTATACGTAAATGCTGGACTAAGGCCGGCTTCACAGTGACTAAATGAAATAAAAAGAATGGTATTCTTCGTTTCTTACGCTGTCTTAATATCCTCTTTATGGAATAAAGCCTTTCAAACTTTCTTTCAGTGAAGTTTTACAAATGCTCTTTTTTCCATATCCTCTCTGACATGTGGAAAGATGCCAAATGAATTTTACGAATGTAAAGTCTGACACACTTTTTTAAAATTCTTCCATATCCTAGTTTTTCTCGTTCTTCGGAACGACAGCATAGTTTTTTTTTGCGTTTCTCTCCCTATAAATGACTGCAATAATATTGGAAGCTATTTTATATGTGTGAATTGTAGGAAAAAAATGATTGAAAAGCACATCATTTGGTCAAATTAGACTCTTGGCTAAATATTTTTATCTACGTTCTAACACATTTTCGCAGTTGTTCAACTTTTGTGCTCAGTTATAATTACTAGTTTACTATTACGAATGCAACTAAAATCCAGAACTAGATGGAAATTTATATGGAAGTACATTGTGTCCTCTTTAGAAGATGAGTAGGCTCATGAAACGAACATATCATTAATAAATAGCAGCAACAAAAGCGGGGATGATAATTAAACGTCTCTGATGATCACGTCAACCGTAATCCTCTCCCTATTCTTGGAAGTCTAGGAGAGTGGTCTGAAAAGATATACACATAAATGGCGTGATATTATGCGTGTGGAAATAAATCCAATTGTAAACAGCGAAGTCTATATCCAACGATTCCTATGCGTCTATAACTTTCTTGTCCTTCTTTCTCTGTATTGGCTTAGGCAGGAGCTTTCTATTAGCTATCAAGGAACCTGACTTTCTTCTTGAACGTCCCTCTGCATTCCGTTACTACAATTGTCCTAGCATATCCAAACCTCATGTAATCTCGGTCGGTTTCCCAAAGATTTTCTTCGACATTGCAAGAATTTCAAACTGCGCAAGGTTTTCAGTACCCTCGGCGCATGCAGCACTCCCTCACAGCAGGTACGGAATTCTACCGAACAGTCCTGGCTCACTTTTTACAGTATTTTTGCAATTTAATCAAAGTCTATAAATATGATATCCACTTCTACAATTCCTCTCAAGTTAGATGATTCTCTGATATGAATCACCTCCGTTTGCCCCTGCGTCATTATCTACAGTAACAAGGTCACATGTTTACTTGGAAAAGTATTTATTCAATGTAACTTGACCATTCCTATCATAATTTATACTCTAATTAAGTATATTATTTTGGAGTATTGGTCAAGCTTTTAAGAAAACAACTCAATCAGATAAAGCCAACTTTTCGTCAAACTTAATGATTTCTTCAGGGCTTTGACTTATTTTGAGTGTGTAATAATATCCATAATTACGTAATTCGTGATTAAAGAAGAATATTTTCTTTTATACTCTAATATTTACATTAGTTCTCCGATGGTAATTACTAGAGAGCTTTTTCTTTATATTTCATAGCTGTGTGAGACGAAATAATTATTTAAACGATTTAATTATTAATAGATAATATTAAGGTAATATTTTTTGTGCCATATTTTTTCAAATATATGTTCTATGACGGAGTGTTATAGCTGGTGAATAGAACTTAACGACAATCGCTCGTGAAATTATTTGGATTCCTTCTCTAGAAACGAATGCCTGATAGTTAGAATAGCTTCTGTGCGTAAAAGGCACAAGTGCGGCACTACCCCAAGGAAAGCCGAAATATTCTGTTCCTCGGTCCGTGTATCTAGTTATATACGTGAAAAATAATGAATTTCAAAAGTGTCTGATGGTATAAGTTAGCTCTACCGCACGAGGGGCTCCCTCAAAATGCACGCAAACTAATTTGTGAACGTAAATTGATGAAAATTCATATATCCCAGTATAACCATTATGGTAAAAAAAATGGCAAGTTGGAAGTTTAGGGAAAAAGTAAAAGACTGGAAAGTCAATGGCAGAGTAAGGAGAGGGATTCACTGAGAAGAAGTGATTGATTTTTGAGATTGTAGTATGCTTGAAATAAAGTAATCAGAGATAGAGTGAAGGTGCAAGAGGATATACGAGATAGAATAGAAAGAATAAAATATTCCTGGTACGGACATCTGCGAAGAATGTAAGAGGAACGGTGACTCTTGAAAATATGGAATCGGGAACCCCGAAGCAAGAAGGAGAAAAGGACGACTGTGATGAACATTGAGGCAAGGAGTGAAGGAAGCCATGCTCCGCAGACAATTTAATGAGAACGACATTCATACCAGTGTTATATGGCGTGAAGGATGCTGAAAATGGCAAACGTTTTAAAAAAAAACATACTGAAAAATTCATAATGGTCATTTCATCTGCACGTAGGTAATAACGATTTTGAAATCGCAAACTAACTAAGCATCACAGCAGTAGTGACTCGCCGATCAAACGCTCAATCAGAGTAGAAATAATACTGGGAAAAAGCTGTTAAGATAGGCTTGAAGTTTATTAAATGAGACACCTCCAGGGTGATCCTTCTGTCCCTCGCCTTCCATCTTTCGGTCGACCACTTCAAATTCCCGAGAACTCCTTATTCTCTACTCTCTCCAAATCTCTCCACTCAAACTTGTGGAGGGCTCTAGAGAATTCATTAGCATTCATTAATCATTGAGCAAAGAGCTTCGGTGTGAGTGTGGGAGGGAGAGGAAAGCGGGCCATGAAGCGAGGCAGTGGGACAAGAAAGGTTGAGGGAGGGGATGGCGTGGAGTCGGTCGGTGTCTCTGTGTCGAATGGTACGAATGGGCGGGATATTAGTCGTGTGTTGTCCCGGGAGAGTAATTGGCTAAAACCCTGGAGAGAGGGGCGTATCTTACGTGACATGTTGATCGAAAATACCCGACGATATGAGACACCCTTAACAGGTTTTAGGCGAGATAAGAATGTTGAAAAATTGAGGAAAATATAAGAAAAAGCTCTTTTACATTTAAAAATAAAATCCATTTTTAAAGCCACAAAGATCTTTTTCCTCTAGCCTCAATCAAAACGAACAAAAATTTTTATTTCAATTCCGGGTAACTATTGCGCACAAAATTTTATTTCCGCAAGGTTCAGCCCTCAATTTCACTCGGGCACTCATTCCTTGGGACACCATGAATTTTTTTTCCTGCAGTTTGTTTGTCTTGAGAGTGCAGACACATCATCACTGCAATATGTGCCGATATACTATGCCGATATGAAAATATATGCCGATGCCATGCAAATATATGCCGATGAACTATGCATTACAGCTATAGAGTTAATCAAAGAATTGTTAACCCATAAAATATAACCCTTGTCATTTTTTAAACAACGACGATTCATTTACTGAAATTAATAAATTTCGATTTCATTTAGCCAATTCATTCTTCAAAGATTCTCCCTGTGTGATTTTCTGCAAGTTTTGCTGAAAATACCATGCGGAAAGACAGTCATGAGTTATTATTAAATTAGTGTTAATGAACAAAATAGGAGACTGAGAGAGAAGAGGAGAGGAGAATCACTGACATGTCGAAGAGTGAAAAGGAGAGGCTGGGAAAAGGTCGGAAATAAAGTGAGATGGAGAGACGTGAATCGAAGTGGTAGGAAGGGAATGGCGACGAGGGCAAAGAGGTCAGTGGGGGATTGCGGTCACACGCTAAGGGGCTCCCCGGGAAACGGATAGCCGAGAGAAGTCACTTAGTTAAGCCTGACGAGTCCGTCTGATGTCACTTCTCCAGTCAGTGAGGGTGAAAATAAGTCTCTAAGAACTAACGTTCAACAACAATGTCTAAAGCCCCAACTTTACACGTGCATTCAGTAGGTTTCATGTACGACTTCTGCTAGTAAAATTGATAAAATTGTTTTAGACATTTAGAATCAGATCTAATGCGAGCAACAACACGGTTTAATGAGCTCTTCTCACGTCAGCCTTAGTAAAAAACATTTAAAAAGACTCAAACTTTTGAAACAATGTTAAGAGTTATGATTATACCGAAAGTTAGCTGGTAAACAGTAAATTAGAGCAGTGGAGATGCAGATTAGAGGACAAATAATTTTTGACGATTCCAATTTCCCCCGATACTCATTCAGCCTTCTGTGGCGCCAAATTTACCCAATGCTTTCTGTCTACGAGAATTACAGTAGCTCGCCAATAACTCGGGAGAGTGAACAAGACATTTCTTGCCATTTTTACTGAATTCTTGTAATTTTTAGACAATGACAATAATTTCATATGAAAAATAAATCCTATATTAATATTCCATCAAACTGATGCTCTTTAGCATATATAATGCTTAGTGCTTTGTTAAAAATATAACGAGGAAATTCGTGCTTCAATTGATTTAAATGCATAGAAGGTTTGATTAAAGGCATCCCCTTTTTTCAAAACTGGCATAGGTTTGTAATGCATCTTGTTCACTCATACTACTACGTCACCATATTTCAGGGTATTTAATTAAAACATTTTTACCTAGTATCGTATTTCACATGGAGTAGTGATTTAAAATAGCCGAGGATATAAGACACCCTTAATGGGTACAATTTAGCTCGTTAACAAGCTAAAAAAAATTAGAAATAATTATAATAATGATTATTCCTATTACAGCACGCATAGATGCCTTAACTGTGGTGAGAATAATTGATTAAGAAATTACAACTGTTTCTATGGTAACATTTCCCTACAAAAATATTTTGTAAACTAGAATTACACCAAACAAAACATGATAAGATACTCCGCCATCAGAAGCAGTCATTCATCCGTAGTTTCATCTGTTGCAACTCTCCACTCCTCTATCCTCTCTCTGCTAACCACTTTATTCTTCTGTAAGTCTTCATCTCAACTCCCCTCATAATTGGCTTCATGTATTCCAAACTTAGTCTTCCTTGATAATTAGTTCCCTTTATTTCTCCTACCAGTTCTGTTTTAAAGAGCTTATTGTGACACAGAAATTTCCCAATAAGTTTGCTTCTTCAGTTATGCAGGGCTTTCATTAAACTTCTTTTATAGTCAGCTCTTCGTAGGACTTCTAAGAGGTGACTCTCTCAGTCGACAGACTCTTTCTGGCGGTATGAATCCTTAGCTTGCGATACTTTGCTCACTATCTTTCTTGCTTCTTCCATGTCTGGTTATCTTGCTTCCCATGTAGCAAAATTCTTTCATTTGCACAAGTTTTAGCTTTCCAAGTTGAACGGTGACTCTACCTTCTTGATTTATTTTAATTAATTTACATTAACAATTAAGTTCTGTTTTTTTTCAATATATTTGTTCATACTGTTCCGCATTCTTGCCGGATCTTCTTTCTTCTATGCCAGTACAGATATTTCCACTTAATTTTTCCTTTATTTTATCATTCGCTTTTAATATGTAAAAGTTGAAAATCAGTGGGGACAAAGCTCACCATTGCCGCCCTCCTCTCTTCACATTTGCTTCCTTTCCATTGCAACCATACATCACAGTCAGCCAACTTTTTCATACAGCCTGCTTATTATCCTTCTGTCTTCAAGTGACACTTCTCTGCCCTTCAGTTCAGTCAGCATTCTGTTCCAGTCCACGCAGTTAAATGCATTATCCAAATGAATAAAGCGAATATTCGTTGGATGGCATTTTTCATGCATTGCTATACATGAAAAGTCTCAGGGCTAAAGTAGCTTCTCTCGTTATACCTTAATTTTATGGAAGCCAAATTGGTCTTCAATTTCTTACAATGTATTGTAAAAATAAAATTTGGGGTTAAATTTGCCTTATAACGCAAGAAACCCTGAATCACTGTCAGAACAAATAGAAATACATTCGCATTAAATCGAAAATTGAAGGAAAGAGCAAAGCAGGGGCCATGAGAGATGAGAGGGTAGCGAGGGAGGCCTCCCTAAGTGACGGGGAGAAATTATCTTAATTGAAGCAAAAAAAGGAACGATCGATCCTCATCCAGTCCCACCACAGAAAAAGAAGAAGCCAATAAAAAGCTAGCAAACCACCGAAGCAGGGTAAGCCGGAGAAAAAAACTTGATGTGCGAAGGAGAGAGGCAGAGATAAGGCAGGCATATGAAACACAGAAAAATAGATTTGTGAATAGAGATAATAGAAAGTGTTGATAGGAAAGGAAAAAACAGTTTGACCAGTATACCAAGGAGACTCAAAGGACAAGATTCTAAAAAATAACAAATCAATAATGTTTAAAAGGACGATGAATTAATTCGGGAAACATTGATAATGTATTTTGTATTCCACTCGGGTACTTTGATACATTTATTGATACGTTCATTTGAAATTAAAAATTCTTGAATAAAAACCTCAATACACTTATACGATGGCTCTACTCGACATAAATGCCTGCAAATATCACAATCCCAGGTGCGAGAGCATTAATATCACGGCAGAGAAATCCATTACGAAGAAGTTGCAGCGAAAGCCTCCAGAGTATTCCGAGACGGCTAATGTTTAAATGCATAGCCTTAAGGCTATCTAGATTAACATATTCAACTATAAATATTCAGGTCGTGGGGCGATATCTACGAAACTCTATTTAAAGAGAAAAGGGATCGAGAGGGATTGAGAGGAGGGTTCGCGGAGTTGGTTCGGGGGGGCGCGGAAGGACGTGGAGGAGCAAAATTTCGAGGCTCTCCTTCTTGCGTCAGAGTGAAGTGGTGGAATACATATATATGTATGTATTGAGCAAGAGGTCCTCGAAGTAAGAGAAACGGAGTGAGGAGAGGGTAGATGAGGGTTTTGGAAGGTGTGGACGGAGGTGGAAGGTGGAGGGAGGTCTGATAGAGACTTATCGTGACTGCCTCCCAAGTCGCCGCTCAGTCCCCCGGCCTTCCCCCCGGTCTCCGCCCGCAACCCGGCATGCCGCACCGTCCCAATCGTCCCCGAGCCAAACCCCTTTTCTTCACCTACCTCAGTCTGCTTTGCATCCAACAAACTAGGGATCTGAGGATCCTTTGCCTCCCACCCTCACCCTCCTTAAAAGGGAGCAAAGGACAGAGAGAGAGAGGGCTGGACTTTTTTTTTCTCTGAAGACTCTCATTTCTACCAAAGAAATACCTCACGAGAAGTTTGCAAGGGTACGAATTCCCAGAAAAGCCCCTACCCTTCTCTTCATTCCCTTGTGCCCACCTGGAAATCCCTTAGTCTTCCCCCTTCCTACCCACTCCCCCTTTCAATTATTTCATTAATTTTCCCCGCTCAAGTCATCTTAAATGCTTCATTTGGGAAAACAGCAAAGCTTTCGACTGGAACATCGCTTTACGGGAGCCTCGGCATGACCCAGATAGTTTTTTCCCCCTGCATCCGCATGCGCCGGAATTAAGTGCTTGAAGGTGTCTAAATTAGGATTCAAGGATTCCGTGCGAAAAATTCTCTCGGTCTATCACTGACTCAGAGTGGATCTATCGTTCTAAAGCTTGGATAAAAAAACATCAGAGGACGTAGTATTGATTTTATGATTTTTCAGCATACCTTAACAAGAATTTAGTGTATATATTTTTTAATCATCACCAATTGCCTGTTTCTATGTGAAGAGTAATTTTTTGTACCGCTCGGGAATTATAAATGAATCAATTTCTTTCAATAATAAATTCGGATTTATTCGCCATAAAATTTTCGTGTCTGGTTCCCTATTTCAATTGTATCCTTTCATTTCAAAAATATCTGAGTCTTTGAAGGATTTTTCCTAAGTACTTGCGTGTTAATGTTTACATTTAGCAACTGTTAATGCTTACATACCATATAATTTTTACGAGAACATTTGACTCAGTAATTATTCATCAACTTTTAATAGGCTTTAAAAAAAATGAAGTTGTATGAAGCTGGATAACGATTAGGGCATTGATATTCCGGCTATTTACTAGTGGAAATATGATTAGGGATCTATTTTAGAGATTGTTTGCTATCAATATCCTGTTTTGTACTTTTGTGTATTTACTTCTATTCCATTTTTTTATAAATATTATTTTTCTGTTATAAAGAGTTTCTCTTTCCAACTGGAGACATTTTATTATAGTTAAAAAATTGTGCTAGTATTACTATAATATTTTGAAGGTGACTCCACCAACAGGCAAATGCCTCAGGGATCACCTAAAGCTCCAGTCTTAATGTATTGTTATATATTGTGTACAAAACTTGATGGAGCAATAAATATATTTATAATCTTTATTATAATATGCCGAATTGCCGATTCATATTAGACTAGCGTCCGATCTCCGAATGAGTTATGCGTTCTTATTTTCCATTCTCATCCAATTTTCATTCTCATCAAATTCTATAAAAAGTTTCAAGCATGGTGTAAGTAATTCTATTTATATCTTACAATCTCCGTATTCACGTAAAGTACAGAGTAAACCTCGAGTAAATCTCAGAATGAGGCATATTTGCCAGCTGGCACGTTAAAAATCAGTGTTGGGTAAATTACTCAAAAATAATATTGGAACAGATATTGAGGCACCTACCAATCTGAAACTCGGACACTTTAGTGTGGTTCCATGACTGAAATATGTAATGACTCACATTTCAATCATATTCCAGCACTTGATGTTTGGCTTCGGCTTACATCACCGACAAAAACATTGATGAATTCAACATATCGCAGTATGTGGGTTCGGGCTGATTTCATGGATCGGAGTGAGTGAGATGTTACCCATCGACCGCCTCCGATGCATGGCATCTCATCATCATCAGCTTCGAATACAGTAGATTTTTCTTTTTCTTTTTTCCCTTCACTCGAATCTTTTTCGAATCAGTTAGTTAACGATTTTCCTCCTAAAACCCAATTCAATGAATTTTTAACTGAGCATTGAAGTACGATCAGTTTCATATATGGTAGACTAGAGATGCAATTGAAGGGGGAGGTCTTTAAATGTCTGGTATTTGGCAATATATCGATTTTTTCTTCGTTAAGCCTTTGATTGAAGCACATAAATGGTCGGGAGACAAGAGATGCAATTAAAGAGGTATCTCTTGCGGAATGTTTGTTGGTGTTTTGATTTTGCTGCACTCCCTTCAGCCATGTAATACTTATAAGGTATAAAATTCTCCAATGGCCGTAATAAATTGGCACCACTCGTCAAAAATACGCCACAATTGCTGTGTTGGTTTGCGGGAAAAAAATTGGGGGGAAAAATCCACGCCAGTGACCAACCACAACCTCTCGACCAGAAAAACCCCTGTGGTGGTTTTCGGGAATGTTACTTCCTCGCCAGGGGCAACCACAGACACACACAATCAACCCGAATAGGGATACTTCGCTGGGCTTATGAGACCCTGCTAAGGATGCCTGGGTTACACACACACACACACAAACTCAACCCAATGAGGGATTCTTTGCTGGGCTAATGAGACCCAACTAAGAATACCTGGGTTATGAACACAAACACACTCACAAGCACTCAAGAAATCACTCACTCACACACTCAACGGGCCCAACTTCTGGGAGAATCTAGCTCAACAGAGCGTTGTCAAGAAACGGCAAAAAACAAGAAAAGACGAGGGTGTGCGTCTGAAACGCGTATTTCGGCCACAAGGTGGCCCTCTTCAGCGAACTGAAGGGAGAAATCACTTGCAACGCAAGGTTGTAAGTGGATAGGAATGAGGACAGCCTAGAATAAATAGGAAAATGAAGAAAAGGGAGAGAGGGATGGGGAACCAATGACGTTGGGTTGTGGGAGAGGGAAGAAAGGTATTGGTAGGGAAGGAGTGGGGGGGGGGGTTGAAGTCCGCGACCGTTGAAGCGAGTTTTTTCAAAATATTTAACGTTGACCGCTCTCTACCAACGGTCACGGACTTCACGTCCCCCCCCCCACTCCTTCCCCACCAATACCTTTCTTCCCTCTCCCACAACCCAACGTCATTAGTTCCCCATCCCTCTCTCCCTTTTATTCATTTTCCTATTTATTCTAGGCTGTCCTCCTTCCTATCCACTTACAACCTTGCGTTGCAAGTGATTTCTCCCTTCAGTTCGCTGAAGAGGGCCACCTTGTGGCCGAAATACGTGTATCCGACGCACACCCTCGTCTTTTATTGTTTTTGTGCCGTTTCTTGACAACGCTCTGTTGAGCTAGATTCTCCCAGAAGTTGGGCCCGTTGAGTGTATGAGTGAGTGAGTTCTTGAGTGCTTGTGAGTGTGTTTGTGTTCATAACCCAGGCATTCTTAGTTGGGTCTCATTAGCCCGGCAAAGAACCCCTCATTGGGTTGTGTGTGTGTGTGTGTGTAACCCAGGCATCCTTAGCAGGGTCTCATAAGCCCAGCGAAGTATCCCTATTCGGGTTGATTGTGTGTGTCTGTGGTTGTCCCTGGCGAGGAAGTAACATTCCCGTAAACCACCACAGGGGTTTTTCTGGTCGAGAGGTTGTGGTTGGTCACTGGCGTGGATTTTTCCCCCCAATTTTTTTCCCGCAAGCCAACACAGCAATTGTGGCGTATTTTTGACGAGTGGTGCCAATTTATTACGGCCATTGGAGAATTTTATACCTTATAACTTTAAGAGGCCGTAGAGCTCACGTTCCCTAGTTTCATGTAATACTTGAGAAAGCAGTCAAGAAAAAGTTCACATCAAGTCAAATTGTCTTGTTGACGTTATTGAGTCTCAGTCAAGTCCAAGAGTCTAATTTGCGCACGTTCAGTCTGCATACCAATGTGATTCCAAGTCATTTCACACATCTATAGCGGACGGATATTTCGGAAATGATCGAAAACTTTTATTTTCCAAACATTGGATTGCGCACAATCGTACAGGAATCTCGCTAATTCCTGCTGGATCCTCTGGAACGGAAATTAGATCATTATTTTTATATCTGTCCCGATCTAGTCTCCTTAACAGCAATTAATTTGTTTCGACTGAACGAAGGCCGTATTGAGTCACTGACTGCGGCTAAAAGTGAGGAGACTACGCGGAAACGTGGCGTTTATATCCAACCAAATCGAAATGCGATATATTTTGTAAGACGCAACAAAATGCTGCGATAATGAGCATAAAGCTCTTCAAAATCGGGAAACACGTTGCGTGAAAAATGTTTATGGTGGATATCCGGCTTGAAAATGCACCGAAGCTATGCATTGGTCAAAAAAATAGTCGAAATAATGGATTGTATACAACTGCTATTGCAGTCGAAAACTGGAGTAGTCGAAATTATCACTAACAGATAACGCACCGATTACAAATTACCCCGAAAGTAACGATTACACATTAATGACAATTATTTTTGGAGTAAACTACAAGTAAAATTACAATTTGAAAAAAGTAATGATTACAAGGAAAAGTAAGTCAAATGCAATCGTTGCTGGTAATCGGATTACTTGTATAATCAATTACTTCCCATCACTGTTAAAAATCACCACAATTCAGTCACGGTAACAGCGGGTTTTCATACTGCGCAAGCTGAATTGATTCAAGCCAGTGGTGAGAAATTCTGCAAAGTTGATAGAACACGGGATTTATGGAAAAAAATATATGAAATAAACTAGCGGAATGGGAAGCCCGTCGCCAAAAAATATGTGCGCTCAATCCGGGGGATTGGATATCGGTTGAAGCGGAACAAAAATAAAAAAGAAAAACGGAGAGATAGATACAAAGAGAGAATCATCCTCCTGACGGCGCCGATGGAAACCCTCTCGTAAGTGTTTAATGTCTGGGGATGAAGCGGCAGTGTAAGAGCCGCGTGTAATGCAGGTAATTATCGGATTGCTGGGCGCGCCCATCTCCGTTCATACCCGTGAGCCCCCATCTAAATCCCCCTAGGCTCCAATCGACGGAGGTAGGCAGCTAACTCCCTCCATTTCAGTGCCCCATCATCAACCCGCCCACTCTAGCCCATCATCCTTTTCCATTCAGGCAATCTCTCTCTCTCTCCCTACCTCTCTATAGCGCGCCTTCAAAACGCCTCCCATAAAAACGAGAAGCGGGCTCGTGGGCAGAGAAGATTTTGCAATGCGTGAAAATGCAACGACCCAGTTCCATACAGAACCGTGCATTCGGATCCTCCGCCCCCGGCAATGAGGTTGAGTGCAGCGTTGGTGGAAGGAGGGAGAGAGAGAGAGGGAAAGAGAGCTGTTGGGACGAGGCGATATTAAACGCGGGTCGGCGTGGCGTTGCTGAAAGAAAGAAACGAGTGGATGGATAGAGAGAAGAGGGTGAGGACTTTACTTGGGGGCATCGGTGGAATGAATCGAACTGATGATGAATGGGACGAAGGAGAAGAGGAGGGCTTTCAGCTACGATGTGAAAAAAGAGACCTCGCCACTCTCTGATTCGCTCTTCTTCCTATTTGGTCACGTTCTTTGACCCCAGTCACCACTCCCACTTGTTCACTGCCCTTTGATTCGGCCGGGATTCTTTTCTTTTGCATCACTATCCCATCTTTGGTCAGCTGGAGTTATTGAATGGTATCTACACCAGTTACTTCCATATAGGTGTTGAAACGGATGCATTTCATCTATAGCCGGAGTTTTAAAGTGCATGTGAGGCAAGCGGGTATCTGAAATAATGCTGTAAATATGGTTACTTGGAAGGAATTATTGTCAAATTGTAGTAAGAAAGAAATATATAGCGTAACTTGAATAAATCTTTACGGAGTTAAAAGTGAAATAATGTTAAAAAACGGGTATAAAAATCTAAGATAAAAGGCTGTGTATGATATTGCTACATATAAAATTGTTGCAAGTGATCCGATAAATATTTTTTCATCTCTTTCCGGCTAAAATTTATAAATTTTATCCATTTTTACCAAGGAACATATTATTCTAAAACATAATCGTCAATTGTAACACAAATACAAATCGTACTCTATAGGGCACTGCCAAAAGTGAATGACATATGAAAGAACAATAGAGTCGGTGCTGCAAAAGGGAAAACTAGTCAATGTTGTAACTCGTTTTTAAACACTGCAACAAATTACTTTTTAAAAAATTTGCTGCATGGGAATGTTTTCCCAAAAAATGTAAGTTCTTGAATTTAACTAATTGATTAAGTAGCATCTAGTGAGAAATTTGGAATGATAATCAGTTTTTTACAATATTTAATTTAAAATTACGTAAATAGATATAGATACAACTTGCCATATGCCCACATTGAAATAATTCGTGAGAAATAAAATGGTGGTACATTTTAATCAAATTAAAAAAGGAATGATATTATTTTCTACAGCAGTAAGTTGAAGTTCTTAGCACCATAAACTTGAAATATTTCCTAAGTCCGTCATTAACACTCAATTCGAACAGTTTGCATGCTAAGGATTACCAGAATGGTCCAAAATCCTGAGCGTGAATTATCTATTGACGCTTTATCTATTATTATCTACTGCCTACCTCATTAGGTAGTCAGCATTAGGTAGTATCAGCAGTTTTCAGTAGATACCCATTAAGTCAGTGAAACTGACTCCATTTTGACAGTAGATGCAACTGCTTTACATCTGAATCCACTTCGTAGCCGACCTTTAGAAAATGACCAATTTTGGCTCCCTCCAACGCTCTTGCTCAGGATAAATATTCAATATATCCTATGCAAGTTGGAATCAAATTATAATCCCTTTCTTTCTGTTGTATCTTTTTATCGTACACGTATCGTTGAAAAAGGGAAAAATATATTTTCCCACTGTGTTTGGCCCGTCAAATTTGCATCAAACTGTGATCGGTTTATGGTTTCAACCTTTTTGCATATTCATTTTCGCGGTCAATTTCTCATGTCAAAATCAATTTGGCATTTGAATGTAAACATCCAATCCATTGTGAAATTGTGCTGCATATGTGGTTTGCTTTATTTTTTTCAAGGTTTGTCGCAGTTTTTCCTCTGTCATATGATATCTGAAAAAAATACAGAGGAGCGTGTGAAGTGTGACTAGAAGATACAAATATAGGTAGTATAGATATTTTGGTTTTATTTTCCGGAGTTTCAAGTCATGAAATGGTGAAAATACAATCAATCTTGCTCTCCCTACGATGGTGAAAGCGCAGAAAAAAGTCACTGGCTAGTTTCTCCATGATTCATTTAGCCGAACTAACAAAACAAATACCAATTGTTTAAGACTAAACCAACATCCACCAAATTTAGGGGATGCTCTACTTTCAGTCGAATATAACCATCCCTAAGGCACTGGGCATTTTCTTAGCGTTCTATTTTTACTGTTTAATTTAGTGAGATGTATTCAGGACGTCAGTAATTTTTAACTACAAGCGTAAGGAAACTGTGATTATCTGCACTTAAAAATTCACTACTGTTTCTTAGGAAGATTTGTAAAATTTAAATGTGCCCAATAAACTCGCACAAAATGGTTGCTTAGAGTGAAAACTACTAAAATAAAATTTGAACCAATGCACTCTCGTTTTTTTTTGCTTCAGGTTTTGGTTCTCTTCATGTTGTTGCCCTTAACAACCTATAGGTAATAACGTTCAAATTATTCCATCTTAAGATGGCCGTCGCTTCCATGGAAAAAAAAATTTCTTCTCCATTACTTTAATATTGAGTCCGATCTAAAAATAGAAAAGAGCTTGAAAATAAAAAACATATTGTCAACCTTTATTTGCCATGACAACGTCTGGGTAATTAAATATCAAGTCAAGTTATTCACGTATGCAAACATAGAGGAAGAGAAATTTCAAATTCAACACGTTAATGCTTGCAATTTTGGATAAAGGAGACGAAGTAGAGTTCCGAGGAACTTGGCTTCAAATTAATTTACTCTTTTAGGAAAGTTCCCTGGGTACCACATAACAATTCATCAAGTGGATCAAGTCATGCAAATGAGTGCTCAACGGAAGACCACTCTGCAGTTACCAAGAAGTACAGGGTCCGTTCAATAAGTATCGGGACTGGTTCGCTGTAGCCTCAACCGATGGGGTGGATGGGCGTCCGACCAATTGGTTTGGTAGAGGGGTCCCCAACCACCCAGGCGCACTTTAGTCCAGTCGCCTCCGGGCATGCGTTGAGACAGGAGGTGGATTTTTGTGACGTGTGATTTTTTGTGGTGTCGTCGCGCCAGCATGGAGCGCACCGTCGAGCAACGCTACGCTGTGAAGTTTTGCGTTAAACTCGGGAAATCCGCGTCAGAGACCCTTGAACTCATTAAACAGGCTTATAGGGATGATGCCTTAAGCCGCACAAGAGTTTTTGAGTGGCACAAAATGTTTAAGGAAGGCCGGGAGCTCGTCGAAGACGAGCACCGCGTCGGACGCCCGACGACCGCTCGAACCGATGCTCAGGTGGCCAAAGTGAAAAACGTTTTGGACTCTGACAGGCGTTTAACCATCGCCCTTATCAGTGAGGAGACCGCCCTTTCAGTCGAAACCGTCCACACCATTGTAACAGAGAATCTTGCGATGAGGAAAGTGTGCGCGAAGCTGGTGCCGAAAGTCTTGAGCGAGGAACAAAAACTGTCGCGGGTGGAAATGCCGCGGGTGGCGCCGTGCCACGGTGCGATTGTTGTGCGGCAGCTACTGACGAAATTCGGCGTGGCAACGTTGCCTCACCCCCCCCCTACAGCCCCGACCTGGCTCCACCTGACTTTTTCTTGTTTCCGCGATTAAAAAGGGAGCTCAAAGGATATCGGTTCGACTCCATCGAGGCGGTTCAAGCGGCGACGACAAAGGCTCTCAACAGTATTCCGGAAACCGACTTCCAGCGGGCTTTTGACGAGTGGCAGACGCGCCGAACTAAGTGTATCGATGCAGGAGGAATGTATTTTGAAGATTATTAAGTAATTGTAATGAAAACTGCAAAAAAAATTGAGTTTTGAAACCAGTCCCGATACTTATTGAACGGACCCTGTATATCAATATCCAAAGAAGTGAGCACTTCACTAGCGACTGGTACTCTCTGGCTACAGTTTGGTCATTCGTGACACTTCGTAGGTGTTAATTTATCTCAGCCATTTATGGAGTATGATCTGTCAGTATTTTATCTTAGCTCGAACAAAACGTAGTATGCACACCAAGCGGGCGAAATGTCTGTCAAAGCATATCTAAAACAATTAATTGCAGCATTCCACCCATTCTAACCACATCTGGGGCTCATGTGAAACATATTGGCAAGACGCCGCTTGTAAATTGGGAATCGGCAGCCCAACGACCCCAAAATTGATTGGCGGTTTTTGGCCACGAAATAATTTCCACATGACTGGATTTTTCCCGTTCCATTTCTTCCACTTGATTGCCATCGTCGACCGCAGAAGATTCGATCGTGAGGACAGTCACCCCTTGGAAGGGAGAGAAAAAATAAGACGACGCGAAGGTTCGAACCGACCTAAATCTCCAATGAGGTCTTATTCTTCGGCTTCAAACGTAACTCCCTCTCCAAGCTTTGAATCTCTCTCATTCCTTCTTTTCTGAAATGCAGCCGAGATCCCATCTACTCTCCGCTGCGTCCTCCTATTCATCAGCAGTTGTCCATCCAAAGAGTGGTCTACTACAGCCCTCTGTTCCATTGTATTGCCAGCTAACCGCTTCATTCCTCTTCCCTTTAGTCCTAATTTCAAAATCCCTCGTTATTTTCCTGATATACTCCGTCCTTGATCTTCCTTGAAAATTCTTCTCATTCATTTCATAAATAAGTGGTCGCACTCATCTCTCGAAATATTCTTATCCGGAAAAATGTTTATTTTTGCTTTGGTAATCATCGTAATTAACTTACACATTGAGGTATTCCTGCCTCTATTACTACATACTTCCCCGCCATCTCAATTTTCGTCTGCTAGCACACAAACTAAATCGCAGACTAAGTACAGGTAAGATGTTTTTCAGTCTGAAATGAAAAGTAATCGAAATAGTACTGTCTACTTTATTTTAAACTAGCTATTCCCGGCATGCGTTGCAATGCCTTTTTCTTTCTAACTAGTAACACATATACAAAGCAGACTCATTTACATGTAAAACATAAATGAAAGACAATGTTTTTTTGTGTATTAAATTAAAATTGAATACATTTATTCAAGTGCTTTGGGATATGCAATATTTTTGGTCTTACCGCCCTCTGCAAAACAAATTTATTTTTCGGCTGTCCCACTCGCGAGCATGCAACATACATATAATTAACCATGTGAAAAACATGGATTTTCCAAATTTAATCCACACACTTGAAGCGATTGACCTTGTTTGAGAAGGCAAGGCGAACGGGGAAATGTAGTCGTTTGACTACAGTTCTACCAAATTAGTCACTGAACCTGGCCTGTAATGCTGCAGACGTGAATAGCCATTCATGAAATCGCTATTAAATGGATATTCACACCTGGTTGCCATAGAAATTTCTATTGATGAAAATGAATACAAAATGATGAATTTAGAGATAAAAGCGCAATAATTGGACAAAAACGAAGCGTATGGGAAAAATGAATGAAAGAATTAAATACAGCATTCTTCTATGCGTTCTATGACAAAAATTTCCATCCAATATGATATGCACATCATTTCAATGTAAACAAAGTAATTTAAAAAAGCAAATAAAGAAGCGTCGTCACCGAATTCAATGCTTTTCTTATGGGAATAAATGTTAACAATGTTGGAGTAAAAAATCCCAAAGTTTTTAGTTTTCATAATTCATATATCTTTTTGCGCGCACGCTCAACAACTCACCAAAGTTTCACCGCAATCGGATGAATACTATTCGAGTTTAGAGGTCACAAACCTACGCAGGCTGAATTTTTCTATACAACAGATTTAAAACACCTGTTTCGGCTTTTTTACTTAGCCATCTTCAGGTACAATTGAGGCTAAGTAAAAACGCCGAAATGGGTGTTGTGAATTTAAAATAAAATGGACAGTACTACACGATTACTTTTGATTTTTGATAATGCAGTCCCACCACATCTCCCCGGACACTTTTGACTTGTTTCAGTCTGCTTAGTGCAGATGACGACACAACATGGAACACGCTCTGCGCTAAACAGATTAAATCAGTTTAGCGCTGATGCATGACTGGAAATCACCCAATAGTTTCCTAAATGGAAATGGAATTTATTTCGAAAGGAATACCTATGTTACCAATTGTTCCTCACGTCATGCTTCACCAGTCCATATAAGATAGCATTATCGCACCAAATTCCATATCAGAAGCTATAAAACGTAGAATGAATATAGAATCTTCGCAGTAAATTTTTAAAACCCGCTTAACAGAAATACGAGCATTTTGGATCGCGTTACATTGGTAATATGGGAAGTGAGCATTAAATTAAATTTCGAAGGAGCCAAAATTTTAGACTCAGAACCAAATTTATCAAAAAGATTACTCAAAGAAATGTACCATGTATCCAGAAATAAAAAAAGTTACGATAAAAGAACAGACATTACTTATCTAAGAAAAATTTATCATAATTTAGAAATGACACATAACTTTTCAACAAAGAAATGGATCCAAGCAACAAAATTAAAATTGTAAATAAAACAGCACCAAACTTTAAAGGTAACAATCTTGAATGTCTATGTATTTTTATATTTTTATGACTGTAAATTAACAATTATATAATGAAAAAAGAATTGTCAAACATTTAACACCATGCATCATTTGTTTATAGCCCTGAATATGGATAAATAAAAATCCGAAACGTCGGCAAAAGTTTAAAAAAATATTATTTGACCTAAACTAATGACATTTGCACCATTTATTTTTACTTTTAGCGAATATTAACCATGCAAGTCAAGCATTAAAGTAACTGAAGATATACCAAACCTTTTTAAAATCTTTCCTTAAAGAATTTGTAAATATCCATTAACCGCTAAAAATACTTTATCCTTTGCTTTGCGTTTAGTTGCCTACTGTCTCCTTCGACATAGACAGAATATAAATAATATAAAATAATAACTATAGGTTCTGGAAATTTCAACAAACCAATTCAATTAGTAAGGAAACTAGCCAATTCATGAAAGTAGAGGATAATTAACACTTAAGATGAACGCGGGAAAACAAAGAATACCCAATCCGTGTTCGGTGCCAACAGTAACTATTGAAAATCGTTGCCAAGTTACAGTATTCGTAAATCAGATTAAAATGTATGTATATTGAATAAAAACAAATGAAATATACAAAAAAACTTCATATTGGCTAGTTTATAGGCGTGAATAATATAGCAATTGTTTGTAAGCATACTTACTTTTCGTGTAACAAACATGAGCCTTTGTCAGCTCCGATATTGCCTGCAAATATTTGGATTTCCTGGCACTAAAAAATTATTTCAAATTTATGATGGAAGTAGTGCTTAAATTATTGAATTAGACATTCAAATGCATCAATTATCAATTAATGCTACTCAGAAGTAAGTGGTTATAAGAAGATATACTAGATTTTTGTCCATTCACTTTTCTTTCAAATTTCTTTATCACCTAAAGTGGTGAACCTGATTCACCTCAAAAATGCTGATATTACCTTAACAGCCCTTACCTAACTTACACCAAAGCAGTAATTTCACGCGTCACACCAAGTGTCCTTAAATGAATTACCTTAGCTTCAGACCTATCGTGGATAACACACATAAAAATTATGCGGCTCAGCCGTAAAGAAACTAGGATTTATCAAGCGTATAGCAGGAAGAGCCTCGGATGAAAAAGTGAAGTGCTACTTCGCTCTAGTTATGCCACTCCTCGAATACACCGCAAGCATTTGGGACCCAGGACAGATATATTTAGTTTGAAAAATAAATAAAAAGCAAAGG
Organism: Pyrrhosoma nymphula; assembly: GCA_963573305.1. Taxonomy (NCBI): domain Eukaryota; kingdom Metazoa; phylum Arthropoda; class Insecta; order Odonata; family Coenagrionidae; genus Pyrrhosoma; species Pyrrhosoma nymphula. The sequence continues at coordinate 142,205,343 of OY754327.1, read as the reverse complement.
AAAGCTGTGCGCTTCGTGAAAAACTGCTGCAAGTGAGCAATGAGTGTTTCACAGACGAATTTTGAGGATACCGGGACTAGCCACGCCACGGTATATCCTTTTACGGAGTCACCCGCAAGTGCACTTAAGTGCGATATTCCACAGAGGAAAAATCATTCGTCTGTCGATCCCGGTCAACAGTGTTTCACAGCTTTTAGACGGATTAGGTTGGGAGCCACTAGAGACTCGGAGGCTACATGCAGTTGGCTTAGATTGCTTGAGAAATTCAGAACAGGTATGTTTCAGTGTGACATAGATAATATAATTTTGACGCCTCACTACATCTCTAGGTTTGACAGGAAAGATAAAATAAGAGAGATACATTGCCGAATAAATGGGTACAAACATTCGTTCTATCCACGCACAATTATTGACTATAATAAAAACTGTGATCCACTCAAAACACTCCCGCAATACAACACTTGTTCACCTCCGTATAACATTCTCCTTTACGCCACCACACGGCTGGTGTTCTAACACCCCCTGTCACACGCCCATGCGGCGGCTCACAGGGTAGTATGTAGATGTAGAAATTGTTCAATACGCTACATTAAATCGGTGCGACCAATGACACGGTGGCGCATCGAATCGGCTTGTGCGTGAAACGTAACTAACCCCTACTAACTGTAGGTAGGATCTTCTTCTGAAAGATTGCCTTCTTTGCTTAGGCTATTCTACTCGGAATGTTTTTATCACTTCTCTGCATCCTCAAAAAGGCTCGCTCTCTTCCCCACAGCTACACACAATCTTCAACGTCACCTTCCGCATCTTTCCTCCCGATCGTTGGAGGGTCCCAATCATCGCTCCTTTTGTCACTTCACACCATCGCAAACCGATTTCGTCAAACCGATTTGTTCGCCAAAGCGGATATGAGAAATGTCGAGATTGATCGAGGCGAGGCACGGGAAATGGTTGGGTGGGCAAATGTGAGAGAATAAGGCGGGCGGGTGGAAAGAAAGATGCTTTGGGGTTCACGCCGGCAGCGGTGGAGAACAATGGAGAAGACCAATAATCCATGTTCCTACCCCGCTTCCTCTCCTTTCCCCTCCTCCCAATGTTGACCGAAGGGTACCGCGGATGCCACCTTGAAGGGGAAGTGGTCGAAGGAGAGGGAGAAAGAGCGTCCAAGCTTTTCCTCGTCTCTGCAAAATCCCCTCAATTTCCCAACTCGGCCCGCACACAATGGTGCTCGACTTGAAGACGGGCCAAGAGACTGGCGAGGTGGGAAGACAAAAGGGACCCGGATTTCCATGGGAATTAGCCCTCCTTCCCTCCCTTCCCACAATGCCAGTGGGTACACCTTTTAATTTCTTCCCTGACCTCACTTCTTCCTTCTCTCGAGTCGTCTTATCGCGGGAGGCCTTCCTCTTGTCCTCTCCTCTCCGATCTTATTCCCTCGGGGGTCTTTTGGAAACTGGGGGGATTGGGTTGATGAGATGGCTAAAGCCAGGTCGCTCGATGTCTTCATTACATTCCTCCTTCCAGTGATATCAAGAAAGCTATGCATACCAAACCACTCGAGGCTAAAGGACTGTCTTTCCATCCCAAGGGACCCGGTTCGAACCATGAAAATGCGGGGATTTTTTACGAGGAACCTTGATTCCTACTTTTGTGCTCTGTGGAGAAATCCTCAGGTACAGGACTCCATCCGTCGGACTGGACGCTAAACTGTGAACTACGTAATGCCTATTGTAAAGGGTTTGCTGATTCCGACGCCGCGATATTTTAGTTTTACATTTTTCTTATTTTAGATTGTTTGGGAAAGCGAGTTATATACTGCGAAAGGTGGCAATCGGAAAATAAGAATTCTCCATTTTTAAGTTTTGACAAATTCTGATGGGAGATATTTCTTTTTATTGCTATGCTCTTCAGCAGTCACTATTTTACTATTCAGCATAGAACATAAATAAACATTGATAACATAATTTCATTCTGTAAATTTTCTCAGCTTTCCAACTATTTTTTTCATTTTCTCATTAGCTTATTTCAGTCGCTCTTGTAGATACAGCAAAAGTAATGGTAAAATCTCGTAAAGTAGTTGCAAATTCAATAGAATGACGTTTTCTGCCGGTTTAAAATAGCTTTCTGATTTTTGAGCAATTTTAGGATTTTATCCCACGCTGCGCCAGGATTTTCCCCATCCCATTTACATTTCTCAAACAATACTACCCTAAACAGTCTTCCCAATCCAAAATGGTACAGATGACCTCGATTGTCTTCCGTCTCACCAAATAACCAATCTTTTTTGTTCCCATCCCTTCCTTAGTACGCCTGTATACCTTTTAATTTCTTTCTTAATATCCCATTCCTTTCTTCGGGACGTCTCCTACCCAGAGCCCACCTCATCCTCCTCTCTCGCCCCATTCTCATGCAATTCTTCTCCAATAGTTCTTTTTCAACTATTAACATGGAGAAACGGCTCAAAGGCCAAGCGTCTCTTGCTCACTCAATCTCTCCCTAGAGAGCCGTTATTTTCTCGTTGGTCGGGGCCGTGGCTCTCCAATGAATGACCTCCTCCCCCAATTGAAATTTAAATCTTGACCCGATTCCCTCCCGTGTCCCATTGTCCCGGACGCCGATCTTCTTTCCCGATTGTCTCCTCGCCGGCGGAAGGAGAAGATTCCGTGCGGGCAGGCTGAAGCTCTCAGGACGCTAAAAATCTCAACCACTTCCTCCTCCTTCGCGCTCCCCTTACCTCTCATCCTCCCCTTTCATCCCCCATTGCCTGAGAACCCTTTTTACGGAGACATGGCAGTCCACCTCCGGGATCGCCTTTGCTCTTCCCTCGCCTCTGCACTGTTCGAATAAATGGCTGATATGTGTACTCGGAGTCAAATGTCATCGGAAGAAAGCTTTTAGATATGTTTTTAAATTGTTTTGTGCGTTGGAGCATGATCCAAGGGTTAAATGAAGGAAAAATACAAAATTTTTCAAAAGTGTTCTTACGAAAAACTGCAAATCGGAAATTCATATAAATAGTTAAAGAATCAGTATCATGCATACGTCCCGTCATGCCGTTCCCTTTGGTGGTAGGCATTATCAAAATAGCTTAATTAACGGTGTTAGACTTAAGAAACTGGCTTCGTTTTTAAAAACTCCCTCCAAACTGCCCCAACTTCCTTTGCTTCTGCCACATTCATGCATTGCTTTATGCACGGTCTCCTATTCGCAAGATTCCTGATAAGACAATATCATTAGTGCTATAACTATTTCAGGTGTATCATAACAATAAAATCATTAACTATTGACTCTTAATTTTGCCAAACAGACAAGATAAATTAAACGTCGGAAGAAATAGATTTAAATACTTCTTTTCCAATCCCTAAAGTCACCTATCTCATAAGAAAGCTAAGTTAAGATGTTATTGAATTTAGTTGTCCTTACTGCCTCTTACAATGCGCAACCTTTTATAAGCTGACTGAGGTTATATTTATTTTTTCCTTTATCCTTATGGTTCATATGAAATATATTTCCGCTTGCGTTAGTTTTAAAATGCAGTTGCACCCATTATGTGAGAACACTTTCACCTACGGACAAAACTTTGTGATAAGAGGCTTTCAACATAAATAATACAATTAATAGCTTTAAAAATCAATTATTGCTAGCTATTTTAATATAGGTAATATAAATGTATTAAAAATGTAAATAATGTGTTAGAACTTCATGCAATGAGGCTGTAAATAGGATATCTACCTAAACCTTTTATTTTTTGTGTAATATTAGTATGTTTATATGTATTCATTTGCCCGATGAAATTAATAAATTATTATTATATTGTACTGCATCTTTGCAATGTTTCATAAATTTCTCAAACGTTCTATAAGTAGCCAAGCTTGGGTAATTCTCTTTAGGCATAGTGAACGATATGGGCTTTCGTCATTTTATATTACGTCTGCGCACCTTAAATGATGTACAGTACCCAATACAATAAACACAGCGTGGTGTCCAATATTTGGGGAGAGAGCATGTGAAAAAATAACTTCCTGGATTCCAGCTAGCGTTTTTATATTTTACTCTCTATTTTTTCAGCAAAAACTCCCACTAGAGAGCCTGCGCAGGCCGCCAATGATTTCCGGACCCAAAAAAAACCTTTATATCACAATGGCGTATCTCCCGAGGGTCGCATCTGCTTCCATGGGTCACATTCCATTCCCGCGTTGGCATCCTCACCGTAATGGCCCCTAGTGAAATACTCTGAGGTCATCTCCCCATAAACTTCACTCACTATCCATAATGGAAGTTCCATGATCATGCTTTTGGCCGAGCCATGATTTATCCCAACATTTTGCCATAAACATTTATTTTATGAGCTCAAGTAGTGTTTTCATAAGTTTTCACATTAAGTAAACAATTTAGAATAACTCTTTTTTGTTAATGCCTTGTTTTAAAAGTGGTAAGGTGCGTAATTTTTAGAGCTATCATATTTCTACCGAAGAATTAACTTTAATTAAATTAATTTGGTGCGGGAATATTATTTTACTCATTATTCGTCACATATTTCGTCAATATCGTATTAACTTTACACATCCCTACTTTGGAAATATTCAATTTCCAAGTCACATTAAATTAAACGTAGCGTTAAATAATAATAATCTTGAATTCATGTCTAAACTTTTCATTTACACTTTCAAACGAATTTTTACAAAATGAACGCTTTGGTCATTATTTAATAGAGGTTTATTGGCTAAATCCATCGCATGATAGTGTGGATCTGTTGAAGTGTGAATGAAGTGTAGAAATAAACATCCATGAAAATTGATCCCTATGGAATAAATTTATCTTCGCACGTATAATTCATCTTATGGCGAAATAGAAGGAAGCGTGGATTTATTTAAAAAAAAAAAAAAAGATTGAGAAATCACAAAAGGAGTTATGAGGTTACCAAATATGGCATTATGAGGTTATACGGCTATTTTTGTTTTTTTTTCATACAATAAATTAAAAGTTTATTTCGTATCAATTTTGTACTGGTTGCATCTACATAGTAACTATCTTCATAAATATATGTCGATTTCTTATATGGGGTGTAATTTTGCATTTATTCCTTTTCTATATTTGTTTATAGTTCAGGAAAGGAAAATTACCTCTGACCGTGACAAAAGCAGAAGTATCGTGACGCTCATTGAATTTATCCACAACCTATAAATATAAAACCAATTTGTTTTATGAGAAGTTTCTTCCTACTCTCTGACGGTAAAGCGAGTGAATATTCAAGCATGAGTCAATGGATTAATGATGAAGATTTTTTGGATAAGAAAACAGTTAATATAATTAAAGATAAACCTGCAATAGAAACTATTGGAAATTACAAGAAGCGGTATCAGCACTTCATTAAGATCGCTTTCATTAGACCGTTTCCGCTTTCTGATTATTTTTCTCATTTAATATGCATTTAAGGGTATATCTCACTGTAAACTTTAGAAGAGCAATAATAAATGCGAGAAACGTGATTTTCCTACAAAGTAAAAAGAATAAATTTGTGACAAAGTAGAGTTTCAGAGTTGATGGACAAAAAAAGTTACGAGATACGTCAACATAGCACCAGAAAAAAACATAAAAGTACCCATTGTAAGAAGAAGAAGTAAATGAAACTAATAATCCATTATTATTCCTCGTTCATTCTCTAACGTAGTCAGGTTTTTAGGCATAAGCAATTAATTATTTCGCTTTTTCTTTATAAATTCCCACGAGGAAAATTAGACGTTAAACCTTATTCGATGAAATATTTACATTTTAATTTGAATTCAATCGTGAAAAATTTTGTGATTGTTGACCGGCGCCGAAGAATAAGCAAATAGTCATGCCTCCAGAATGGTTTTAATAATGTACATCTACACAATACCAAGCCACCGTATGGACAAATAAGTAGGAGTGTTCGGGAACCACACGGGGACGCGAGAAGGGTAGTAAGAGGACAAGAAAAATGTTTACAAATCATATGAAAAGAGATTTTTTTGTCTTAGTACTTATGTCTGTTTAATCTGTGATCGTACCATAGAAAACCTGATTAGTGAACCTACCAGCCCATCTCTCTCTTACTGCTGCTGTTTTTGGCTGTCATATATAGTACTTAGCTATAACTGCACACTACACATCAGTCTCTGAATAGTAATTCAGTGCAACAATAGTGAAAATATTACTAAAAACGTTTGGTCGCAGGTTTCCGTGGCGTTTATAAAATGATCTCAGCATTTTCGGGGCGACGTCCACTTATGTTTCCCTCGTTGTTCAGGACAACCTTGACCTAAACAACGCCCACAGGATGTCTGACGAAACTGTGATCTATTTTAAACAACATATGCAGACGTAAACCCGTAAATGATGAGGTCATATTACTATACACGCTGGCTTCAAAATGTTGAAAATTCTCCACTATCGATAGTGATCATAAGATCAATATTTGGGTAATGAGAACTTCCAGGACCTTCTTTCAACTTAAACCGCAAACATTTCTTCCTTCTTTGCAGAAATTGTGGAGGCATTCCTAAAAGCGGGCCGCCAGAGAGTTCGGAGGTCTGCGACCGGGCGGCTGGCGAGCATGGACAGCGTGGCGGGCGAGAGCACCCGGGCGGTGAGGGGAGTCCGAGGCGGAATCTGGCGGGCGGTCAGCAGTTTGGGATTCGCCATCGCGATGGCCATCCGCCTGCTCAACCCTTACGTTCTCATCTCCGTGGCCCTGAGTCAGCGCCAGAGCTTGTTGGCACATCTTTCAGCGAGGGTGGACTCCATGCGCGCAGGTGACAAAACGTTTTACTTTTGACGAACTGTCCATAGGTATAGACTTTTGAACGCCCTTAAGCGTTTTCAATCTTTTCAATTTTTCCTCTATATTTATTCCTTTCTTCAACAATATTTATAATTTAAGTTGTACATGTATTTATCTTTTTGTTCGGGTGTACCCCGCGGACTTTTTCAGGTGTGTTGTTACCCGACGTTTCGTGGCCGTTGCTGATCACTTTATCTTAGGGAATGTGGATCTGTCTATCAGGGAGGTTTATATAACGGTCATGGAGGGAGGAGGATGGGAAGGGAAGGTTTGGAAGGATAAGTCATTGCATTTTTATTTGTATTTAAGGTTAAAGCCGGGTCCCACGTGTGGCTGAGTTTGAGGTCTCTATTGCAGTTTTCTTTGCATTTCCTTATCTCCAATGCTTCGTTGATCAGCCGGGGCTTGAAGTTTTTCACCTTTGCGATGGGTAACCACACGCCTGAAAAAGTACACGGGGTACACCCGAACAAAAACATCTGCAATGACCCGCGAATGCTTCAACCAAGAAATAAGTTGTATGTAAATATTTTCATGCATGCATGTTTTATTTATTTATATATTATTTTGTCATATATCTCTTTCACTTTTGCTTTGAAATTAAACAACTATTTGCATATTTTTCTATTGGCTTCCAAGAAATCATTTATCGTAGCGTCTTATTTTTTTACTTTCATTTATCGTTGTCCAAAATCGTCCGAATAAATAAGGCGTTTAGATTTTTTCTTGTTTTTCATATATCTAGTGGAATAGTGAAACTTCCAATGATTAATAGTTTTCACACGGCCAACTTTAATAAAAAGAGCATTGTTCATTGTTCATTTGGTTATCAAGTGCATAATGCTCATTTTGGGCTAATGTGGGTGTATTTATAAAGTAGAAATAGATGGCCGATCTGTGAGTATTTCTTTAGGCATAAAGAAAAATGGAAGATACGTAGATACTTTTGTTCTCTCCACGCAATGCTTAAATTAGATTGCAGGAATATTTATGCAGTGTTGATATTTTTAAATACCTGCCACATTGGCTTTATCATCTTTGAATCACTTAGCTCTCCCTATGATCTTCTCTTTGCTCTCAACAAACGATAAATTTTGTCCTCGCAGTTAGTCAAAGGAATGAAAAACTTGCGATATGTAATATAAATTACTATTACCGACAATTTTTTCAGAATCAAATGGAAAAACATTTGAGAAAAAAATTAGATTTCTATCCTTGGGTTATAAATATATTTTTATAAGTAAATTTTATTATTATTAATTTGGTTCAAAGTAATTATTTTGTTGCACATTGCACGTAAAAATTGTGGCTATTATAACTATTGTAAACAGAGAATACGATCGAACTACGAATAGATTTTTGCAAAGCTGTCTAGTGTGTCTTAGCGGCAATGTACTGCTGCACCCAGGTACAGCAATTATTCTGACTGATAAAGCCATCGAGGCTATGGTCATGATAAGGCCGTGGGAGCGTGGTGGTCTAGTGGGTAGAGAACTTGGGTACTGGTCGGAGGGTCGGATTCAAATCCGGGTGAAGCCTTTGGACGCCCCCGAACAAAAAATCCTCTGAGTGCGAGGTGGCCCAGGGAAAGGAACTAGCCCACCTACCCTGAATGCGTGAAATTCACACGCCTGTGGCTTAGTCCAGGGTGTGCTCTACCCTCAACTATCCAAACCAGCCTTCGGGTTGAATCACTGAGTGAGTGAAGGCCATTGACTCTTTATTCAATCCCTCCAATGATTTTTGTTTTATTTGTTAATTAGGTAATTTACAGTTGATTACAGCATTATTTCAAATTCTGCACAGTTATCTCATAAATGAGTGCCACTAGAGTTCTGTGAGTGGAATTGTGGAGTGACCATTGAAGTAGTGGAAGTGTCTTTCCCTTGTATAGTCTCGTCAACGGTGACAAAATTGATAATTTAGAGCATTAAACACAAGTCCTCATTAATTAACGCTTTACTGAACTATTTAGTTCAAATAGCTATGGCAGAAGTAGAATTTCACACTATTTTTCCCTTTATGGTGCATTCTCATAACATTACCTATGACATTACAATATCACACCATAAAATTACCATACATTACCTAACGACATTTTAGGAAAGGGAGGCTTTATTCGGTCAACGAGTTTAAAGTTAGATATGGGCAATCAATACAACTCATTTAGACTTACTGTCCAATAATTAAAGATTCTACGTTCTTATGCTTTAACTTTTATCTGAAAATAATTAGTTCAACTTTAAATATTGAAAAGTGCATTCTAAATCCATTCTAATCAATAGGTATGGCATAAAAATTTACGAATCATTTCATCTGGTTAACGTTGACTACAGCAAATCTCATACTACGAAGGCACATGTAAGGAATTAAACTACATTTTGGTTACGCATTTTAACCATGATAAAATTAAATACAATCGGTACTGGACAACAGAGTTGCATCTTAGTAAAAACACCCCCTGCCTAGATGCTGGGATTCATACGAGAAATACTGGAAGTATCGTCACCAAATATGCTCGACGACTACCTACAAACATAATTGACCTCCAGAAGCTGATAAAAATGACCAAGAAAGGGCAGATACTTTCATTAAACCTTATGTATTAAAATTTATGTAGTCTTACTCATGGAAAAAAATCTTTAGAATGCTGATCTTATAGGTATAGTACGTGAATTAAAAGCTCACGTGTCCTGTGAAGTGGAAATTCTAAATGCCCTCATGATTCATCAGTCAGAAATTATGTATCAGTACATTTTGCAGGCCCATAATTAGCCTAAATTTTGATCCTAAATTCGAGAATTAAAACAATAATGCACTGCAAAACGTGGGGAAGTTCAAGCAATATAAGTTTTTCTTTAATTATCCTGCTGAAAACATTTCGTAAATTAAATTCGACTCTCGTGAAACTTACAATATAAGTTGCAAAACAATAGTTGCATACGAAAACAGTATTATCCACAAATGAAGTTACGACTCGTACTGCTTCGTGGACATTAAGAACACACAAGGAGTATTTCTTTACAAGGCTTCCCTCCGGCTGTCGCCTCACAGAAGGCAGAGAACGATGGACTTGGATAATCGAGTTTACAGGACTTATCCGTATCGGCATGCAGGGGTTGGAAAAACACCGTTGACGAATGAGAATGCGTCAAGGTAACGGATGGATAATGAGAGAGAGGGTATAGAGTCTCGCATGGCCTGTTCATAGAAAGATGAAAATTACAGAAAGCTAATAAAGGAATGAATTACAATAAAGGTTACTTTCACATTTATACGATGAAATGCTTGTTTATTTTAACAAAATTCTCAATGGAAACAGTATATTCTCTTAAAATAACTATTCTAGAGGTGGAGATGAGTGCAAACACCTTAGCGATGCGGGCGGCAGCAAACGCTATTTCTTCATGACGGATTGTAAATCACGTCCTAGTTTTGATTAAATTTGTTTATCTTTTTCACTTTTTTGTTCCCTGGCCCCTGCTGCACGTATTTTTTATTGGATGTCGATCACATTCATTTCACAGTTTCAACGAAATACACGACACCCTAAATTCCTGTTAGCTTGAAATCTAATATTATCGCGAAGTACAAATCCAATCCGACATACGAATGAAATCCGAGATTGTCATGTAATGACAATTATGGGAGTGAACGAAATATACGCGCGAATGGAAAGCAATAACTCCGCATTATTTAAAATTCAATTATGCGAGAGCACATTTTTCACGTCATCATATCACGAAATACTGAGCACCACCAGCCGCTGTATAAGTGCATGCAACAAACAGAGCAAGCCATGTAAAGCACAAAAGTGTCAACAAAGGCTATTTTTAAAACATTATAATGAAATAACACAATTAAAGTGAACGAATTTCAAAATACTTTGTTTTATTAAGGCGTTTTTTTTAAATCCCACTCTCGGAGAAAATTTTATTCGGTCTCATAAATGCATTTATGAGATATTCTGTTTTAAAATTAAATACTCTAAGTAAAGAAAGGGCTTGGTTTGCCATTAATAAATGGTAAATCAATTTGAAGTCAGAGAATGGAAAGAGAATTTTGCGTATTAGGAATAAAACCACTAGACCAACAAAGCATTCCAATCCAGAGGAAAATATAGGGAGCCATGGTTAGGTTGCTTAAAAGATTTCTGGAAGTTTCTTCGAAAGAAGCTTAAGGTCCTTAAACAATGAAAGTGAAATAGGCTGACTAAGCCTTAACGGGCTTAGCCTATTGAAAGAACCTTGGGCTCCTGAGTGCCAGAAATAGTTCCCACTGATACAGCCAGAAGTAGCTTTAACTCAATAGCTTAACTTGCCCAGAACTTCATGATGCCGTCCACCCAGTAATGAATTATTAATTCCTTTAATGAACAAATTTCATTAATTGACTGCCCCATTTGAGCTTGTAATCACCGAGGTTTAAGTGATTGGAATTGATAATTTACGATCGGGTCCATATTTATTTTGACAGGAGCGTTAATTAAACGGTCTCCAGTGATTGTTCTCCGCGAGCAATGATGAATTCTTGATAGAAAGATACCATTACGAAGCTGTTATTTCTAAATGTGAAAAAATTATGATAAAAAAATGTTGTTATTTTTACTCTAATGACTTATTACCTTCACAACCTTATGCTTTCTGCCGCTGAAATAAAAGAGAATCATTATTTGATAATCAGGTTATCAGAGTTGCATTGAAATGCGAATCTGATAATGCAGAAAATTCGCAGATTTAAATCTGAATATGTTTTTTCTTCTGTTTTCCCGTCCTTGTTATTGAGACTATTTCAGAGACACCCTTGGCATTGAGGCTATTCCAGTAGGCTAAGCTCTATAGTAATGTAACGAACTAAAATATTTAACGAATGAAGTCAGAGAAATGAATTTTCCAACCTATATCCGCTACGTTTATTCTATGAGGAGTGCTTTCATTAAATCGCGGATTCTATGAGATGAAATTACTGCTTGATTTTGGGCTGAGGAAAGTATTATAGTTCACCTTAAGCCATTTATGGACAACATGTGGTATAGGTAGGCTTTTGATATGTTTCATTTTAAACATATCGTAATAAAACTTATTCTTTGCTGCTCCACTTCCATTATTGCTTTTACATAAGGTAGTTTGCTGCTCCATTTTTTTAACACTTTGATTTAATTTTTCGTCTTGAACAAACAAAAAAACCACGAAAGTGCCTTTGGCACTATGAATGAATTAATCAATCAATCTCCTAAGTCATTAATTTTATGCATATATGTATTAACTAATGAATCAATCTTAATAGGCAGATATCATAATATATTAATTAGTTTATTATTCAATAAATGCAGATATATACTCTCGACATCAGAATCCAAAACCTTTTCTTTTGTATAAGACAAGTTTGACACTTCGTAAGACCAAAACGTATTAACCATAAATTTGTATTTAGTGTCATATGGGAATAGTTTAGATTCAGCTACCGGAGCGGCTGAATATGAAACCCTCTTCTATCTAGAAGTGGGCTATTTCAAGGGATTTGGGATATAATGCTCTGATGACTCATTATGGAGGATAGCCTTCCGATTTTAAGTCAAAACAAAACCATTAAAGGTCAAAAAATGGCCCCAGGATGATGGTCACGCACGAGTAACGCGCGTACGGTTCTACTACCAACGTACAATCCAATATATAACGCTTTTTAGACACCCTTCTCCGGTTACAGTCGAGTTTTATCGAATCTCCATTTTTTTTCGGATGTTCACCAAATTTAGGATGTATCACTTATTTTACATTCTAAACAATACTAGGGGTGGGCGAAAGCGCTTCGACAATCGATTTCCCCTTCTATTTTATATTATTTTGCTTCATTTAGAAGCGAAACACTCCGTTTATTTAATACCTAGTGCTTATATAGATACCTAATACTCATCTGCGATGTTTTACTAATCTAAATGGGAAGCCAAGACCAGTGCAAGACAAATATATTTTCTTGAACAAAGATGATGTCCTATAATAATTTCCCCTTATATTTTGTATTATTTTGCTTCATTTAGAAGGGAAACACTCCCGTTAATTTAATACCTAGTGCTTATATAGACACCTAATACTTATCTGCGATGTTTTGCTGATCTAAATGGGAAGCCAAGGCCAGTGCAAGACAAATATATTTTGTTGTACAAAGATGATTTCATGTAAGAATTTCCCCTTCTATTTTACATTATGTTGCTTCATTTAGAAGGAAAACACTTGGTTAATTTAATACCTAGTGTTGAACGAAAAATAAAATCAAAGATACTTCCTGTTGGTTTATACTAAGTAGTGCCACATATGTCGCCTAGCCGCTTGTTGATTCGATCGTCTTTTTTCGTCTGTTATGGCTGCCGTAGCAAACGAGGAATCCATCCCTAATCAAGATAAGTACCGTTTTTGTCACATTTTAATTGTTGTCGAAGCGCTTTCGCCCACCCCTAGTATTGTTTAAAATGTGAAATAAGTGATAAATCCTAAGTTTGGTGAACATCCGACAAAAACTGACGATTCGATAAAACCCGACCATCACCCCTTCTCCTTGATCCTATCTCGCAGTATTACCTCCAACCATATCTTAAATACATTCTCGAATTCCACAAAGTCTTGTATCACCCTGCCAAGTCATCATTACTCTTAGAACAAATCTGCGTAAAAAGTGACGCTCTACTAATATTAAATTCGGAAAAAGTTCAGCAGATTCGATAGAATAACGCCATAAGATGCAGACAAGACCATCCCTATCACTCAATCGGTCAGTCATCAGTACCTTACCGTTGAAACTGCATCATAGTCACTTTCAATTCTTCTAAAATCTTCACGCCAGCTACTTGTCTTTCGTGGACGACTAACTGGACTTGTGTCTCTCTCTCATCGATCGCTTCACTTACTTCTTGCCAATCTTAGAGGTCGATACCTACTACTCTCTTTCTTCATTCCAGCTATATTACTATAGTGCTTCCTCGACCAAGGTACATTGATGGCAGTAAAGATTCAAATATACTGCCGCCAACCACAGCGGCTATTTCCCGAGTAGATGCTAAACTCAGCATTTTTACCAGAGCCGTCAGCCAAATATATCGACCCACTTTCTTTCTTATATCCTGTCATCTTCATTATGGTGCTCGTCAATTATGTACAGCGATATCTGTCAATTTTTTTACCGTTTCCTTAATGATTTGCGGAAGAGTTATGGAATAAATTATTGTTTTTTATAAACAACGTGAATGGCTATTTCAAGATTAACTTCAAGGATTAAAGGAGGAAAATACTCAGGTAATGGATGGTTTGTGTGAGAGATGAAGGAAAATGTCTGCACATTAAAGTTGAGACATTCGACACTTTCTCACGGCTCTGATAACATCAAATGGTAAATTGGTCGTTGGCATCCATATTTGAAGTAAAGAACGCTTTGGAATCTATATTTGAAGGAGGGGACCATTTTGATTATCGAATGTGGGAAAAGTCTGGCGAAAAACCTAGCTAGGGCGCATTTTATTTCCTTTTACAGATTTTCGCAATTTTAGAGTGAATCAACAAAATTATTCAGTAATTAGTGTTCCGTACTTCATATACGGAATAGTAATTCAAAACCTCAATGAGAATTGAATTTTGATCCTAAACATGCCTTGTTTAATTTTCACGGACGCAGGGGCTGACAATAGAACATATATTGATGTCTAATTTTAGCCAGTCTCGCTGCCGTGAGTAACGCAGGCCTGGTAACCCATGGTAGCGGAGTTCAAAGCACCTTCGGTTGTGGCTGTTGTTTTCTCGTAAGGTGAAGGATTAGGTTGGATGCTCCACAGTTGGAGCACCCAGGTCTGTTGCTAATACAACTGCTGTTGATTGATTTCGGGGAGGTGACCGACGTTTAAGGTTGCATTAAGCATATGATGGTAGTTTTGCAATGAAAAAAAATCTAAGGATAATTGAGAGAGAGTGAAAAGAAACCCAACGATGGAATTAGCCTGTGAAATGTGGCAAAAGGTCCACAATTCAACGTCCTATCCGACAAAAGGAGAACTGTATTTAAAATGCTCTCCACATAGCAAGTAAGGCTTTGGTTTCCCCTCAAATATATCTGTATTTAAAGTACTCTCCACATAGCAAGTAAGGCTTTGGTTTCCCCTAAAATATATCAACGACCACCGCGATTCGAACCCGGGCCCTCTTGATGGGAATGCAGCATTGTAGTCACCACACTAACCTGATCCACTGCTGCTAATGTTTAATATTAGGCTATGCCGTAAAGTATCTGAGTAAATGTGGACTGAAATACTTCGGATAATCGAAATATCAGCTATTACGGAAGCTTTGTCTGGCGTACGTAAATGATAAAATAAGCATAAGATTTCTATGCCTAGCCGTGGTACGACGTATATTTACCATTAAAAAATCACTTTGAAGAAATAACTTCATTGAAATAAATATTTCTTTTTCCTCCATAAAATACAGGTTAATTCACTTCTCACTTCTTCAGTTCTCACTCCTTCAATTCTCTCTTAGTATCACAGCAGAAAAATATCTGCTGGGACGGTATCCTCCAAATTACTGTTGAATCAGATAAAATTAGAATTTTAGATTCTGATAAAGCAGCCAAAAATTAAATTACAGTGCAAACATAATTGCTTAATAATGCGATGATCTAACTAAATATGTGCCCTGGATGATACGAAACCTCGGCAAATTGGGATTCGGATAATCAAGAGAGACGGCGCTATTGCAGCACGTTGTGTTCCATTATCAAATTGTATAGAAGCAGAATATGTTTCACAGTTTTCAATGCAATTAACTAATATTGCATTCATAATTTTTCCACGACTCTACCAGGTACATTAAAACTGGTCAAAATATGTTTTGAGTAGGACACCCAACGTAATTTCGAATTACATTCTTTAAAAAAGTGAAGTACGCGGCCTCCGTAAGAGATAAGCCCGAAGCAAGGAGGCTAATGTAATGTTCGTGGCCCGAAGGCTGGAGTGGTAGGAGCCATCGTCAATCTCGCTTGCTTCTCGGACCCGTTCAATGCTCGTGCTTGGTCAACACCACGGCATTTCCCGCCTCTCACTTTCTCATAGGCCAACGCAATCTAGAGTCGCTTTTGTCCATTTCACGACCTTTGTCCTCGCCGCAGTGGGACGCTGACAAAAGCTTCGAGGAGGTATACACCAATATCACGTACGCTTACCCTTCGGATTTCACTGATGAGGCTTTTATCACGTTAAATATATGAACAACGCTGACTTGCTACTGTATACTAACAGCTGACTAACTGACAGTATGCTAATCCACCTGCTAAATACATAATTATATAAATTGCGAAAATATCGAGAGAGAAAAGCCCACAGCATTATTTTCCACAAATCAGGAGACGGGACGGGAGCAAAACATGTACCAATAGCCATACTTTAAGGAAAAAACATTTTAATATTTAAAAGTGACTAACCCTATTCTCCTGATACATATATTCATCCACATTATTTAAAACCTGTCTCATTTATATATATGATAGTTTAATTTTAGATTTGGTATCGACATTATTTTATCGTATTCCGGAACGCAATATAATGCGAAAGAAATTAAACACATTTTATAAAACACATTTTTTCATAAAATGAGTAGCTGGTATTTACTTTAGCAGACTTTGTTTGATTAAAAAAATACTCTCACTGATTTTCAAACATCTACTACCCTACTGAGTATTTTGAAAGAATTATACTTTTAAGTTAAGAGCCCATTAATATCAAATGTCACATCTTCTAGCATTGATTCAGTGCGTATTTATCTCAACTTGGCTCATAAAGGCACCAAATCAAATTCTAAAAATTGCAATTTCATACCGGATATTTTGCCTTGTTAAGTTGGAAATGAAAAACTCAATGTAATTGGGAATCGTTTTACTCATCAAGCGTTGGCTATTGTATCAGAAACTAATTAAGCTTTATGATATATTTGAGCAGAAGTTGTATTTATGTATTTAGACTCTAAGCCTTTTTTATGTCTACCCGAATCATGATTTCAAATTTGATCATGAATTTATTTCTGCTCTCATTTGGATTTGACGTTTATGTTAAATTTCTATTTCATCTGATGTGATTGGACGGTATTTTGTGCCCTTCTCGTAAGCGAAATCAGGTAAAGTCAGCAATCCTGGGAAACAAAATGAGAGCGAAGAAGTTAATTTGACGGAAATAATGGCCGCTGGATGTCATTAGCCCTGTATATTAAATAGCTAGTTTGAATGGTCACGTTTTGCTCCGAGTGTTGCCAGATACAAAAGATAGCTTCATTAACTGACTGATTAGATTTTCAAAATGAACGAAGGCGAGAAACTGAGATCGTAACAATGCCTACCGCTTTGCCAGAATCACCCCAAGTTCCACCAAGTAATATAGCGCAAACCGCAACGCCCACTGGACTCGAAAACAACGCGAAAACCATTTGGAGCGTGTAGAGTTTGAGGTTTCATTTCTGCCTGTTTTGTACGAGTGATACGAAGCAATTTTAGCCCTCGTTTGTAGCTCAAGTGCACGTTTAAAAAAAGTGGAGACAGACGTTTTTCAGAAATAAATGGTGACATTAGCCCAGAAAGATAGGTTTACGTTGTTTAGACTCAACATTTTCATAACTCCTCGACTTAGAATTAAAATCAACAGTTTCAAAGCGAAAATCACTATAGGTACTGTGTTTGGCTTCGGCTAAAACTATGTTTTTTTTCATTTTAAAATTGTGAAATTGCAAAAAATAAACATCTAATTTTAAAAATGAGCTGTTCAAAGTATGATTTTCACATAAATTTCCGTGATTATTAAATCTTGGGCTTCGTACGTTGGCTTTCAATGTCTCGAAATCCTACCTCACCAAAGTATCGTATGGCTCGCTATCCGTTGCGGCCATAATTTAGAGTAATATTTTTTTAACGCCACCAACAAAGTGCTCTATAGAAAAATAGAAAGACCATCTACGATACACGAGCTTGCAGAAATTCTCTCGGCTATTGGTCAATTTCCATTTCATGTTGAAAATTACGCCATCATCAGTTTTCATCATATTTAATGGGCGAATATGGTGGTCACTACCGATTGGTGGTGAGATAACGACTATAGGTTATTGCTTGACCGCTTTGATCACAGGCTATGGAAGATAGCTAGTTTATCCGAGCGTAATTTCATGTATGTACGTACCATATTAAATTTTTTGAACAAACGGAACCTATTAAGCTAGGGTTTTATAATAATTCAATATAAAATATATAAAAAACAAATGGATTTATAATCTAATTAAATCTTCGTTTTGCTTCGAAGTAAAGCAACTAAATAAAACAACATAAAAACCCGAGAAAAAATAATCAGTCATCTATAAAAAAACTGGTATCGGCACTGCAAAATAATAACTCAAGGTAGGGACGCTCTAAAATGACAGATTATTGGCATTATTTAAAGGTTCGCATCCGTGAAAGTTGCGATGCATCATGTATTGGCAACATATGTGCACAAAAATTTGACATAGGTCTCAGTAGGTTAGAGTTTTTTAAGTTTGGAAGTGTTCAAGATAAAATAGCATCTCGGACACTACCACATTTAAAGGGTGCAGAACTACGAAGATATGTTCAAGTTAATTACCTAAACGGCAGTTACAACTCCAAATATTGTACGTATCACTTCCATTAAAATTGAAGATGTAAACTACATAATTTTTGCTCGAGTGTTAGGTAATTAAAAGTGGGCTTCATACATTTTATTTTATTGTAGGATCATTAGAGGAAGAAATAAATAATAATACGTAAAGTAAGTAAAAATTAAGAGTTGATTATGTTGCTACTTGTATAAAATTTGAGAATATAATCAGGTTTTCCTCAATAATTTAAAATTAATTAGGTATAGACACATAATGTTATATTCGCAAATTGAAATTAAGCATGTGAAACAAAATAATGACATTTTACATTAAACAAAAAAAGGAGGGAGATTACTTTTCTGAGTAGTAAGTCTAATTTCTGAGTAGATACCAGAAATTTGAAATTTATCCTCATCTAGTCATTCACACGCTCGATACGAGTATTTTGCATCGTGTACCTTCTTCCTCAATGTTCCCAAAATCTTGAGCGTTGACCAAAATCTTGAAAAATTGATGCTATAAAAGTCTACCTCATTAGTTAGTCAGCATTATAAATGCAACGTTGATGAGACCTAAATTTGATCTTGTCAATGTTGAAAATAGTTTAGGGCGTATTAAAGAGGAGAGAACGCTTAGTACCGAAGAGTGGAAGGGGATGGAAGAGAATGAGAACTTCAGACGGAATAAGGAGAGACTGACTGTAAAAGGAACTTAAAAAGGGACTTGATTTCAAACATGTACAGTTAAAATAAATTTAAATAAGGACCCCGAAAATTATAAATTAATGTGGAGACTGTTCAGGAACTTGCCAATCAGTTGGCAGAACACCCAATGTCATGTCCTCGTCGTCCCTTGCTGAGCAGATGCATGCACAAGCAGTCACGCTCTCAAATGCGAAAGCACAAAAACAAGGTGGTCTCTTTTTCTGGGGGGATTCTGCTTGGTCCACGTCGCACTCTCGGCGTCCGAAATTAAAATGCCATAACATCAGTAGTGGATGCTTCGTTCGCGAATGATACGATCGAATAGGTTTCTCCAGTCTTTCTCATGACGTGGGTCTTATTTGTTTGCTTATTTTTACGGACTCGCTCAAAATAATCTCTGCTACTAGCTGGACTAAAATGGCGTCCCTCGTCGTTCCTCGAATATACGCTCGCTTCATTAGGGAGCACTCCTCTCCTGCTATATCCGATTGTCAACATTTCTTTCGTCAGCACTCTTTCCGATTACTGCTATCCTATTCACTTATCTCATGTTTTCTCCATCTCAAACCACTTTTTGGAGCGTGATGACATCACATATAGACACACAGCAATAGAATACTTTTTTATTCATATTTTATGTTCTGGCATATATTGCCTTATGTATTTCTAAGCATCTGACTATGTGGGATATTAAAACCAAAAATGCATTATTCAATTTTTTGTAGCAAATGTACGAAGCATTATCTTCGCGTTTACGTCCACTGAGCTTCCCGTCTTTGTGCACGGCAATGAACTCAAATCACTCCTTTGTTTGGGCAAATAATTTGGGCAATAGTGGTCACGAAATGGAGAGAGACTATTTATGGCTGAACAAAGAGTCACTTTTTACGAAAAATTATGTGGAATATCAGTTTCTTTGGGAGAAAATACTCTTAAAATGAAGGCACAGGAAGACGAAACGTGAATTTTGAAGTAATCAGAGAATTATTTTGATGGAAAAGACGAGCAGATGAGATTAAAATTGTCAAATGGACGGCTTTGGCTGCTTCTTGTGGCAGAGGAAAGCATTAGATAGTGAAATATCGTCGACTTCTGAAAATAATTACATTTTTTTTACATACCTTTGTTATTTTAGGCATAAATAAAATCAGGGTACATTTGATCGGCTTCGATATCTATCTAAGAAGGTGATTTCTCAATGATTTTGACACTTGTAACAAAACACCTATCACGAGGCCCGGAAATAGATAATATTTGGTAGAATGATAAATCGATATAGAAAATTACCATTAAAAACGAAACCAAGGAACCGGAGAAAAATAATTGTTGAGGGAAAAAAATTAGGGAACGGAAAAAATAAATAAGAGAGGGAATTATTGTAAAAGGAGGAGAAAAGAGTGGTACATGCAAAAATATATACTGGAATAAAACCGGAGAAAAGTAAGGTGAAGAAGGAAGAAAGTAATAAAACACTCAGTGTCGGGAGTGAACTAGAAAAGGAGAGAGGCCAAGAGAGTGATCTAGGAGTATTTCCGGAGGGACCAGGAAAAAAAATACCTACGTGAAATAGGAGAGCTTAAACGGGACAATTCAAATCTCACGATAAGTGAAATCATAATTAATTCTAAAGATATGAACTAAAGATCATCGTAAATTAAAAGATAAAACCAGTATCATTTAACTTTAAATAGTAAAATTGGAAGTATTTATAATTGTGAATTGAATCCAATAGTATTACTTCAGGAAAATTTTGGTTGTGTTGAAGGGTTTAAAATTTGCCCTATAATAAATGTGTTTATCATTGTAAAGTATTGTATAATATGTTTTAGTGCTGTATAAATGTGTTTTCTGATAACCACGGTTCCTTTTAAATAAAAGTGAAAAAAAAGTGTTACATACTCTTTGCCATTTCTCGAGGTATGTCCCTTGAAGTTGACGGAAAAATATTATCACATCACTTTGGGCCAAATTCTGCCTTCGGAAAACTATCTTTCATACCAGTGATTTGGCTGAGGAGAAGTTTAAGAGTTGGATTTACTTGGCCGAAGGGTTTACTTGATTAGCTTTTTAGCCCTTTACATATCTCACTAGAAGATAAGGTGCGTAGCACATTAGGAAGTAACACTCCCGCCCTAAGAAAAGAGCCCTTTTTGCACACTGCAATATGTAATAACATTGTTCCGACTATGGTGGAATGAAGCCTGTACCTATGGCAACGTTTCATTTATCCTTTCATATCCTATTTAAGTTTCCTACAAAAGACCAATTAATTTTATGCTATAAATCTCTAAGAATATTCAACGACTTTGATCAAGGCTCAAATGTAGATCTCAGAATTTAGCTTTCAGCTGCATACCAAAGCTCTGATTCTCGTTGCTGTTAATGTTGGTTGTAAATACGCGTGCATCACGCGCCCTAGTGTTACGCAATTTTTACCGTGGAAATTACGAAAAGTATTTCCCGCCCAATGCGATAGTGTAGAATGCGGGAGATATATATGACATCTATGAGAATGACTTTAGTGGAGAGCATGCCTGTATCATTCCGTACATCATACAGTATATTGTACACATGATACAGTGTTGTGGCAGGAATCTGGGCACCTGGCAGTACGGAAGCGAGCCTTCTCACATATCCCCTTTTACAACGCGCACCTAATAATAATTTTTTTTATGATGATATTTGGAAATATACACTAGTATAGATGGCATGGTAATAAAGGATAGCTTCTTCTATAAAACTACTGAGTAATTGAAAATGGAATTCGTAAATTCCTCTGAGTTTCTACCTGAAAGGAATGCTGCTTGCGGTTTAAAAGTCTTTAAATTACGCCTCGTGTGGTGTGTGATAGGCTCCGCAGCCAAGGGACGCAGAGTATTGGGATGAAATGGAGTGCCCTGCCACGCCCGCTGCCTCCCACACGCGAGCCAATCACCTCCCAGGCACTCTCCCGCTCTTCAAAAATGCATGCACGCTGTGAAATAAATTCCTTGTTTTATTGCCACGTAGCGGAACACGCTCACCTGCAACCCTCTCCTCCGAACAGTTCTTTAAAAGGATACGTATTGATGGGGTGTCATTCTCCCATTTCATTAGGTACACTAACGAGGCAATGTAATCAGTTTTTTTCATCAAACGCCCGTTCCCTATTCTGCCGCTAATGTTTAAGAATGCATTTCTTTATAATTAGTACGTCATTCACATGATGAACGAACATTTTATATTTATCTATTGCGTTCCTAAAATTCCATACAGGGAGCCAAAACCGTTAATAAGTGTTCAGATCTAGCTTCTTCCCTGACATTCTTAAGACAAAATATGCCTCGGTGAAATTTCGAATGATTGCGTATTTTAATTAGACTACTGCATATCTTAGTCTTTTTTCTCAGCTAAAAATGTATTCCTTCGGGTTATTGCAGATATTGATGGCCATGTAAAATTAAGCGTACGTGATATCACTTTGAGTTTTTCACCAAATGTTAACAATAAGTAAATAACGCACCATTTTTTAATTTTAATTTGAATATTGAGCCTCTTCTTTTCCTAAGCCATATATTTTCAATCAATCTTAAAAGTACTATCTTTTACTTTTTGTATTTAACATAAACAAAAAACTAAATAACATCTTAGGATGTTAGGAAGCGCTGGGATTAATGCTTCACTTTTACAATGTCTTACACTGCCTGCTTAGGCCTTGCCTGCGCAAATAAAGGCAAGCATATTTAAATGGGAAATCGCTTAAGTAGAGATTTTCTTCGAACAATACTTCAATAGTTATTGCCTTAATCGAATATAAGATTTTCATTCTTTGAATAAGAATAATGAAGAAATAAAAATTTTGATGCATGCATTATCTACGCATTGTAAACGTATTTGCATTGAAAATATGCCCAAACAAGAACCCTTACCGTTTCCTTTCAATCGATCAGAAATCTTAAGGTATAAGTAACATGCGGAATATTCCTTTCCGTTGTGGATTTCGATTTTATTTGATCCAAATAAATTGATATATCCAAAACATTTATATGTTAATTAATTATATTTTAAATTTTCGATTTCAGACTTAACATTCCTTAACAAAGGGTAAATCAGAACTATGAGCCTCCAATCATGATTAAAACTGATAGATTCTAAAAACTGTGCCAACTGTTATTTCAGTTTTTTTTATTATCACCTTCCTCTCTTTGTTGACTATTCACTAACTGTTCAAATCCTCGCATCGAAATATTTGGAAATTATAAAGAAGAAATACGAATTAAAAAGCGTTGCTAAAAGATTTCCTACATCGCTGATCTCCATTTACTGAGAACACAATAAACTAACGGCCCTAAATTAATCGAATAGATGAGAAGTGACAAGAATTAAGCCGTCACTCCAGTCTTTTCTCTTCGATAAGTCACACTTTCGCCACCACTCTGCAGACTGGCCGGGTTTTTGGGCCACTTCCCTCTGCTAACTCCACTTATTGACAAAACGGGAAGAACATGTAAGTCGAAAGATTGACGTTGAAAGGGAGAGAGATGGTAAAAGGGAGCGAGGAGGTCCTGAGAGGAACTGTGGGAAGGGCAGGGTACCCTCAATGCGACCTGGCCCAAGCGGGAAGGGTCGGAGGGGTCAGGGGTATGCGGGCTGTCGATCGCTCGCTTTCGGCCCCAGATTCCCAACTCAATGCCGCAGTGACACTCGTTGCCTATTGGTTCGATGCAATTGGTCAGTTACTGGCACTTTTTTTTTAATTGAATTGAATTGAAAACAGTCTTTATTGCGGATGAGGCGAGAGTCAAAAGGTAATGGTCCTCGTCGAGGCTCATGGGTGAGGCGGATGGAAGGTGGATCCCTGATCGCAGGGTTATTTGCAAGGGGAAACTCACGAGTAGAAAAAGTGGCGAATAAGAAAGGGCATTCTCAATGAATACATTTTTAACGGACGAGACATTGGGCGAGAGAGGCAAACTTGTTTAATTGAGTCGAAGTGAAGCAATTCTAGGCATAGGTTTTCTTCTGCGGATTGCATGCGGAAAAGAATGCTCTGTCGTTCGGGATATGTTTATATTTACGTATTTAACATCCTGTTTATACCTATCCGAATTTTTATTTTCAGATTACTCACTGTTTGTAGTAAATTTCAAATTTTTCATCTCTCCTGCTGTTGGTTATATTATTCATCAAATTCAATTTTTCATTCCAATTATGTTTCTTGGCAACTGGAGGAGAAATAATGCTTAGCCAATCTATAAAGAGTAATTTCACTTCTTCAGAGGTTTTCTTGATTCGGATTCTTTGCTGGATTACTACAGGTTTTTAGAAATCATATTTCATAACAAATTGCTATCAATTTCCTTGTTTCCCAAAGCTCCAAGATATTTGAAAGAAAATAATCGTGAAAAACGCGAAATAATGCAGGAATGTTGAAGGAAGCCAAAATATTGGTTAGTATTTTAAAGTAATTCAAGGGGATCGATGCCACCATAGATTCTATGTAATACTTTTTTCTTGTTTTGTTCTTTCTGTTTTCTTGTTCTCTTAGCAAATAAATTGATAAAAGAGAAGAAAATGGAATGGCTGAAAGATTTCACTTGGTTCGTTTGTCGACAAAAGTTTAGACGTGATATACGGTAAAACTCCTCTATCCTATCATATTTCAGAGCGGAACATCTGCTTTAAACTGCGAGAAATTTGGAATATCTCCATAATTGATCTTTTTCCTTACCAAGAGACAGCAACATTGACTTTATAGGAAAGGCTTGTGTAGTTTTTCGTTCCACAGCTGTTTGCTGGAAGGAATAATTGTTGGGTCTGGTATGGTCACTCTTGCCGGAAAGGTTGAATTATATCTTTTAGGTAAACTACGCAGCGTCTCTCCAGCGAGGCGACCATTCGCGCATGTAAGTTGTGCACACAACGTTTTCGAGAAAATTGATGGGAAACAACCCTTATTATGTTTCATAAATTTTAATGTGGACGGAATAAACAAAGTAATGAGGCCTGACGGGTGGGTCGTTCCCGGCATAGGGGATGGAAAAGCCTCCACGGCCAGTCATACCAACCCGTTCGCATCTGAACTAACTGCCGAAATACTAGAGATGGAAGATGGTTAGAGCTGTTAAAACAGGGTGCTCAAAGTTCGGAAGGTACTTAGAATTATTCAAAGTGAACAAGACGAATCTTAGAAGAAGCTAAGGGCCTTGTTCGAGATAACTTAGGGAAAAAAGGGACTTCTATAGCAGGTACTAGAGTATTATACAGTCGAAAGGAAGGCAGTCAATATTTGGTAACTGTATCAATCAGCCGCTGGAAATAACGAGGAAGAATGGTGAATTTTGAGCAACATCATGTTAGAATATTATCAGTGGACAAAATATCAGACAACGATTTCGTTTAAATCATGCATGGTACCACCGTTAAATTTCCGTTGAATCATGCATGGTTACACGTAGGTACATGTATAACGGTAGTAATAGTATGGAATAAAGTGAAAATCCATAATCAGAAAGTGGAAATTATTTATATATTCCTAGAATTCGACATTTTATATTCATGACCAATCGCAATGCAATGGTGAGTGGATGAAAGGCATGATATAAGAAGGAATCAGATATGTGTTGGCAGAGTTGGGCAGTATCAGAAATACATGTATTTTAAATACGTATTTTCGATACATTTGTATTTTGTATCGAAAATGCATTAGAGGTGATTTAATTTTTATTTGAATCGAAAATACATTTTAAGAGTATTTTGTATTTTCCAAATACTTAAAATACTTTTCACGTCACATTCACATATTGTCGGAGATCGGTTTTGTTTCATTGGTTTCATCTTTCTCATCCTCAATCAGTAGCCAATCAGAGGCGCTTCCCCTTCCACCTCCGTTTCCCCCTCCTCCCCAATCCTTGTGGCCGGCCAGCGTTGCCCGACCTAGGGAATAAATTCACCTGGGGCGTCAAGCCCGGCTGAGGTCTAGGCGACTGCCAGGCGCGGTGGGGGAATTTTCCGCGGCAAAGAAACGTTGCCGGCGCACAGTGGGCTGAAATCGAAAAAAGCTGGACAAAATTCCAAAATGGCTTTCTTGGAGATAGAATCATGGAACCTGGTACAAATACAATTGATTGGCAACTAAGGAATGGCACGTCATAGGTCATTTTCTGTCGCCGTTGCCGAGATACAGGGGCTCAAACATAACCAAAATTCCAAAATTACACCCGACTTCAGTTTTCTACGAAAATTTTACTATTTAAGTTGAGGGTGACGCTGAGGAAGGAATTTGGTCGGATAAAAAACTATTAGGTCTGTTAAACCCACTCTTTTAATTCACTTTGCTTAACTTTGGGTGTTTTTTTGAAAATTTATTTGGTATTACGTTACAAAATGGCGGACGCTATTTTCACGCAATATTTCATATTAAGCAGTAAATATTTAGCGTGTTACGAAAGTTCCTGTCAAGAAATTCATATTAAATCAATTATTGAAGCTTTCATAAGGTAGATCTGAAATAAATTTGAAAATTCGTTTGCGATGCCGAAAATGACATTTGATTTTTCGTACGCGCGTCCGGAGCCTGAGACGTGCGCCGGGAGCTGGAAATTCCGGGACCCGAGTGAGTTTATTCAAGCCATAAAGAACATAGCCCTTCTTATTCATCTATTTTAATATTTGTGCATTGCTATCGACCTCCACAGGCTCTACACGTATAAAATCGTGCGGATATTGAATAATTAAGGTATTAAAGTGTACGCGAAATCACTTCCAAGGTTCTCCTCTCAAAAGTAAACTTCTCATTCACGCCCTCAAAGCCTTAAAACTCCTGTATTTTTCCAACGAAACATTATATTACCTTCCAGAGGGACACTATTAAGGAACTCTTTTCTTTTCTTTGCCACTTCACATCAGCAGTCCAAGTCTTTGACCCTACCAAGAGGTTCATGTAAAAAGGTACATTTTGGGAACTGCGGAGCATTTGGTTGTTCAACAAGAAGTTCTACTCAAATCTTTCATCTTCCCGGTGTTACAATATACATATTCCTAATTTATACGTCACATTAGACTTTGATTGATTTAGCAAAACTTTAGTTTCTACTTTACTTGAATTATGCACACAGGAAGGAAACAAATTATCAAAAATAGGTTAATATTGAGGCACAACAAAATAAATCCTGTTTGTCAAAACCCTTAACTTACATTATTTTTACTCTATTCCCCGCTGTTTTGTTTGATTGAGAGAATTGTAGTGAAAGCAAAGCTTAATAGAAGTTAATATTCTTTGCATTCATTTATTTTGAGGGGTGTTATATAATTATCTCCGCATCGCTCTACTGTGATCCGCGGCACGAGGGTTAGTTTTATTTCACCTGAACCACTAATTACAATTTGAATTTTATTTCGAGACAGTATTGTAGCCATTTAACAAAAAGCAATTACATACACAATTCATTATATTTTGAACATTTGTTTTACATTGTTCTAATTTTGTATCAAAATCCCTCCAACGAATCGTCCACACTACTTGATTCCGTTGATTCCTCACTTATTTCATCCAAAACCAATAATCCCTTCAATTCTTCTGGGATGTTCTTACTTTTCCTCTGTTTTGGGAGATTGCTAAATGATATAAATGGATCTAACGTTAACAAAAGCCTTTTGAGTAGATCCTCATTCGTGGCCACTCTGGAGTACTTCCTAGTAAATTTCCCTCGAAATTTCCGAAAGTCCTTATTTCTAGCCTCCATTGTCTCTTCCGATATCTGCCCAAACGGAAGAGCTACTTCTTTGTAAATTTACCCTCCATTGAATTTACCCTCCATCTACACTTTATGTACTGTAGGTGGCATGTAATAGCATGCGTGGTACTCCACGTACCCTTCAGTAGTTTTGAAGCAGTACTGACTAAATGCCTCCGCGTTCAGTGGTTTTCCACTTGAAATTGCTTTAAAAATTATTGAAAATCTCTGTATGAGATCCAGGTTAATCCTTTGAATAAAATGATAATCAAATGCGTTAGCCACGATGAAACATACACTTCCCTGATACTTAATATGATATTGATTTAAAGTTGTTGTATAAAAAAGTATTTACATTAAATTTACTTCTTATATGCTATTTTTGAACTTATTACCGGTTACTTCAGCCACCAGTTTTGGTGAATAAAAGAAGCGTCTAGCCGTATTGCCATAATTACTATTTCCAGGTCCAAGTCTTGGCATATCCACCATTACTTACATCTCTTCTTTCAAAGCTTCTTGAATTGATATCCAGTAAAGTAAAAGGGTAGGTCTAACAGACCTAGTAGTTTTTTATCCGACCCAATTCCTTCCACAGCGTCACCCTCAACTTAAATAGTAAGATTTTCGTAGAAAACTGAAGTCGGGTGTAATTTTGGAATTTTGGTTATGTTTGAGCCTTTGTATCTCGACAACGCCGACAGCAAATGACCTATGACGTGCCATTCCTTAGTTGCCAATCAATTGTGAGTATTTGTACCAAGTTTCATGATTCTATCTCCAAAAAGCCATTTTGAAATGTTGTCCAGCTTTTTTCGATTTCAGCTCACTGCGGCGCTGTGAAATAACTGTGGCAACACTGACCGCATAATGCAATAATTACAGGGTGGCGATCGTCAGGGAAAACCGGGAAAACCTGGAATTGTCAAGGACTTTTGAATTTCTGGAAAAGTCAGGGAATTCTCGTAACAGTCGGGGAGAAACTGGGATAAATTATTCTCGTTATTTTTCTACCATTACATTTATCGGCTAGTCTTTCCCACACTTTATTTCACAAACACATTTCACCAACTAAAACTAGTGTCCGTCGCTGACGTGCATGGAATAAGCACCATCAATTCGCGGAACATTCAGTTGTGAATCTTATTAGTTGAGAATTTTAATTATTTTGCTGTGAATCAGACGTACAATGTATCCCTTTTACATATCCTTATTGCGATATTTGCCTAGTAGTGTTAAAATTCATGATCACAATGTATTACGCTCAACGCAAGGAATCTGAGGCTATGTTTTTCGGAAAATTTTACCTCGCTTTTTTTTAACTTCCGAGACTCAGATCGAGAGGTAGCTGAAGCACACTAGCTCGTAGTAAATACATGCTTGAGGTTCTAACATTAAGAAACGATAATTATTATGAAAATAGTAATACGAATACGATCTCACGTGTAAACAAAATCTTACGTAAGATCATCTTCGATTCCCATACCCCCCTGCGTGAGAGAGTAAGAAGAGTCCTCCTCCCCTCCTCTCACGCTCGATGTAATTATTGAATGGCTTCCTTTTTCCTTGTCTACACTACAGACTTAACTTAAGAGACTTCACTTAAGATTTACATTAAGTGTGGTCCAATAGCTACACTTGAACTTTAGGTCAACTGAAGCGTCCTGATTGTTAATTTCGGGAATTAGAGAAACAGTGAATCTTAACAGTTGAGGATCAAGGAAAGCAAATAGTTGAGGCCACTAAACTGATGTCACAGTTCAAAAAAGATTAATTAATTTTCCTATCACAATAGATTTTCAGATGTCTGAACTTAAAAACTTGTCATATAAACAGGAAAAATGAGAATGAGTACAAATTTTAAGAAAAGAAAAACTAATAACAATGTCCTTTGCGGGAATTAGATTGTCCTCTTTGGATACATCTACATCACAGACATATCTTAATTTTCAAGTGTTCCTTTTTAAAAAATATTGCGTACAAATTTCTGGCAGTTAAATGCGTAAGAAGGAGAGGAGCGTTGGGGTTATTTGTTTGGAAGACCGTCAGAAAGGGTTCCACCATACCGGTAACATACGAAAAGAACGCGTTTTTGACCTAATATTTTATTCTCGACAGCTTCAGGGAAATAGTTGATATTTGGCGATAAAAAATAGCTATTAGAGGTCAAATATAATTCCTGTTTAGTCTACTAATTTAAGGAACGGCTAAAATGCTATTCGAAGTCAATTATATAATTCCTTTGTCTTCTACTTTTAGGTACGGCTAAAAATATTATCTTAAAAAATCATCAATGGGAAACATACCAAAGAACCTCAGTTACCTCAGGCTTCACCTACTGCAATTTGAACAAATCCATATGACTAAAAGCCATAATTTTATACAAAAATAAACAAAAATTCCAACAAACTGAAATCATTCATTATGGCTATTTTTACCCATTTTAATTTAATTACATCATTATCACCAGAAAATATAACTTTTAACAATACACCGGGTACCTTATAAAACTTCCTACATTTACCAATACACCGCAATCTATGAAAATTACATTATCCCCCACATGTACAAAATATAGCTGCTTCCTCTTACGCACAAAGTTACCAGTTACAAAGTTTTTCCAACAAGAAACCTCCCAAATTACAATAAAAAAACCTATACATTTCATAATACAATACGTATAACACTTGAAGAACAGCAACCGTGTAGAAATAGTTGACTTAAGTATGGTTCATGGATACTACCGTGTATGTAAGACTCCTTGGTATGGCTCTAAAGTAACTTAAGTGGAGGTGTCCTTAAATGAAGCTGCTGACACCTACACTACCACCTTAAAGGAGCTTGTCACTTAAGTTCTCACTTAAGGTACAAGTGTAGACCCGGCATTTGCTCCCTCTCGAAGAAATTTAGCCAGGTCAAAAACCACCTCAAATGTTTTATTCCTGAATATGATGCTGCCGTTGCTAATTGCATCCTCTTTTCGCTCACAGTGGCGTGCTTGGTGTGGACTCGAACCCTTCCACAAGCCCTTGTGGTGGCTTGCAGGGTATACCGTTGATGTATTTTGTTATTTCAAATGTATTTTGAAAATACTATTTTGTATTTTCAGAGGTTTTGGCAGAGTATTTTGTATTTTTTATCAAAAATACATTGAAGTAAGTATTTTGTATCTAAAATACATTTTCCATGTATTTTTCCCAACTCTGTGTGTAGGTACACTATGGTGAAATATGGCTTAGTAAACGTATTAGCGAGGCAACCAATGGTTTTCAAGAGATATACATACAGTTAGAGGATATTTTAATGTACACCTCAGAATAATGAAATATTTACAAGGAGCTAAAGAGACAAAATTGATACCAAATATGAGAGCAGCCATTTGACGCAAGAAATGTATTGATGGAGTCAAAAGAATATTGGTAATCGTGGAAGGTATTGGTAATAAAACCTAATACATTAATCAGGATTTGCCTCAGAAATACACTTTTCTAATGCATTAAATATATAATTAATTCGAAAAGCTACTAAAAAGGAATGGCTGTCGAGACAGATGGGCTTAGTGGTAATTTTGGTGGTTATGTTGATATTTTTAGTAAGAATGATGTTTTTTAATATTTATGCTATAACTTCACAAAGAGTGTAAAAACCATTTGTTATCTGAGAGTAAATGATCCAGATTTCCCTACGATGGGCAATAATTTTCAAGTAGTGACGGTCCATGTGCTCAACTAATCAATAGAATGTCTGCCATGACGCATTGTTGATAGATGTTGTAGCCTACCTTACTTAAGGCATAATTGCGAATGCGTATCAAGTTCGATCTGTATTCAACGAACAATTAATGGCATGTCGTATAAATTTAAAGTCTCTGTAGCACTCTAAAACAGATCGTAATTTTCAGATACGGTCCGAACCCGTTGTATAAATAATGGCCCATTCATTTTGTTCCCACTCTCGGGGAAGTTTTATTTTATTTTTTAACTTGAGGTTGCCTTTAAATTGACCCTATGACTTTATTTTGCAATCTAGATAAGGATATCTAAAATTTGCTGCGTATCATTAAAAACAGCAACAGGGGTGCTGCGTACCATTTTAAATGGCAATAGTTACGTTATTGAACCTAACACATGCTGAACGTAACTCATCCCATTCCCTCAGCGTGAGAGAAAATGCATGCAACACAATGTGGGCGGAAACTTTTGCTTGCTGACTCTATAGTCATAAATAATGTAGTCGCTAATATTTACTTCAGAAGAAGGCCTCTCAGCCGCAAAGACATTGTTGTTGCACTATGCATTAAAATTGCTCAGGTGAATGAAAAAATGGCCTTCCATTACATTTCTATGAACGAATTATTACCAATCTTTAGTTAATTTTCATTAATTGTATGTCATCTAAATTATGTTTTCGTAAATGATACCCTGCATATGGTTAGTTACCAATCATCAGCAATTAAATCAGGCACCTATACTATTGAAAATACATTAAGATGCTATGATTATTCCTGTTGATAACGCGTTATTGAATTCGCTGATAATTATTGTTGCGAACCATTATTTCACAAGTAATGAAGATTACATACCTGTGTATAAAAGACCAGGAGTATGCATACGCATTGAATTGCATATGGCGAACGGTTCACCATCCCAGGGGCCCAAACATTTCCTGCCATCAACAACTTTACTATTTTGAAATATTTTCGAGGGTTTCATTCAGTTTCCAAGAAAATGTTTAGCTTTCAAATAATTACTGTATAATCATGATGTTATGAAAATGGATATCAAGTTAAATGCACACAAGCTCAACCGTAGGTTTTATAGAGAGTAAAGCACAAATCGAAATTTACCTACAACATAAATACAGCATCAAGAATTACAACAACAATTCCAGCAAAAATTCTCTTTCCTTCAGTTTAATAGCCTTTTATTTAGTTGTTCCAAAGTATGTGCACATGTCTTCCCCATAAGTTTACAAATTTATGTAATCGGAACAGAATATGTGCACTTACCTATGCATGTGCCTATTTATTATGTCGCTCAGTAAGATTATCACTTATTAATGGAAATAAAATTTCGCTTTGTACATTCCACACACAAACCTTATTGACTGGCCACACACACTTTATATCAACCATGGTTTCGACAAATAATTGTCATTATCAAGGTTTGCCTTGTCTTGCCTTGATAATGACAATTATTTGTCGAAACCATGGTCGATATAAAGTGTGTGTCCAGTCAGTAACGTTTGTGTGTGGAATGTACAAAGCGACGTTTTATTTCCAATATTGTTGTTCCACAAAGTGAAGCCTCAAACGTTAAACCGAGATCACAGAAGGTCACCTGTGAACTCATAAATGGAAATACTAAAAAACATTTCACCAGCAGATCACGGTATATATTGTGTAAAAATAAATTTTTGAAAGCTCATGTGAGAGAAAAAGAGTTTGTTTACTATTTGGAAGTGGAATCTTCAATTACTTTTAAAGCATCCTCTTGAGGTACTTCAAAACTTTTAACAACACTTTTATTTTTGATTAAAGCGTTTATCTACTTTTTGACTCAATCTATGCGTGTATATTCATGTATATTTCTGTTACTTTGTCATCAACAAGTTCATTTTTACGTCAATTCGTTGTTTTTGGTTTCATTAAATGCTGACTAAATGGATTATATATACAATTTTATGGCCTTTCAATAAAATTCCGGGAGATTTCATGCCATAATAAGCACCATCAAAGGTTTCCAGACTAAATTAAATATTTAAATTTCTTTTTTAACAAGAAAACGAGTGATATTAGCAAACACTCAAAATATACTCTTCAATATTCGAAAGAAATAATATTCATTTCAGTTAATTTATATCAAATTTCGAGCAAATTACGGATAAAACCAATGACCCAATCTTGTTAAACTATACCACCGTGAGTTACTTTTCCTAAAAGACGTAAACCAATTATGGATGAGATTCTGCTCAGAGTTACAATTTCTGACAGAAAATCAGCTATTTCAACGTCCGCAGGTATTTTAAACGACTTTCATCTTGTGATGGAAGTCGTTTGTTAGGTGATTTGGTAACGGAAAACATGACAATAATAACGCAAGTAATGATCGTACTGTACAAACTTTGTAGAATAAATTGCCTACTATTGAATGAAGAGCATTTTCCTCGAGTGAATTCGTCATGTAATATTTTTCACTTAGGTTTTACTCGTTTGCAATGCGTGAGAAAGTGTCAGTTTCTTGCTCTTGCTTTTACGCTTCCTCTCGCTTCTTGCTCTTTCATTGGACTAAATTAGTTCAAAGAGACGCAATTTCGTTTTCCTTTTTCGTACCACACATGGAAATCGTTTAACACATCTGCTCCCAGCGTTCATTCACCCCTCATCGCCGTAATGGCCAAATGCTCCACCCCATTCTCTCACCCACTATCTCGTCGACATCCCTAGCTCCTACTCCCCAATGTTCATTGAATTAAAGAAGTTTCCCACGAATCTGCGATCTCATCTGAGCATGCGATACCAAGCATCCAGCTCGGATCTCGGATAGAAAACCCAAGGTGGGAGTTCTCGGATAGTTCTTTGCACCCTATTCCCAGTGATGCGAATGTGTTTCTATGTGCCCTCGTGTCTGCAAAGTGGTGGCGAACGTGAGAGTGTTCTCGTGGTGGAAAATATATATTTAGGTACTATGCCTGAAGAGAGAAAACTGGATAATGACCGGAGGGTGGTGGCGGTGTTAACCCTTGGTTCCGTGAGGGAGTAAGTGTTGGAATCGGTGCATTCTGGGGGGAGCGTTACGGTGATTCCGCCCCAGTACCAGACTCTTCTCATTCACCTGCCCCCTTTCCCCTCAAAGTTCCATGTTTTCCTCCATTCCCACGATTCCCTCTCCAACAGCAACGGAAACGCAGCGGCAACATAAACCGATGTGTTCATTCCAATTGGCGAGACTGAATTTTAAAGAAACACTCAAAAGGTTTCCTCCCCTCGCCGGGCCTGCTTTAAATGAAGCAGAAACTGAAATAAAAAGGGAATAAATATGTTCAGGACGAGACTGGGGGGGTTGCAGTGGGTGGGAAGGTGGGAATGGCAAAGCCGGTGGCGAGAGAATGCGTGGCGTGGGATGAGATGACAGAGGACAATGTTACATGAAGAGAGCTGCGCGATGTTGCTATGCATCGCTCGGCGCTATTCATGCAATTAGGACCGCGAGACAATGCGATAATTCACTTTACGGTGAACGTGGTATGAGATGAAAATGCGATATTGAGTGGGAAATCGCATTTTACGCAATACAAAAGCGACATGCAACTGGAAATTTATTTGAGATAGAAATTCGATCAAAATTAGGCACTAGACGATGGAAATTAGGTATAGTAGGTACGCTGTGAATACAATTTGCGTTTGAAAGTGTAATAGAGAATGTACATGCTGTTTACGATGAATTTGCGATTAAAATGTGACGGAAATGTACGTGTTGTAAATACAATAAGGTGCAAGTAATATTGCTATGAGAATGAAGTATGAAACAAACAATAACGTCAAGTTATTTGGCAATATTACTTTCCCTACTCGCAGTACACACAATACGAATTTCACGTGATGCTGAAATTCGGATGTCACCCTGCCCTATAGAAGAGATGAGCGTAGGGAGCGTAGATGAGAAAGACGCAAGGTGTGCCGAATGGATGGCGGATGACGGTACGGCGGAACAGGGGCGGTGCCCGGAGGAGAACTCAACCTCCTCTGCCAACGAATTGGGTGGATTGGAGAGAAGAAGGGGTGGGGAAAACGCAGCTGTTGGAGACCCGCGGGGGGTCGTCGTATGAGTGTATGGTTGGAGTGGTGCGGAGACAAACAGACAAACGACTTTATTAGGGCGGAATGGAAACTGTCGGGTCCTCTTCTCCCCCCACGCCGAGGGGAGGAAGGAGGAAGCGAATTGGGAGGAGGACGCGTGGGAAAAGGTGGAAAGGAAAGAGAGGAGAAGAAAGGAGGCGAAGGAATAATGTAAAATTCGGAGGGTGGTTCAATGGAGGTGGATGGGAGAGCGGAGGGGAAAGGTCACCCGCGAGTGTTATCGTGTTTTTAACCGTATTTTCAGAATATATGAGGAATAATAAAAAAATAAGAGCAAGGTTAGTTTACTAACAGCTAGTCTATGAATGTAATGTGTTCAATTCGTTCGAAATTATTGACAGACAATCCATGAAAATACATTCATCTGTGCCGATTTGGAAAAATCAAGTTGCACAAACTTATGCTTTAGACCACAATATTTTATGATTAAAAGTTTTATGAAAACAAAACGTGTTCAAAAATGTTTAACACGTTCATTTTATAAGTCAAAACTGCCCAGCCTTCTGTGCAGCTAGCAGGAAGGTAGGACCATAATGGCGAAGACGAAGGGCAGGCCTTTTGGACTCAGCGGGAATAAGATCTGCAGAACAAGGACATAAATATAAGCCGAGTTTTCATATGTGATTCCTCCATGTCCTCTCTAGAGAGTTATTTTTTTTCTCTACGACTGTGTTCAAACCGAAGAGACTTCCACGAGCTTCATTTTCGACGCTGTTTAATTTCCTCTCGCTCCTCGTCATTCGTTCGCGGGAGCATATGAGGATATTGAAACGGCCTATATTTCCCTTGGCAATCGCAAGGTGGAGCAGGGAGCCATTTGTCTTCTCTTCCTTTTCAACTTGAAGCAAAAAACCTACATCACGAGAATGCTTGAAACTATGAGAACCGCCAGGGCTTTGAAGTAAAAATTAAAATAAGTAAATTCTTCACGGGTTAAAAAGTAATATTCAAACTTTCTTTTCTTATCTCTTAAGTGGTACTGATGAGTTCAGGAAATAGGTTTAGTCGCCTTTAGGTTCGAAACTAAACTGGCCTGCTGGTGCTAGTACTTCATAGAACACGTTAAGTAAGAAAAATGGAAGAGGAAATTGCAAAGCTTCAGATCACGGACGGGACAAGCGGAAGGAGAAAAAGTTGCGAAACGTCAATCATTTAAAAGAAGGAACATAAGTGAGGAAAGCAATAGGGAAGTTGCTAGTAATAAAAATAAGACCTTCAAAAAAATGGAATTGTAGAATGGGTAAAAGTAGATTTGGAATGAAGTAACAATGAAATACCTAGAGATCAACTAGTCTTGAGGTGATTCCACCATGAAATAACTTACATTTCAGTTCATTCACATTCTGCCTTCTTACAGACAAATGTGTCCTCAGAATGAATTTACAAAAACATTTTCCCTTTTTACGCCTCTTTATTTTTCGCTAATGAATTTGAAATAGCATCGTGTTTAATGAAAGAATGCGTGAACAATGTAAAAAGAGTATTTTTCTGTCTAATATGAATGCCATTCTTGAGGACAACTATTGTAAGAAGCTTATTTGACCAGGAGTTAAATTGTTATAAAATTAAGACGCCAATTCATCTTAGTTTTCAAAGTATATATTTGCAAATAAAAAAGGTACTGGAGTCAAAATACGTTAGTTCTATAGAAGTAGTGCAGGCTACGCTAAGGTTGGAAACAGTGTTCATTAAAAATACTACCATCGAGTATTTTACATATTTTGTATTTTAATTTTGTTTTCTAATATCTAAACCTATTCATCACCAAAGCAGTAATTTTTAAACATTGCAAACAAAAACGTGAAAATTCGTACTAAATTTCACTCAAATACTGTCGCGGTAAAATCTATAGTTATGCCTTGAAGAAAATAAGGTTGAAGTAGAGTCCTCATGGAAAGGACATGGGGATAGGGAGAGGATGTAAAATGCTTAGAACGGTGTGAAAGCGTTGGAAGATGAAAGAAGAAAGGGATTAAAAAGGGTTTTGTCAGAAAAAGCTAGCAAAGTGAACAGGTGAGAGCAATGTGGCTAGAGGTAGGGCCAGCGTTTAAAGTCAAACGAAGGGTCAGCGAGTGATAGGGAGGAAAGAAGAGGCAACAGCCTCACATGAATAAAATTGGAAGAGGGAGACTGAAGTTACATATTCTGATTGAAGAGTTGTCATGGTTTCGGCAAGAAATTAGGATAAGAGGATAGCTATGGACAGAGGTGGAAGGAAGGTAAAAGTCGAGTACAATAATATAGTTATACTATATTTACTGTCCCTTACACGCATAAATGCAATTTAACAAACAAATCAGAATATTCAAAAGATCTTTTGGTGACTCTTAAGACATAAGTCTGTAGGTGGGATTACCGAAATAAATAGCAGTAATGGC
This sequence comes from Pyrrhosoma nymphula, assembly GCA_963573305.1. NCBI lineage: Eukaryota > Metazoa > Arthropoda > Insecta > Odonata > Coenagrionidae > Pyrrhosoma > Pyrrhosoma nymphula. The sequence continues at coordinate 142,167,254 of OY754327.1, read as the reverse complement.
GAATTTGAGTTATTTGACAACTGAAAATATAGTCTGTTCAAACAAAATTAAAAACAAGACTATATTGACCATAAATTTATAATTCATATGAAAAGATTACTTAAGTAAAATTGGGAAAAATAGCCAAAGTTTAACGTGCTACAAAAAGTTTAACTTCAACTTTACATTTTATGTTTGGTTGTGAGAAACTAAATACTTAGGGCCACATATCACGGCCCGGAAACACCGTTTATGCGATGTAATGTTAATCTCGGGCACAATAAACGAAATATTAGTTCTTAGAATATAGAACTTATATTGAATAATACGAAGTGAAAATATTCGAAAGGAAGAGGGCTTTTGATATACCCCCACATTGAGAGGGCGCGGTAAACTGAGAAAAAATTGACAAAGATGGCCAAGCCAGTAAGAATCTATACACGTCACGAAAAATCGGGAGTTATGGAGAATAAATGTGGAGAATCGGGCGCATGCGAAGCAAGTGGGAGCTCGGGTGAGTCAACCATGTAAAAAGAGGAGTGACAAAGCTCCTAGCAGAGATCAATGGACCACTGATAGGAATAGATCCGATGTCAAATGTAAGAAGGGATCTGCATAATAGATAAACAGTGTGAGTGAAGTTGACGCCAACGTCGATGGAGAAGAACGGAAGGTAATCGGCGAAATTGTCAAGCGCGCGGATGTCGTGAGAGGATTGGAAAAACTTCAGATGGCAGTTGCTAAACGCGAACTCCTACATCATTTGCTAAATGAATAAATTAAAGATAGGAGAAGAAATTTGTAAAAAAAAAGAGAGAATGACCTAGGAATAGATAGGGGCCAAGCAGAGAGATGTGGGCGGATTGGGATGAGGGAGGGAGATATTCCGTGAGGATTATTTTCCTTTCTCTACATTTAAGGGTGCCTTATCTTCTCAAGTCAATACACTCAGTAGTGCTCAAAGGAGCTGAGAATTCTTGCCTGCTTTTGGTATCACTAGGAAAAATATATATCTACAGCATATGCTAGATTTGATTGGGATAACTTCCATCGCAGGACCTCAATTGCAAAAGGCTTTGACCCAGCCGTAAATTACGCCGACTGCTCTTCTGGCAACTGTAGATAGTTGAAGTGATCATCCACTAATAAGGGTGTCTCTGACCCCATCTAGAACCTCTTAATAGTTTGGACTTGACGTTTATTCTGTAAGAAGGGAATTGGATTCCTTTATAGTAGCCACAATCTTCGGAGGTCTCCCTCATAATCCTCTTTGGGTACTTTTGAAAGTTTATGAGACCAAGAAATAGGTCAACTAGCTCTCATTGCAAGACTGGGTATGATGATCCATGTGGAATCCGAAATCATGAAGTGGAAGCGTGATTATATAGTCAATAAGTAATTGGAAGCGCAGAGACAGTGTGGCAGATGATATGGGAGAGTTAGCTGGGGAGAAAAGAATATATGTTTAGATATATGTAAACGACTTAAGTGGAGAAAGATTGAGACTAGGTAGCTTCCTTTTTCACATAAACCTTCGTCAAAATTACATCCGTAAAAAATAATGGCATAAGTATCTACTCTAGCAAAATATGGCACATACTTAAAATGTATATAAACGTATTCAGATGCGCAAAAAATTATTTAACTTTGTGAAAGATATACTCATGCGAGGAAAAAGCATGGGAAACAACTGACATCCTAAGCTAAAAAGACTCACTGCAGAAAAACGCCTTCACAGGAAGGGGGTGTTTAAAAACCTGCGTTACTTATTGAAGCAAAGCTATTGCATACATTTTCACACATTTAATGCAGAACCTTTCGATGAGAAAACAAATAGAATATAAACTAACTAAATCAAAATGTCAAATAAAAATGATATGCCGATAATAGTTGTAGGTATGACGATGCAATAGGAGGTAGGAAGTGAAGAAGAAGATAAGAGATACTGAAAGAGAAGAAAGATGGGCAGAGATGGAGGAGTGATGGAAGTATCAATGCTCGTGTAAATCGAAGTGGAGTGAGATATGTGAGGTACCAGGTGCGAAAGGCGTTGAGGAGAAATGAAAGCACGAACAAGAAGAAGCGTGAAAAGATGTAGTAGATAAAGTTAGAAAAACCATCTAGAGCGACTAAACGGGAAGATATGATTTTTTTGGGATCTTAGGAACTGAGGAAGTGAGGTGTAATATGGAGGTTGAGTACTCACTAATCAGCGCAGACTGAAGAGCATAGTTGACGATACATGAGATAAAATTAGCAAGAACAGGAAGAAGCAATGGAAGAGATAATTTTGGAGAAAATAAGAAGGTAGTAAGACCCTCAAAGAGAGGGAACCGGAGAGTATTATCCTAGAGGAACCTTAAATTTTGGCAAAAGGAGAACTTGATTCAAAATATATGAGCAAATGGCAACGCATGGTAGGGCTGCTAACTGGTCGAAACCGAATTAAGAAGCAACTTCACCTCACAAGAAGACACACCAAGTTGCTGGTGAAGAGTTGAGGATGAAACCACATCCTATCTGCTTAGCCTATGTCCAGAGATTACTAGGAATCGAAATTACTACATTGGAATACCACTCGCAGAACCCAGGGACGAGGTATTTGATCATCGGAGACATCCTGGCCTATGGTAACGCTATAGTACTCAAGGGGTGAACTCAATTAGGTGGAGGGCAAAATGGAGCACTATGTCTAAGTACCATAGGGCCCAGGCCCGGGAACTGCACCTAATCTAATCTGATCTAAATGGTAAGGTCAAGATTGAGCTCTCTATACGTGCGTGGGAATGATAATCAATGGACAATCTATTAGGATAGAAAGAGATGTAGGTAAGTACGTGATAAAGTTAAGGCTAAACGTATGGCATCCTGAGAGCAGATTTCGGTAGCAGATGTAGCAGGGTACGTTGGGGAGAAAAGGAGGTAGGAAGTGAGGATACAGATGATGGAGCAGAAGGAGGAAAGATCCTCGGAGCGTGGGAGGGGGAACTCAGAATGGGGGAGAGGTATGAGAGTGGAAAAGAGAAGGGCGAAAATGAGTGGAAGAAGGGGAGGAGAGAGGCAATGTTGTTTGAGAGATCGTAAATTTTTACTCTTAATGGTTATTGGAAACGGCGCAAATGGGAAATTCCTCCTTGACAGGAAGTGGGAAGGAGAATGAGAGTAGAGGAAGAGGGGAGAATAGGAAGGAGGAAGATGAGTAAAGACATGAAAAGAGGAGAGCGAGGAGAAGAGATGGAAGGGACAAGTTCTCGTTTATGTTATCGATTGTGCGACTCTTCCAAAAACAGCAAACAATCGCGAACGATTTGGCGCTGAAAAAATAATGGTCTCCTCAAGGGGTGAAAATATTTTCCAAGTGGCACGTGTAAATTACTCGCCCCGAGTTTTTACAAGGACTGGAAAGAAAAATAAAGATGGGCCCATTCGTTCTCATGGAATCCGAATTCATATTTTCGGTTGTTCTGTTAAATTCTTGCATTCATTTCCTACTCTCAGGAAATTACGCACTCCTGTGTCGTCTTAATTTCCCAACTCTCTCGTGAATATATTCCAAGAGATGTTTCACAATTATGATGATGATCTGTCGTCATAAGTAATTATCCATACCTGCTACATTCATAATTTTCAACTGCTTATTTACGTGTTTATTTTTACTTAATTACCGGTTGGTGTGTTAAAGGACTGGCAAAGAAATATGTTCGTGCATACAGACTGCTCAGTACATTTCAGGCAACATGGACATAAAAGAATTATTTAACATTGGGAAAATGTATTTCAGAAATTTACTGTATTAATTTCAGAACAGAAAAATACATAAACTTGTTATGCACTTTCGGGCTTTTAGTTGTTGCAAAAAATAATCTCTTTCAAATAATGAGTTTTCAGTGAATCTAGGCATATTTTTTGCTCGCCTGGTTGTAGCAATATTCGTAATTTCACTCACCCGAAAACCCGTTAAGAAAATGAAAATCTCACAGTGTAAGCGGGGTAATTGCAGCAAGAGGGGCTTTTGCCGTAATATCTGGAACAACCTAAATAAATTATGGGTTCCCATACGTTCAATGGTTTAATTTAAAATGTTCTTTGTGACAAAGAACGATAAATAGGATAGATAAAGTATTAGGATAGATTACAATGAAAAACCTGCTGCGTATTTAAGCTATTTTAGGGATAATCTTCCACGTAGCTGCAACGATCCTCCCGATTTATTGTTGCCACCTGAAAATCAGATCAAATTGCCATCGGCTTATCAGATTTATGCAGCCCACGGGACACCAATCACGGTGATTTGATTCAGTAGTGATAACTTCCATTCTGACTGAGTCATAATTGATGGGATTGTGTTAATGTTGAGCTAAATTCCATTTCATTTACGTTCAATACACTCCGAGGCATTATGTACTTCATCCGTTTATCCTGAACTCTGATAATGTGTAGATCAGCCATATTTTTTCCCCCGAAGGGTATCCATCCCTCGAAAATGTTTTCATCACCTGGCAACAGCTGCCCGCATTCGAGCCATTTTATCGGATTACCTGCCTGGTGCTCGTCCTTAAAAATCCCGACGAGTAAATCGGAGAGCAAAGTATCCACACACGTTCCATCCAAATATTTTTTATTGCCAGTTCATTACACTCTTCATCATCATCATTATTAGCATGTGCATGCTGCATTCTCGGGAATCCATTACATGCGTTTTTTAAGAGTGAGAACAGTATCACGGGCGTAGCAGCTGGCGTATTCAGGTCGAAGTGACAAAGAAGTTTATGTTCTGTCTGCATAGGGCGGTTGACGGTGCTGTTGGTCTACGATTGGTCCGAATTTATGCGAAAAATTCATTTCCAAATGTTATGAAGTTTATATTTTTATAGCCAACCTCCCGATTGGAATTGTTTGGGTGTTTGGCAATTTCAATGGCTTCACGTATTATTCAAAGACCCAAACAATTTCAATTGGGAGGATGGCTGTAAAAATATTAACTCCATAATATGTACTTGGAAATGAATTTTCCTCCAAAACTCGGACCAATCGCAGACCAACAGCACCTTCAACCACCCTATATAAACAGGACCAAAACTGATTCGTCACTTCGACCTGAAGACGCCAGCTGCAACGCCCGTGAAACTATTGTCACTCCTAAACAACGCACGCGATGGTGTCCTGGGAATGCAGCCTGCACATTCCACACGTCGCGGAATCCTTCGCACTAACATTATCATTAACAGTCATCAATTGGAAGATGAATTTGTTGCATCTCTACATTCCTCCTTTCTGTAATCTAACCTTTCCATTGCTTAATAACTCTCATAGATATTAATTCCCTTATATATTCTCAATAGCGTGCTTGTCTCTCCTCGCCTTACCTGCACCTTCTCAAAGCGACGGTACATGAAAAAGGAGCCCTTTTTCTTCCTTTCGATGATTTCACTTCGTATTTCTCGTACTGTCTACTCTCATCTAAACCCAAATCCTTGACGCAATCATACCAAATCATCAATTGGAATTCAATTCAATTAGAAAAGGGTGATTTCAGTCTCCCTTTAAGAATGTTGTTCATACGAAGGTCACGTCTTTCAACGTCCCTCATGATTTGTTTTTACTTTTGTGTACTCCACCCTTGGTCTTCCTCAATAGTTCTTCTCATACAGTTCTCCTTACATTATTGTTTTCAAGTGGCTGCTTTGTCGCAAAATGGGTTCCGTTTCTTCCACATTTCAACGTTTTCCTTGCGTATCTTTTTCTCCTAAGTCCTTCGTTGAACATCTTCATTTGTTATAATTCCCGCACATATTATCTTCTTATTACTTTATAGTAGGACTTCGACTTCGAACACACTTCGACTCACCCTGTGGCATGTTTCTTCTTCAATTACTGCCTTCTTTGGTTTAAGTTGTCGCACCGCCTTTTTCTTCGACGACCGATGTTTCTTCTACCTGTGGGAAGTTTATCTCTCACGATACGCACTAGTCGGTTGCTCGTCATTCTGTTTATGCGCTCACTCCATTCTTTTTTCGTTTGAGTGCCCAGTCATTTATATATTTTTTTATTTTTTTTCCATATATTTTCACTTCTTCCTCCATCTGTGTTATGGCGGCAATCTTTCGAAGTATTATCTTAAATATTGTCTCTGATAGTCTTCTTGTCTTGGATATATCCGACTTCGTCTCTGCTGAGTAGGTATGCTATAATTGGTGATGTTTTATAAATTTTAGAGTATGATTTTAGTCTCAAGTATATGTTTCTCCAAATTCTGTTGCTTATGTTTTCTTTGTATTTTCTGTTGTAATGTAATTATAACCAAAGTTTTAATTACCAATATCCTTTAATTATGGCAATGTTTACCAAGACTTAGGTCGGTAGAATAAAAATTGATGTAAAAATGTTTACAAAGTGTTTCTGTGATAATGCACTCTGTGACACATTTCCACAAACTATCGTCGGATACTTTAAAATCTGATTATATCACGTTGTATTGTTTGTATAACATGTAAAATACATCTATTTACCTCCGAAGATCGCCTTCAGTCTCAGCTAATAATACAGCGTCATCAGCGTGGCATTACCTTTTGATTTCTTTTTCGCTAATCTTTTATAGGTTGCACTGGCATACATTCTCCCTCCATTATTGTTATATTTTCTTCTTCAATTAACTTAATGGCATTGTTCATCTTCATAATACCCGCGCGTTTTTAAATCATTTGCATCACTCCGCATGAAATCGAACCACCCCCCTCTCTCAGGACTCTTTGAGGAGGAGGGTAGGTTGAAGACTCTCTGTGAAGAAGTGCACACGCAAGCGCTTCTTTAGCATCCAGTAACCCCGGAGATTGTTGAACTCCTTGTTGCTCAAAGGAATCACCCACTTCGATTAACCCCGTACGAGGAAACCACGTCTAAAAATACATGCAAGGCGGGACGGGCTCTTCCCTGGCTTAGCACAGAAAGAGAGAGAGAGAGACCTGTACTCTCTCTCTCTCTCTCTCTCTCCCCCAGACTACCACCTTCCTCTCTTCACCCAACTCCCGTCTCCTGGCTGGGCGCCCTCTGTGCAGCCATCCCCTTCTTTTGAGGGCTTTGAGACCGGCATGAGGCAAACACTTAAAGTATCCCTTAACATCCGTCCCACTTAAGCTTCCGCTGCCCTCTGCTCCCCCTCCACCCCTGTTCGGAACCCAGTCCCTCCCACGCACACGTCACTTCTCCGAGCAAAGGAAATCCACCCCTGACTTCCCCCTCCAAAGCCACCCTACTCAGCTACACTTGACCCAATTCTGACCTTCCCATCCTTCCCATCTCTCGCCTCTCTTGACCAATCTCCACTTCATCCTCTACTTCCGTTCCTTTCTCGCCTTCCTCTGCCCCATCCCCGCCATTGAACCTCCTCGTCTGTCTCTCTCAATAATTCCTTCTCACTTCCTCAAACCACCCGCATTCAAGAAAAGCTCCCACCCACACTCAAGTGGGCATCTCCCACACACAAGTGTGCATTTCCCACGCTCAAGTGGGCATTTCCACAACCTCCATCTTTATTTATTTGTTACCTGTTCTGTTCGACTCGCATCGCAGCCGGCTTTTTTTCATCTCAAGAGTTTTTTTAACACTCAGATGATAAAACACATGATAAAAGTGCGTCGGAGCGTGTAACCGATGATGATGTTATGAGCTGACGCCGTAATGTGGAAGCGCGGTTTGGAAGAGACGTTCTGGCTGCTGAAAGGGTAACATTTTGCGTGTTCAAATCACTTAAAGCAGAGGATGTGAGGCGTGAAATCTTCAAAACAGCGGGCGATTGAAAAAGGTATTCGAGTGTTATTCAACCGTGAAAAGGATATGAGATACTTGCGGTAATTTACGTGTTCTGATTTCCTGCTTATGTTGATTATATTTCTGTTTCAAAAGGATCCAAGGTAAACAAATAAAACATACGTTTTATCTTGTTTAATTGTCAACGGCTATCCGTGGGAATGCATTTCATTTCTCAAACAATTATGTTTTTTCCAGGCTATTGCATTGATGTGACTACCCATCCTCCCATTGAAATATATTTTAAGTTTTTTGTTATACTGTAAATGACTCAGCAATTAATTTACTAGAGTACCTGGTTACCGAGCGTTGCTCGATGTTTATTTGGTGTACTAAGAACTTGTATGCTCCTATTCTGCTACTTATTGTCTATTCTAATTATACTGGGCATTCACATAGTGCGATTAAAGGTTTTAATAAAACAAATTTTATAAAGCATCCTGATTATCCATACGTATATCTGTCCATATTGAGGCCGTTCAAATTTTCCATCATCATTGAGTAGGGTGAGCTGCTACATTAAGTTTGCGATAAACTTGACAGCTAGCAATGTAACTATAAACTTCTCAAACGTTGACTGTTCGATCGTCATCTACGGTGAATGAAGCCATTGCAAAACATAAATTCAAATTTCGAATCCTTTCATAAAAGTCATCAGAAAATGGATGTCGAAGAAACGATCGCGCTAACTCGTTCGGAAATTATGGATTTGGTTGATCTATCCAACCATGCAAGCAGCAGTCCCTAAACTAATCTCAATGTATTCGATTTGATACACGTTCTTCGGGAAAATTTAATGCTCGATACTGAATACAACTTGTTAAATTATACAAGCAACACTAAAAGGTTGCAAACTATGGTAAGAAATATCAGCCGTTGTAGCTGCCTTGTAGGAACTTATTCGGTTTAGCCGTAATGCTTGTTGTCGTCTTGAATTTCTCCGGCGTTCTTCTTCCAATCGTTGATGATGATCATCATCAAACTCTTCAGTACGCCTCTGAGCCGCTCGTTTACCCATGTCTTGAAGCCGCTAATTTTTTTGTGAGTCTGATTCTTCTGTTCTTTGGTTATTTTGTCGTTTCCATATCTTTTACAAACGTAGTTCCCGTTGTTTGTTTGATTCTCCACTTCCCTGGTTTCGTACAAGATAACGTACCATTTCAAAATGCTCTAGGCAATCATCGGAAGACTCATATTCTTGCCTCATTATTTTCTGATCGTTACTCTCTCGAGAGTAAGAATCATTTAGTTCAGTCATCATTTCAAATAACCTATTTTTACATGTGGTTTTTGCTACCCGGCTTGGTCTTGCTGATGTCAGAAAATGTTTTTCATTTTTAGGAATTAAACTACTTGAGGTATCAGATATTGAGTCATCACCTTGTACCATTTGCTCCTGAAGTTCTCTTTCAGGTTGCTCTGTAGATCGGATCAATATTCTACAGCCCCTGGAGGACTCTCATAAACACTTTCAAATTACGTGATCAATATTATTTACTCTGTACCAGCCATTACCACACATTTGGAAAGGTTGGGTTGAAATATATTCCAGCTAAAATTTCAAAGGACATAAGAGATTTTTTTTAAGAGGCGTAAATGTCTCAGGCATGAATTTCCATTTCAGGCCTATGCTGCGGTTTATAAGTAAACAAAACATTCAATTGTTGAAGTAGTGCAAAAATTTGAGATTTTTGAGATAAAAACTAAAATTTCATGAAAATGCGATGGGCATACGGCAATTGAATTCAAGAATTAAAACATTTGTTCTTTTATTTATCAAAAAGTAACATTTTAAATTTGTATCAGGAGTGTAAGCAATTAAACAAATCAAACAAAGAAACCTCTGTATAACAAAAATGGAGTAGCCTAGCCTTTATACATGTTAAAAATGCAATTTTATTTGCCCAATATCTTGTAAAAAAGAGTTTTCCCAGAGTCAAGGCCTAGGTAAATCGCTTTTTCGTACCCTATCTTAGTAAATTTGTAACTATCATCAAAATCATTAGAGCCGTTCTCGAATAGGATATAGTCAAGCAAAACTTTGCGCAAATTCATGAGTTATGAATCACTATGGTAACTTTGTAATTTTCACAATCGATTTATTACATGTCTACCGGTTTCATCGCAAAGGCTACAGAATCAGCTGGATTCAAAGTAAACAGGAGAGACAGACCTGATGATGTCATCTTTTCAATTAAACCGTTCGATGATTGATAAATAAATTGTAAATATCATTATGTTAATACAGTGATACAGCACTCAACAATTATTTGGTTCTTAACCAATTTTTGGGCAAAAACATTCCTTCGTTTTAAACACCATTTTGTAAAAAAGAATTTCTAAAGTGTACGATTTTGGGCGTGCTCTTAAAACTCACCTCTAAATTCTTATGCGGCAATTGATCCCACTGCCTTCTGTTAATATCGTCCTGTAGCACAGACTGAAAATTTTCTCTCGCATACTTCGCCACATAATTCTCTTCCTTGACTTCTCCCTTCGTGCACCAATATTTTCGTGGGCGATATGAAGCAAGAAAGAACTAAGTGGAAAGGAGGGATTGGAGTCCTAATTGTGCTTTATTACAGACGAATATCTTGTTACTGCCAATTGTTTCTCTTTCTAATTTTCTTTAAAAATAATAAACTTGATGTAACGATAACTTAACATAGCGACATAATTGTTTTAACATAGCGACTTCAATTTCAAGACATGGCGAGAAGCAGCAAATGAATATCTCCATATGCCATTCAAAAGATCCTCGTCCTGTTTCTTCGATGCTATGTTAGGTATGTAATCAATACATAAAATAGTATAGAATGTCTTCTAAATTTACTTAAGTCTCTTCAGTTGGTGACGGTAGAACTTTTTCTCCTGCTAACATGATATTTTATTACACATGCGTAAAAAATGCAAGAAGAGTTTATCTAATTTTACCCTGAGAAAATATGGCGTCTTATTTTCCCGAAAAAACGGACGAAAAGGAAAACTCATTAAGGAATAAGTTTAACTATGAGTTATTCTAATTTGCGCTTCAAAAATTTGATATCCCTCAATGATGGCCCACAAATAGTATAATCCAGCATGTAATCCTATCATCACTTCTGCTTTAATAGAGATTAAACAAGAGATATCGAAGCAATTACAAGCCTATGGGCAATTTGGAATTCGAAGCGGGGATTGAGAGTATTGATGACATGAGTTCACCGCGTGATAAGCCGTACACGTGCATTGCAGATTGGATAGCAAACTCATTCGCTCTCTCTCTCTCTTTTGCAAATTACTTCTCAGATAAATTTCAGCCTCAGAAAACACACGCCCTACACCGAAATAAACTCTCTCCGAAATCTCTCTTGGAGCCAATACGGCAAGGGCTCTTCGAGTAATCGAATGTACGGATTAGGCTGATTACGTCTGGGCTGATTATTTCAGAGTTCCATAAACGTAGTTCATACTCTAAATAAGTTTCAGGAATTTCAGCGGTTTACCCTACATTGGAAGCACGGTAAGTTCCAAGCAAGAATACGGCCGGTGAGCCAACATCCACTCGCCTTATCTTCGGAGCACACGTAGCAAAAACAGATGTGGTAGCTTCTGCTTACCAATTAACGTTCAATTCTTAATTCATTAAATCATCAGGCATCAGGCATGCTTAAGTATTTCATTGGGGTAAAAGCATGGAACTTGTGGATTTCTAACTTAAATGCGGGCCTAAAATACTTGTGGGAAGATCACAGGGTGATTTCTAAGTGATTGAATGACGCACTTGACATTGATATTAGCAAATTTGCGCTGTGAGCTCTCGGCTTATGAGCATATAAGCTTCACATAACGAGTGATACTTGAACGGAGTTTGTAGTTATTTAAACAGCGGTATCGTCTTTTTCATTTTTTTAATAAAATGTTTTTAAATATGTGTTTTAGAAAAAAAAATTTAATACTCCATTTTTTATTTCATTATAACAGCAGAGAAATTTGGTGGCATCAAATTTAGGTCTACCTCAGAAAGATTGCTAAAAACAATCGAAATGAAAAAATTCAGAAAAATTGTTGGAAGAACAAGAATAGATCGAATAAGTAACAGGGCTGAGAGCTCTCAGCCCTGTTACTTATTCGATCGATTCGGTTAAATGTAAAATAACTCTGTAAACAAATCAGCTAAAGAGCAAAGAAAGATGTGAAATGATCATTTAAACTAAACGGAAGAAAGCAGGATGGTAAACATTTTGAATGATCAACGCCCAAGAGGAAAAAATGCCTGACGACCCAGGGACAGATGGAAAAATGTACGAGTGGAGAATTTGAGGAGATTGGTTTGGTGGAGAACAGGCTGAAAGCCTACAAAAAGATGAAGAAATTCAGGTCAAAGGGAACGATGGGTATTAAGAGGTCAAGAGTACGCGGGTGGGTAAGAGTACGCAGTAGTTTAATTCAACCGTTGGTCGCAATGATAAGGATTTGGCAGTGCAGCATGGTAAGAAGCTGCTTACTGAGTGCTGTTTACTAGTGAGTTAAAAACTCCGTGAATTTCGCTGTGAATGAGAGGCAAGATCCTGTTTTGGATACTTTCACTGAAAATTTTATCAAAGAGTGCAAGGCTATAGAGTTAAAACGGAGTGAATTATTTTTATACGATAACAATTGTGTAGCCATGTAGCCCACGATACTGTGTCAAAATCCACTATAAAGCTAACGCTCCTGTTATCTAGCGAGTTTTTCCGGTACACTGAACTGAACGGCTAAGAGTACGCGCCACATTTGAAGGTGCGTACTCTTGGACGCCTTCTGAAAAATGATATGTTCATCATTCGTATCATTATGGTAGTCAACGCGATTAGTTTTCTCTTGCGAAATGTTAATCAGAATTGTTAATTACAATTAATGTTAATTACAATTGTTATTATTATCAGTAATATATCAGGACGTCATCGTGGATAAAAAATGGACGACAGATAGAAGCAATTTTACGCAGGAAATAGTTGATAAAGCAAAAGTCCTTCTAAGAAATAGAGAGAGTCAAAGATCCGTGGCGAAGAAAATAGGAGTCAATGAGGTTACTCTTCGGAAAAGGCTAAAAGCAGTGAGTATTGTTTTTAGGCTCCAAACTTGTTGACATAGTCTAAAGAGTAATATGGGAAAAAATACAATTTCAGTTAGCAATTTTTATTTTCCTTGCAGAGTACTGTTCCGGAATCATTACCCCGATGTAAGAAAGTATTTGATGAATCCATGGAAAGTGAGCTGGAAGAACATATTCAAGACTTAGATTCAAGCATAGGCGTATCTAGAAGCGTCTGAATGGGGGGTCACCACCTGAAAGGGTGTCTGAAGGGCTATGGGAGTATGGAATACCCCCCATGTAAAACGGGGGGCCCGGGAACTTTGAAAAATATACATCATAAAATGACGTTTTGAAGGTGTTCTATTATGTTATTGAAGGTGATCTAAAGGTTTACTATTAACACGTGTTAAACACATCATTTTTACGATTTTGTTTATCGATGGGGGGGGGGGGTCACAACCCCCAAACTCCCCTGGATACGCCTATGGATTCAAGATTTCATAGACTAACGAGAAAACAGCTGATGAAGGTGGCGTACGATTTCGCAAGTTTGAACGGATTTCAGAATCCTTTCAATGAAGAAAGATAGCAAGCAGGCAAGTACTGGGTAGTTAAATTTTGTAAGAGACATGACCTCTCCCTTCGCACCCCCGAACAGTGCAGTTTAGGCATAGCTATGGGGTTTAACAAAGTTCAGGCAAGCAGATTCTTTGTTAATTTGAAGGACTGTCTCGAAAGATTTCAGTTTCAACCTCAGAATATTTAACATGGACGAGACAGGAGTTTCCACTGTTCCAGACAAGTCCCCTCAAGTTTATGCGACAGTTGGTAAGAGAAGCGTTCGCAAAATGTAGTCTGGGGAGAGAGGTCAGATAATTACAGCTGTTTTCTGCCTAAATCCTACCGGGAATAACATACCAGTGGGTCTTATCTTCCCTAGAAAACGCATGAAACTGGAACTTTTCGAGGGTGCGCCCGCAGGCACGTTGCCTATGATTTCAGATTCTGGTTATATGAACACAGAGCTTTTCTTGCAGTGGTTGCGACACTTCGTTAATCACGTAAAGCCTTCTGCCAATGACCCAGTTCTCCTCATTCTGGACAATTATGAGTCCCATTGTTCTCTCCCAACTGTGATTTTCTGTAGAGAGAACCACGTAATTCTCCTGTCTCTGCCACCTCACGCAAGTCACATGATTCAGCCACTGGATAGGGTCATTTTTGCTCCCTTCAAGAAAATCGACGCTGAACAAATTGAAAAATGGTTGTGTTCTCATCCAAGGAGAGCTGTCACTCAAATACAGGTATCCGGACTGTTAAAAGCGGCGTACAATAGAGTAACAAATGCCGAAAAGGTCGCACACTAATTTTCTGCTACGGGTATTTACTCATTCAACCCTATGAAGCTATGAAAGTGACCTCAGAGGTGGAAAGATCTGAAAAGACGACCGAAGAAGCAGGAAACGATAAATCTAAAAGAAGTGTTCTTCACCCGCTGCCAAAGTACGAGAAAAAAACTCACACCAAAAGGCATGGAAAAAGGACTGAAATTCTATCAGATTCTCGATACAAAAATGCACTCGTGGAGCAACAAGTAAAAAAAACATGAAGTGCTTCGTAAGAAGGAAGAGAGGGTAAAATCTAAATCTGAGAAAAAAGAGAGAGGAAGAACACTTGCGAGGAGTTCGACTAGGCGGAAACTTAACTTCGTCACGTCCAAAGCCACTGGTAAACCTCCAACCTCAACTTCAAAGTTGGTCAAAAACGAGGAATGCGTCTGTCCAGGAGTGGTGAAGTGCAGGATGATGACTGGGTGCAGTGTAGTGAGTGTTCTGAGTGGTGGCACGAATTCTTGTTCCTTTTACGAGGGCAAAGGTGCTTTTGTTTGTGACTATTGTTAGTTGTTTTCGGACGTCTTAGCTGTTCTCAGACATTTGTTTTCTCACTGAGTAGGTATAGTTGAAAGCAGTTTTAATATTATTGCCATATACGGACGGCTACATTTTATT